>CP120505.1:1200000-1800000 GCA_029489945.1 Nigrospora osmanthi
AGCCGTCACCAGGCAGCAGCGGCAGGAGGCCGGACAGTCCAGTCAAGCTCAACGCAGCCGCCCGGTAGCGAAGGCAGCCATCCAGCCTCGGAAGCCGTGAATGGCTCTGAGCTGGCTGGCATGGTGCTTTCCCACGGTTCGCACGCCACGACTGGTTGGCGTAAGGACCTGGAGAGCACGGCTGGGATCCTTATACTGACGCCCCAATAGACGGTGTGGTACAGTTTACTAGGGCCGTCCCCCCACCTATCGTGACAGTCATAGTTGAAGAAAGTGAAGACCACGGAGTAATGGACGCCTATTTTCTATACCAGACTCAATGTGGGGAGTGCGAAGCAAGCCAATTATGAATGGTGTAGAGGGGTAAGGGTCATGGGGGCTCTTTTGGGGGAAAGTACCTCTTACCCAAGCTGGGCCAGGCTATCGACCTGCCCAGCTGTTGAGCGATCAGTAGGGCATACACCCGGTTATTAGTATGCGGTATCGAAAGTCCAGGGGAAATACTATTAATCACTGGATGTCGCTGACCTGGATCATGCGCATTCCAGGAGGATATGCATCATATCGCGCTATGTTAGTGGTGGGATCGCATGTGATGGGATGCATGGGGATCTGAATGGGGTCTCACCTATTGTGGGCATGTACGTCAGGCTAGTTTGGTTACTTACGTTAGTCGATGTACCATCGGAACCCAAGAGCTCCCACGGCCAACCTTCCCTCCAGAGCCTCTCACCAGCAGCTCCTTCGTCGTAGAGGCATCCAGGCCTCCCACCGCAGTGCCACGACCCGACCGCCATGTGCCTGCTGTTGTCGCCTTGAAGATGCCCTGCTCCCGCCAGCGCAACCCTCCCACGCAGCACCCGCTCGAACGGTGATAGTCCCCTGCACCCGCTCGAACGGCGATAGTCCCCTACCCCTCGCATCCGCCGCCGCCGCCGCCGCCGCCGCCGCCGCCGCCGCCGCCATCATGGGCCAGAGCTATTCCCTCGCCACGCCGTACGCCGGCCAGGCTGGCATCGACGTGCCCGAACTCTCCGACCTCGTCCACGAGAAGTCGATGAGCAGTGCTCGCTTCATGAAGAGCATCCGAGCGCGGAACTACGACGGCCTCGTCCTCGTCAAGGTCTCGGTCAAGCCGCATACCCCCATGTCGCTCAAGTCGTACGGCGACAAGATTATACGCGAGCGTGACAAGCTCCGCGACGTCCCCAACGCCCTGGGCTTCGAACGCGTCTTCGAGACCGAGAACAACGCCTACCTGCTCCGACAGTGGCTATACAGCTCCCTCTACGACCGTCTCTCCACGCGGCCCTTCCTCGAGGACATCGAGAAGAAATGGATCGCTTTCCAGCTGCTGTGCGCCCTGCGCGACTGCCACGCGAGAGACGTCTACCACGGCGACATCAAAACCGAGAATATCCTGGTCACCTCGTGGAACTGGCTGTACCTGACCGACTTTTCGGGCTCCTTCAAGCCGACCCGCCTCCCCGACAACAACCCGGCTCTGTATTCGTACTTCTTTGACATTTCCACCCGCCGGGTATGCTACATCGCGCCCGAGCGCTTTCTCGCGCCCGAGGAAAAGGCAAGGGACGAGGACTCCATCACCTGGGCCATGGACATCTTCAGCGCCGGCTGTGTCATTGCCGAGCTGTTTCTCGAGACGCCCATCTTCAGTCTGAGCCAGCTGCTCAAGTACCGCCGCGGCGAGTACGATCCCGTCATCTCGCATCTGAGCCGGATATCGGACCAGGGGCTGCGCGAGATGCTCACCAGTATGCTGGCCCTCCACCCCGAGAAACGGTACTCGGCCGAGCAGTACCTGGAGTATTTCAAAGGCCGCGTCTTCCCCGAGTACTTCTACAGCTTCCTCCACCAGTACATGGAGCTCATCACGGACCCGTCTTCGGGACGAGCTCCCATATCCGGCACCGGCAAGAACCTCGGCGAGGCCGATGAGCGCATAGATCGCATATTCTACGACTTTGACAAGATCTCCTTTTTCCTGGGCTACAAGGACACGGAACAGGCCCCGGGCGAGGCCCATTTCACCCCGACCCTGGGCCTCGGCCTCTTCCCCGTCCGGCTCAACATTCCCAACAACGAGCACTATACGAGCGTCATGGCGCAGCCGGCCGCCGACGATGGGACGCTTATCTTTTTGTCGCTTGTCGTGGGCTCCTTGCGAAATTCGGCCCGCGCTGCCTCCCGGGTCCGGGCGTGCGACGTACTCTTGGCGTTTGCGGAGCGGCTGACGGACGAGGCCAAGCTGGACCGCGTCCTTCCCTACCTCATGACGCTCCTGAACGACGAGGTGGACGTGGTGGCGATAGCGGCCCTTCGATCGGTCACCCAACTCTTGGCCATGGTCACGGTCGTCACCCCGGTCAACGCCCATGTTTTCCCCGAGTACATCATGCCTAGAATGCAGGTCTTTCTCGCCGGCGCGTCTCGCCAGCTCGTCCTCGGTAAGGAGCGTAGGGAGCCGACGGCGCTGGTGCGAGCCACCTTTGCCTCCTGTTTAGGAAAGCTGGCCACGACGGCATCCAAGTTCCTGCGGATGACGGCCATCCTGCGGGCCGAAGGGTCCATATCCATGGCCGACCCGGAACTCGAAACGGGCAGCGGTGCCGAGGCCGCCTTTGATACGCTGTTTGACAACACGCAACGTGACCTTGTCGGGCTCTTTGAGATGCATGCCAAAGCGCTGATAGAAGATTCGGATGCGTCGGTTCGCCGCGCGCTCCTGAGCTCCGTTCCGGAGCTCTGTTTGTTCTTCGGCAGTGCCGAGTCCAACGACATCATCCTGACGCACCTGAATACCTACCTGAACGACCGGGACTGGATGCTCAAGTGCGCCTTTTTTGATACCGTGGTCGGAATCGCTTCTTTCCTGGGCAGCACCAGCCTCGAGGAGTTCAACCTGCCGCTGATGGTCCAGGCCCTGACGGACCCCGAAGAGCACGTGGTACGGGCGGCCCTGCATTCCCTGGACGAGCTTGCCAACCTTGGTTTGCTGTCGCGGCCCAAGGTGTATGAGCTGGTGGAGGTCGTGGGCCGCTTCACGATGCACCCGAACCTCTTCATCCGCGAATCGGCCACCGACTTCCTGGCCAAGGCCACCAAGCTGCTTCCGACGGCGGCGATCCGGCTCATCGTTCTGCCCCTGATCGAGCCCTTCCTCAAGCCATCTATCATTCCCGACTTCTCCGAGCTCGGGCTCCTTCGTGCCCTGAAAAAGCCACTGTCTCGCACGGTGTTTGACCAGGCCATGGTCTGGGCCCAGAAGACGGACAAAGGCGTGTTCTGGAAGACGGTGCGGAAACAAAAGCAGTCGACCTTTAACATTGCCTCGGCTGGCATGCCCGTGCGGACACGCGAACCGCAGCCTCTTTCCATCGGCAAGGTGGCCCGGAACGAGGAGGACGAACAATGGCTTGCGCGACTACGGACCTATGGCATGGCCCCAGAAGATGAATTCAAGCTACTGGTGTTGCGTGAGTTCATTTGGCGGCTGAGCCAAATGAAGAGTCGCGACTCCACCACGGGCGACGGAGTGTCGACGGGATTGAGTCCCGTTATCATCCTGCGAGACATCAAGACGGTGCAGATACAGACGGTTATGTTCGACGAGCCGCAGTGCCCGGAGGACGTTCCCAAACGGCAAGCCGACGGCGATGCGGACCAAGACCGGGGCCCATACACCATCGCCGACGCTTTGCTGGATGCCTCGATGACCATCGACGAGCCGGTGGGGAGGCGACGGCGGGCTGCTATGAACACCCACCGTACGCGGCTGAGCAGCCAAGGTGCTGTATCCCCACGCAACACGGCGGCGCTCTCCCCCACGGCTACGAATCCCTCGTCTCCCACCGCCCGCTCCAGCATTGACGAGTCGAGGCGCGCGTCTTCGACGACCAGGGGTCGTGCGTCCAACAGGGACGACGATGCGTCCGTCCAGGAGAGGCCGTTCTCAACGCGCCGCGCGCCCCGCCACCAGTCCAGTGCATTGGACCTGCTGAACCGAAAAGACTCGAACCGGTCCATCGCCGAGACCGGCACCAACGAAACCAATGCGTTCGGCGAGGTGGAGGGCCCCTTCGCCCAAAACCCGCCTCCGAAGATCACACTGCCAAGCAGCATTGAGGAAGCTCTCGAGAGCAAGGAGCATAAAGTATCGCATTCTTATGAGGGCAACGACCCCAACGTCCTGAGGATGCTGGACAACATGTATGTCGACAATTTTCCCCATGACATCGCCGAGTTCGGGCCTTTGGTTCAGCCTATCTCCAAGAGGAAGTCGACCAAGAACAACGGACAAAGCGGCGAGGACGCATGGAGACCCAGCGGCAGGCTCGTGGCCACCTTTGCCGAGCACACTGAAGGTGTCAACCGCATTGTGCCCTCCCCTGACCACGTATTCTTCATCACGGGCGGAGATGACGGCTGTGTGAAGGTGTGGGATTCGGCCCGCCTCGAGCGCAATGTATCTCATCGCTCGCGACAAACCCACAAACACGGCGCCGGCGCCAGGGTGGTTGCCCTGTGTTTTATTGACTCGACGCACTGCTTCGTCAGCTGTGCGACAGACGGCTCTGTACACATTGTCAAGGTGGACACTGTGGTGTCAGGCGGGTCGACCAAATATCTTCGTCTTCGACTGCTCCGGGAGTACCAACTGCCACCCGACGAGTACGCTGTTTGGTGCACGCATTTCAAGCTCGAGCTGCCCTCTGTTCTGCTCCTTGCCACTAACCGGTCCCGCGTACTGGCCATCGACCTGCGCACCATGACGCCCATGTACGAGCTGCAGAACCCCGTGCACCACGGCACGCCAACCTGCTTCGTCGTAGACCGGCGGCGGCATTGGCTGCTTCTAGGCACATCGCACGGCGTCCTCGACCTCTGGGACCTACGTTTCCGGCTGCGGCTCAAGTCATGGGGCATGCCGGGCAAGATGCCCATCCACCGCCTGGCGTTGCATCCCAGCCGAGGCCGTGGTAGATACGTCTGCGTGGCCGGCGGCACTGGTCTCCAAGAGGTCACCGTATGGGACATTGAGAAGACGCAATGCAAAGAAATTTATCGCGCGGCAGGGTCCTCTAAGGAAGGCCCCCGGGAATACGAAGCCTGGAACGTGGACGAGGATAAGCCCGAAGGCATGCTGGGCTCCTTTGCAACCAACATCGAGCCGTCGGCCAGTACCACGGAACGCTGCGTGCGTACCATGGTGGTTGGCAGCGCCAACCTGGACGAACAACGCGACGTTCGATACGGCTACATCATCACTGGTGGTGCGGATAAGAAGCTCCGTTTCTGGGACCTCAACAGGGTCGAGCAGTCTACAATCTTCAGTGGGCTCTCGGTCGACGAGGCCCGGCCCGTGTTCACATCGCAGCCGGCGCCGAATAACCCGACATTGACCATTGCCACGGAGCGCACCCCGAAGAGCTCCTCCTCCACGGCTGCGGGCGACCAGCAGCAAAAGGGGGGCAGGCATGGGGACGGCGTTCCGCGGAAAAACGGGCGCGAGAAGCCGCCCCGACACACGGTCATCTCGGCTGAGCAAAGCAAACTCCTTCGCAGCCACCTGGACGAGATCCTCGATATCGCGGTCCTCGAGGTTCCCTATACCATGACGGTTTCGGCCGACCGCTCAGGCGTCATCTTTGTGTTCCAGTAGGACTGGGACAAGAGGCGGGACAGGAAAGTCGGGGATAGTGACCAAACAGGGTACCGGGACGGCTGCCGGAATCAACCTTTGGAGGAAGGGTGATGATACAACCGGACTCTATATGTTAGGTAATCAGCGGCATGCTTTGAATGGGTCCGGCAATGGTAGGTCGTGCAAGGCGTTTTGGGGGCTTTTGTGGCATTGCTAGGTTTTCTTAGACATCCGCATCGGGCGACGGTCATACTGAGGCAAGTCCAATTGCGATACGATCACATGCAACCGTATGTATTTGGTCGTGGGGTGAGAGATGATGCATTCGCAGGCTCATACCGAACGGTACCTGCTCAATACACTGGACGGTAAACAACCATGCTCGCATGCGGGGAAGTATGAGAGGTCTCTTCCCGTTTAGAGCAACGAGACGCTCGACGATGTGCTTGTCATGAGCCCGCTTGGGCTACCCGCATGGTAATGCACCGTCCTCTATAGTCTCAAGCCTGCATGTAGTAGTAGGTTATGATGGAGGCGAGGAGGCGGCCCGCGCCGGAAGCTTACCGGCCTGGGCGCCATGCCACATGTCCGCAAAAGAGCCGGGAGTCACTTTTCTGCACCCGACAGGGCGGCGCGGGCCGCGTTTAGCCAAAATGAATGCGCCTTTGGCAGCTCCCCGCACCAATACTCGCTGGACACCATCAGCCCTTGTGTTGAATAGGCGACGGGTCCGGCCCGGGGTTACTGAAGGGGACTTCGTAGTCATCCATGATTTTGAATTTCCCAGCCCAAACTCAAGATGCTATAGACCCAGGCAGAGGCTGTGTATATGTAACAGGCGTTTATTTGCGGTCGAGAACAGGACAACCTCGGTTTCACGACCTCTCCGAGCCCTTCGGGTAATATTCAGGCATTTACAAAGCCTGGAGGCGCTGGCGAGGGCTGACGGAGGACTGAGGTGCCCGGTTGCGGCGGGATTCATGTGCTTGCCTCTCACCGTCATGTGGTTTTATAAGATAGCAGCCTCCTGGGGCCGTGGACGTGAGTTGAAGCCGCAAGGGTAACCGTCACCTTCCCCGGCCACCTACTATTCACGCTTGCAAACTTACCCTGTCACCATCACCCCCCTAACATCCCCAGGCGATGTTGACCAGAAACGCGCTACTTACGGGCGTCGGCCTGGGCCTCGTGGCCGTGGCCGGGGCCGACTTCCGGCTGACGGCGCCCGCGGCCATCGAGAGCAAGGGCGACGGCACCATCCCGTGCGGCGAGTACGACGCGCTGGACCGGGAGGTGGAGACGGACTGGCCGGTCCTGGGCCACGACGTCGGCGTCGACGTCGACGACGCCCGGTCCGTCTTCACGTTCCGCGCGGCGCTGCTCGACGACCTCGACAACTTCGTGCCGCTGCGGCCGGCCGTCCACCACAAGCGCGCCGGCGACTTCTGCTTCATGCGCATCCGCGGCGTCGAGGACTGGGTCGGCGAGCAGGCCGTGGTCGAGGTCCGGCAGTACACCGGAGGCGGGGAGTACACCTTTCGCGTGAGTCCCCAACCCCCCCTTTCCCGTTTCTCCTACCGTCCCCCTCCTTATTACTGGCATCGACAAGACGACGACGGGGAAGAAACTCACCGTTCCCCCTCCCCCCCTTTTAGTGCGCGGCTGTTACCTTTGTGGAAGGAGGACCGGCGCCCCCCGCCTGCCGAGGGTTCCATGAGCAGCTGGTCGAGAACCATGCGCGGCGCATCGCGGAAAAAGCCCAAGCCGGGGAGGAGCAGCCGCATCGGAGCCAGGAGACTGGTCTCGCGGACAAGGCTCAACCCGAGCAGCGGGACTTCGGGGGTCATCACAGGGAAATTGCCGCGAGGGATGCGGTTGACGAGGATGACGACAACGAAAACGACGACAACAACGGCAACGACAACGACAACGACAACGACGATGATGACGACGACGACGACGACGACGATGACGACGACGACGGCGGCGGCGGCGGCCAGAAGCCTCCCACGTCTAGCAAGGGTACGGGGGCCGCCTCTACCTATACCCACACGCATGCTACTCCGGTGCCCTCCGGCCGCTCGTCCTGGGCCAGCAACCGGACGGTGCCGGCGCCGACGGGGGCCGGGCCGGCCGACGCGTCCCCCACCCCGGGCGATCGCGGGGTCGTACCGGTGCCCGAAAGCAAGGCCGCCGGGTTCACCCGGGGTTTCGTCCTGCTGAACCTGGGGCTGGTCGCATCCCTGGCGACGCTGTTCTCCCTGTAGAGCGGCCAACAGCGGCGGCGCCAGCAACCGTCGGGGGAGGGCTCGGATGGGGGTGAGAGGGAAATAATCATCTGATGAAGAGCGGGAGGAGAAAAGGGCGGAGAGAAGGGGGAGAGGGGTAGACGAGGCAAGAGAAAAAAAAAGTTAACTTCCCATCTTAATTTCAAAAAAGAAGGTTTCTCCCCCCCCCCCCCCCCCCCCCCCCCCCAAGCCATGACGCCGTGGAGACCTGGCCCAGGAAAGGACGGCCGGGTTGCCGAAATGGGAGGCGAGGAGGCCCCGGAGCGCGAAGAAGCGCCACCGCGGCGGTCAGCACGGGGGGTTCGTAGTGAAGTGTCTGATCCCCTTGCAATCTGGGTGATGCCATCATCACCTTCTCCCCTTCGTCACTGCCCCTTCGGCCCGGTTCGATGCAAGGGGGGGGGGGGGGGGGGGGGGATGTGGCAGGATGGGCCCCGGGGAGGAGATGGGATGATGAGTTCTCTCTTTCAGGTTTCAGGCCCAGCGGACGGAAAAGGCTTGTTTGGTCTGCCGCCCGCCACGGCACCATCGCCCGTCGACTCTTCATGCGGGAAAGAGGGCGGAAAAAGCCATGGCATGAACCCCCGTCACTGGGGGGGGCGAGGACGGTTGGATGGGGTGGGGACCGGCACTTTATTTTTCTTTCGTCTCTTTCTTTCTTTTCTTTTCCGTCTCGCTTTTCCGTCCGGGTGGAATCGCCGGCGCCGGTTGTAAATTGACCAGTCCCCGTACTTCATCTATTTCTTGATTGCGTGCGAGGGTCGTGCTGGGAGAGGGAAAACGGGGGGTGGGGGGTGTAAGTGCGCGCGCACGGGGGCCATTCCGTCTCTCGCTCTCCTTCTCTCTTCTGGTGGTTTTTCCCCCAATCCGATCTCATCGTTGGTCGTGGTCGTGGCCGTGTATTGGTATCCAATGTAAAAGTATATGCCCTTTCCACCAACGGCTCCTTCACGGATCCATGTTCCCAAACCGGCCGGACCCACCACGTGCGTTTCCAGATGATTGCTCCCTGGGATCCCCTGCGGTGCCGTACCATCCCATCGTGACCCCCCTCCCCTGGGATTTGCTCGCCTGTTCGGCGCGAACCGATGGGCACGACGGCGGGGATTGGCCGGTGTCGCTCCACCCGAGCCCACCGTTGCGTTCCGGATAGACAGGGACGGCAGGGGGGGTTTTCTCGCCCGTTGTTGGAAGAGTCTCAGCCGCATCCCATGGGATCTTGGCCGCACGAAATTCCCACCCCTCCCCCTTCACCCCCCTTCACCCCCCACGCGCGTGCCTGAGAGCGGGCCCTCTCCCCTCCTTGAGCCGCGATATTGAGGCTCTCGCCAACCGCCCGCCCGCCCGCCTCGGCCTGCCCCTTGCGCGCGAGTGAATCTCGGCTTGGGGCTGCTGCGTGTGCCTGGCCCACACGTATACCCGTGGCATAGCATCGGGGATCGGCACGCGCCCAGCCCTGCTTGTTCGCCGACGGGGGGTGGTCTGAACATGGGACGAAACTTCATTTCGTGACCCAAGGAACCGGGCGGCTCCTCGGTCACCGCAACTGGGTACGAGCCCAGCCAGCCGAGGGGCCCGTACCGCCAGCAAGGTATGGCAAGCGACAAGGCCATGATGACGGGCCGACCGTGGCATCCCATGTTTCTGTCGTCCATGGGTTGGTGGCCTGGCGAGATGCTATATAGAGAGCCCCGGCTCTCAACTTGAGACTCTTCTTTCCCTTCCCCCCTCCCCATCTCATCAGCCAGGACAGCTTCAAACCACTCCCTCCCCCATTCTTTCGCTTTGCACTCTTTTCAGGTCGGTGACCTTTGACATTCTTTCTTTGCTTCCCGCAGCCACCGCCCTATTCCCTTCGTTACAAGCACAGGTGCCCAACATCATCAACAACAACCCCGTTTTACACACCCACCCCACCCAAAATCCCATCATCCCCCCCACCGTCAAGATGCAGTACGCTCTCACCTTTGCCGCCCTCGCCGCCCCGGCCCTGGTCGCCGCCCACGGCCAGATCAAGTCCCCCGCGCCCCGTGTGGCCGGCGCCGCCCTCGCCAAGACGTGCGGCGAGCAGATCAAGAACCAGATGGCCTCGGACCCCTTCGGCAACATCCAGGGCGAGCTGCAGAACGCCGGCCAGAACGGCGTCGGCGCCGACTGCAACCTCTGGCTCTGCAAGGGCTTCCAGTTCGCCGACAACGACGCCGCCAACGTGCAGTCCTACAGCGTCGGCGAGGAGGTGCCCATCGAGTTCGACGTCCGCGCCCCCCACACCGGCACCGCCAACGTCTCCATCGTCGACACCGCCACCAACACCATCATCGGCGAGCCCCTGATCACCTGGGACGAGTACGCCTCTAACTCGGCCCAGATCCCCAAGGACCAGCTGTCCTTCAGCATCAAGATCCCCGACCTCGGCACCAAGTGCGCCAAGGCCGGCGCCTGCGTCATCCAGCACTACTGGGACGCCCGCTCCATCGACCAGACCTACGAGTCCTGCATCGACTTCACCGTCAGCGGCGGCGGCAGCGGCGGCGGTAGCGCCCCGGCCCCGGCCCCCTCCTCGGCCGCCCCCGCCACCTCCACCAAGGAGGCCGTCGCCGCGCCCACCGCCACCGACGCCGCCGGCGCCGACGACGAGGACGACGAGTGCGACGCCGACGCCGCCGGCGACGACGACGACGAGGATGATGAGTGCGACGCCGACGCCGGCAACGACGAGGAGGACGCCCCCGCTCCCACCACCCTCGTGACCTCGACCCGCCCCGCCGCCACCCCGGCCCCCGGCGGCTCCTCCGGCGCCGCCGCCCTCTACGCCCAGTGCGGCGGCCAGGGCTTCACCGGCCCCACCAGCTGCTCCGAGGGCACCTGCAAGGAGATGAACCCCTACTACAGCCAGTGTGTCAACTAAGCAGGAGCCCCTGCTTACAGCGCGCGCGCCGTCTCTCCGGGCGGGCAAGTGTGCGGGCTAGGGAGAGGGGGGACAGCTGGTGCGACTTTTCCGGAAGCCGCTCCGGTCCGTTTCCCCCCCCCCCCCCCCTTCCTCCCCCCTCGCCCTCCCCCGGACCCAGCTTCGATGTACATAGAATTTTGGAAGGGAGCCCTATTTATTATTTCCCCCCCTCGAATCGGGGAGGAGCTTTGAACTGTCAATAAGAAACCTACAAAATGAGCCCAACCCCCGCTGTCTTCTGTCCCGCCGTGCCTCGTGATGTTTCGTTGATCTGTTAGCCACCGGTGTAGGAGCCGGGAGGGTAGGGAAAAAATTCGGGTCGATAGATCTCGTGGGGAAGCTGGTGCCAGAGTAGGTACGTGAGGACTATGAGATCGGTTGCGTGGCGTACCAAGGTTGGTGGGACAAGCGGGATGAATCGTCCGTTCCTCGCCTGAGATCACTCCCGGGACGAGCCCCCCACAAGCGAATCCAAGCGGCGTGCGTACATCTGGTTCCATTTCGGCCAGTGTCTGGCGTGCTGCTATACATACCACCAAGACGTGGATCCTTACACGGCCCGTCTCATTGGACGGGGCATCGTGACCGCCGTCGCCCCGGCAAGCCGATACCATTCCGTCCAGGCCGCGCTGCACCCGGATCCCCAATCACCGTCGAGACCATGGCTCATTGCAGGAAATCGCCGGGGACGTCGGGTCCTGCGTGTCCGGCGTGTTAGTAGGGGAAGTCAACGGCGGAGGGGGGGGGGGGACAAGGGACCACGTACCCCAGACGTGCAGGCTGTCGGGCGACGCCTTGGAGCGGTGCGTCGGCTCCGTGTCGTCCACCAGGTCGCCGTCCACGTAGTGCTCCATGATGAAGCCAGCCGGGTCGAACCTAGAAAGGGGGGGTGGGTTTATTAGCCGTCGGCCATTCCAGACACGGTGCCCTTTCTTTTCCCTCTTTTCCCCCCTTTCCGTCCCTCTCTACCTGTCGGCGGCGGCGGTGGCAGACGCGCCAAGTACAGGGAGCATGTCGGGGCGTTTTTCTAATGACGGTGCGAAAACAAAAACTTACCAGTAGTCGAAAATCTGGCTGCCCAGCACGTGGCGGCCCACGCCCCAGCAGTTCTTGTACCCCTTCTCCCGCAGCCAGTCGTGGCCCAGGACCTGCGTGTCGAAGTCGTGCGTCTCGTACGACGTGTGGTGCACGTGGAATTTGGGCCCTGCCCGCCGCGGGTCAAATCAGTGCTGAGGGGGAGCGAGGGCGAGGGAAAGGCACTCGTGTGCACTGACTGCCCCGGGGGGGAAAGGGGGAAAAGGAGGTTTCTTCTTACCTTGGTAGAAGAAGAAGACGTGGTGGTCCACCGGCTCCTTGCCCCGGTTCAGGCGGTAAAAGACGGTGATGTCCTCGCCGGCCTCGTTGTGCACGAGCTTTAGGGCCCCCGGTTCGGCGTCAGCATGGTACACGCGGGCCTCGGGGGCTCAACCTCGGTCGTTCGACTTACATCGCTGGGCAGCAGGTTGAAGTGCTTGGAGTAAAAGGCAAAGGTGCGGGCGAAGTCGGTGGTGCAGTGGCCCCAGTGGCCGAGCTTGTGGACGGGGGCGGGGCGCTTCTGGAAGCGCTGGAACTGGTTCTTGGGCCGGTTCTTCTCGCGCGGGTAGTTGACGGGCGCGCGCGGCAGCGGGACGTCGAGCAGCGGGCTCGCGGCCTGGCCGTGGACGAGGTGGAAGGGGAAGCCGTCGACGGGGTCGCGGAAGGTGACGACGCGGCCGCCGCCGGGCGCGCCGCCGCCGCCGTCGTCATCCTCGCCGCCGCCGGCCAGGTCGCGCACCGGCGACGCGCCCGGCAGCACCGCCGCCGCGAGCTCCAGGTCCGCCTCGCTGTCGACGGCGAAGCCCACGCCGCCGAACTCGTCCCGCTCCGCCCGCTCCGCGCACACCACCCACGGCTCCGGCCCGTACCCCCGGAAGTAGACCCGGTCGCCCGTCCGCTTCGCCTCGACGAACCCGAAGTCGTTGAACCACTCGACCGCCTTGTCGAGGTCCTGGTACTTGTAGTACGCGTGGCAGATCCGGTTCAGGCTGATCTTCCGGGGAGCGTCGTCGGCCGTCATGGTGGGGGGAGGGGGAGGGGGATTTCCGAATCGGGACGGGCTTTGGCAGGTAGATTGAGTCACGCTGGGGGAGAGCGGGTTTCTTGGTATGGGGTAATATCGACTGGGGGAGCCGGAGCGGCGCTAGGGGTACAGCGCCGGCAAGTGGTTTAACAGTAAGAGCCGGGGAGATGTAGGTAGATTGTAAATAGATGCGAAGGGCCCTGTGAAGACTGGACTATAGCCTGCCCTTTAAATGCTACAGCAGATCGAAACAAGGAGAGAAAGAGGGAGAGACAGCTTCCACTCCTTTTCCACCGACAAATCCGGGGAGGGGGCGGGCGTCCGAAGCTCTAGCTACTTATGATACACGGCAGCCCTCCAGCCAAGCGGCTAAAGGGTGGCAGAGGTGGAGGAGTCCGGGTCGTTCCCGCGGGCGCATCAACATAAGGGACATGGCGTCCCGGTGGTCGGTCAGTGGCGGTGGAAGGGAAGGGAGGGGTTACTTACGGTTGGAGATCTGCCACCACCCCCTCAAACAGCCACGACGTCCCTGGGCGTTGTCTGGCCTGTTGTAAATCCGTAAATCCAGCACTCCCCGGCTACCACCACCACCACCCCGCAGTTCGCAACCAGCCCCTATGCCAATGAGATGTTGCTTCGGCAGTTGCGTCGGCCGGCGTGGTCTCGCGACGGAAAAGCTGCCGGAAGTTATGGCCACGAGTATCTGCTCACGGTCGATGGTCTTGGAACTGCGGGCAGCCGGGGGGGAAAGTGAGTGAGGCCTGTATCGGGGCAGGTTCTGGTGGCCCGACAATGTGTTTGTAGCCCTCCTCTATTAGCCTATGAACTGGCCGCAGCAAGACGGCGACAGCCTGACTGACGGATGGCGAGGAGGGTCCCGGGTGCCTTGGGTTCTAAACCAGCAAATCCTCCTGGACTGCTGCTCAGGTCTCACGGCCCTCGGGCCTTGATATTTGGCCGGCGGACGTCCCGGGAAGAAGAAGCTTTTCCGGGGCACGCCTGTAGGCCACCCCTCCGCGGCAATGCAGGAATTGCCCTCGGGTCGTCCGGAAGCTGGGGCTGCACGCTACGTCCGTCCCTACAAAACCCAGCAGGTAGCATCGGGACTGGGGCCCGACGAAGAAAGGTTCCGCGATCCGGTGAGACGACGACGCGACGAGGGACGAGAAACGTGCGGTGAGTATCATTGGGCGGGACGGGCGCCGGGGGGCGGATGACGCAAACCAGCCAGCCCATCAGCTCTTTTTAATTTTGCCCCTCCCGCCTTTTCAGCCCCTCCGCCTGAGGCCCGTTGGAGACCAGCGTCGTCGGCCTGAGGATACGGGCCCTCGACTTGGCTTCTTTCCCCCCTCCAAACCGAACCTAGGGAACCAAATGATAGAGAGAAAGTAGAGTACATTTACTTATCCATAGTTGGACCATTCTCTACAAGCCGTACAACAGCCCTTTACTTCCACTCTATACGCACACGCCCGTCGATGCTCTGAACCGTTTCCCCCTCCCCCGGTGCCTTTTTTCCCCGGACGGAAACCCACGCTCGTCGGCCCCCGCCCCCCCCATGATCAAGAAGCTGTCCAAGCAGAGCGCGGCGGCGACGGCGGCGTCGTCGTCGTCGCCGGCGCCGGCCGAGTCGGTGCTGCCGTCGATCCTGACGGACGGGCTACCGCTGCCGCGCCTCGTCGTCTTCGACCTCGACTACACGCTGTGGCCCTTCTGGGTCGACACGCACGTGTACGCGCCGCTCAAGCCCAACGCCGCCCACAGCGCCTGCACCGACAAGGTCGGCGAGACCTTCGCCTTCTACGCCGACGTGCCCTCGGTGCTGCACGGCCTCGGCCTCGCCGGCCTGCGCCTCGGCGTCGCCAGCCGCACCTGCGCCCCCGACCTCGCCCGCGAGATGCTCAAGCTGCTGCACCTCCCGCCCGCGAGCGTCGCCCTGGGCGGCCCCGACCACGGCGGTGGCGGCGGTGGTGCCGACGCCGCCGGCGAGGTCCTCAAGAACGCCGGCAAGAAGGACAAGGCCCGCCGCGCCCTCGACTTCTTCGACGCCGGCCTCGAGATCTACCCGAGCAGCAAGATCCGCCACTTCGAGGCCCTCGCCAAGCGCACCGGCATCCCCTACACCGACATGCTCTTCTTCGACGACGAGAGCCGGAACCGCGACACCGAGAAGCTGGGCGTCACCATGCAGCTCGTGCGCGACGGCGTGACCTGGCAGGAGGTCGAACGCGGCATCCTCGAGTGGAGGAAGCGGAACGGCGCCCAAGGCTGACGCCGGCGCGGCCCCCTTCAGAAAACGAAAGAAAAAGAAAAAAAAGAACGCGGGTACGACATCATAAGAGAAGGCTCCTACGGCATACAACGGGTCTTGGCGTTGGGTTGGCAATCGGTTTTGGAGAGCGACATTAGCGTATACCCCGTGTGCAAAAGGTTCCTTGCAGCACCTAGGGAGATGGGCGCCGGCCTGCTTCCGTCACATATACGACAGCATCTGCGGTCTAGGATGGACATCCGTCTATATTGAGATCTAGATGCAACTAAAAAGGCGAAAATCAAGCCTATGCGTTATGCAAAATTTGGCTGTAGGCCCCCCTGTATTTCCAACCCGTGAACTCCCGCAAACCCATACTTGTGTGACCATCATTACTGCGAAGCGACCGCCTCCTTCTCGGGCGCCACGTCCGCGGCCGACTTTTCCGAGAGCACGGCGGCCGGGTCCTCCTGGAGCGACAGGTCTTTCAGGCCGTTGGTGGCAGCCTCGGTCGTGGCGGGCGCGTCGCCCTTGGCGGCGTCCGCGGCCGCCGGCGCGGCCGTGGTGGGTTCGGCGGGGGCCGGGACTTGGGTCTCGGCCGGCTTGCCTTGCGGGAAGGCCACGGGGATCGTCGCCACGCGCTCCATGCGGTGGTGCTTGTTCTGGCTGCCGACGGCGACCAGCTCGAGGCGCGGGCCGCTGCCGTCGTTGTACGGCCGCCAGTACATGGGGCCGGGCGGTAGTTTGGTGTGGCCGTTCTCCCACTTCATGATCCGGTTGATCTCGTCGTCGAAGAGCGGCTCGTCGTAAAAGTCCCACTCCAGCTCGCCGCCGTAGGCCTTCGGGATGTTCTTCACGTCGATGAACGACTTGAGGACGGGCAGCACCTCGTTGGGGCCGAGGATGAAGATCTTGGACACGGTCACGGGGTCGAACCACTTCTTCACCCAGCCCCATACTGTTGAGAAGAAGGAGGGCGCGCCGATGATGAATATGCCTGGGAACCCGTCAGCCTTGGCTTCCCGCCCGCAACCTGGAGGAGAGGGGACGCACGATCCAGGGTTTCGGGGTAATGTGCCGTCGCCAGCGTGCTAGCCGCCTGCATATGCGACTTGAGGTTCCAGAACATGCGCAGACTGACGTTGGAGATGTCGACAATGTTGGTGCTCAGGGTAATGGGCGTCCCGGCATGTTCGCGGTCGCTCGTCTGGGAGCATAGCGGCTGCGCAAAGCGCGTCAGGTTCTCGTAGAGCGCAAAGAGGCGCAGTTCCTTGGCCGGCGTCTTGCCGTCCGTCTTCGCGCTGCTGTACGTCGTGTCGGTGGACTTCTCGTACTTGGACACGGTGCTGGAGTCGAGGTGCCGGATCTGGTAAACATAAATGGGAATGCCTCTTTTGTTTGGACGGTTAGCCTGCTTGCCGCAACTCTATTTGTGTCTTTCGCGCGGGAGCCGGGTAGGGATGGGAAGGAAGGGGATGGCGGACGAATGCCGATTTGGCTCAAGTAGTGGCAATTATTCTGGCAACGTACCGGCGGTCCCGTCGTCCCGTGAACATGGGGTACTGGGGCTCTGATTAGCCATGTGCCGCATAAAGTTTATCGGCGACTTGGGGGCGTCCGGGGGACCGGGGGGGAGGTCCAACTCACCAGCTTCTTGGACGTCTCGTATGCATCGACGTCGATGGTGTCGTACAGCACATCGATCTGGTTGGCACTGCGAAACTTTTCCGTCTCGCTGAACTGGAGGTAGGCGTCCTGTACAACCCACTTGCGCGCTCGGAGGAAGCGACTGCAAGTTCGGGTAATCAGTCTCTCTGATGTAGGGAGGGCACGCTTGTTGGGATGCGCTGCGGGCGCGCCATGGGCGCCATGGTACATAGGACGCGAAACCTACAGCAACGTCGGGTCGTCGTGAGACGGTGGCGGGCCCGGCTTCCACAGGCCTTTCTCCTGCAGGAACTCCTTGAAGTCACTGAGCGCCTGCTCCTCGGAGATGGTGAGGTGGCCGAGATGCCCTTGCGGATACCCGTGCTCGGGGGACCCCGCAGAGGGCACACGGTGAATCGAGTCCGACTTCGTCATGGCGGGCGCGCGGCGACGTGCGGGCGAGGATCGAATGGCGCCAGGCAGGGCTGGCACGCAGGGACGCTGGGGACGAGGCGAGGGGATAGACACGAGCTGTGCGTTGACGGCGCGGCAAAGGTAGAAACGGATCCGACGTTACATACAGGCGCGGGTGACCGATTATTGATGAATAAAAAGACGGCGATAACCAGAGCCCAGCAAAAGCGAACTGACGCGGGAAATGACCCTTGCCGTAGCAGCAGCAGCAGCAGCAGCAGCAGAAGGAAGGGGGGGGGGGGGGGGTTCCCGATGGCTCTTTTTGCCCCCCCTGTTGCAGCCAGCCAGCCCGCCCGGATCGACGTCGACAGGGCTCTTTAGCGCTGAGCCGGATCCGCGGTGAGCGCGACATGACGTCGGCCGTTGTGAGGCGGCTGGGGGTTGGGCGGGAATCGTGGGCGGAATTGTAGGTACTGCGCTTCGTGGTGCTCGCAAGACCGACCCCGGCGCGGAGTTTAGGTCTCAATGTCATCTCCGTCTGGAGTTCGTCTGGTCCCCGATCCGCGAGCCGCTGACCAGGTGGCCCAGAACGTTGGCTGGAAGAGGAAGTACTCCTGACGATTCGACGAGTCATTCGTTGGCTTTTCCATACTATTAGTAGGATGTGCACCCCGCGGACCCGGGTCGTCGTGTTTGCGCCGGGCCGCCGCCCACGGCGTCGATGGCGCATTGCAACCGTTGCACAGCTTGGATACGGGCATACATACATCCTGTAACTAGGTACTTACCTACCTACATGTAGGTACATAAGTAATCTCCAGGTAAACGGGCAAACATCATGGGCAGAAGGCATTCCATAACCACCCATCCATTCGTCGCCATGCCGCTGCTCCAAAAATGAACGAGCGCTGTGTTACCGCGGGGGTTGCGTTGCGTTGGTCCTTCGTTCCTTCCCGCCGTAGCCGTGACAACATCGACCCGATGACCGAGGCAGCCGCCCAACCGGACGTCCCGGCCTCGCCATCCCCGCGCTATATCTCGTCCCATGCCATCCATCTCCAACTGGCGCCTATGGAAATAGACGCAACTCACGCACCAGATCGGACAGTCAGTGGTCATCGGGGCTCGTGATCATGGCCGAGCCGTCAGAGTCAGAGATGCCGCCGGCTTCTCGGTCGGATTATGATCTTTCCCAGCCGCTGCTTGCGGGTGCCGGCCTCCGCCAGGGGCTCTCCTCCTACGGAGACGCACACTTCTCCCTCTTTCTGCGCAAGGCCTTCATCAAAGCCCTCGGCTACAGTGAAGATGCCCTGTCGCGGCCCATCGTCGGCATTGTCAATACCTATTCGGGCTTCAATCCTTGCCACGCCAATGTTCCCCAGCTCCTCGAGGCTGTCAAGCGAGGGGTGCAGCTGCACGGCGGGCTCGCCATCGACTTTCCCACCATCAGCCTGCACGAGTCCTTCGCCGCCCCGACGAGCATGTTCCTGCGGAACCTCATGAGCATGGACACGGAGGAGATGATCAAGGCGCAACCCGTGGACTCGGTCGTCTTGATTGGCGGTAAGCCCGGGGGCTCGGCCGGTAGAAGCCGCCAACCTGGCTGATAACCTGCCCAGGTTGCGACAAGACCACGCCGGCCCAAACCATGGGGACCATATCTGCGAACAAACCCGCCATCCATCTTGTGACCGGTCCGATGATGCCGGGAAGCCACCGCGGAACCCGCATCGGCGCTTGCACCGACTGTCGCAACAACTGGGCGAGGTACCGTGCCGGAGCCATCGATATCGAGGAGATCGGCGAGCTGAACGACGAGCTGGCCCCAACCGTAAGTCGCCCTGCTTTCACGCGCCCATCCTATCGCTGAATGCGTCTCGAGGCTGGCACCTGTGGGGTCATGGGCACAGCGAGCACGATGGCCTGTCTCCTGGCCGGGCTCGGCATGATGCCTATCAAAGGCGCCACGCCTCCCGCGGTATCCTCGACGCGACTCCGAGTTGCCGAGGATGCGGGGGCCAAGGCTGTGGCCCTGGCCAAAAGCCAGCTCAAGCCGCAGCGAATCTTGACCCGAGACTCCTTCTTGAACGCCATCACGGTTCTCCAGGCCATAGGGGGCTCCACCAACGCCATTGTGCACCTGCTGGCCATCGCCAACCGACACCCCGCCGTGGCCGGCACCATCACGCTGGATACCATCGACCAAATAGGGCGTTGCACGCCTCTGCTGGTCGACCTGAAGCCCAGTGGCGAGAACTACATGACGGATTTCCACAACGCGGGCGGCATGGTCGCTCTGTTGCACGAACTGAGGCCCCTTCTCCATCTCGGTGCCATGACCGTCACCGGCCAGACCGTGGGACAGGAGCTCGATGCCACACGGTTCCACCGGCTGGCCCCTGATAGTCCGGCGTACTGCATCCGTTCCTTGTCGGCACCCCTATACCCTTCTTCCTCCCTCGTCGTTCTTCGCGGCAACTTGGCCCCCGGTGGGGCTGTAATGAAAGCAAGTGCGTCGAAAGACCGGCGTCTGCTCTCTCACACGGGACCCGCGGTTGTCTTTTCCGGGACCGCCGATATGGCAGAGCGAATCGACGACCCGGGCTTACACGTCACTGCCGACAGCGTACTCGTGCTGCAAGGCATCGGCCCCGTCGGCAATCCTGGGATGCCCGAAGCCGGCCTGATTCCCATTCCGCGGAAGCTGGCGGCCCAGGGGGTAGTCGACATGCTGAGGCTGTCGGACGGCAGGATGAGCGGCACGGCAGGGGGCACCATAGGCTTGCATATCTCTCCCGAGTCCGAAGATCCCGAGTCGGTTTTGGGCATTGTGCAAGATGGCGACGTCATCACATGCGACGTCGACCGTAGGCTACTCGCCGTCGAACTTGCTGAAGAGGAAATCCAGAAAAGAATAACAGCCAGGCGGAACAGGGTTTACGAAGCCAGGAGTAGCAGGGAATCAGCAACCCCCTGGATTGCGAGGGAGACCATGCGCGGCTACCGAGGGCTGTATATGCGATCGGTCAACCAGGCGGACCGCGGAGTTGATTTCGATTTTCTCACGGCCTCGGGTCCAGTCGGTGTGCCTTGAGGAGGCGCAACGGCAATTTCTACCGAGGGGCCCAACTTGGACGCATCGTTTCATGCCGCCATGACTCGATGTTGCATCTGCGCAGACAGCTCCAAAGCGCCTCGCTTTGCTGTCAAACCATATCGCCTCCCCATGAAACGATGCATCGGCGCCGTCGGGTAACGTGACAGTCAGCTTGAGCGCCCGTCTCAAGTCGATTGGAGCAGAGACCCCAAGTCTTGTCACAGGAAATGTACAATAAGGGCGTGTGGTCTACACGAGGGTACATGGCCGAGTTGCTCATGTACCGGTGGACTGGGCCGGTACTGCTAGAACCAGTGTACGGCTCAGAGAAGACGGCGAAACAGGCGTGGTGTATTCGGCTACCAGCTGCCCTGTGAGGCTCCAGGGAAGCTGGAGCCGCATGGGCCATATCTACATCATTACGGTTGCATCCCTCGCATTAAGCGCACTCTGAAAACTCTCGGTTCATGGCAGCCAACGCCTGTGTGGTTTCTCTGGTTCATACCTCCCTTAGTCTTGTCTACCCTTGTTCATGAGCAAAGCGGGTGTGCAACGATGGCCTAGATGTGGCTGACTTGTGTGCTGCGGACCGAGACTAGCTCCGTAAGCCATATGCCCGTGAAGGTTTCCTGGGCATAATAAACAAGAGGTAGATTTCGATATGGGGGGGGCTGAAGTTTACGCAATCGGAGCTCTGGATTCCCGTGTCCCAGTTCTGACCGATGACAACAAACAAATAACCGGTTTATATCAATGCTGAAGCGCAGGTAGGCCTGCCCCCGGTTCCTTTCCTTTTGTTACGACTTGGATCTAATGCAGGCACCGTACTCGCCACGAAATCCGAGCTCAGGACTTGCCACGGCCACCGGAGACGTGGGGCTGACTCGGGTCAAATATTTGACGTTCTTGGCATGGACGTGTCGATGTCCAAGCACGCGCCTAAGGAAAGTGACAGCCCCCGTCTCCCTTACCAGGGCAGATGCGGGATATGGCTCCCCGGCAGTCTTGCATTAGTGTTGCGTTGGTCTTCCATTGCTTGCCTCTGGATGCTATGACACTCGTATGTGCGCCAGGGCATCTCTGTGTTGAATCGTCTAGTGGTATGCAAGCCACTGGTCAAGCCAGAGAAAGGGCGGCAGTATATTGCTCACGATACGGGTCGGAACCCGGCCCATAGGTTCCCCGTCCTTTGGATGAATGTTTTCATGAAATAATGAGACGATAGGAGTAGGCTCAACATAAATGAAGGAAAGTACGCCGCCGACCATTCCACCTTGGTAAGTCGTCGATTCTCGCTTGGAAACTGCCACTAACGATCATGGCTCCTCAACAGATTGACGGCACCCACGCCTCTGGCTATGCTGAGCATACGACTGGGTTTTCCGAGACGAAAGGCGAGATGTCCGAGGAGAACCTGGGGGTCGAATCTCTCGCCACGCCGGAGGAGAAAAGCGTGGGAACGACGCCGGACGCACAGTCAGACATGGCCGAGGAAATCGATCCGGGGCCGACGCTGAGTCCCGAGCCAGGGCACGAGCATGGAAAGAGAACAGCCTTCATGAAATTACAAAACATGGAGGAGATCGCCCTGCATGCCTTGCATGTGGAAGACAACCCTTCTCTCAACCCGTGGACCTTCCGGACGTGGTTTCTGGGTATAGGCGGTCCCGAGACCCGACTTCGCACCACCCCCGCGTGCTGACCTCGACCTTCAGGGCTCGCGCTATCGGCATTCTCGGCGACCCTCGCGACGGTGTACCAATTCAAGCCCCAGGTTCTGGGCATATCGACCACGTTCCTCGCCGTCGTCAGCTACGCGCTGGCGCTGCTGCTGGAGCTGATTCCGCGCAAGGGGCGGCTGGGGCGCCTGCTCAACCCGCACCCCTTCCACGCCAAGGAGCACGTCGCCATCCTGGTCATGAGCCAGACGGCGGCCCACAGCGCGAGGGCGGTCTCGGTGTTGGCGGTGCAGAAGCTTTGGTACAATACCCTGCCATCCACCGTCATATGTGTAGGTCGATAATATGGCAAAGGAACGGCCGCCGTGTCCGCCTTCAGCCTCCGCACCCACTGCCGTCCCTCTACATAAGACTGACGGACCCCCCGGGGGGCAGATTCTCCTGATATTCTCGTCGCAATGCCTCGGCTACGGCATAGCCGGCCTCCTCCGGAAAGTGCTGGTATACCCGACCAAGGTACGCAGTGGATGCGCAGTGGTGTCGCTGGCCCGGCGTACTGACACGGCCCCAGTTTGTTTTCCCACACAACTTGCCCATCATGTCGCTCCTTGAAACCCTGCACCGGAAAAAGATGGACATGAGGCTGCAAATGAGGCTATTTTACTGGGTCTTCATCGCCATCTTCGTGTGGGAAACGATTCCCGAATACATTATGCCGGTCTTGACGGCCGTCAGCGTGTTTTGTCTGGCGCAGAAAAACGACATGAACTTTACCCGGGTCTTCGGGGGAGGGAATGGCAACGAGGGTCTCGGCTTCCTTTCCCTCTGTTTCGACTTCCAGTATATCACGAGCGCAGCCTTGTTCCTGCCCGCCATGGTCAGTACCAAGTCCTTCCGATGCCGCCGACGGCGGCCTCCCGCTAACCCCCCAGGCCAGACCATTCTCAATGCTTTTATCGGCTACATTCTCTGTATGGTCGTCTTCCTTGCACTCTACTACGGCAACGTATGGCGGGCGCGGGATTTCCCTTTCCTATCGCAGCTGATGTTCTCGCCCTCGTCCGACGGCGCCCACTACGTGCGCTTCAACCAGACGGCCATCCTCGACGGCCAGGGCCAGGTCGACGAAGCCAAGCTCATGCGCCAGGGGGTCCCCTACATATCGGCCACGTACGCCTCGCACAACCTCACCGAGAACCTGGCCATCACGGCCACCATCACGCACCTGGTGCTCTACAACTGGGACGACCTGAAGAGTGCTTTCGCGTTCCTCGGCTGGCGGAATCTCCGACGGTTCTCGGAGCCGGAGGCATGGGCGTTCTGGCGGAAGCCGGGGGGAGACGCGACGGAGAAGGAGATGGGCGAGATGGACCCCCACTACCGCCTCATGCGCGTGTACCAGGACGTGCCCGAGTGGTGGTACGCGTCGGTGTTCGCGGTGGCGGTCACGACGGGGATCCTGTGCATCTACCTGACGCAGTCGGGGATGCAGTGGTGGGAGTTCATCATCACGACGCTGCTGGCGTGCGTGATGATCCTCTTCACCGGCGCCCAGAGCGGGCTCACGGGGTTCACCGTGCCCATCTCGAGCCTCGTGCAGATGATCGGCGCCTACCTGGAGCCGGGGCGGCCCGTGGCCAACATGTACTTCACCCTGTTCGGCCACAACTCGGTGAGCCAGGCGCTCCTCCTCCTGACCGACCTCAAGCTCGGCCAGTACGCCAAACTGCCCCCCCGCTGCACCTTCGCCATGCAGCTCGTGGGCACGCTGGTCGGCGGCATCATCAACTACGTCGTCATGCTGAGCATCACCTCGGCCCAGCGCGATATACTGTAGGCGCCCCGGCCTGGCCCCTTACCGGTGGTCGAGGAACCCCCCCCCCCCCCCCCCCCCCCCCCCCGAGTGTACTGACCGCGCGCGCAGGTTGTCCATCGAGGGCACGCATATCTGGTCGGGGGCGGCCCTGCAGAGTTTCAACACGCAAGCGGTATCCTGGGTGAGTCGGTCCTCGCGTTTTTTCGTCTTTCGTCGGGCTCTGCTTCCGAGTGCTGACCCCTGGCCGATTCCCCTTCCAGGGCGGGCTGGCCAAGTACATGTACTCCTGGGGCAGTACCTACCAGTGGGTGCCCCTGGCCCTCGCCGTCGGGTTTGTCGCGCCCTTGCCGGTGTACCTCGGCCACCGGATGTGGCCCAAGTTGGGGCTCGACAAGATCAACGTGCCCATCATCGCCGGGCACATTGGCCTCCTGTGCGTCGGCATCAACTCGTCCGTTCTCGTCTTCTTCCTCGTGGCGTTCTGGAGCCAGTTTTATCTCCGCAGGCATGTGGTCTCCCCCCCCCCCCCCCCTCTTCCTTATGCATTGCCCCCCTTCCCCCCGGGGCCGAGGCTAACCCCGTACGCGCTCAGGTACAAGCCCGACTGGTTTCTCAAGTATAACTATGTCCTCTGTGCCGGCCTGGATGGCGGCACTCAGGTGATTGTTTTCATCATGACTTTTGTGTTTTTCGGCGCGGGCGGCAAGCCTATTCCATTCCCCGATTACTGGGGGAACCCCCGTGGGAATGCCGATTACTGTATGACCGACCCCGCGCTATGAAAAGTCGCACACAAGTAGCATCCCTTCCCGAACCTGTTATAAGGCACGGTATGGGCTCGAGGTTTCTTTTTTTTTTTTTTCTCCCATTCTTTCTCCATTATGCAGAGCGTCGTGCTTGTACTGCACAGAACCACGACGAATGCACCACGCGCTTTCCATCATAGCCTGCATATGAATGTTGTATTTCGGATCTCATAAAGTCTCGCCAGCCAATGCCTGGACAATGCCTGAGAGCCGCCGTGGTTTCGTATGAATTTGTCTCTGCCGTGGCTCAACTCCCACTTGCAATTCCCACTACGATCCAGGCTAGTGGTGATTCAAGGATTGCCTTATGCGGGGTCCCCGGAATCGGTCTTGTGGGGAACCCGTTGGCGCTGACTAGATCTCAGGTCCGAAGCCGGCTCTGCCTGCTGAATCATCTCGCCGAGTATCCGCGATTTATTATAGTCCCTTTCCGAAGGGATCTGTTCTCTTGGCTGTGACCAAACCCACCGCAGGATACGTCGTTCGTGTCACATCATGTCAGCACCTACTTCCACGCCCCCCGCCGGCCCGGCCCCCCCCACTGCCGAGGCCCCCCGGACAATGGCGGAAACCGCACCGGGGCCGGGCGCCGAGGGCGAGGAGGGCAAGCTCTACGTCACGGCCGAAGACGCGCGCCGCTTCGCCGAGGGCGTCCTGCGCGGGAACGGCGTGCCGGCGGCGCAGGCGGCGACGGTGGCGGCGTGCCTCGTGGCGGCGGACCTCCGGGGCGTGGACACGCACGGCATCAACCGGCTCCCGTCGTACATGGCGCGGATCCGGCAGGGCGTGCTGGCGGCGGCGGCGGAGCCGGTCCTGACGCAGACGACGCCCGTGGTGGCGCAGGTGGACGGGCGCAACGGCTTCGGCTTCGTGGCGGCGGCGGCGGGCATGGCGGCCGCCGTCGACATGGCGCGCGTCTACGGCGTCGGCCTGGTCAGCGTCAAGCACTCGAACCACTTCGGCATGAGCGCCTGGCTCGTCCAGCAGGCCCTCGACGCCGGCATGATGAGCCTCGTCTTCACCAACTCGAGCCCGGCCCTGCCCGCCTGGGGCGCCCGCGAGAAGCTCCTGGGCGTCTCGCCCCTCGCCTGCGGCGCCCCCGGCCGCGACCAGCCCTTCATCCTCGACATGGCCCCCTCCGTCGCCGCCCGCGGCAAGATCTACAAGGCCCAGCGCCGCGGCGAGAAGATCCCCCTGGACTGGGCGCTGGACGCCGAGGGGCGGCCCACGGATGACCCGACGGCGTGAGTAAAAACCCTTTACCTCTCTATCTATCTATGTAGCCTCACCCCACACTCATGGGCTACTACGGCCGACCTCACCGCGGGGCTTTTTTGTTTTTTCTTTTCTTTTTTTTTCTCCCCCTCCGGCTAACCACGGCGATTCCTCCCCCGCCACCCTCCGGCCAGAGCCCTCGGAGGCGTGATGCTGCCCATGGGCGGGCCCAAGGGCTCGGCCCTGGCCGTCATGATGGACGTCTTCTCGGGCGTGCTCTCGGGCTCGGCGTTCGCGGGCCACGTGACGAACCCGTACGACGCGTCGCGGCCGGCCGACGTCGGCCACTTCCTCGTGGCCCTCAAGCCCGACCTCTTCATGGGCCTCGACGAGTTCCGCGACCGCATGCAGTACCTCTACGACCGCGTCGTCGGCTCCGCCCCCGCCGCCGGCGTCGACCGCATCTACTTCCCCGGCGAGCCCGAGCAGCTCACCGCCGCCGCCCGCGCGCGCGCCGGCATCCCCTACGTCGCCGCCGAGGTCGCCGCCCTCAACGACGAGGCCCGCCGCGTCGGCGCCGACCCCATCGTCGTGCAGGGCGGCTGAGTTGAAAAAAAAAAAAAAGGAAATTGGAAGCGGGATATACGGGGCGGCCTTTTGTCGCGTCCCTAGGGCGCTTGGCGCGCGGTGGATAGCATATTAGCCGGCCAGTCCTAGGCCCTTCTAACGCGTAGAAAACCCGCCGGGCTCTGCCCGACTTGTTACGATTCCGACTTCTCGGGCGTCCGTCCCCCGCTGCCGAGACTTTGCTCCCCTGTCGTGTTCCTCAGCCCCTGCCGTAGAGCCGAAGGAAGCGAGGCCGGTGGGCTGACGCCAAGAATGGCCCCGTCGTGTGATAGGTGGTTTCCCCTCGCGTTTGGGCCTCGCTCCATGGGCGTCGTATCCATAAGCAGTTTGCCATAGGCGCCGCTCTCGTCATTCCGTCCGCGTTGGGGGGGTCGGGGCAACTTGGCGGCCCAGGCTGCCGTGTCTATATGTCTCCATCCATCGCCGCCGCCGCCGCCGCCGCCATCCGCCCTGTTGATGCCCGGTACGCCCGTGCCCGCTGCCCAAGTCCCGTACCCTACAACAGCAAGTTCCCGTGGCTTGACCAGCATCGCCACTCATGGGGTCCGCCGCGGTCACAACGGTCTTCCAGCCCGACCCGACGTGCTTTGCGCCGTCCAACATTTGGCTGCGGGAGGGCCTGTGCCGCGAGGTCTCGTCTCCGGCGAACTTGGCATCTTGCTCGTATGCCTACCATGGCAACCCGGATGGTCAGCCCCCGTGCTTCCCGGATACCACGCCGGGGGCCGAGCCGATGACGTACTACTCGGACTGCCCGGAGAGCTTCACCTCGGCCGGCGTCTGGACCGACGAGCGGGGGCTGTACGCTTCCACCCGAGACCCCGACGAGGGTGTCGCGGTCACCACCATCTGCTGCCCAAAGTACGTTGCTAACCAACCGGAGCCGCCCGGGGAGCGGGCGGGGGAGAGGAGCCCATCTTCCGTCGCCATTTGTCGATTGTGTACCTACTGACCCGGTCCCTGATGAAGCGCCTACTCCTACTTCCACAACCAGTACGCCACGTGGCCCACCTGGGTCTCGACGGACGGAGACGGGCAGACGGTGGCCCTCCGGCTGCTGAACAAGCCCGAATGCATAGCGACGTCGGTGGAGGTGCTGCGGTCCGAGGTGGTCACGGTGACGCTGGCGACGGCGCCCGACGTGGCGACGACGACGACGACGTGGGCCGAGGACGCGATCCTGTACGCCGACGCCGTGTCGGTGACGGCGACCGAGTACGGGCGCTACTACATGCCCGTGTCGACGTGCTGGGGCGCCGACTGCCCGGCCACCTTCACGGCCGCGTTCCCGGACCCGCCCGTCGCGACGCCGCCGATGGCCCGGTTCACGCCGCCGCCCGAGTGCACCGACCCGGCCAACATCTGGTCCGTCACCACGAGCTGCTACGTCGAGTCGCCCCAGGATTGGCGCGTGTACACGCCCGACTGGCTGCAGTGCGCCGTCACGCAGATGGGCGGCAACGAGTTCATGGCCACGGCGTGCGCGCCCTCGGCCCTGTCCAACACCGAGGGTTCCTACTACTCGGGCTGCCCGGCCGGGTACACGGCCGTCCAGACCAGCACGACCCAGGCGTACGACACCGAGCTCTATACCGTGGGGTACTACGACGCCATCTACCACGAGGTCCTTTGCTGCCCCGAGTAACACTCCCCCCCCCCCCTCGTATGAGCCTCCCCGGTTCGCTGACCCCTCTGGCAGCTCTTTTGACTTCCAGGCTACGCCCAGTCGCTTCGGGCAGGACATAACCACGACCCACGACGGCCAAAGGTATGGCCTCTTCCGGTACCCGCTGCCCGGCTGCTACGCCACCTCCGTTTCGGCCCTGTCGGGCAAGGACGTGCCGATGCACACGCACTCGGCCGCCTTCGGCTGGGACAAGCGGCAGGAGTCGCCCGACTTCCCCGTCACCCAGGCGTGGGACTACGAGGGGGGCACCTTGTTCGCAGCCAGCGTCCGGGCCGCCAGCACGGTTTTCATGGGCACCCACACGTGCTACGAGTCGTGCTCGACCTGGAT
Source organism: Nigrospora osmanthi (assembly GCA_029489945.1). Classification (NCBI taxonomy): domain Eukaryota; kingdom Fungi; phylum Ascomycota; class Sordariomycetes; order Amphisphaeriales; family Apiosporaceae; genus Nigrospora; species Nigrospora osmanthi. Next base: position 1,228,571 of record CP120505.1, read on the forward strand.
CTCCTACTACTACCCCGACTCCACCGGCGGGCCGAGCCCGACTCCCACCCCGACCCCGACCCCGACCGCAGACCCCGGCAGCTCGGGGCGGGGAACCCAGGACCCGTCCACCCACGACGCGAATCCCGAGGCCTCGCCTATGCCATCTGGCGGAACCGGGTCGGGGCCCGTGGGCGAGGCGAGCCCCGAGGCCTCTTCCACGTCATCCAATGTACCCGAGTCGGGCGCGGGGAGCTTGGCCAGGGTGAAGACCGTTGGGGCGTCGGGGATGGTGGCCCTCGTTGCTCTGTGGCTGGCCTTATAAATTGGGTTCTGTTAGGTTGGGGACTTTGCCCTTGACCTCTATGTGCTAAGTTGGCTAGTAAAATGTAGCCGGGGGAGGCATGGCCGGTTATGTAGCCCAGGAGACCCGGTCAATAAGGAAGCACGTGTCGCTTCAACAAGCCGGACGGATAAAACGGGCGGTTTGTTGGCGGTGCAGAAAAGAAACGCCCGAGCCAGTGCCCCAGAAAAGCTTCGTGCCGTCCAATGCCCATCACCCAGGTGTGCTCGGAAGAGGTTCCGGCCAGAGACACGGGACGAGACTGGGGAAGCGGAGCAACCCCTGGCTTGCCTGCTGTGGTAGACCGTCCTATGCCGGCGGCCGTGTGCACGGCTGCTCCCGCTCGCGCGCGTTTGATGGACGGGGGAGGGGGGGCCGCATGGCCACCTCACCGGTATTCGCGGCTCGAGGGGAGGGGCCGCGCAGCCGTCGAGCCCGGGCATCGTGGGATGGCGGGTCGTCCTGTCCCGGGGAGCCCGGGGTGCGTCCAGAGACAGGTCTCGAGCGCGACGCGCAAGCCACCGTTGCTGCCATGTGTTCTTTCACGTTGGACTGATGGCCGGGGGTCCTGCGTTCGCCGTCACGCCAGATGGTCCCCCTTCGTTTTAGTTAGACATGCGCTGGCGCTCGCCCCGACACTGCGCTCACGTGGGATGTTGCTGCGTTTTGCCGGACCCGCCGATCAAGAGGTTGTTCCAATAGTCGCGCCTTGAGCCGTCCTTGGCGAATTAGCTGTACCCGGGAGGGGGGGGGGCGTTCCATGGTGCTGAGCAGAGCAACTCTTCGTGGTGCCCGGGTGGCCTTTCTTCACCGGCGCAGCCTCTCGCAGGGCCTTGGAAATGAGGCGGTGAGTTGACCGCGTGGCTGCTGATAGCCGGTTGGCCAGACGCGCTCGCAGACCGTAAGTCTCGGGTCGCCATGGCCAAAGGGAGTATCGCCGTTTTAGGGCGAGTAGTTCTTAGGTGCGGCTACGGCAAGGCTTGAAGGCTGCACGGAGGGGTAGGCGGCGCAAACGGTGCTTTCATCGACAGTGTCCAACCACTGGAAAAGGAATTATATGCCGGGGCCGAGCCAAACCGAGAGCCACAAGCGAGGGACGAGCACATATCGTGCAGCGAAAAGAAACAATGCACTTGGGAACCTAGCGAGTTGCCGTTGGCAGCATAAAACCAGGGGGCAACGCGGACCAAGAGGTACGTACCGGTTCCGGTGAATGACGGGAACGGAGGTACCTATTGAGAAGGACGCCGCCCGGTTCAATTCTCACGTGCGATGATACGGGGGAGCTCAGTTGACGCTCGTAGCTCCAGGGCCGGCGCCAAGCCGCTGCCGTTGCGCACGCCAAAATGTTGGACAGCACACGATGAGGGTGGCGTCAGCAGTGCGCGTTGACAGGCGACCCCTTGCGGCGATAGATCAGCCATTCTGCCTGGGGACCGGTTGATGAGCGGTGCATGCAAGCCAAGTAAGTACCTACATGTGGTGTGTACCCGCCCGTCGCGTTCGGTCCCGGGCGAGTAGAGACGACAAGCCAATGACGGCCTGGCGCGGACCAACCGCTCGCGAGCGTTGCAGAGGCGGAAGGTTGTGGGTGGTGTGCAGTCGCCGAAAAGGGGGGGGGGGGGGGGGGGGGGGGGGGGACCGTTCGCGATGATACCAAGGCCGAGTTAGGCGGCACGAGAAAACCTGGTGGGGGAAAGGCATGGACGGGCAACCCGGCGATGGCGCCCCCCCCCCCCCCGGGGGAGGGACGGCGGTTTGGGTTGTGGACGCGAGGCGAGGACGGGCGAAAAAGAAAATCTGATGTAAGGAAGACCGGCGTCGTCTCGAACCCAATTGCCCACGCCGCTCCCGTGGCTTCAAAGCCTCCCCCAACAGGCCAGCCAAGCCGGGTGGTCCTGGGAAGCGGTAGGCTCAGGGCCGGAGAGCGAAAGGGAGGGAGGGAGAGAGAAAGAGAGAAAGAGCGAGACAGCGAAGGGACTGGGGGAGGAGGGAGAGAAGCGCGCGAGGACCAGGCGGCACTGTGCGCCGGACGTCAGAACCACAATCTTTTCCTTCTCTGAGACCAAGACCCCCCCCCCCCCCCCCCCCCCCCCCCAACCGGAGCGTCGCCGGACACTTTTGGGGGAGGCGGGGGGACTATTCGGGAGGGACGAGGACGAGTGAGACGGAGACGGGGGTCGAGCTGAGCAGCCGAGGCAGCCTCTCCTCCAGACGCCCCCGGCCATCAACTCTAAACCCGGTCTTGGCCATGATCCGTTCGTGGGTATGCTGGTCTTGGCCCGGGCCTCGTCGCCTCGCCTCTGGGGTAAAGGAGGGGGGGGGAGGGGCGAAAGGGAGGGAGAGGGAAGGGGGGGGGGGAATCTGGTCGTACTGTGTCCGACTATGCTCGCTCCCGCGACTTCTCCAAATCTTGTCCGCCGGCCGGGAGCCCAGCGCCCAAAGCGGCCGGACGGTCGGGGGCTGAAGGGCTGGGGCTGGCTCAGAGTCAGACGGGAGGCCGAGAATGTGCTATATAAGCGATCCGGGTCCTCACGACCCTACCGAACAGTTCAACCAGATCATCCGCCACCAAACAGCCGCCAGCAGCATACCAGACAGACCTCCTCTCCTTACCCAAAACCACCAAAACCTACTTACAACCAGTTCTACCCCCCACCACCTTTGAAGATGCCTGGTATCACCTCGGAGCGCACTGGCAGCAAGTACGATGCCATCCCCGGTCCCCTGGGTCTGGCCTCGGCTTCGCTCGAGGGCAAGGTTGCTCTCGTCACGGGTGCCGGTAAGTGTAGTCATCTCCCGCTCTCGTCCCCCCCCCCGGGTTCTGTTATACTCCCTCCTCCTCCCCCCTGCCTTGTCGAGGACCCCTCCAATGGGCGGGTGATCGACACGGTTGGAGCCCCCCCGCCTTCCTTTTCTGGGCACTATCCACCCCCATCGGACCTCCGCCACGACGGCTGCGCATCCAATGGGAGGCGGTCTTGGCTGTGTTTCCAGGGATGGATATGGGTTACCTACCTACATGCGATCCTATACTACACGGCACGAGGCTAACCGAGTAAACTACCCCCCGGGCAGGCCGTGGCATCGGTCGTGAGATGGCCATGGAGCTCGGCCGCCGCGGCGCCAAGGTGATCGTCAACTACGCCAACAGCCGCGAGTCGGCCGAGGAGGTGGTGGCGGCCATCAAGAAGGGCGGCTCCGACGCGGCGTCCATCAAGGCCAACGTCTCCGACGTCGACCAGATCGTCAACATGTTCGCCGAGGCGGTCAAGCTGTGGGGCAAGCTCGACATCGTCTGCTCCAACAGCGGCGTCGTCTCCTTCGGCCACGTCAAGGACGTCACCCCCGAGGAGTTCGACCGCGTCTTCCATATCAACACGCGCGGCCAGTTCTTCGTCGCCCGCGAGGCCTACAAGCACCTCGAGGTCGGCGGCCGCGTCATCCTCATGGGCTCCATCACCGGCCAGGCCAAGGGCGTCCCCAAGCACGCCATCTACTCGGGCAGCAAGGGCACCATCGAGACCTTTGTGCGCTGCATGGCCGTCGACTTCGGCGACAAGAAGATCACCGTCAACTGCATCGCCCCCGGCGGCATCAAGACCGACATGTACCACGAGGTGTGCCGCGAGTACATCCCCAACGGTGCCAACCTGGACGACGAGGGTGTCGATGAGGTAGGTTGCCCTCTCTCCCCCACGGCCTTTTCCACATGATCCCCTGCTAACCCATGCCCTCCCCAGTACGCTGCCACCTGGTCGCCCCTGCACCGTGTCGGTCTCCCCATCGACATTGCCCGTGTCGTGTGCTTCCTGGCCTCCAACGACGGTGGCTGGGTCAACGGCAAGGTCATCGGCATTGACGGCCACGCCATGATGTAAATAGCCGGCCTGGCTCCTGTACCATATTCCTCCATTGTTCCTCGTATTTCCAGTCATATAGCCCTTGAGCAGAAGAAAGAGCCCGGCTGGGTCTCTAATACAGATTAGATTTCATTCTTCAGCCATACATCAATTATACAACACGGTTCTGGCCGCCACTCTGATTTTTCCCATACGCCTCGCTCAAGCCACTTTTCCTGCGTGCTTAGTCTGGCACCATGTCATCCTCGCCTTGGTCGCTCTCATGGGAGGTCATCCAGGAGTAAGCTCTTGTCAGCATCCAGCCCGTCCCATTTCGGCTTGCCGTCTGGGATGTCCACGCACCGCTGCGAGTAGAAGATGTGGCACCTACACGGGGCTTCTTAGTAACGAATCCTTCACCGTGAGAGAAGGGAGCATGGTGACATACTCGGGATAGAAAAGATCCCTCGCCCGCTTGTCCTTGAACTTGAGCAGCGTGGGGAAGAGCAAAACCATACGGCGTCCCTCGTCGAAGATGGGCGTGCGACAGTAGGTGCAGCTGGCCTTGCAGGGCAAGTCGTGGCCGAGCACCTGTTTGCCCGACTGGTAGAAGGCCAGGTTCTCCATGCCGTTCTCAAACATCATGTCGTCCTTGTGGAAGATGGCGGCCCACTGGAAGGGTGCGCCTGGGATCGAAGGGCGTGTCAGCTTCGCCCTGTTTCCTTTCGCTACTCACGGAGGGTTGAGGGGGGGGGGGGCATCGCGCCGCATGGGCGCCACCCCCCTTCCCCCTTCCCTTAGAGCGGCAGCAGGAAGACGGTTTTACGTACCGTGCAGCACCTGACAGCCGTGGCAGTGGCAGTACTTGGCATCCAGTGGCTTGTCCCGCTTGAGCCAGTACTTGACGCGGCCGCAGTGGCAGCTGCCCTCGAGCTTCTTCTCGAAGCCCTCGACGTGCTGGTACGGCGGGCGCAGCGGCGGCTGCGGGCTCGACGTGGTCGTTTCGGGGTCCATTCTGGCCGACGAGCAAAAACGCGGCCGGGCGCGGTCGAAGGGATTCGCGCGCGAGGACGGAAAGCTGGCAACGGGCGCGCGAGGACTCGGGTAATACGGGCGGGAACAGTGACGGGGGGACGACAATCTGACAGCGCCGCGGATCGTGCTCCGGAACATTTGGCACATACACGGGGCGGAAGAAGAAGAATAGGGTCCGGTCTCCCTGATGCGGCGGTTTTCTTTTTTTTTTTCCACTTCCACGAGTGATTCTGACACGTGCAAGACCTTCGCTGCCTGTTCACACACAATAAATCGATGATGTAGGGTAGGGGAATCGCGCTGCGAGTGATTGTATTCCACCTGCTCCTTCCCATCAATGCGATCACTGACGTCAACTGGAGTCGGCGTAGCCAAGCAATCCATACCACCCCCACATACCGGAGTTAGTAATCCGGCACGCTCAGGGGACCTCATTCGCTATGGACTATTAAATCACCGTATACGGATTCGGCCATAAACATCGCGTCTTGCTATGGCAGCCTCGGATTTAGCCATTTCCCTGGTTTCCCGAGCTCAACGAAGCCAAGGCATCATATGAACTGAACCTGTCTCTTTGGTACCCTCGCCAAACGAGCTGGCTGGCCTCGAGGCACCGTCTCCCGGGGGGCATCTTGCGGCAGGCTAGACCCAGCGGGCGTACAGGTCCTCCGGCAACATCGGCCCGCGGTTCGATCTCTGCACCGCCAGTACCCCCGTGCCCTTTTCGTGTCTGATCACTGCACTTCCTTTCAGGTCCTTCACGGCGCTGATGATCTTGGCGAGCAGCGTCGCCAGCTTCTTGAGGCTGGGCTCGTGGTCCTTTTCCCACCCCTGCACCTGGGCCGTGAAGTCCTCGGCCTGGGCCGGCGCGAAAACTCCCCAATGGTGGTACGCGCGCACCAGCTTGGGCGTTTGCGAGACCCAAAGCTGCGCGGCCACCTCGTCGCTGGTTATCGGGGCCCTTGTCCTCGCTCTCGTCTTGATCTCCAGGGTCGACTCGGTGGGGACCACGCGGCCTTGTTCCCGAATAGTCATCGCGGATCCTGCGGGCTTGCGCGCGTCCGTGACGGGCAGTGATGACACACGTCCGGTGAACGGCGTCGGATCAAGCGGAGTGGAGAGGTTCGTACGAGAACTCGGGCTCGTAGTCTTCGAAGGGGCTCCCGTACGGCCGTCGCCCAAGTATCCGTCGACTTCATGGCGGACGAGCATGCGCAGGCCGCCAAAGTCGTACGCCACGATGCGGTGGTAACCAGTACTGTCGGGTATATCGCTGCTGGTGCTCGCCTTCTCGTATTCATGCCCGTACCCGATGAATTCGTGCGGTCCCACGAGGTCCTGGACATGGGTCTCAGTACGGCACAGGATGACAGTGTCGCCTGCAACCTCGACGTTGATGGTGAATCCGTCCCGGCCCTTGCGGTCCATTGAGGGGTCCACAAAGGACAGGAGCTTCCTGATGTTGTTTCGATCCGTCACCACGTCCACTGTGCCCATATCGAAATCGGGCTGGGCAATGTAGACGGCGCGGAAGAGGGGCTCCAAAGGGCTCTCAGGATGCCGGGCCGCGCTTTGGTCAATGTAGAAGTGACCGGTATCCTTGGGAAGCGCCCGGGTGGCGCCAAGATCGCGCCATTGTGCCGGCATGCCAGGCACGGCGATGGTTGGCGTGGGGGCCTCGATCCAGCTGTAAGAAGCCACAGCCTCGAAGTTACTGATGGCTGCTTGACGGTCGCTCTCCCACAGATCGTTGACAGAGATGGTTTCCATGGTTGGCGAGGGATAGATTGGCTGTATGAAATCGTCAAAGACAACGATGTGCTGTGAAAGAGATGGAGGAAGAAAGCTGGATGAGGGGGAAAGAACGAGTGAGTGCAAGCAGTTTTGTGTCCTGTATTTTTGTATTTTCACGAGCCGATTCTTCAGGGGAAGAGGGGCAGTATCAGGCTGCAGTACAAACCGTCCGTTTGCAGCACTGCAGGCTTTACCTTGAGATGGATAGGTTATGTGCGATAGGGAAACCTGTCATGTTGCTATTGCAAGCCTTCAGGTGGACGACAGTTGGCTTCCCGTATCATGGCGTGGCTCCAGAAAGGACAGGACTGCTTGTGGGTGTTTTTGATGACACTGCCCAGGAGCATCCACCCACTTAAGTACCTAGAAATGGCTCACACTCCTTTATTCCCTTCGGACTGCATATTCCCATGCCTGTGCTGCTGCCTACAGATTGGGAAAGAGTATCCGGATCTTCATGTTTCCCAGTAGCAGCAACTTGCCAGCCTACGCTGCATACAAGTTACATAGTGCCCATATCTTCAGTTTCCACTGTTTGCAAACAGCGTTTGCCTCCGGTGTGCCGCGCTTCCTGTAATATCTCCGCCCCCCCCCCCGGGTTATACTCAGCGATTTGTTTACTTCACGCTGCGTTCTACTGCTTAATTACCTCTACCGTATTTTCATTCATACATCGCTCTGGCGGTTTGAAGTGACTCGGAGCAGGATCTGCGGCATCAATAAGCAGCATCACAATTGTAATGAATACATGTTCCTAGAACTGACTGCAAGCAAAAAGCAAGCAATTCAGATTCGTCAAGCCTCGGGTGTACCTCACTCGTTCAATCATCCATGGATGGATCTTGTTCAGCAGGTAGGAAGGAAGTGGACCTAGTTGACTTCCCTGTCCCACCATCCAGGATAGCTGAAAGTTTCCGCGAAAGCTGGGGCGCCCCAGCATTGTCGGGTTCTGTCTTTATGACCCAACCTCTTGCGATCGCCCGCGGCTGCTCCTGCTCCCCCGAAATACGTGCGTGATACCGCGTTTCCGCGCCGTCATGGATTTCCATCCACTGTTTAGCGGCTCGGCCGTCGGCCCTATCGCCGTGGGCGCCGCGTTCGTCTCGCTGTTCAGCTGCTCGGTTCTCTACCTCCCGACGGGGTCCCGGTGTCGCCTCCTCTCCGTGGCCATCCTGGCGTACCTGACGTCTCTCTTCATCGACGCGCTCAGGGCCTGGACCGCCTCCAGGCGGTATGCCGTGGGCTGGGTGCTCCTGCTCTCCGCTACTTCGTGGACCGTGTTCTGGCACGCTTTCGAGTTCCTACTCGTCTCAAAGGTTGACGCGGCGGACGTGGAGGCCATGAACACCGAAGACGTCCCGTCCGGGTTTCTTCGAGGGCGTTGGCCGTCGCTGCGGCTACACCTGCGCGCCTCCTCCTTGCTTTGCAATTGGCGGCGAATCGGCACAAAGTGGCAGATCCGAGATCTTCCCAAGTTCGCGGCCGATGGTGCCGTGCCCAGTCGAACGACATACACTATACGAGCACTTCTTATAATTATCGGCTGCTACCTGGTAATGTGAGTCCGACCAAGTCTCGGCCTAACTCGCGCTGTCGCCGAAAACGTGATTCTCGGAAATGTCTCCTCTACACTTACTTACTCATACACTTTGCCTGTTGCCTTCACACCCCTACGGCATTTCTCTCACAGCAAGCATTGACAAAGTGGAACACAGTGATCTCAGTTCTGTTGGCCCGCCGCCTGAGCCCCATATGATCGCACCGTCCAAGATAGCACTGTTTTCTCGGCTGGGGGAAATCACAGCAGAAGAGGCCATTTTCCGGGTTATCTCCTCGGTTATGTTTCTTCTCAACGGCTGCCTCACCGTTGTCATGTTCTACCACATCATATCGGTCATCTGCGTCGCTTTCCACATCAGCCCGGTCGAGGCATGGCCGCCTATGTACGGAGACCTGCGAAATGCGTACACTGTCCGCCGATTTTGGAGGTAGGTTCAGCCTGAACTGGCCGCTCGGGCTTCGGATTCGAGCGAAACCCACCAGAGTCATGCGGTTGACTAATGTTTCTGAAGCCACATTCACCAAGGTCTCCGACAATGTGTCGCGGGGCCTGCTGATTGGATTTCTGACCGGATCCTCCGCATACCGCGCGGCACTTTACTGTCTCGTTATTCTCGACTGATGTTGGCCTTCACCATTTCGGCCTTGATACACCATGGTTCCGATATGGCCATTGGCATCCCGAAATCCGAAGCTGGGCAATTCACATTCTTTTTCAGCCAAGCCGGCGCTATCATATTCGAAGAGGCTGTGCAGGCCGTCTACGGAATGCTGTCCCAGAAGGTGGCGTCCACATCGCTCCTGCCCCGTACGGTCGCCCTGGCCTTGGGTTACAGTTGGGTGCTCATTTGGTTTCTTTGGATCACTCCGGGCTGGTCGTATGCTACTATCAGATACGTGGGTCCCTTCTTGCCCTCTTACTTTGCCCCTGTGGTTCGTCGCTGGGTTGGCCTCTGAAAAGAGCTGCGGACTGCGAGTGGGGTGAAAGTAATGGAACGCCGAAGAGTGATGCAGGATTATACCCGCAATCTACGACAGGTGTTTTGAACTTCTCGTCCAGCATTCTTGTCCCGAGTCTATCTCGTGAAATATGATACACCAGGCCAACGTTTGGGGACCCGAACGGCGATGATCAAGCTAATATTTCGAGTAGCGAGTGAATGCATGCCGTATTATCACTTATAAACAGGGCCTGTATACTATGATACCAATTATTGGGGTGTGGATAAGGTCAATCCTTTCAAACTGCGGCGTGCTTCACTGGTTGTTGTTTTACTGTAGACCTATCTAGAGAACGTTCCATCAGGATCTTGCCAGCACGTTCTACGCAGAACATTTTCCGTCACTTACAGTTAGTTCTATTATGCCCTGGGCCTGCGTGACGGGTGTAATGTTACCGGGGTGAATATTACAACACTTTGAGTCCTGTGAAAAACCGACCACTAGGCCAATATGTACATATATCTTACCAACACGAGACTTGTCATGTCGCGCAGTCGTAGTATCAAACAAGGTAATATTGCGGCAGTGATCGCACCATAAAAACCTCGTCTCACTAAAGCTAACGGATGCCTGTACCCGTCATATTTCTCTCCATTTCTGCACACCTGCACGGCTCTATCAACGACACATAGCATACATGTAATCGTAGATCCATATAAGTGTTTTCTGATGGGAACTTAAAGGGTTTCTTTTGGATTTATAGCCTCTGCCACCCCTTCGCAGCAGATAATATGAGAGACTACGACCCCCCACTTGCCACTCTAAAACTCGGGCGCTAAAGATTACTTAAGTAGGGTACCTTAACGCCAGAGAGCCACCGAGCCCACACTGCCAGCCAGCCCTGTGATCTCTTCCCGTACCTGGCAGGGGGCTAGCTAGCTGTAAAGGCCTGCCGCCGCCAGGTCGCAGTGTCGTGTGAATCTACAATGCAGTTGTGGGGGGTTTTGAGCTGCAATCTGGGGGTGCCCGGGAAAGACGGGAGAAATGCCAGCACGGTGATCCCCTGGATCCCGGCGAGAAGTAATCTGGCGCTCCACTTGGCCCCTGCAAGCCGGCTCTAGGTGGTGTTTCGACCCATGGCCGCAAGTGCCCCTGAGTGCTCCGTAGGTAATTCGATTGGAGGCAGCCGTTACTGCGGCTCGGGTGTCTTCAACTTGAAACCAGCAGGGCCCCTACCCGGTCGGATTGGATCGACCTGAGAAACCTGCGCCCACGGCGGCCTCTGGTTCCCAGTATGCGATTGCTGATGATGGCTTCCCAGCGTCGTCTCGGCATCTCCCGCCCGAGTCTGCAACCGCGGCCAACGCTTCTGTGACATAGATCCCATGGATGGTAAGGGGCGGTGACCACTCAGCTTCTTCTATCCACTCGGGTTTTTACAGGAATTTAGCTCCTATGGAAAATGTAGGTAAGTACAGTAGTTACTTTTCGGTGCCCAGTGCGCCGTTGTATCAGCTGGAGGGAGAGCTGATGGGCATGAATTAGCCGCCAGGGGCTCTGATCATAGCCCACTTCTTCTCAGGGCTGCCAATTTGCGGAGGCATAGAGAGGTTGGCGGCGCGATCCACGGGCAGCCTGAATAAATGAGAACGGACTCCCGTCGCCATCATCACCTCATACCCCGACCTACTTTTCTTCCTTGGTTGACCCCGACCAGCAAGATCGCTTTCGCTCATTACGCCTGATTCTCCGAAGATTTGGGATCCCGCCACTCTTTGCCGACCTACGCGTCCGCGATCCCGCCCCCCATAATCAACCCAGAGGCTTTCACCGTCCACCACCTACATTCCTTCAACATGTATGCGCAGTCGCTTGTTCTCTCGGCCTCCCTGGCCGCCGTGGCCTCGGCCCACCTCCCGGCTGTTGTCAAGCGCGACTTTGTGCAGCCCCGGCAGACCGACGGCCTCGATGACAAGTGCCAAAACGCCCTCAACGAGTTGATGCCCGTTTACAACGCGCTGCCCACGCCGCCGCCGGTCCTCATGAGCGCGACCCTGCCCGCCGACCCCTGCGTGACCCCCAGCTTCAAGGGCGAGACGGCCAAGGCCTGGAACTCGTACACCTCGGAGGCCTTCGGCTGGTTTTCGTCCCACAGCTCCGAGATCGTCGCCGCGCTCAGCGACTGCCCCGAGCTCCTGTCCGTCGCCCAGACCCTGCCCGTCTGCACGACCTCGACCACGAGCACCTCCAAGACCGTCCGGCCGCCCAAGCCGACTCCTCAGCCCGAGACGAAGACGCTCGCTACCTCGGCGGCCCCGAAAACCACCGCCGAGGAGACGCCCGCCGCCTCGGAAGCCCCGAAGACCTCGGCCGAGGAGACTCCGGCTACCACGGCCGCCGTTTCTACCGAGATCGCCGTCGCCAACGCGACTCCCAAGGAGAGCGATGCCCCCGCGGCCACGTCGGAGGCGGCCACGGCTGAGCCGAGCGAGGCCCTCGCGGCCCGTGAGAAGGGCACGATGGGAGCTGTTCTTGTGGCCGCTGGCCTCGTGGGCGCGGTTGCCATCTTGTAATAAACATGCCTCTGTTTTGCGGTGTTTGCTTTCGAAAAACGACAATGGCGGATTGATACCCAGGAGCTTAGGGCCTAATTATGGAATTGAGAGATGAGGGAATATGAACCCACAAATAAGGGTGGAATATCGCTCGGTAATGGTCGTCATTGAGGACGTAGTGGATAATAAGAGAAATGACTAATGACTAAGATTCAGCCATTTTATCCGAGGTTCTGTGTTTGTCAGGCGTTGAGGTGCAAGGGGACATATCCCCCTCCACGTGTTGACAAGAAACCCTGGCTTTAGCGCGTCCGCGGCGGGAGCTACGGGTTGCACAAGGACCCCTATGACTGTATCCACTGACCGAGACCGGTTCATGTTTTACTTTATTAATCCATTCACGACCAAGCATCTTTGGCCGCTTCCAACGAGCTCGGCAGCAGCCCGTAAGTGCTTCCCAGAGGTGAAGCCGAAGTTACCTGGGTGTTCTTAGGGCGCAGGCGGCTCACCAAAACACAGGCAGCACCTAGCCAGACGCCCTTGGCTCTCGAGTCTATAATGGCGATGGACAGTCAAGCAGCGACTAGGATCATGTCCGAGACCGTCGTGGCGGCCTCCACAGCGACTCCGGGCCCCGAACCGGCAGCCACGCCAACCCGAAGTCAGGAGGTGGTGACGGAAATGGCCCCGCCGTCCGCGGCGGACGACGAGGCGCTGATCGAGCGGCTGGCCTCCGTCGTCAACCAGGTGTACCTGGAGACGGAAGGCGACATGTGGAACGCGGGCTTCCAGCGAACGAACCCCGAGGCGATCCGCACCTTCATCCGGGCCGGGGAGCTGGGGGTCGCCTACGTGCCGGACACGCCGGCCGGCGGGGGGTCCGCCTCGGCCAAGGGCCGCCGCCGGCCCCTCGGCTGCTTCCACCTGCGCCCCAGCCCGGACGCGACGGCCGCCGACTTCGGCATGTTCGCCCTGGACCCCGCGTACCGCGGGACCGGCCTCGGGCGGCGGATCCTGGCCTTCGCCGAGGACCACTGCCGGGCGGCCGGGCGGCGCGTCATGCGGCTCGAGCTGCTGTTCCCGACCGACTCGGAGCACGGTTTCAAGGCCAGGCTGTCCGCTTGGTACACTCGTTCGGGGTACGAGCTGGTGAAGCTGGCCAGCTTCCAGGATGACTACCCGGACCTCGCGCACCTCCTGAGAAGACCATGCGATTACCGCAAATTCGAGAAACGCCTAGTGTAGTTGCGAATAGATATATGGGTAGTGGATGGTTCATTACTTCACGTGGAATGAAATTCAGAACGTGCCGGTGTATGCAAGATCCTCCCCCCTGTATGGGTCATGGTGAGGAACAGGGCTGTAATCATCCCATCTGATCATGCAATCTTGGGTGCTATACGTCGTATTCGTCGTACAATAGATGCTATGGGATGCTCTAGCCTTTCCCCCCACGTGGCTCACATCCATGCCTAAGTATGTACTTACATGTAGGTACATACCTAAGTACCTAGGCGCCTTGGGCAAAGCCTCCCCACGCTTTTACCTTCTTCGCAGGTTTCTATCCCCAGTTCTCCATCTCTTGACCAGTCCGGCTGCTTGGAAACATGTCGATCCCGTGTCTTCTTTTCCGCAGCGTCCTGTCAACAACTACAGTCCTTCCTATTTAGGACGTAGACAGATAACCCCAAAGAAGAAGCAACCGAGATGCCGGCATTTGGGGGTTGCCGAGACTGGCCTGGATGGATGGATGGAGCGTTAGCCAAGTACCCCGCTAATTTTAGGCAACTTCTTGGGGTCGGGACTGGTAGTTACTCTTCCCCCCTGGAAGTCAGAACCCTATTTACCTCTCTTCACGTCTGTCCCTGATCCTCCATTGCGTCGCGACCCTAATGACCAGCCGCCGCCGCGAACCTTATTAGATTTTCCCCCCGCATATTCCTCCAGCTTCGTGTGCCATGCGTTGAGCGACCGTTGGCGCGCAACTCCTCAACGATGCGGGCCCGTCATGCTTACCGACGCCTCCTGTTCGGCACCGTCTTGTTCCTCCTCTTTGTACTCTATTACACGACGGAGCCACGACGTCGCGCGTACTCATGCAAGACCTTCTGGTCCTGCATCGGGAACCAGCCCGCGCGATATCACCACCCGTTGCCAGTGGAGCCGCAGATTCTGGAAAACGAGGCCCGACTGCAGGATGGGACGGTGTACTTCAGCCGACAACTCGTCGTCGACGATGCGCCCCCGCCCGACATCTTGTTCCTGGTCCTGAACAAGGATCGGTCCAGCTGGAGCAAGGACTTCCGGTCCACGGGCAGGTCCATCCATGACTTCCTGAACCTGCTGGTTTCTACCGACCTGGACCTCACCAAGGTCTCCTTGAGCCTGATGACCTCGTCGTCCGACGAGTTCGGCGAGGTCAAGAAGGCCACGGCGCAACTTCCGTTCGCGCGGACCGTCGTGCTACTTAAAGAGGACGACGGCCCCAAATTTTCGTACAAGGAACGGCACAAGCCGTCCGTGCAGCTCGAGCGCCGCGCCGCCATTGCCGCGCTGCGCAACTACGTTATGCTCCGCAGCCTCGGCGACGAAAGACACATCATCTGGCTCGACGCTGATGTGGTCGAGCTGACGCGTGGCATTCTGCAGACCATGCTGAAGCATTCCGAGAACCGTGAGGACGTTGGTCTCATAACGGCGCGGTGCCGGCAGCACTTGATGCAGAATTACGACAAGAATGCCTGGTCCGTGAATCGCAACGACGCGCCGGGGCTTCTTGGTGTCGTTGGAGACGACGACCGCGACAGCGCGGTGGCGCAGAACGTCCAGACGAGGATTTACGCCGATGTGCATGTCGCCGGCACATCGAATGATGACCTCATTCCTCTTGATAGCGTTGGCGGCACGCTGCTCTATATTAGGGCGGACCTAGTTCGTCGGGGCCTGACCTTTCCTACCTTCAACATCGTGGGCACGACGTGGAACAAGCCCGGATGGGTGGGCATTGAGACCGAAGGCATCTGCTACACAGCATCACACCTCAAGGGCGGAGGCTGCTTCTTGCTGGGTGGCTCCCACGAGGTTAGGCATGCTGATTTGGGATAAAATGGCCAGCTGGAGCAGCGGTCTTGGCTGTCTGTCTCTCCGGCCGCACGGGTACCTAATCGCAGGTGGTTGAGACTTGCCAGCTCATGTCTCCCATCGATTTGCTTTTCGGCGCTTGTTACGTTGGCAACGAGATGTCGCGGCTCGACAGGGTACGGGAAATGCACAGAGTACCAATGGCTCATGCTCGGGGCTCGTATCGCCAATACCCGGTGCACCGCGCACATTCCTCTCTTCCTGGGATTTCTTCTTCGCCCATCCTGTCGCCAAATCCTACATCTGTGCACCATCAACGGCCAAACCCAAGCCTGTGATCGCCCTGCTTCGTCTATAACCATGTGAGACGCAACCCACGAAAGCTTTATTCCCAGGGGCGACCAGCGCTGAATGAGGATCCATGCGATGCTCCGAGACACAGCTTGCTAAGTGAGCACACCCGCCATGCGCCGAGATTACGGGACACAACGAAGCATGACAGCCCATGGAAGAAGATACGGGACGGTTTGTTGGGATGAGTTCGGGCACTCTTGGCCGCCTCATGCAAGCAAACCGTCGGTCCGAGGCCAGTCCATGTCGGCCCAGAAGAGCACCTCTGGTCGTTGATATAAGCTGCCCAATCTCAGTCCTCTCCTGTTCTCTTCAGACCTCATCGGCGCCATCGAACTTCTCTCCGCCATAACAGCACCGCGGTCTTTTACTTCGAGTCCTCTTTTTGGTTTCTGTCTTTCCCTTCTTCCAAGGCATATACGTTTCAATATGCGTTCTGCTGCCGCCGCCACTATCCTGGCCACCCTGGCCGTTGCCAACCCCGTCCCGGGTGGTGACAAGCACGAGGCCGATGGCTATCTGACCGTGAAGAGCATGCCGTCCTGCCAGGCTGTCTGTATTTCGGAGAACCTGTGCTACCTCGGCGATGGATCGCTTGTTCTTGGCCAGTGCAGTGCCTACGATTTCTGCCACAGGGACGAGCAGATGCTCAAGAACTGGATGTACAAATTCGTCTACCCTTGCGCCCAGAAGCTCTGTGGCGACTGCAAGAAATGCGATAAGGGTAAGAACATCACATCCAGCACGAATCAGAGATGAACAAGCAACTGACGAGTGTGACCAACAGGCCTCAAGGATTGGATGAAGGGTAAGCAACTTCTGATCATTGCCGCTTTCAGCATTGGTAAACCGGCATCAATGAACCACCATATACTCGATGTGTACCTTCCACTGCGCTTCTGGCCTCGGCTTAGGAGTATCTAAAAACATCCCACGCTACTACCTCCAGATACATATAAATACTAACACTTCGATTTAGATACCTGCGATATCAAGCTGGAGAAGGACAAGTACGATGACAAGCATAAGCGCGCCGTGGACAAGCGCTCTAAGGATAGCAAGAAGAAGGGCAGCAAGAAGGGCGACAAAAAGAAGGGCGGCAAGAAGGACGACGGCAAACACAAGCGCTCCGCTGAAGAAAAGGAGTCTAAGAAAGACGACCAGAAGGACGAGGAAAAGAAAGACGACAAGAAGCACGATGAGAAGCACGAGGAGGACGACAAGAAAAAGGACAATGGGAAGAAAGACAAGCGACACGGAAACAATAACGGCAACAGCAATGGTGGCGGCGGCTTTTTCAGCGGGTGGGGCAACTGGGGCAACTGGGGGCACAGCAACAACAATAACAACCACCACGGGAACAGCAACAACAACAATAACCACGGGAACAGCAACAACAACTATGGCAACAACAACAACAACAACAACAACTATGACAACAACAACAACGGGAACCAGAACAACGGCAACGGACACTGGTCGAACTACCACGGGGGTGGCCGAGGCGAGCACTACTCCTACAGCTACTAAATGAAGTTTGTTGCTACGGCGGGAGAGCCGGGCTGCGTACCCGGGCTTCGGAAGACATGGAAGGAGCGTGGCGGCTTCTCCATGAGCGAGCACACGGACGGCATTGCCAATCGTGATCGAGGGCGGCGTGGGCTATACCAACAAAATGTTGTTTTCAGGTGTTGCCTAGGATATATGGTTTACTCGTTCTTTTAATATCTAATATGCTGCTTCAAGCACCAGGTTGGCTGCCTCTTAGGGCCGGTGGAGTTACCACTGGTCAACTCTCGGGGATACGATTGACCGCCGGACCGTGAACCACAGGTTTCCGGACAAAGGAGTGTAATACTGCATGCATGGAGGCGACGGTGCGGCGGGCAAGTCTTTCCGTCAAAGGATGGCGACCCTGGAGACGCATTTCCTGCTGGCAAGGACAGGGAGGAAGGGTTCAGCCAGATTTTCCATCGCCATGTGACACGAGCATGTATGCGTGGCGGCGGCACATATTGGGTCTTATCGCCATCTCCCGATGCCAGTTGGATGTGTGTAACCGTGCACCGTGGCTGCTTTGCCCGGCGCTTTATTAGGTTGCGGTTGTGGAACCCCCGGACCGCCAGAACTCGACCTCCCATGGATAGACCTACTCCAAGCCAACACAACATACATCTTACACATGGCGACACCCACGCGGGTCTCGCGGAATCGGGACTCGCCGGCAGCCACGGCCATGACATGACAGGCCGACACGAGTTCCACGGAGAGGAGACATCGATCAGGACGAAGGTGTGCGGACCCGAAAAAAAAAGAGAGTCGAGAAAAGAAAAGAAGCCCAGACCCAGGGCCACCAGCCACGAGTGCCAAGATGCAGGCACAGGGACCCAACCAATTTCGCCTTGTTCGGGCCGCCCACGCGGAGGGATTCAACCGGTTCCGTGCCCGATTCGGAAGCTGCCCGGCCTCGGACGACCTGCATCGGGACAAGCGACCAGAGCTGTACCATTCCGTCCCTTCTTTGGGATCGCGCTCGCTGTGCCACGGATCCTCCTGACGGACCCAGGGCGTCTTGGCCTCCCCTCGGTCGCTCTCTCTGTGTCCCTCCCTCCCCCGGCCGCTTTCCGACCCACGTTGCGCGCGCGCGCGCTCGCTCTCTTCCGTCCGGCCCAGCCCTGGTCGGCTCTTACGGAGCCTCCACCAGAGCTGCCCATCTCCACCCGCCCTCTCTGCCCACTCACTGTACATACCTTCGTCATCCCTGGTCGGCATCCTTGGCCCTCTCCTTGCCGGCCCTCCTGGGGCTGGACGGAGCGCCAGACCGTGTGCGGGTTCGCTGGGCCTCTCCTGCTCGTGGGCCCGGGCGCGCTCCCGGTTCACACCCCTCCGAGGGCTAGCCTTGGCCTGGCCCATGGCCTGCCTGCGCCCTCACGAACCTCCACGCTCGCGGATGGGCCCGGGTCACCCGACGCTGGCCACCCCCTTCAGAAATTCCTCCTATCGCAGACATGCTGTGCTGCTTGCTGACACTCCACCGCCGCCTGACTGGCCTGGACCGTGGTTCGCCGGCCCAGGCCTGCTCGGCCTGACCCCCTCCCAACCGACTGGCTGGGTCTATATCACCCTCGCCCCCCCACGGGCTGGTGTTGGAGTTCTGGGATACCCAACCCTCAAGGCCTTGACAGGTTTTCCCTCTTGAATCACTGGCTGCAGGTCCTCTCTGCCTGACTCGCTGCCATCATGGGTAACTTCGTCCGCCTGCTGTCCCTGCTCGTTGCAGTGGGCTCTAGTAAGTGAAGGCCGCCCCGAGACCTCCGATGCCTCCCCGCTGACCGAGCCCAGACGTCCAGCGGTCATGGGCCCAGACCTCCGCGCCTGTCACCTACACCGACAGTAACACGGGCATCATTTTCAACACCTGGACCATTCCGGGCGGCATGACCTGGGGTATGGCCTTGCCAGAGGACGGCCTCACGCAGAATGCCGACGAGTTCATTGGAATTCTGGTGGGTAAATCCCGGACTGGCAAACGAGACCGCGCAGACAGTTAACCAGAACCAGCGATGCTCCTCCACCGGTGCCTCCCAACCGGGTTGGTGCGGTATGTCCTTGGGCGGCCCCATGACCAACAACCTTCTCCTGCTGGCCTACCCCTACGAGAAGGAGGTCTACACGGCCTTCCAATGGGCCACCGGCTACGCTCTTCCCGGCCCGTACACGGGCGACGCCAAACTGACCCAGATCTCCTCGTCCGTCAGCTCGAGCAGCTTCGAGCTCATCTTCCGATGCCAGAACTGTCTCTCTTGGAACCAGGGCGGCAGCACCGGCGGTGCCTCCACCAGCAATGGTCTCTTGGTCCTGGGTTGGGCCAAGGCTCTGGCCGCTCCCATGAACGCCCAGTGCCCTGCCCAGGTCCGTACGGCCCAGCACGAAAGCCAGGGCATCTGGGGAGCTGCTCTCAACGCCGACGCGGCCAACCCGTCCTACTCCGAGTGGGCCGCTCTGGCGACCAAGACGGTGACGGGCTGCGGAGGCTCTTCCCCGACCACCTCGGCGTCCGCCACGACGTCCACTACCGCGAGCGCCACGGCGGGCCCCACGGGAGTTCCCGTCCCGACTGGCACCTTTGACTACGTGATTGTCGGCGCCGGTGCCGGTGGCATTCCGCTGGCCGACAAGCTGAGCGAGTCGGGCAAGAGCGTGCTGCTCATCGAGAAGGGCCCGCCCTCCTCGGGCCACTGGGGAGGCGAGATCGGACCGGAGTGGCTCGACAGCACGGAGCTGACCCGGTTCGACGTGCCGGGCCTGTGCAACCAGATCTGGGTGGACTCGGACGGTATCGCCTGCCAGGATACCGACCAGATGGCCGGCTGCGTTCTCGGTGGAGGCACTGCCGTCAACGCCGGTCTTTGGTGGAAGCCCTACACGCTGGACTGGGACTACAACTTCCCCACGGGCTGGAAGGCCTCGGACATGGCCGGCGCCACGAGCCGTGTCTTCTCGCGCATTCCCGGCACCAGCACTCCCTCCATGGACGGCAAGCGGTACCTGCAGCAGGGCTTCAACATGCTCGCCGGTGGCCTCAAGAAGGGCGGCTGGAAGGAGGTTTCGGCCAACCAGGCCCCGAACGAGAAGGACCAGACCTACGGCCACTCCGAGTTCATGTTCTCGGGTGGCGAGCGTGGCGGCCCCATGGCGACCTACCTGCGCACTGCCAGCCAGCGCAGCAACTTCAAGCTCTGGATGAAGACGTCTGTGAAGCGTGTTGTCCGCGAGGGTGGTCACGCCACCGGTGTCGAGGTCGAGCCTTTCCTGGCCGGCGGCTACGCTGGCACGGTCAAGCTGACCCCCATCACCGGTCGCGTCATCCTCTCGGCCGGTACCTTTGGCTCGGCCAAGGCGCTCCTGCGAAGTGGTATCGGCCCCGCCGACCAGCTCGAGGTCGTGAAGGGCTCGACCGACGGCCCGACCATGATCAAGAGCGACGAGTGGATCAACCTGCCCGTCGGCTACAACCTGGAGGACCACACCAACGTACGTATTCGGCCCGGCCGGGGTGATGACCGTCTTTTGCGCTGCTGCTAACCGTCTTCCCAATCAGACCGACACCGTTGTCACTCACCCCAGCGTCGTGTTCTACGACTTCTACGAGGCCTACACCGACCCCAACGTGACGGACAAGAGCCTGTACCTCGGTAAGTCGGGCGAAAAGCAGGACCGCCTCCCCCTGGTTGCTGACACGATCGACAGACAAGCGATCGGGCATCCTGGCCCAGGCCGCGCCCAACATTGGCCCGGTCATGTGGGACGAGATCAAGGGCGGCGATGGTGTCACTCGCCAACTCCAGTGGACGGCCCGCGTCGAGGGCAGCGCTGGCGTGGAGAACGGCTGTAAGTTCCTTCCCGCGGGCGCGCATTACCAGCGGACATTAACAGCAACAGATGCGATGACCATGAGCCAGTACCTCGGCCGTGGCGCCAAATCAAGAGGCCGCATGACCATTACCCCCGGCCTGAGCACCGTCGTCTCCACCCACCCCTACCTCCGCGACCCCGAGGATGTCAAGGCCGTCATCCAGGGTATCAAGAACCTGCAGGCCGCCCTCAAGGGCGTGGAGGGACTGGAGTGGAAGGTCCCGGACCCGTCCACCTCGGTCGAGGACTTTGTCAACAACGTAAGTGCCGAGAGGGAGGCCCGCCGAGGGGAGGGGCCGAAGTAGAAAAGAGGGCTCGCCGTATGCTAACCCCGGGTACAGATGGTGGTGTCGCCCTCGAACCGCCGCGCCAACCACTGGATCGGCACCAACAAGATGGGCACCGACGACGGGCGCAAGAACGGCGGCACGGCCGTCGTGGACACCAACACCAAGGTGTACGGCACGGACAACGTCTTCGTGCTCGACGCCAGCATCTTCCCCGGCATGGTCACGACCAACCCGTCGGCCTACATCGTCATCGCGGCCGAGAAGGCGGCCGAGAAGATCCTGGCCCTGGCCCCCGTCAAGGCCAACGCCCGCTACCAGCAGTGCGGAGGCCGCGACTGGACCGGCAGCTACGCCTGCGCCGCCGGCACCACGTGCCAGTTCCAGAACCCTTACTACTCGCAGTGTCTTTAGAGAGAGAGAGAGAGAGAAAGAGGGCTTCGCCAGGCGGTGGGGGGGAATCCCCGGCTTGCATCCTCCCGACGCACATGGGAAGAAGGGGGGGGAGAGGAGGGTGTTTACCCAATTAGGTAGATAGTCGCCGAAAATGCAGACTTTCCGCCCAATCCTGCCCCTGAGGCATCGCGCTGTACGTCTATTCATAGCAGAAGTATGCAAGCGACGGTTCATTTTCATTTGTCCCCTCCCCGCGGTCTGGTGCTACGTACGGCCGTTCGGCCAGGGGCAGCGGCACGGAGGGGCTAGCGTCGGCCGGGGCCTGTTGATCCCGGCGTCTGTATCTATGTAATAGCATGGACATTATGAACCCTTTTTCATTACCGGCAGGCAGGTCAGACAGGTAGGTATGTGTCCATGCAGGGAGGGCGAGGGAGGTTGTGTGCGGCCTATGCCGTCGTGGTCTGATAACGACGCCTGGGAGCTTTCCAACTATAGAGAGAGCCAGCCCCCCCCCCCCCCCCCCCCACTGCATGTTGGGCTTTCCACCGTAGCTCCTCCCTAAGTTCGAAGGGGTTGCGATTGGCCCAGGTTCTATGGCCATTACGGAGTAATTACTGTTCCTCGGCGGTGGTCCCGTGTTTACTCTCCGTTCATGGCTCGGCATGCAATGCAAAAGCTGCAAGTGCTGACTTCCATTTTTGTCAGCGCGGCCAAGGACGAGCACGTTGTTATTAGCTGGGCGGGAGGTAAGGGATGGATGGTACGGTAAGTACTTTATGTACTTACCCTATGGTGGGATTCCAGTAAGCCGGAGCCGAGCCGTTATACAACCCCCTCCCCCCTGTGCGGCACGTGCGTGTACGTACATGCTTCCTTACATTACATGAGGCGCAAAATACTACTCACCCTTCCCACCCTGACCGGTAAACGGGCTGCCCAGCCACGAGCTGCAATTCCGTGGGATCTCTTGGCCGCATGAAGGAGGGGAGGGGAGGTTGTCGGACCGTTGCCGAAGTGGGTAAGTTGGAGCCGGTCGGGTGTGTGTGTGTGTGTGTGTGTGGGTGTGTGGGTGGGTGTAAGACCAGGTTGGTTCTCTTGGCCTTGGGGGGGCGGAAGGGGCGAGATGGGGATTACCAAGCCTGTGCCTGGGCCAAGGCAGGTTTTTGGCTCACCGTAGGAGAGGAAAGTTTGGTCCCCCGACGGCCCGGCGAGCCAGGACGCGGGAACAGGCCTAACAATGTAAGTACGAGTATGTATGCTCGTACGGCAAAGGGTTATGGGGTATAGGGTGGGTAGCAGCAGTTCGTGTTTGGCGTCTAGGGTGTGATAGCATAGGTACCTAAGTAGGTAAGTTGGTACATAAGCACTTACATAGGTAGGCCATTGAGGCACGGGATACGTGGTGAGAATCACACTCTGGCTCAACCCGGCGGATTCACGAACCCCATATGCTGGCTAGATACAGCGCGAGGTCAATACACACGGATCTACACGTGAAGCCCAGGGGCATGGGATGTGACTGACGGCTTTCCATCTACTCTCTTCTCGGACAATTGTTTTTGGGGGGGGTAAACTAGACCCACGAACCCCACGGACGATGCCCCGTGCGGGTACGGGTGGAAAAAGGCGGCAGCGGGACCATGACTTTCGGTGCAAGTACATTTTGTTTTTTGACAATGCAAGTATCGTACCATCCGTCCGCGTCGGCACCACTATGGAGACGGTTCCCACCGGGTCGCATCCACGACGCCGGGGGAATCGGCATTTTCCTTTCACTCCCTAGCTTTGCCCGGCCTATCTTCAGAGCACCAATTACAGGTTGCTGAAGGTCCACGAGCTCTCCCACGTGTACCTGTCGCCCGGGCCGCTGATCTGGGCGTCGACGCGACCCCATTCGGGGCTACCGGTTCACACCCTGTTAGCCACAACCCACAGAGACACACACACACACACACATACAGTTACACGCATACAAACATGTACACGAGAAAGAGAGAGAGAGATGGAGGAGGGGGGCAAACGTACTGGTTGATGCCGTCGACGTAGTCCTGGGCCTCGATGGCGACGCAGGAGCTGCGGGTGACGGCGGCGGGGCGGCCGGGGAGGCCCTGGGTGGCGGCCTTGAGGGGGGCGGAGCCGTCGAACCAGTTGCCGGTGTAGAGGACGAGGCCGGGCTGGTCGGTGCGGAGGTCGGCGCGGACGCCCGAGAAGGCGCTGGCGAGGGAGGCGACGACGGCGCCGCGCGGCGCCCCCTCGATGAGGAAGTAGCCGTTGTAGCCCTCGCACGCCCCGTCGGCGCCGCAGTGGCCCGCGAACCCCGGCCGGTCCCGCGCGTGCCCCAGCGCCAGCCCCGGCGCGCTCGCGAAGTCGTCGATGTCGCCCGCCGCCGCCCGCCCGATCGCCCCCGTCGGCAGCGCCCCCTGGTCCGCCTCGAGGTAGCGCGCCGAGTACGGCATGTAGAGCCTGGGCAAAGGGGGGGGAGGAGGAGAGGTGGACGTGTTAGCCCCTTTCTTTTGTCCCAAAGAAAGAAAGAAATGGGGACGGGGAAGGCGGAGAGGAGAAAACTCACGTGTGGTTCCAGATCTTGTCCGTGGCCGGGTCTTTGTACGCGTCCAGGTTAAAGTACGTGTGGTGCGTTAACATGAGCGCTGTGTGCGCAACGCGGTACGGTCAGCATGACGAATACAAATTCACACACTCCACCCATCATCGTCCACGTCCGACCTCAACCCCAACTCCTCGGGGGAAAAAAGAAACAAAAAACTTACGCGTCTTCTGCTGCGGCGAGGCGGCCCCCATCTTGATGTGGAGGGCGCTGTCCTTGACCGTGTACGTGACGGTGGCCGAGACGTCGCCGAGCATGTTCTGCGACGAGTTGGACTTGTCCAGGATGGCGAAGGTGATGCTGTCGGCCGTCGCCTGGGTCGCCTCCCAGAACCGGTAGGACCAGTTGTTGGTGCCGCTGTGCAGCGTGTTGTTGCCGTCGTTCTGCTCCGTCCGGTACTCCTTGCCATCGATCTCGTACCTCCCGTGCCCGATGCGGTTGACGTACCGCCCCGGGATCGAGTTGTACACCGGGTGCCCGGGGTCCTCGGCTGTTTCGTCGTCGTTAGACGGAGACGGAAAAGGGGGGGGGAGGGGGTAAGGGCCCAAGGAAGAAGGGGGAGGGGGGACCTACGGTAGAAATCCACGTCATCGTAGCCCAACACCACGTCGATGTCCTTGCCATGCTTGTCCTTGACGAACAGGTTGGTCAGGGTGGCCCCGTAGGGGATGAACTGTGCGGCCTTCTGTCAGCCCCCCGTAGTTTCCCGCACCTTAACGAACTCAGGCAACGCGTGTGTATATATATACCTCGGCCTTGATCCCGCGCGCCGAAATGCTGTATTTGCCGTTCTTTCCCGGCTTGGGGGTTCCGTGGCCGTGACCCGGCTTCGGTGGCATGGCGTGGACGGTGCTGGCGGCGGCCATCCAGACGAGAAGCTGCGAGTAGTGCATGTTGAGAGAGAGAGAGAAGGACAGGCGAGTCCCGGCGACAGAGACGAGGGGTGGGGGTGAGAGTAGGTTGAAGCAAGGGGACGACCCGGAGGACACCGATCTGGTCACACACTCACGCTCACACACACAAGACGTAGATACGCACACGGCAAAACGCACGACGACAAGGCAAGGGGGCCGTTTGCACCGCATATGTATTGAATATATAGACCCAATGAGCCTCTCTTCGCCTTCGCTGTACTTAACCGGGGGAAACCCACGCCATGCGTCTCTCTGCAAGGAGCGCGGAGGCAGTTCGGCCGTTTACGCCGTTGGCCATGTGTAAGCCAGAGAGAGAGGTCTTACGTCGATCTACTATGCTTCGGCAAATATCCCGAGCGAGCGATGTCGCCAGTGCAACCAACGGGAGAACAGGCTGAGTGGAAATAGTGTGGGGTGTTGTTACTTGGCTGGCTGTATGTGTGTGTGTGTGTGTGGTGTGCGCGCCCCTGTTCCCCCCTCCCCAAATTCGCCTCTCTCTCTTTCTCTCTCTCTCTTTGTATTTTTCACCAGCGGCGTTGTTACCCCGCATGCAGGAACATAATACCACCAACCAGTCCACAGCACGCGGAGGATTCCGCCAAGAGCCCGTAACGGGCGTGTTCCGGCGCCGTCCTCTCCCCCCTGTCGTCCGCGACACATTGGGACGCGGGGATCGGGTCCACAGAAGCGGAAACGCGGGAAGAGACCCCCCTTCCTGGCGTCCACATAGTGCGCTTCCCCGGCCGGTGGCTGACGCGAGACTCTCTTTTTTCCCCGGCTTTCTATCCGCGGGCAATGAAAGGAAGAGGAGCCACCGGCACCACCCAGTCACGCGGGGGGGCTCTGTGGCGTCGACTGAAGGAGTGACAACACCGCCCTGGTGGGTGGTCAGCCGGGGGGGTGAGCTGACCCTTCCAGCCACACCGAGGGCTTCGGGGAAAAAAGTCCCGTTCCGTTCCATCTGGGGTGCTTGGCCGTACCCAGGGAACCTCTTGGTATTCCCACACGTCTCTTCGCCACGTTCCCCCCTCCGCGCGCGCTCTCGCCCATGCGCTTTCTGAACGCGGTGTGCCGAGACGACGGCGCAACCGTGATGACGGTGCGACCCGGGCGTTGACGATTTCGTCCGGCCTGGCGAAAGCGCGCCCCGCCCCCTCCGCGCGCGCGCATGTCAGCGCCCAGAGCTGCGCGTGGTTCGGCACGATAGCGCGGGCCAAGGACGACAAGGCGCAGCCGGGGACCGACGGCCCTTCCTCCGGACTCGTGTTGGCGGCGGCGGCGACGGCGACGGTGGTGACGAGGGGGCGTTGCTACAGCTGCATCGCATACGGCGTCGCGACGACAGGCCCGTTGCACCGCAATCCGCACAGCTTCAGCACGAGACGCATCGCCGCAGCGCCACCTCGGTCAGCAAACGTGGCCTCCATGTCAAGGGTCCGTGGGGGATGGCGAGGCGAGAGAAGCAGCGGGATTAGGAGGGACCCTTTGCCCTGATATCTACGCCCCTGAGAGCATCTGTCCATCGCTCTCCGATTGGAGACTGGGGCTTTCTACTTTCCATTGAGCTTGCGGGTAACCTCATAGTGACCACAAGGTTGCGGCGAGGAGCCTTCCAAAGCCCACGCGTCCTTTCTAGGAATGATTTTGGGCAAGAGATACAGGACAGCGATACCGCCAGTACACGGCGTAGGCAGCAAGGAACCTTTGTGCTAGTTAGTATGGATGAGGAGCAGGTATATGAGTGCACCTGAAGACGCGTAGAATGAATTAAGGCGATTAGAGAGGCATATTTTCTGTAACTTCTCGCTGTGTCTTATGGGTACCCTACTGAGAAGAACTATGTATGGCCCTCCAAGACCGTCACTTCTATTCTGTACTACCGCCTGCTCTCTTGATTGCGCGGCCCGTGCCATTCTTACTGTCTGAGTATTGAAAGACCTAAAATCAACGGGCTGTCTGCAAGTCAGTAACTTTGTATCCAGGCAACAGCACTGCGTGCAAAGTGTATGCCCCTCAGCAGCTGCTCCCCGCTCTTAGAGCACCCGTTGCAACAGTTTCGGCAGCTCACTCCCTCGCTGGCGAGAAGCTCCTGATCCGGCGGGCTGGAACTGGCGTGCTTCTCGCCGCTAATGGCGATGACTTGGAAACTCCCCATCCCGTCATTCCATCTCTCATTTCACATGTGGCCCGGAGGTAGCAAAAGATCGAGCGGTGGGTGAGCGTCGTCTGAGCCAATATCAATAAGGCATAATAAATGCATATAGAACTGGGGTTGAAGAATGCCGTCGTGGTATGGAATTGGCAGTTGCAGTCACTACGGGGCTCGCGTTTGGGCCGGATATCCACAACTACAGGTGAGGGCCTGCGCGTAGCCCAAGATCTAACATTGTGTCGGATGTAAGTTCAGGGCGGATTGATATAGCCTTCCATCTGGGAACATCGAGTTAAAAGCAAGCATTCTCAGACCGCGATTCTCAATCACAGGTAGGCCGCTTGATGTCCTGGTGGGTACAGACCTAGAGAAGACATCAGATGGGAGGGGAAAAACAAAGGACTCGCGTCGTTACTCCCATCGGAGAAACACAGTGATGCCCACGGGCGCTGAATCCGTCGGCTAAACCAGGCTCAAGACTTCAGGCAGCGATGCCGCCGGCGCTATGCCACACAGCAGATCAGCCGTCAGTGAAGAAGTCGTGATTCCGGAGGGCACTGAAGGCGGGCATAAGTGGTTGAAAGAGGGAGGGGACGGTGCAGGTAATGACATCCATGAAGAATTCGTCGCGTCCGGTGAGTTTTATACGTCTGTGGTAACGTCGGATAGAGGCCAGTAACGGTCAAGTACGCATCCCTTCATTCATGTTCCTTACGATCATCTGGCCCGGTTGCGCAGAGTACCTGTCGTAGAGGTGGACTACCGGTTTCGGCCAGTACGAGTGACGCAAAAGTGGTGCATTCACGTATGTCGGAACCTTCGTAGTTTTAATCATGGATTAATATTCAGCTATCACGAAATGAATACGGGAGGTACCGGATTATACTTGACAGCCCTCCTTAGTACACACAGCTAAAATAGGTGTAGCATTGCCCATCATGAGGAAATTACATCAGTTACGGTGTCGAGCTGGTCGACGAATGGGCAGGTGTGGCGCTTTCTCGTTGGTTCTGTTTATCCCGTTTCTGCCCTGTCCTTGAGAGGTGCGAGTTAAGAGATGAACCGTTCCTGGTCAATTCCGTACTCAGGGTTTCAGCCACTGTGTGATCATACCGTGGGTAAGGGCAGAATTCCCTCAAGATGCAACTTTTAGGCCCCTGAGAGGCCACTCCGGGTGGCCAGTGTAAGCCACATACCTGAAGTCCCTTGTTTTACGGGGTCGCAGAAAGGCCGCGTACAACATCTTGTCGCATTTGAAGAGAGGATTCTAGACCTCATGGGAGTAGACGCGTTTTCTATTGTTGTGAAGGCTAGCTTGGGCGCGTCGAGGGACTCCTTGTAGGCGAGGGATACAGGCGTGCTCTGCATTATAGTCTTCAGGCGATCCGGCTGATAGATGGCAACTGAAATCAAAGTTCACGAGTGAAAAGCGTTGAGCGAGTTTACATTGATGGGTGCCTTCACGAAAAGTGCCGTATGGGCTATCAAACCGAATATACCTAGGGATTCTTCTTCGACAGGCTAGCCGTGTAAATGATCAACGATGATCAAGTTTGAGGCACGAAAGGCAATACCATAGTCCTACTCCTTACAGGACGACGCAAAAGACGCGCCGCGACAGCTGCGTGACGGCGCTTTCAAACGTGCTCGCATACCTAGGATCCCATGTGATAATTACGGCCTTTGGCGAATGCGCTGACGATAGGCCTGAACCCGACGACGACAGAACACTCACCAATAGTTCGTGTCTGAATAAATCTACCGGAACTGCGTTTGCCCGCCTAAGAAAAAGCCGACCGGGAAGTCCTGCTGCATCCTCAGGATTCAGCTCCGATATCCTGCGAGCAGAAGGCCTTCCTCAACGCGCAACTCGGTTTTCCCAAGGAAGAGTGCCGAGCACCGCACCGTACGCGCCGTACGAAGCGATCCCCAATAGCATCTCGATCAAAAGACAGGGAGGGGTTCTAAGTCCAGCCGGACCCGTACGCGGCGACTGGTGAGGAACGGTACGCTGGTGGGTGAAGAAGGGCCGGAAGGGCAAGTCGCGACCAAAAGCAGAGAGATCACATGAGCCCAGAAACCTGGTTTTACTTGGCTAGGGGGGCCAGCGCGGGGACAGTGCCGCATGCAAGGTGACGAAATAGAAGCCGGCGCCCCGTAGCTTCATGCATCTGAGTGTAGAGCACATTGGATATAGATGTACCCAAATGTGTTTGACGGGGGCAAGCGTAGCGGGAGTTTATTTTCCGTATAAATGCTGCTTGGAAGCGTCTACACAAGAAGCCAATAGCACGGAAACGCGATCGTTTCGAATCTCACGATGTCGGAAAACGGACGAAGTGGAAACAACGCAACTGGCAGAACTCAATTTAGACGGGGTGGCCCTTAATACACAAGGCGACCGACTAACTGACTTCAGCTGCATTGAAGCTTCCGCTTCCCGGGGCCTGGGCATCCAAGGCCGAGCCAACCTTATGAAGAGTAAAGTACAATGGACGAAACTGAGACGGCAGTTGACGGGGATGAAGTTTCGTCCAGACTATACCCGCTGTGGGCATGAGGAAAGAGGGCCCCGTCCCGTCTTTACCGTAAAGTATTTCATATCCATCTCTCGTGGTCGGAGGGGGAGAATAGATAAACGGCCGTACGAAGAAGCATTGCGGCACCGTTTCTGCAGCGGGAAAACGCATGCGCGGGGCGGTTTCGAAGCGAACGAATCGGGTGTTTCCGCGATACACAGCGTCCCTGGAAAAGGCTTCCGCTGCCGGTCAGATTTTAGGCCAAGTGCTTATAATCTTCCGATGGCGACCCAGCGACTACTTATACTTATGCGTATATGAGCTAGCTCACTTCCCGAGAGAGAGAGAGAGAGATGGATATAAATCCAATATCAGAGCAGACACCGGGAAAACGCTTAAGCCCGCCACGACGTACATACATACGTCCACTCGGTACTTCGTGGTGCTATTTTCTGCCGAGGTGCACCATGTGGGAGATGGGGACCATCGCATTGTGGGACTGTACCCCAAATGCAACGCGGGGGATCAACCGTGAACTCTTTTTCACGCACGGTGGCCCAATCAGGTCGTGATGGCGACTCACACCGCGCAGGGAGATGAGGGGAGAGTTTCCGGATTCGATCATGGACTTGGGACACCTGCTCAACGTGGCATGGGTTGGCTTGCGGGCGGAAAGACCCGCGGGTTGATCGAAAAAAAACCACGGTTCCGGGAGGGCGTTAAAGGAGTAATGGTCGGCTTCCCCTCACGATAGTGCGCGCTCTTGTTCTCGGCTTTTCTTTCCCAAGGTTCCCTCCCCTCTTTCTCCCTCGCAGTCCTTCTACCGTTCCGTGTAGTAGTGATAGTTGTTGTTGCTGTTTTGTTGTTATTCGACCATGGCCAGCGACGCGCATAGCAAATCCAGCATCGAGCCCGTCATCGGCCTCAAAGGCCACGGAGGACCCGGGCACGGGCACGCGTACCCGGCGGACGCGGCCAAGCATGGCGACAAGGCGCTTCAGCTGCTCGGCGACGAGCCGGTCGTGTTGACGGAAGAAGACGTGAGTCCCCCCCCCCCCCCCCCCTTCTTCTTCCATAGCGGTCCGAGGAACACGCTCGATCCCACGACAGCACGAAGGACAGCATGTTGACTGATCCCCCTCCCCCTCCCTTCCCCGGCCCCCAGAGCCGGCGCATTCGACGCAAGACGGACAAGGCCATCTTGACCATCCTCGTCTGGGTCTACTTCCTCCAGATCCTGGACAAGACCGTGCTGGGGTACGGCGCCATCTTCGGGCTCCGCGAGGCCACGCACCTCAAGGGGAACGAGTACTCCCTGGTCGGTTCCATCGCGCCCATCGCCCAGTTGGTCTGGCAGCCCTTCTCCTCCTTCCTCATCGTCAAGGTCCCGCACCGGATACTCATGCCGAGTCTGTGCCTGGGCTGTAGGTAACCCCCCTTCTCTCCCGGGGCTCTTCTTCTTCCCCCTTCCCTGTATTTCCCTCGCTCGCTCCTACACGCAAGGGTGTGCTGACCCGGTGCGCGTTACGGAAAGGGGGCATTGCCCAGGCGGCTATGGCGGCATGCAAAAGTTTTGGCGACTTGATTGCCGCCCGCTTCTTTCTCGGCTTGTTCGAGGCCGGGTGCTTGCCTCTGTTCAGTGTCATCACTTCCCAGTGGTTTACACGCTATGAGCAGCCCATGCGGGTTGCTGCCTGGTAACACTCCCCCCCCCTCTTCCCGTATTTCTGTCCCTCTTGCACGGGAGAACGTGCGCACTATATCTGGTTCCTCGTAGTTTTGGGGCAAGTCCTTGCCGGGAAAGGAATCTGGGGCGGCTTGGCTAACCCTGCGTCTTCGCCCAGGTACTCGACCAACGGCCTCTCGACCATGGCGGCCTCGGGCCTGTCTTACGGTTTGGGAAAAATCCCGTCGGAGCATTTGGAGTCCTGGCAGATGCAAGTTCGGTCTCGGCGGAGCTCCTGCGTCCCTGGCTAACCGTGGTACGCAGCATCTTCCTCTTTGTCGGGCTCCTTACTATCGTGACCGCGCCCTTCGTGTACTGGAAGCTCGACAACGACATCCCGTCCGCTCGGTTCCTGTCGGAGGAGGACAAGCCCAAGGCCATCGAGAGACTGCGTGCCAACCAGACGGGCACAGGCACCACCGAGTTCAAATGGAACCACATCGCCGAGATGTTCCTGGAGCCCAAGACGTATCTCTTCGCCGGCCTTTCTCTCTTGCTCAACGCGAGCGCCTCGGTCACCAACACTTTCGGGCCGCTGATCCTGAGCGGCCTGGGTTTCGACAAGTACACGGGCTCGCTGCTGAACATACCGTTTGGGTTTGTCCAGTTTGTCATCATCATGTTCGCGTCCTGGATCATCACGCGGTTCCGGCTCAAGTCGGTCATCATCATCGGCGTGAGCCTGCCCGTCATCGCCGGGCTCGTCATGCTCTACCTCATCCAGCACAACTCGGCGAACCAGCCGGCGCTGATCGTCGGCTACTACCTCCTCGCCTTCATGTACGGCGGGATCCCGGCCATCGTGGCGTGGATGATCGCCAACACGGCCGGCACGACCAAGAAGTCGGCCATCATGTCGGTGTACAACGGCGCGGCCTCGGCCGGCAACATCATCGGGCCGCTGCTGTTCCACACGAGCGACGCGCCGCGCTACCTCCCGGGCCTGCGCAAGGTCCTGGGGCTCTTCGTCGCCCTCGTCTGCTGCGCCGTCCTGCAGGTCCTGAACCTGCGCCTCCTCAACACCCTCCAGGAGAAGAAGCGCGTCAAGAACGGCAAGCCGGCCAAGATCGTCGACAACAGCATGAAGAACAACTACGAGGCCATCGAGAACGCGCCCGCCGGCGAGGACGGCGCCCCGGACACGCGCCTCGGAGCCAATGCCTTCCTGGACTTGACAGATCGGCAGAACGACGAATTCGTAAGTGCCACCCACCTCTCCTGTCCGAGCCCCTGCTCTTTCTCAAGCGGCTGCGTCTCCGGCATCTCGGCCTGTGCTCACGATGCCACCAGGTCTATCTCTATTGATGTATTTTCGAGGGTGCACGCGGTGGTATCGAGGCCACCGGGTCTGCCACATTGGGTAGCGGCACCCACTGCCTTGAAACCGCGCGGATAGACATTAATGGGAAGCAGAAAGGGGCGTGGGTTGCCTCGAGCCGTGGGGAGTATTTGCGGGCGACCGCCAAGCGTCGGACCGAAAAGAAAAGGTCTGGAAAGCACTTGGTGACTCGTTCATGGAATGACACTCTAGGAGCCAAATACTCTAGCATCCAGTGAACGTAGATAAAGTAACCGTGCAGCAAGCACTCTCCTTGTACTCCCGAGCTGATCTCCCACTGATGTTGGCAGCGCAAAGGTTCGCAATAACTTGGGATATGACTTCAGGTCGAAAGTCTATCAAACCACGAGGATCCATATTCATCCCCACCAGGACTTCCTGATGAATTTGTCCCCTGAACCCCTTCCCCCCCCCAAATAACCTCAGCAATGTAGCGGGCTGGGCTCATCGTGGCCGTGGACCTGGGTGCAGTAGTATTGATTTCGGTCAAGCCAGCGTGCGCTACGGTATGATCGGTGGCTAGCTCCAGAGTTTTCGGCCTTTCTAGGGGTGTTGAGATTAGCTTTGGCAAACAAACCCCTGGCAACACGCGAGGTTCCGGTAAGGCCGGGGTCAATCTTAACCGCTAGGATCGGGGGGGGGGGGGGGGGGGGGGGGGGGCATTTCACGGGAGGGCGGAGGCGTCGATCCATGGGGGACACGACACCCCCCCCTCCCCAGAAAGGACCAGCAGGGCGTCGTGTTCTGCATGGGTCGATATCGGGAAATCCGCCGGCTAGGGATGAATACTTTATTCAGTCACTTAGCCCAGCAAGCGGCGAGACCCGGGACTCAAACGACCCGCTCGGAAATCTTGATGCCTTGCGAAAATAACCCTTTTGCTCTCGGTGTAGAGAGGTGATGCTAAAGACGCCAGTCCTGGGGCTTGACGCGCGCCATTCTCACCTGGATCGCGTGTCCGATCTGAGTCCGCACGTATGCTTGATGGCGACATAGCCGGTGGCCAGGAAGACCCCGTGGGGGAAAACAATGGGTTCGAGTGAGCCCCTGTTGGCCCGGGCCAGTAAGTACAATTCACCCCATAGAAGAGTTTCAGGCGGTCGGCCGGTAGGTCTCAGTACACATGTGCTTTACTTACGCAGGGATCTGTTACACGCAAGAAAACAGTGGTACTTGACTTCCCGGTGTAAATACTACCGTGAACTGTGCCACTGGTCACATGGAATTCACTGCTTGCATACCGAGAGTCCGTTTCTGTGAAGTACTCCTGGCCCAAGGGCCAAACGATACCAACGGACGCGGCCGAGATCGCTCCCCCCCCCCCGGCGGGGGAGCCACCCATTTTTAGTCCTCGCCTACCATGACCGTCACTTGCCCACGGTACCGTCTTCTGATCCGGCGCGGGTCACGTCTTCCGACGGCAAACGAAGACGAAGGCGACATTGGTAAACACGGCAATGCGGGCCCGGCGTCGCCATGGGTTGTATATTTGGGACCCCGGCTGGGCCGCCGTAGTCCAATCCCTTGGTCCGTCGCTTAGGGAGGTCATCCACTTACTAGGTAGCATGTCCATACTACCAGTCGTGTCGCCGTTGCCTCTCACGATGTGCGGAAAGGGCCAAGATAAATTCAGAAGAACGGAGGGTCGAGTAGGCCCCTCGGAGGCAAGTCGCTTACACCAAGTGATGGCATTTGGCAACTTGAACTCATCGCCCCGGGCCCAACTGTGCCTTTTGGCATCCTGGACGACATCTCCGACCTGCTCCACCACGCCGGAGTTACAGAGGACCGCGGCTGGGTATCATGATTCACTTCTCCTAGCTAATGCGTCTCTAGGCTCCTTTCCAGCACTCTCCTAGAAGGCTTTCCGCGTCACGCTTCCAATCTTGTCAACGATGCACCGCTTCCGGGACAGCCCAAACCAACCCATCCGGAGTCACCGGCCTCCAAGGCCATCCTGAGCGCTTCTTCCGCTACCGGGGCGCGGAGACGACCCGTCATCGCGACTCTTGCGTCCCCCACTTCGGCCAGTCGAGCAAGTCGCCCAGGATAGCAGGGGACGTTTCGATGCCGGCGTGGCCCATCCGCCGGTCTGGGTCTGCTGGGGGGCCTGGCGCGACCCGCGTCACGATGGTGACGTCGCCGGTGGTGGTATTGACAAAGGCTATGGGGGGCGAGGGCGCGGCAGCCGTCGGTTCGGGCGGCAGCAGCAGCGGCGGCGGCGGCGAGAGCGGCGTCGGCGGCGGCGAATTCAGGGACAGCAGGGGCGAAACAGGCGTGGCGGCGGCGGCGCCGGCCGGGGGCGTCTCTCTCTTGGCCCGCTGGGTCTTGATGTGCCAGGGCCCAAACTTCCAGCCGCGGAGGGCGGCCAGGGCGCGGGCGGCGTCGCCGGCGCCGGGAAAGACCAGCCAGCAGTCGCCGCGGTGCTCGCTCTCGGAGCCCGGGTCCGGCCCGGGCCAGTGGAACTCGCACCGGGGGAACTCGGCGCGCACGCGCGCCTCCAGCTCGGACTTCTTGGCCTGGGGGTGCAGGCGGATCACTTGGATGCCACGGCCCTCGTCCTCGGCCACCCGCCAGAACGCCGGCGTGTTGGTGGCGGTGGTGGTGACGGTGGTGAAGGTGGGGAATTGGACACTGCCCATCTTGTAGACAAACTAACTGAGCACCTCGGAGTTAGTATCAAATCGGTGTCAGATCGAGGGAGAAAAAAAAAAAAAAAACGAAACGCCGGGGCTACTACTACCTGTCGCGAAATTTCGTCGGACGGTGGTGGTGGTGGTGGTGGTGGTGGCAGCTGTGGTGGTGTATCCGTTTGCGGCGAGGATGTGACGCTGGCGTTTGCAGCAGCGCTCGTCGATGCTAAGGAAGGAAGAGGGTGTTGCCCGAAAGACCAGATTCGACCCTAATTTTCTTATGTGCCTCAGAGCACAATGATTCGATCCGGTCGTCGCGCTGGGTGGTCGTAGTGGAGGTTGTCATGGCATGGCTGCCGTGATGATATGGGGCCACGATAATATGCGTCCCCGGGGGGCACTGGTGAAGAAGCAGGCAAGGAGGACGCACCAAGTTACCTGGTACCTTGGATTCACTCTTTTGTCCCGTGTGCCGGCATAATTCACTGAACCCAAGCGGCGCAACAAGCCACCCTCTGCCCTAATGTAAGTCGTTGCTTGTGCAATTCTGGTAGCAACAGGTCAACCTGCCTAACACGCAGTAATAGGAAAGAAGGAAGGGTATGAATGATGCTTTCATAACGTTTGTCTATTATGTGCTGGCAAATCTAGCTCGCCACCGATCCCCTATCTGGCACCATGGTTGACTGCTCCGGACATGAGAGCAAACACCAATTATCCTCGACGGCACACGGATGCTCATCCCCGCGCAGCCATTTTCCCACCCCTTGGCTCCTCCGCCCGCATCCCATTTATGATCTCCATCGTCCCCATGATGCGTATCCATCCCAAACCAGCAGGCCCGCGGCCACGGTTCATCCGCGTGGCGGCGATGGAGAGGTGGTGGGGTGAGAATACACCTCGGCCGCCATCATCTCCTGGGGCTCCTTGGCGTGAGGCAGCTCGCACGCCGGATGTTGGGCCCACCCGATTTCCACGGGCTCGCTGCCGTAGTTGAATACCTGGGAACCGGGCGGTCCGTACGCCCCGGGCACCCACTGCCCGTGGGACCAGTAGCCGTGAGGAGGAGGCGCCCGCGACTCGGGATGCGAAGGGAACAGCTGGCTGGTGGCGGTGGCTTGGCCGGCGGGTGCCTCGCCCTCGCGGTTCCGGCGCGAGCGGCGCCGGTGGAAGAAGTACGCGGCCACCGCCGTGAGCAGCAGTGGCACTCCCAGACCGAGACCGACTCCCATGCCTATCTTCGCGCCGCTCGACATTCCGGCGCCACCTCCGGCCGTAGTGTCATCCGCGGCGGGACCCGTGGCATTGAATGCTGGGAGAGTGGTGGCAGCGTGCCAGTCGTCCTTCTCGGACTTGTGCACCTGCATCAAGCTCCCATTGCTCATGTAATACAGCCATATGCGGCTGGTCTGGTAGTCGTACGCCGCCGAGATATCGGCGCTGGACGCGTCGGCGATGGGCGGTGGCCAGGTGCACGCTTGCGACACGGCCGGGGCTTGCCAGTGGCCGTTGGAGAAAGTCGATTGATGGACGGCTCTGTCTTCCCCGATGTAGAAGAAGCTCAGCACCTCCTTGAACCCGAACGCCACCGCTACTTTGGCCTTGCCTTCTTCGAGGGAGGGGAAGTTGGACACCGTGTCCGAGCCGTTGTTCATGACGCTGTACTCGCTCACGTTGGTTTCACTTGTGACTGGAAAGAAGTTGTGGTAGCCCCCGTCGCTCTCTGTCGCATTGTAAAGGTACACGTTCCAAGGGTAGGTTCCTGTGGACGGTCAGCAGCCGCAGCGGACGGAGGGCCCAGGTTGCGAGGGGCACATACGTATGTCCCAGATCTCATCGTTTCGCTGGGACGCAACTTCGATGGAGCCGTTGTACTGGATTCCACAGGACACTACGCGGATATCGTCGGTGTAGGCGAAGCCAGCAGAGAAGGAGTTGTTCTTGTGCCGGAGGGGGTTCACGAGGCCGCTGTAGAACCAGCCGTCGCGCTCGTCGGGTTTGTAGCGCAGGCTGGAGATGGCGTCGTTTGTGTCCTGGTAGAACACTTGGTACCCGCCGCCTTTTCCGAGGAGAAGAGCCGAGAGGTCGGTCTGGTTGCGAGGGGCGGGGCCTCGGCCGTCGATGCGGAACTGTTGGCCCATTTGGGGCACGTAGAGACCGGAAGAAAGATCACAGGCGAAGATTTCTTCCACGATGCTACCCCCTTCCTCCTGGAAAAACAGCTGCGTCTGGGGTCGGGGTCAGCATACTACTCTGTCTGTGCCGGAAAGCATGTCGACGACGACGACGACTGACAAATATGGCGCCTTTCTCCTCGTCCACGTAGCCGGTCAGGGAGACATGCGTCTCTGCCATGGGCGTGTACGGCCGGGTGTCGAAAGCCGCGGAGCTGTTCGCCGGGAATACCGGTGTACTGTTGCTATGGCATAGGCTGTACATGATGAGCTTCGTATCCGGGTCGTATCGGATGACCTGGGGCGCCTTGTAGTGCTCATTGACGAAGGAAGCTATCTGCGATGCTCCAACTGAGGGTAAAACGAACAGGAGCCCGAGGCAAGCAGACTTGAAGGTAGCCTGAGCCGCCATGATGCGATGGGGGCGTGCCTGGGGCCCAGAGTAAGTCCTAGAGTTGGCACAACTAGGAAAGGACGAGAAACATGAGCAACGCCAGCCGAGGTTTGCGGGCTATGAGGAGAAAACCAAGCCCATCGCTCTGTTTGTTACTCCCAACAGCGACATGTTTCCTTCTTCCTCTTTCGCCAGCCAAGCCTTCCTGTCTGTTTACCCTGCCTACTTACCAATTTACGCCGGTACCTACTTTTTCATCTACAGCTTGCCGTTCGCGATGGTACTGTGCGTGCGGTCCCATACTTAGTTATATATGTATGCAGCATCATGCCGTTGGTTTGCAGATGTGACGCGGCAACCCGACCTATAGCGTCTTGTCCTTCTGCGGGTTCGCCCGGCGCCAAGGCGATCAACACCCCATCTCAGACGGGAATCCCACGTCGCCCGGGTGGTGGATCTGCGAGCATGCGTGTAAGCTCGGTTGGCACTGCATCGTATTTGCCTCCGCCTCTATCGCTGCGCTGCCTGTTCTCCAAGAGGAGACTGCATTGCTGATTATTTCCAAGTCCACGGGGCGACCTCGGAGCTCTCGGAGCGGCCCCCAAACCTGGAAAGGCAGGCCCAGGCCCACACCACCATGGCTTTCCATGTTGTGTTCTATATATATATATATATATATATCACTTCTTAGGCACTACGCTGCTGCGTATTCTAACGAGAACGTAGAGAGCCTCGAGTGATGGAAATAAAACGACAAACCAAGACAACAAGCCGCAAAACACACCATCATTTCTCACCAGTAGAACCGGTGAAGCGACGGGGGATGGACTTTCTCTTCCAAAAATGGCCAAGCATGAACACCAACGCGACCGGGAGCCGGCATTCTCCCTATTTGCACCGAACGAGAGGTCATCCTCGCTTCCGACAAAAGAGGGCCACGGTTGGATCCAGGCCCTCACACTTTGTCCGACTTGGAAAGGGTGATTAATGGTTCATGATTGACGAGGCCGACCTGCCCTTACCTCATGAGTGCAGCGGCTTTTGTGATCCCGGCAGGCAACCTTGGATCGGGAGTCCGCGGTGGCCCTCAAGTTGCATTTGCTGTCTGTCGGCTTCACGAGGCCCAATCGGTCTAAGGAGGAGCGCGTGGGGGATGCGGAGAGGTTCGCATGTTTGCTGGTCCACGTACCACAGGAACGCCGGCCTCGATAGCCACGCGCGGAATCGGCCAGGGCCCCATCAAACAGCGCTTCCCCGTGGCCGGCAAAGGGCCATCATCATCTGATTGGCGGTGGGATCCTATCGTGATGGTGTGCCGGAGATATAAGTCCCCTCATTTCAAGCATGGTCTTGACCGCGACTCACCACCACCACCACCACCACGGCTATCTGCCTTGGGTGCACCTCGAGGGTGTCGCTGTCTTGCTGTCCGCGGGCTATGGGGCCCGGGCCCGCAGATAACGGCCTCGATTACCTCTCCGGGGGGCCGGCTTATGCGCGCCGGCGACACCAACGTCAATGCCGCCTTTTGGACGAAAAACCGAGTCAATTCGTACCCAGACTTCCGCGTCAAACGCGAGTGTCGAAAGTTTGGCACAGGGGCGGGGCCAATTGCGCCCGCGCGGCTATGGAAGGCCTCGCCCCGGCCCCCCTCGCCTGGCTTCGGGGGTGGTGTTATACGAAGACCCGTTTCGGCCCCGGCACCTAGGGGGGAAAAGGGAAAGGAGCATTGGTCACTAAAGCTGTAAAAGAAGAGAAGGTTTCCTATTCCTCCAGTGACCTCGCGAGCTTGGAACACGAGCCACGAAAGATGATCTATAGTCTAAGTAGTCTAGAAAAAAGAGAGGGAAACGCCGTACCAATGCTTGCCCATACAACTGCAGGGACCGTTTGTAACTGTGACGGGGCATCTTTCGACGGCAACCCGGTCAAGGCACCATCCCTTTCTTCTCCTCTAAGCCGCCATGCGGTTTTTGTCGCCACGGACGGCCACCACGGCGGCGGCGGGCCCGTCGTTCCCCCGGGGCGGCGCGACCGAGGCGGTGATGGCGGCGGCGGTGGCCTGGTGCTTCTCGGCGGCCTCGGCCAGCTCGGCGCGGCGGTTGAGCAGGCTCAGGTAGGTCTGCCAGCCCACGGCGACGACGCCGGCGACGAGGGCGCGGAACTCGAGGGGCACGAGCCAGAGGTTGAGGGCGGTGACGGCGGGCCACAGCTTCAGCGAGTTGACCACCGACGTCGGCACCGTGCGCGTGACGCGCTCCCACGTCGCCGCCGGGCCGTCGCCCGCGAGCAGCGCCTGCGCGCCGAAGAAGTACGTGTTGAAGACGGGCGTGAAGCAGGCCTGGTTGACGGCCACCTTGATCGCGATGGACAGGGCCTTGGACCCGAAGTTGAAGTGGTTCTGCAGGAAGACGAACCTTCAGAAGGGGAGGGGGGAGGGGGGGCGGGGGGCGGTTAGTGGGCGACGCTATTCAGGGGGGGTGGGGGGAGAGAGGGTAGCAGGAAAAGGAAGGGGGGGGGGGGGGGGGAGGTAAAGGGGTTGTTCCTACCACTGGAAGTTGGGGATGGAGGCCAGGCCGCCGATGACGACGGACCGCGCCGTGCGGCGGGGGTCGTAGTCCCGGCCGCTCATGGCCTGGGCGCTGATGTCGCCGAGGAAGAAGATGCACAGCGAGCCGACGAGCTGCGTGGCCCAGGGGCGGCGGCGCTGCGTGCGTCCGTAGGCGGCGGCGAGCCGGGCGAGCGGGTCGAGCCCCCGACGCCAAACCGACGGCGGCGGCGGCGGCGGCGGCGGAGGCGGCGCCGCGCCCTGGGCCGGGACTCCCTCGGCCGGCTTGGGTGGTGGCGGCGGCGGCGGGGGCCCCGTCGAGTGCGGTCGGCGCCGCGGCGGCGGGGGCCCCGGGGTTCGCAGCTGGGCGGCCAGGCGCTGTCGCAGCGCCGCGCGCGCCGAGGGTATCGCCATGTTCTACGAGGGGAGGCGGACGGACGGACGCGCCGGGGAAAGAGGGAGGGAGGGGGGGATAAGTCGCGAATCGGTCTTGCCTACTGCGCGATCATGATGGGGAGAGGATGGGAAGTAGAATGTATGAGAGAGAGAGAGAGAGAGATAGTGTGTGCGCGTGAGTATGGGGGAAACAAGGGTTGGCGGACACTCGGAATTCCGCCCGGACATTCCGCCGCCCGCGAGAAATTAACGGGTAAGCGCTGGCGGGCATTTGCGCATCAGCCCCGGCTTTTCGGCCACCGAAACGCCAAGCCCGAAAGTGGTGGCGGCTGCTCCATTTGCGGCCGGGTAAGCCTACAAATTTGTGGTGCTTCTATTTCCCTTGAACGGCTAGAACATCAGCCATTAATCTTTGTGGTCCTTGTTCCGACAGTTGAGTACGGATGGTACTTAAGTATTTACTTTAGGACAGCCGCGGATTATACACGCGACTTCTGAATCACGGCTGTCTCCGGACAAGGGGACCGGGATGGCGCCTGCCGAAGCTCGGACGTCTCCCATTAAAGTACCAATAGAAGCCATGGAAGCTGCCGAAAATAGCCATTTTAAAGTACAAGAACGCGCTTGTCTTACTTCGATGTGCCGTGAACCCATCCGACTTGGGGGCCTCTTACGCTGTTCTACGTACTTGGACATACCGGCTTCTTCGCCGAAACCACGAACAGGCTCGCTCAGACTTCCTCGGCGTGCTCGACCTGCTGCAGCTTCTTTGCGTCCCTCTCTTCCACCGCGTCGCTGTGCGCCTGCTGCGACATCCGCGTCGTGATGGATGTGTGCGGGATACCCCCGACGGCCCGGCAGTTGTAACCACTGCACACCGGGTTAGCAATGTCGCGAGGGCAGCGGGAGAAAACCAGGGGTCCGGGGCTTACAAGATGAGATCCATCTGGTCGATGGTGAGGCCCTTGGTTTCGGGCAGGAAGAAGAAGGCCCATACGCTGGCCAGCACCATCCAGGACGCGAAGAAGAACCAGGTGCCGTAGCCGAACGAGCTGAAGATGTACGGCATCGCCTTGGTGATGACAAACTGCATGAGCCACTGCACGAGCGCGGCGAAGGTGCCGGTGAAGTTGCGCAGGGCGCCCGGGAAGATCTCGGCCGACACGATCCAAGGAATTCCGTTGAGGCCGAATGACCAGCTGCAGGCGGCGCGGTTAGCAAGGCAATCCATCACCCCGCGGACAAAGTGGACGGCCAGACTCACAAAACCGAATAAATCATGATCATGGCCACGGCGGCCTGACCCCCCTGTGCCGTGGAGGGGGAGAGTTCCCCGCCGGCCTTGATGATTTCGGCCGGATGGCCCACCTTGACGTAGGATCCGACAAACCAGAGGCACGCCGAGCAGATGACGGACGATACGATAGTCGGCCGGCGTCGACCCAGCATGTCCACGAAAAAGACGTAGTAGATGATGGAGGCAACCGCTTTGACGAGGCCGTAGATGCCGGTGTAAAGAGCCACGTCGGTAACGCCGAGGGAGGAGAAGAGGGTGGGGCTGTAGTAGTTGATGGCGGCGGCGCCCGACATGTTTTGCAGGGTAAAGGCACAGAAGACCAGAAAGATTCGGTTCCTCATGCCCTTGCGCGACAGCTCTTTCATGGCCCCCCGGAAGACGGCACCGCGGCCGGAGCCGTAGGCTTCGGCGAGAGAAGACTCCTCGTGTAGTCGGTTCTGCATCGCGGTGATGTCCTCCTGGACGTAGGTGTGGTCGACGGGCAGCTTCCGGAGGCTCTCGAGCGCAGCGTGCGTCTTCTCTTCCTTGCCCTTCCGCATGAGCCACAGTGGGCTCTCGTGGAGGAAGAAACAGCCAAGCAGCAAGGGCACCGAAGGGATGAGCTGGACGGCCATAGGAATGCGCCAGCCCACGGAGCTGTCCTTCGGGATGTTCTCGTTGATGCCGTAGTTGATCCAGAAGCCGATCAAGGAGCCGACTTGGTAGGTGATTTCGAACAACCCCGTCAGAATGCCCCGAATGGACGGGATGGACAG
Organism: Nigrospora osmanthi; assembly: GCA_029489945.1. Classification (NCBI taxonomy): domain Eukaryota; kingdom Fungi; phylum Ascomycota; class Sordariomycetes; order Amphisphaeriales; family Apiosporaceae; genus Nigrospora; species Nigrospora osmanthi. Next base: position 1,271,606 of record CP120505.1, read on the forward strand.
CTCGGCGATGTAAGACGGCACCGTGGCGGTGATGGCGCCGCAACCAATGCCCGTCAGGACCCTACCGGCGTAGATCATGCCCAGGTTGTTGTTGGTGGCCACCATGAGCACAGCCCCCACTACAAAGACCAAGACGTTGCTGAATAGCGCTCCTCTGCGGCCCACGCGCTCCGTGGTGAAGAAGCAGAACAGGGCGCCGAAAAAAGCGCCCGCCTGGAAGGCCGACGTGATATTGCTCGATATGCTATTGGCATTGTCCTTGGTGATACCGAAATCGCGCTTGAAGGCGTCCCGAGCAATCGTCGTGCCCACGAAGGCCGAGTCGTAGCCGAACCTTTTGCTCGTGTCAGCCGCGCTGGGGAGCCCAGGAAAGGGGCCGAGCAGGAGGCCGTGGTCGGAGGAGAGTGATGAGGAAAGAGGATGATGCCTTGGCAACCCCATCGACCTTGTCCACTTACAGCAGTGACCCGGTGGCAATGATGATGCATTCCGAATACAACCTCCAGTTGTAGACCTCTTTCGGCGTCGGCCGGTCCTCGATTGCGCGGAAGCCGCCCATGATGCTTGGTCGGTGGACCCGGTATGGTCAGTCCGAGAGGTCGACTAATGCTCGCTCGCTCGTCTTCGTGAAGTCGGGACGAATGAGCACTCCTTGCCTGAGATACCGGAGACAGAAGTGTTGTCCCATGCAGGGAGGGTCCGGGGGAGCGGCACCCATTCATTTATCAACGCCACGCGACAGGGCGATCGCGTATCGGGCTCATCACCAGCCGGCTCTCTGCCGACGCCCTCAGGTTCGATGTGGTCCCATCCCCTTCCTTGGGGCCGCTTGTTAACCCGCTAGCCCCCTGGCCCTGCCAGTTCCGCCTTGATTTCTTTCCAGCACCTGCGGCCGTTCTCCCCGCAAATCGCTCTCCGCATTTTGCGGGTGTCCACTCTGGGGTGACGCTTGGTGGGGGAGAGAGGGGGAGAGTGAAAAGAGAACTAACCAGCCTCGCTCCAGTGAAGGACGATCCGACACCCGACATCCGAGCCGACACAGCAAAAGAGCCGACGGACGGACAGTACGAAAACGACCATCGAGACTGTGCCGGTCCCAGCTCGTACTGGCCAAGTACGCCAGGGAGGCGCCTGTCTGCGACGACTTCGGCCCCGTTGAGAATGGACCCCGGCTCGCTGTGGCTCACCTTCACGGTGGGACACGGCGCCCCCATGGCGAGCAACTATGGCAGCAAAGAGCTCGGAATCAGCCAGGCCCCCCTCCCCACCGGTTGGCATCTCCAAGCTGGGACGGCCAGAGCAGCGATGCTCGAAAATCGTGTCCGCATTTCAGGGCATGACTCAATCCAACCCGTTACCCAGTTCAGTCCTCAGCCCTACGTATATCAGCGTCCCATCTCCTCATCGGGCTTGGTGCGGGACTGGTCCTCATCCGGGGTCGACTTCTAAATACAGTGTCCATGTCAATTTCAGCCTCCCCTTTATCCAGAAGCTCCTCCAGCATAGATGCACCTTCTGCGTCGTTTTCCTCCACCTTGGGGAAGTAGCCATCCTTGTGCGGCGACAGTGCCTTGCTCTTTCGTTCCGAGCGTCTGCGATCCAACTGCGCCTTGTGCTGCGCTGCCGCGAATCCGGCCATCGATCTGCGAGTCCGCGTCACCAGGTCCTCATGTTCCTCGCCCATCATGTCATCATGGTCGGGCGCTTCCTGCACCGGCTTCGACTTGACAGCAGGAGTGGGGGAAAGGAAGGCAGGGTCAAAGTCGTCCTCTTCCGGCTCGAACGAGTGGTTTCTTGTCATGGACATGCGTGTTCGTTCGGCCAGGGATAGGGTATGTCGGAACCGCTTCGCTGGAGACGGCGAAGCGTTCGACATGGATGCTAGTATCTGATCCGCCGCGGCCTGGGTCGGGGAAATCGCCCGCGGTGGCGACGGCTCCGAATTGCCAACGGATTCCTTCTTCGATCGTAATGGGCGATCCGGCATCTCAGGAGACGAGCCTTGGGGCGGAGAGGCCGGCGGGGATGGAGAGGCCGGCGGGGACGGGGAGGCCGGTGGGGACTCGTGTTCGTCTTCCGAAGCAGCCATATCGACCTTTTGAGGCTCGTCCTCCTGCGGTGCTGCCACAGGTCGAGCCGATAGCATCGTCTTTTGGCGCAAGGCCGGCTGTGCTTGGCGTACAGGCGGTTCATCTTCTTCCCTCAAACTCGCTTCGGGCTGGCGGTTTATCACAGTCCTCCTCTTTGGAGAACGCAACCGTGAGTTGCGGCTCGGGGCCGCTGGTTTGGGTGGAAGCTTCTCCTCTAACTCATTCTCCCAGTCGCTCAAGTCGGATACCGGCTCATCGGCGTTGTCACCCCGTCCGCGCACCAACTGGGAAAAGTCCGGAATGTGGGACCTGCCAGTTCCCTCAACCTCGGCCTTCATGTTTTCGAGGATCTCGGCATACTCGGGAGGGGCGGCTGGAAGTGGAAGTTTGGCGACATCTTCCACCTGGGTTGCGCTGGATCGCAGGGACAGGTGGGCCGTAAATCCAAGATCCACCCCCTTGGGCGCTTCTGCGTGCTTCTCCGGCGCCGGCGGCCTATCGCCAAAGAGTTTCTTCCGGTAGCCATCCCATTTCTCGAGTCTCGCACGCTGCGAGGTGATCCGTTGGTCGAGCTGTTCCAACAGGCCCGTGCTTTGGTCCTCAATGTCTGAGAGTTTTCCTTGCTGAACGCCCTGCCATATTTGATCGAAAGGTGTCGCCAGAAAGCCGCGGTTCCTCAAGCTCATATCGCCATAGAGGAGACTCTCGGCCCATTGGTCGTTGCCGGCCCAATTTGTCTGCAGCGTGCGACGAACTTCGGCTTTCGCCTTGGCGGGAACTTCCTCGGCGTCCTGGCTTGCGTCCAGGCCTCGCAATTGCTCCCTCCGACGGGCATGGCCTTCTTCTTTTGACGCCAGAAGCCCCTCAAAACCGTGGTAACGCTCCCGGGCCGCCGCCTTGGAGCTTAGGATAGAGCGCAACGACGCTTTGTGCGCGAGGAGCAATGCATTGAGCTCCGCTCTCTCTCCGCTGTAGCCCCAGTTCTCGATGGCCATCTTTTCCGATATGGTGGGGGGGTATTCAGCTCCAGCGTTCAGCGTTCTCTCAGCAACGAGTTTCTTCAAAACCGCCGAGGAAAAGACGGCCAAGACTTCCTCGAAACGTTCCCCCCTACATTCGTCGAGCATCGTCTTCCGCACCACAGCATCGCGGCCCAGGACGCCATTGCGTTTGGCCTGCTCCAGGGCGCGCAGCAGGGCCGCTCGTAAGTTGATGGAGCGGACTTGGTCCAGAGGCGGGTAAAAGGGTCGTATCTTGTTCTGTGTTTCCTCGGGATCCCAGAGCTGGAACAGGTGGTACAGGGCCCATTCGGTGGCCTGGATGCGCTTCTTCTGGCCGCCGGCTCCGTCTCTGGTGGAAAAGGTTACATGGGTGATTTCGGGCCAGTCGTCAGCCCGGTCGAGGTCGAGGAGACGTAGGTTGGTAAGAAACAGCGACAGATGGGGCGTGTTTTTCGAGGCTCCGCCCGTCGACGAGGAAGTCACTGAAGTGGTCCCGTTGGTCGTTGTCGCCGGCGCCGGCGCAGTCGTCGTCGTCGTCGTCGTTGTGGTCGTCGCCGCCGGCGCCGCGGTTGTCGCTGACGGCGGCAAGCGAAGAGACCTTGTTCGGGCGAGGGAAGACATGTGGGCGGTGCCGATGCGAGGTCACGCGCGTCACGGGCAAGTTCGGAAGGGGAGAGGGACGGGTGTCGCCTGCGACAGGAGGCACGAGGGCTTCTTATCGTGCTGCATACGAGCGAGCAAGCACGCGTAAGGAAGGACCCTGTGTGTGTAGGTTGATCGCATGCAAGCTTCCAGGATGGTTGGATGGTCTGGCCAACGGTTCGCGAAGTAACCCTGTGTTTATTGACAGGGCCACCACCCACCCACACGCCTCCCATCTTAGCGCTAAAGAGGCCCTAGGCAACACCCCGACCTCCCCCCTGCTTCAGGCCTTTGTGGTGGGGGCCGCCCCAGTATCTAAGTACCTATCCTCTCTGTTCCAACCTCCAGTGCTACCTACCTCTTCTTCTTCTTCTTCTTCTTATGAGACCTCCTACCCATTTCATGCCGGTTGCTTGACCGCCGGCCAGGGAAACGATTCATTGCAGCCAATACCAATGATGTTAGAGGTATTAGTAGGAAGTACATTACATCTTTCATAGGGCCTTGGAACCAGGCGCGTGTTGTCCTACATACCTCTTAAGTACATATGTACATAGGTAGCTAGCCCCCACAAACACGCCTAACAGCCAGCTCAGCACCGGTCCAATGCGCGTACTGCTTGCTATAGAAGTTCCAAGTCTTAGAGGCTCTAGAAGTCCCCTTGCAAATTCCATAGTACCGTAGATAAATGTACTGGCCTCTTCAACGTCTGCATTCAGATACATCATACATACATGTATATTAAGTTATACTTACCTAATTGGCTCTTCCTATCATGTTGGCAATGCCGCGAGGGCCTCCCTGGACTCTCCCTCACTGGTTGCATGCAGCGTACCTGCCGAGCCGTAAGCTCTCGAGCCCTCACTAGGCCGGGTAGGGAATAGCCGACGATGGTCTCCCATGCTTTCTGGTTTTGCTGGCCCCTTGCCTATTTGCGACTGGCAGATCCAGCCATTGCCCAGCATTGGCTCAAGATGGATCCAAGTCGGGCACCACCAGCCATCATAGAGGTTGGCAGGATATACACCGACTCCTCGAAGCTTACGTGCTGCTTGCTCGAATCTGTACTGTGTAGTAGAAGCCTGGGCACGGCAGACTCGTTTCCGGAAGTCGATCCCATCACTGGGGTTGGGCACTAGGGTCGTGAGTCTGTCTGCTCTCAGGCCTAGCCAGCCCGCCAGCCTGGATCTCTAGGGCCAATTCGGGGTCTACGACAGCATCGAAATCAACCCGCCATCATCTGCGACATCCTCACCCTACCACCGCATGAGGCAACGATACAACATGTTTACACTCGTCTTCCGTATACTATACAGCGTGTTGGTCCGTTTTTTTGTTTCGAGGTTGGGGTCTGCCAGCTCTTCGAGCGCCAGCCCCCGTTGCTCCCACCAAAGAAATATCAAGCTTGTTGTGTTGGTTCCCCAAACGCCGCCTTCCTGTCCATCACGTAAACGCCGATTCTTGTCTGGCCGGAAATCCCCTTCATGGGCCCGAATCCGTACCGAAGTCCTCTTTCCTGTACTCTGCGATCACGCTCCCTCTTTCTCAGCGCCCCCAGTCCCTCGAGGTCGTCCAGTAGCGCGGGCGAGTCTGCAACGTAATGCATCATGCCCACGATCGAACTCGGGTCGGCAGGCATGGGTGGCCAGCGGACCGCGAACGAGCTCAGCAGCACCAGGACCATGAAAGCCAGGACGGCGGTGGCCGCCCACGTGGAGTTGACATGCGTGTTCTGGGTTTGCGTGGCGTTGGATGGCACGTTGCCCAGAAGCACCGGCAGGAACTCGGCCAGGCATGCCGTGAAGGCCGTGATGGCGAGGAATCCATGCCGCCGGCGGATGCCGGTCCAGAGGCCGGAGAAGGGGTCATTGGGCGGCCCCAGCAGGATGGAGTGTCTTGCCTCCTGGGGGTGCGCAGCCAGCAGCTGGAACGGCGACAGCATAGCAACGCCCGAGAAGAAGCCCCCCCAGAAATAGTTGATGGCAATCCCGATGGAAGTAAACAGAAACCGCACGCCGAAGCTGTAGCCAGCCATGAATTCCTCGAACCCGTTGGCCCAGTAGCCGCTCTGGTAGTAGGCCACCATGGACAAGATGCCGCCGAGAAAGGCGAAGAAGAGCAGGCGGGCCCACAGAGTGAGCATCGTAAATTGGCCAGGGCTATAGTAACGGCGGTTCGGTTCGACAAACGTAGACTTGGCCCGACGTGGTAATTCCTCGCAATGAGGACTATCCGCCTCGGACGGTATTGCTTCAATCCGTGATCCGTGCAAACGGAATACCCGCGCCCCGATGGCAGCATTTTGGGCCTTCTCTGATGTGGACTGCGGAGCGGCGGCAGCGGCCTCGAGGACCACGCTTCTGGTTTCGGGGTGCGACGATAGTATGACCATGCTGCCCAGGCTCCACGGGTTGGTCGGGACTCCGGATCGCCATCGGTGGACAAGCAGGATAACGAAGAAGAGCACGAGAACCAGGAACACCAGCAGGGCCAGTGTGGCCTGGGCCGCGGCGGGGGAGACGGAAAGCGACATGGCGCAGTTCGTCAAGTCCTGGCTGCTGTTCTCGCAGCCGTGCAGCGAAATGCCCACCGCCTCGCCCGAGAGCGCGGTCACGACGGTGGACGTCAGCACAAGCGCCGTGGCCATGACCAGAAGCATGTTATCCCTCGAGGGGTGCAAGATAGCGGCCGTCTTCTGGCCGACGCTGCCAGTGTTGACAAGCATGGACTCCGATCCCAGTGAGCCGCCGGCGCTTGCAAGCGCGTGGAAGGGGTGGAGTAGCATCACATTGCGTTCAAGCATCCGGATCGGTATCGATGCCGCGGTGGTCATCAGCGTGGGGAGAAACATGCCGATGAAGTACTGCCACCTTGTCATGGCATAAGTCGTCTCCTCCAGGTAGGGTATATACGTTGGTCCGCTCGAATTGGCGGTGACAGTTGTCCACGGAACACCGCTTCGTGAAAGTGTCGTGGCCCAGGGCCGAGGAGGAGTGGTGACGACAGCACGGGTCGAATAAGGAACCCCATGAGCGTCGACCAAAGTTTCTCTCACGGCCCCATTTGGGACCTCAGGATCCGGCTCCAACCTGGGTGGTGTTTCAGCCGCAGGGGAGACGATTAGCATTTCGACAAGGCTAGTAGCCGTAGGCTGGCCCCTGAAGTCAGTCCTGACCATTCTGGAAGTGAAGAGAGACCGTGATATCATGGGCCCGTATAGCACATTAGGACGGGGTTCGGCGTGTCCGGAAGCAATGTCCACTGTTGACACTACAAGCACGTCGATGGTTTTGGTGGCGGTAGGGCGGCCATTGGCATCAGCCAAAACGACCCTGGTATGGGAGAGGGTCTGCGTGGCCATTTGGTTTGGACGCTGAGGATCGGGCTCCGTCTGTCCAATGGCGCCTCGTCCAGGAGAGCTGGGGAGCTTTTCGATAATTGTGGTAGCGGTGGGACGACCGTGAACATCTACCAAAATGACGCTGACAAAGCCGTCTGGATCGTTGGGTCTCGCCTTCGTATGCCCCAACGCGCTTTGGTCCGTAGAGCCGGCAGGTATGTAAAGGAATTCGGTAGTGACAGGCCGGCCGTCAGTGTCGGTCATGACGAGAGGCGATCGTGTCAAGACGTCCAAAGTCAGCTGTGGCACCGTCGAGGGCTCGATACTGTCAAAGAATGTGGCGAGACCAGCGCCAGTGGTCAAAAGCGCGTCCTCCGTAGCTAGACTTTCTCTAATGGTAGTCTCGTGTGTATCATCGCCGCCAGATCCCGGTGTCAGCAATGGTGGCTTTCTTGCAGTGCCGGTACCCGCGGGCCCTGTGGTTCCAGGTACGTCGCCGCTAGAAATACCTTGAGAAGCTGGGTTTGGTCTGGGCATAGTGGTGTCTCTTGCATCGTTGTCGCTGGCGCCAGAAGTCACCAGTGGAAGGTTGGGTAATATAGTGATTCCCCCGGGCTCCGTGATCTGGGGAACTCCGTCTCCTTGGCTCGCTTTCGGTGAGTTTGGCTCGTGTGTAGGAAAGGAGCCTTGGGTGCTGGTTACTGGATCGTAAGGGGTCGTGGGGCCATCTGTTTGGGTTTCTTCGGCTTGGTCCGGAATGTCAACCGGGCGGTACAGTGTTTGGGTAACAGTCAAAGTTCCGATCGTCATATAAGGGCCCTCTTTGGTTGCCGGAATGGTGACAGTAACAGATGCACATGGTGACGATAGGCTGAGTGCAGGCGTCACATCGGAGGAGCTGGCATTCAACCCGTCGCGCCGTACCAACTCAGTCAAGGTCAACGTCGTGAAACTCGTCGTCACGGTATCTTGCTTGTCGCTTTCGTCGATTGCAGTCACGGTCACGGCTTCGCAACTGTCATCGCCGATCAATCTCCTTTCAATTTTGGCTGGGGATGGCAAGAGCGTATTTCCGGACTGATCCTCTGGCTCTGGATTGTTCATTGCTGGTATGTCTCTCTGGGCCAGAGTTGGTTCGGAACGACCATCTGGTGGTAAGACTCTTAATGCCACAATGTTCAAGGCCAAGATGGTCATCAATGCGAACATCAACGAGATGAGAAATGGCCATTTCATCACCGTTGGCTTGTAGTTGTGAACATGATGCTGGGCCATGTTTCTGGAGTCGACGCTAGTTGATGTAGAAGAACTTTTACCGGGATAGTTTTGACAGTTGCGAATGTGCTGTCTAGAGCTAATGGTACTGACGGGCGATGATACTCGGCTTTGGGGTGCTGCGCACCTTCGTCCTTGCTGATGGTTCTCCATCGGTTGAGTCGATGACATCTCGTCCTTGAGGATCTGCTACCCCATGGCCTCCATGGCCCTATGAGCTGAGTTATAGTCTTATATAAAAGGCTCAGTGATACGAGTTAGTTTCCTGCCCCGGCCCCCATCTTCAGCCCTTCTTCCGCCCCCAATGTTGCGCCCCCACCGTTTTACCGTGTCTGCCCTACTTATAGCCCCTGTTTCCTGAACTCACGATGCTACTCTGAATGGGAGCACAAGCAGGCGCATTATCCGAATGGGGGGTCGAGACCCGACAGAAGGCTTGGAATCGTCCATTGTGATTGGACGTTGGTAGGACGTGTGCCATGCACCAGCTTACGTGAGGTCGTTCGGAAATTAACGGCCTGGATCGCATCGAATGGGAAGACAGGAAGGCTTGCCAGCGTGACTGGGAGCTGAAAAACCTGGGCAGTCTCGCCTAGAGCCTTTTTGAATCTCCCAATTTGGGAGTCTATATCCTGTGTTCGAGGTCATAGTAACCGCTAAAATATGTGACACCACGGAGCGATAGACCCGAAAATCCCCAGTTCATTCACTACAATAACCATGTTAACATGTCCAGCACAGAATTCCCGGCCACCCCAGACTGGATCAGAGCTAGGTGCATACCTCCCTTGATCGAGTCGCAGCAAGTGTCGCACGATCCAAGCTGGAGAACTAAGGGATTCTCGCTCGCGGAATCCTCTAGAGATCTTCTAAGTGAGCAGCCCTGGATAGGTAGATTCAACGTTGCTAGGGAATGCTTCCATTGCTGAACCACTCTCTCGTTGGCCTACTGACTGTTTGAGGACGACCTTGCTATAAAGCGCACGGCGCCGGCAACGATGCCGACTTTTCTATCCAAAGAAAGCTTTCTTTCTCTTCTTGAAACAACTAAGAGGTGCATGTACTTAAGTGAGGAAGACGACGAGGTGCTGAATAAGTATCTGTAACTGGCCAATCGCTTGTGGCAACCCCGACACCCGAGCGGCCAGAAGATACCAACGATTGTTAAAACGGATTCGGAAGCACCAGGCAAAGCTATGGCGCCGGGAGAACCAGGAGCTAATCCGTGCTGCTGCTCCAGAAAGAATGAGGCTCGAACACGAGGCACGGATTCCTGCAGCCTGGGTGGACTCTACTTCTGGCCCCCCGAAATGACGACTTGATCAACACGGATGACGGCAACGAAGCAGCTTTGCAGACCGAATGAGATGAGAGTGAGTTCATCCAGGTTTGAATGCGTTGACATTAATGAACTAGATATTTGTTAATCGTTCTGAACCCATTTTAATTGTTTTTCGGCAGTTGGCTCTATGGGATGCTTATGTGCTTTCATACTAGGGAGTAGATTTGCTGTCTGTGCTGGGCTGTTTTCCAGGGGCTTATCGATAAGTTAGTACATGTACAAGTAAGTAATAGTTGTGCCCTGCCACCAATGACATCACCCAAGACGCAACCATCCGTCTGACAATGCGCCGGCTAGAAAGCGTCGAGCCGGTCTCCCGTTCTCTGGTGCAGCGAGGCGGCCCGTCTTTTCCGCCCTGAAACCATCCATCTCTCCTATTTCGTCTTCGATTACAACCCGCCCGCGATGATTTCAGGGTTCAAGAAACTCGCCAAAGGCGTCGGCGAAAGGCGCGAGAGCCCGGCGGAGAGGCCGCGGGACGACGGCGACAAGGAGCAGTCGCTGACGACGGTACTGCCGACGCACGAGGACCGGGCCAGTCTGCTCATCCTGATTGCTGAGTCGGTGGACGCCATGCGCAACCAGCTGACGTCCACGTTCGAGGTCGAGGAAAAGGAGACGGACGTCGCCGCCACGAAGCTCGCGGCTTCGGCCTCCAAGGACGAGCTTGACATCAGCAAGGACAAGGCCGCCGAGGAACCCGAGGAGCAGCGGGCCGAGCAGGCGTCCCAAGATCCGTCCAAAGCCGAGAAGGAGCTGAAGAAGAAGCGGGACCAGCTCCGCAAGGAGCTGGCCAAGGACAAGAACGTGGTCCTGAAGGATGCTGCGATGAGCCACTTCGATCAGTGGCGCGAGGCCGTGATCCAGCGCGTCGGGGAAGCCGTCAACCAGAGTGACGACGGGGCGGCGAAGAGCGCTACCCGGACGCCCGCGGCCTCGCGGCCACCCACGGCGGAGGCTATGGCCGATGGCGCTCTGCTCAGCCTGCAGAAGCTCTACCCGCCGCCGCCTACGCCACTGGCCTCCCTGGACGAGCCTCATCGTGTTCTGATCATGCATTCGCTGCTCCTGCTGCTTCTGAGCCTGCAGACGTACTCGGCCGAGTCGCGCGTCCTGATGCTGCGCGTCTGCAGTGCGCTCTCCATCTCCCCCGACACGCTGGCAGAGGATGAGTCAACCGTGGCCAAGGGGCTGCTCGAGGCAGCCAAGCAGCAAATGAACGCAGACGAGCTGAAGAACGAGAGGGTGGAGAAGAACTCGACGGCCCGGAAATGGAAAGTCGGACTTGGTGCTGCGGCCGGCGCCGTTCTGATCGGCGTTACAGGCGGTCTCGCCGCCCCGCTCCTGGCCGCCGGGGTCGGTACCGTCATGGGAGGCCTCGGTCTGGGCGCGACGGTCACGGCGGGATACCTCGGCGCTCTCGCCGGGTCCGCCCCGCTTGTCGGGATCCTCTTCGGGGCGTACGGAGGCAAGATGACGGGTCAGATGGTGGACGAGTACGCGAAACAGGTCGAGGACTTTGCCTTTCTGCCCATCGAGCCCCAAGACCCCAAGGGCCCCAAAGATAGCGACTCGCGCCACCTGCGCGTCGCCATCCTCATATCCGGCTGGCTGCTGAACGAGTCCGAGGTCGTGCAGCCATGGCGCATCTTCCGCCCCAACGCGACCGAGGCCTTTGCGCTGCGGTGGGAGCTCAAGGCGCTGCTGAACCTTGGCCGTGCCCTGGTGGTGTACGTCGCGAGCTACGCCTGGGGCTGGGCCAAGAAGGAGATCATCAGCCGTACCATTTTTGCCACGCTGGCCTCGGCCCTGACGCTACCGTACGGCCTGTCCAAGGCCACCCGCGTCGTCGACAACCCCTTCAGCGTCGCCAAGTCGCGCAGCGACAAGGCCGGCGTCGTGTTGGCCGACGCGCTGGTCAACAAAGTGCAAGGCGAGCGGCCCGTCACGCTGATCGCCTACTCGCTGGGCTCGCGCGTCATCTACTCCTGTCTCAACGAGCTGGCCGAGCGCAAGGCCTTGGGGATGGTCGAGTCCGTCTGCCTGATGGGCGCGCCGGTTCCGTCGGACACGGCCACGTGGCGCCGGATCCGGGCCATCGTGCCGGGGCGCATCATCAACGTGTACTCGACCAAGGACTACTTACTCGGCATCCTCTACCGCACCAGCAGCCTGCAGTACGGCGTGGCCGGGCTCCAGAGCATCCGCGACGTGCAGGGCGTCGAGAACGTGGACGTGTCGGACCTGGTCGACGGCCACACGCAGTACCGCTTCCTGGTCGGCTCCATCATGCAAAAGGTCGGCCTCGAGGGCATCGACACCATCGCCGTCGAGGAGCAGATGAAGCACTTTAGGGAAGAGGAGCTGAAAGCCGAGAAGGAGCGGCAGCGAAAGGAGGCCGAGGGCAAATCCGCCGAAGATGAGGCCAACGAGATGGAAGCTGAGCTGGCGCCGCAGGAAAACACACGACCGAGCACCAGCCAGGCGCAGACGAGAACTCGCTAGAGTGCATACACGTCACCTTGTGTGAAATGAAATAAGGCTAGCAAGGCAATACCCCACGCGGTAAACGGTTCTTCGTAGTTTGGTATTGTTCTACGCCAAGGGCGGTGCCCTGGCTCTCATCAATTCAAAGACTTTATAAACTCGTCCTCGAACCTGCGGTAACCCTTTTTCACGCTCCCATCAAACGAGAACCTGTTCTTTCGTGCCGAAACCCATCCGGTCTTTTGCCATCTTGACCATCCGCCCTGGATCCCATGGAGGGAGGAGAGCTAGCCGAAGGTTCAATACATGGCCCAGCCCTGGTCGGACGGTTAGTCAGTAATCCCCCCCTTTGTTCAACGCCACGAGAGGCGGGAAGGGAAAGACCTACACCGCTGGCGCTGATGACCTGGCCCGTGATCCAGGCGCCGTCGCGGCCGGCGAGGGCGGCGACGACGTCGGCGACCTCGGGGACGGTGCCGAGGCGGTTCTCGAGCGGGGTGGCGGCCTGCTGGGCGGCGACGAGGGCGGGGGGGATGGCGGCGAGCATGTCGCTCCGGACGGGGCCGGGGCTGACGCAGTTGACGGTGACGGCGCGGGGGCCGAGCTCGGCGGCCCAGCAGCGCGTGAGGCCCTCGAGCGCCGCCTTGGAGGAGCAGTAGAGGCCGAGGCCCGCGAGCCCGGCGCGCGCGCCCACCGAGCCCACGTTGACGACGCGCCCGCCCGGCGCCCGCAGGTGCGGCAGCACCGCCTGCGTCAGCAGCAGCGGCCCGCGCACGTTGACGTCGTAGACGGCCGCGAAGTCGGCCGCCGTGGCTTCGCCCAGCGCCCGGGCCCGCTCCCTTACCACCGTCCGGAGTCAGTATATTTCTTTTTTTCTTCTTTTCCCGAGAGGAAGGCGGTCCACGAGCACGTTTTCGGAGCAACGCTCAGGCCGGAACGCCGGGAAACACAAAGAGAAAAAAAAACAACGGGAGTACGACGGGGAGTGGGTTCCGTGCCGAAAAAGGGGGTAAAAAGAAAGAAGGGCCGGATGTTTGTTTGCTTACACGCCGGCGTTGTTGACGAGGATGTCCACCTGCGTCGCCGCCGCCCCGCCCCGCCACCGGCACACCGACTCGACGAGCTCCTGCGCCCCCGTCTCGCTGCCCAGGTCGACCGCCACGGCGTGCGTCGCCGGCCGGTGCGGCAGCGCCTCGATCCTGGCCGCGAGCGCCTCGACCTTGGGCCGGCTGTTTTCCGAGACGTAGGCCAGGACGACCTGCCCCCGCGGCCCGGGGATAATTAGCCCTGAAACCCCCCCTCCCCCCGCGCTTCGACGCTTGACCGGGGGCTGTGGGCCAGACTCACCGATGCGCCACGGCTGGCAAGCTCAAAGGCAATGCCTTCGCCCAGGCCTCTCGACGCCCCCGTCACAATGGCCAGTTTCCCCTGCAGCGGGAGGGCCGGGTCCGATGTCGCCATGGCTTCCTGGTTTTTCTACTGTTTTGATAGTGAAGATGAGACGAGGGCCGATTACTTGTTGCTCGTATTATCGCAGCGACCGTACGTAGGGCTGAGGACCAAGTTCTTATGCACTTGCAGGTTGCAGGTGGCGCGGTGGCCACTTCGGGGTTTTGCCCAAACGCCGATAGGCCTGTGACGTTGAACTTCATTCCCAACCGGTTTACGCCGATGCCAAGAGGGGCGTTGAGGGGAGAAGACCAGATGCGCGTGGCCGTGATGTATGCGGCGCAGCAAAAGTCGGCGTGTTTACTGAGCCAGCACGCAGCCCTTGTGTTCATCAAACAGTGGACGCTTGGGGACCGTACGGGATTTCAAGCCATCAAAAAATGCAAATGGTATCATTAGCGCATTACTCCGAGAGTCACAGACGACTCATACATGTCCTTTGTTTCCGCTCCCCGTGATGTTGGTGTTGGGGGGGACCACGTCGTCCACATAGCCCAGCACCTCACGCTTCTCGTCGCATATCCGGGCGAACTCGAGCAACAACCTCCACACGTACAGCATCATGTCCTCTTTTCGCAGGACCCTGGCGGCCCAGTCCCTGCCTTGCGCGGCGATGCGTCGTGCCGCCTCGTCGCCCGCGTGGTCCCGCGTGAAGAAATCCAGGATGCCGTACAGATCCTGGAACGAGTTGGTCATGGGCACGAAATGCACCCACGGCTGCAGCCGGTCGTCGTGCCATTCGGCATAGACGGTGGCTTTGATGGGCATCGAGGTCGAGAGCATGAAGCCGCGGAACCGCGCACTGAAGCTGTTGCCATCCACGTCCGGCATGAACTTGTACCGGTACTGCTCGGCCATCGGCATCCCTGGCACGGGCGATAGGTATGGTTCAACATAGGAGCAGTCGGTTCGGGGATGACAAAGAAGCTCGGTGAAGCCGGCGTTGGCGGTTTCGTTGAGCCAGGGGGCGAGTTGCTCCTCCTTGCGCCGGGGGAAATTGTAGGTGCTTGCCGGGGGCATCTCGAAAGTCGCCGCGCGGGTATGCTCGCGTTCCATTCGGGCCACGGTCGTGGCATTCAGCATTTCGACCAGCCGGTGACGATGGAAATGCGACCAGTTCTCGGCTCTGTTACGACCCCCGGACGCCACACCCCGCCAGACGATCCCGGTAATCTTGCGGTCCCAACGGGGGCCGTGTTCTTTGCCGCCCGAGTACATGGGATCGTCGGTATTGTACATGGCTCCCGGTATGAGGATGTCATTATTCATGTTGTGAATTTTGCTACCACTGAAGATGGGTATCAGCTCCTTGGTGCTTTTGATGGAAACAGGTTCGATGAAGGTGCCGTGGGTGTCGCGCAGCCAGGGTTGGATGCAAGCGTCCATCGATGCCGTGAAGTTGCGAACATAGCCCCTCTCGGCATAGCCGGGATGGGACAGGGCCTGGTCGGGAAAGAGGGGAGGCTGGGTGAAGTCGGCGGGCGAGTCGAGGAGCCGAGAGGGTGCGGCGGGCGAGCAAGTGTTGCGGGCCGTGTCCCAAAAGTCGCTTGTAAGCCATTCCGGTTCGTACGGCGTGCTGTGGTTCCGGAGCGCGTCGATCCCGTCGAGGCCGGTGTAGCTCCTCGCGACCTGGCTCAAGGGCGCGATGGAACGCATCTTCCGCTCCTCGGCGACGTACTGGTTGATTTCCTCCCAGGGCACCAGCAAGCGCGATTCATCCATCATATTGATCGGCATGTCGACGTCGGGGAGATGCGGCGCAGCTTCGGCGATCAAGTCCGTCCACAGTTGCATCCACGGGACTCTGCCCTTGACATCGCCGGTGAAGGAGGCCGCGCCGTTCCGCACGCGCACAACGTGATGCCACGACGAGGCGCGGTATGCGGTTTCGTTCCAGTCGAGGGCCCAGAAGGGCGCGAGGTCCTGGTAGATGCGATCAAAGTAGGACTCGGAAATCAAGGCGTCTCGGCTCACGGCGTATCGGAACCATGCGTCGAAGCCCGGGGGCGGGTGCCGGCCACGACGCTCCCGGTACGAGGAAGCCGCCGCGGTAAGGCTGGTGGGGTGTTCCTCCAGACGGGCCTCGTGGATCCGACGAGCTTCCTTAATCAACCTCTTGACTCTGTGGTTGTCGTTTACGCGCAGCGGTCGGCTCTCGGCGTCCCTCGACGCCGCATGCCACAGGTAGTCGAAATAATGCGGACTCCTGTAGTGGTGGAAGCCGTCCGAACTCCGGGACAGGAGAACAACCGAAAGCGCGAAAGAGGCGGCGAAGGCAAGGACGGCGTAGCGCAAGAGCGGCCTCCATCGCACGGAGCAGTACCGTCCCACGCGCACCGCACGCTGGCCCTTCGGCTGCAGCAGGGCTGCCATGGCGAGAGGACGACGACAGCCGTCACGGTTACTGATGAATCGTCGCGAGCCGGTTAGGCGAGATGGCAAGCAACTTGGGGAGGGGAGCTGGCTGGTGTATGTCGGTCGAGAGAGTGTGTAGGCTCTCGCATGCCGGGCACGCCTGGAGGAGACGACAACTAGCCGGCTGTTTCAGACTGAAGGAATCGGACAGCCAGACAACCGAGAACGTAAGTCATGGATGTCGAGACGCACAGATTCCGTAGCAGGCGGGTGAGAGCGAGAACTCCGAGGGGTTTGGTGCCTACTTCAGGTTGCTTGCCTGGCTGGGTACCTCTTCATATGGAGGGGACCTGGCTCCTCCTCCTACCTTACGCCGGGTGCAAGTGTCACCGCCACCAACTTCCAAGTCCAACCACTCTCCTCCCCATCGCGCTCCCTGGGAACATGGTTGTACGGACGGGAAGGGAACTCCAGCCCATTTTACTGGGGGGTCGCGGCCGTGAGATGGATCGGAAAGCCCGTCAAATCTTGGCACAGCGGTCTCGATCGACCCGGTGGGTGCTCCCCCCTCAAGAACTGAAGCCGTGTGATGGGATGGAATGCTGGTGGGCAGAAGAAGCGACGAGAAGGCACGCCCTCCAGGGCTACCGGGGTCCCATCTGGGTACCACCATATCGTAAGTATGTGGAATCAACCATCATCATCCATGGCTCCTTTGTTTGCCTGCTCGGCGCGGGGCGTCTGTCCACACGAGCAGCCGGCAGCAGCGGTAGGTAGGAGGGAGGTACCTCTTGACGTCGTGCCATCCCGTGCGTCCACTGTGAAGGGAGGGTTGACGCGGTGCGTGGTCGCCAACGAGATTGCACGGTTGAACGAGGCCCCTCTGATAGACGGTTGATCATTTCATGCCCTGCTTTGGAAACCGATGGGGGGTGGAAGTAAGGCACGTTCGCCATCTCTCGTGTCGTCCTGCCCGGTCCAGTAAAAATCTCATTCCGGCCCGCCTTTTGACGTACCCGGATTGCGAAGCCCATGCAGATTGACGTTCCATTCTCCCCGTCCCATGTCCTCGGTTTTGCTACTCGTTGCCGTCCCATGTCAAAAAGTCTGCCGGCAGATGCGACGACGTCTGGGCGTATGACCCTAGTAGCTCCTTGTCTTTAAGTAGGAGGAGATACCTACCTCTTAGTAAGTAGGTATGTAACCTAGAAATGGATGTCCCATCCCATATGAATCCCGGCAGTGAGCGTGGGGTTGGAACACAGGTACCTTGGCGAAATCCAATGACATTCCAACCCTATCCACATGCAGTCATTGGAGCCCCAGTACCGGAGTACTTGCCTGGGTGGGGGTATGAGTACCTGCATAAAAGTAATAGATATCTTAAATACCTATTTAGGTAGGTAAAATACCCAAGTATGGAGCTTACTTTATACGTTTAGTAGTTGTAATTTTCCTTTCAACCCGACCTTGCTTCTTGTGCATGATATAACATGTATCCGTCGTGATTACATCCCATCTTGTTTGTATATATAATGTGCCAGTACTCTCCCATATTGATCCCAAGCCAGGGAGCGTCACCTGTCCATTACTGGGCACCTGTCCGTGCCAGAAGCTTCCAATCACGCGCCCCCGTCCATCTCTTTACTTAGGCCCTAGTGTACCTACTGTACCTAAGATCCATCCATGTGCCCCTCTAAAAAAAAAAAAAATACCGCCCTACGGCGGAACTACCACTGCCGTTCCCTGTCCCGTGGGGTTGAGTATCAATACCACCCACTCCACGACGCCCACGCCGTTCCGCAAGGGCACCCAGTGGCTGAGAAGCGTTTCCGTCCTGCTCGCCTTGGCCGCCTTTCCGCCGTTCTGCTCGTCCGCCGCCGCCGCCGCCGCCGTCGAGCTTCCTTCGCGGAGGTCGCCCAGCGACGGCCGGCGCAGGTGCGGCGTCGAGCTGTGGCGCCGGCGGCCGAAGGGGTGGTGGTGGTGGTGCCGCGGGGGCTCGAGCTGCAGCTCGGCCGTGGCCGCCTGGCCCGCCTCGAGGCGCTCGCGCAGCGCCGCCCGGAACCCGCGCGTCACCGTCGCCGCGTGCGCCTTGTCGGCCAGCACGTGGAAGACGTCGGCGTGCGTGACGTCGGACCGCACCGCGAGCAGCCGCGTCGCCGCCTCCGAGTGGAAGGCCACCCGCAGCTTGAGGGGCTCCCGCCGCGACGACCCCCCCAACGACGACGACGACGTCGGCCGCGCCAGCATCGCCGGTGCCGCCCCCGTCTGCCGCGTGCATCGCAGCACCATGTAGGCCGAGTAGCCCGCAGGCTCGACCCACGGGGGGTCTGCGCGGGGGAGGCTCTGCGACGACGTGGGGTGTGGGCTTTTCCTGTGTTTCGTCTCCTGCGGGAACTCGGCGGCCTGGGGGGCTGGGGGCGCCATGGACGAGGTAGCAGTCCAGTCGGGTACGGGAGGTATTGATTCGTCAGGGAGCGTCGACAGGGTATCGCAGGATGTCCGCTTTCGAAAAGTGCTGAATAGCTTGGCCCGGGTGCTGCGTCGGCTGCTTCGGCTGCTGCGGCTGCTTGTCCTTTGTAGGCCACCAATCGCCGTCTCGCTGGGATCATCCAGTTCCAAGGCTGCCATGTCCAGCGACTGGAAGCCCAGGGAGGCTGCAGTGTGGTCGGTCGTACCGTCGCCGCCGGCAGAGCTCGGGTCCCCGTCGAGGACACGCAGCAAGTCTGGCCATGTGCGGACGGTTTGCGACACATTCACCTGACTAACCAGCCAGTACTGCACCCGCCCCTGCCTGTCTGCAAGGGGGAAAAGAAACACAAGGCTCCAGAAAGGCTCGCCGTCTTTCCGGAAGTTGAGAACCAACTCTACTGCTTCCCGTCCATCGCGCATCGCGGACTGGAGCCGGCAGGTGGCGGCCGGGTCCGTCATCGGCCCTTGCAGGAACGCGCATTTCAGACCCATTACCTCCGGTAACGTGTGTCCGGTCATGGAGGCAAAGGCCTTTGAAACGCCAACAATCGGGTTTCCACCAGCAATGGCATCCGTCAGGCAGAAGCTAGTCCCAAGCCCAGGGTACTCGGACTGCGGCATCTGCCCTCTACCGTCGGTGTTCGCGAGCGCGACCGCCAGACAGGATACGAGCTGGCTCTTGACGAAACCCGGGAAAACGTCCCGGGCCAGCCGGCTCTCAATGTGCGAGGTAGCGTCTTTGAAAACGGCTTCGAGAGCAGGCAGAACAGAGTGAGCTATGCGCTTGACATCCGTATTGAGGACACGCGATATCACGGGTGGGATGTCCAGGGGCCTTTTCGCCACGAGGGCAGTGTAGCTCGTGGAGATGGCCATGAGCGTCGACGCCATGCTGTGGGTAGACTCGGTGTAGTCTCGGATCTATGATGGTGAGCAACTGGGCCACACTGCGGTCCGGTACGGGGTGGTACCATTAGTTTGGGCTTACCTTCGTAAGAAAGGTCATATTTTCCTCGAAACCCATTTGCTCACAGTACCTGGTCAAGTTCTTCACCACGGACGGGTGGTCCATGGCCATCCGGAAGGTGTCCTTGCCCAGGAAGTCCAAGAAGGGAAGGCAAGCCGCGAATGCGCCGATACCGTACCCGCCACCGCGGGTCCAGGGCTGGGCGGTTGTGAAGCGTGGCGGCGCCGCCATTTCGTCGGACGAAAAGTCCGTGTACAGTCCCGTCGAGAACCCCGAGATGCCGGATCGGTGGTCTACTCGCCATCCGCCGCCGGTCTTGTAGCTCGCATACTGGCTTAACCCGTTGGGCTCCATGCTCGAGAGCAATCCGGATGAGGCTGTGGCCTGGGCTGGCATTTCCGGGGAACTTTGCTCCGGTGTGGTAGGCGGCGACGGCGCCCACGGCATGGGCGAGGAACTGGACCGGGCATGGTAGGCCTTGGACCTGAATGACGTGGGTTTCCTCCAAGGGATGCTTTCGCCGGATTGGCGATTTGGGGTTTCTGAAGTGGAGGGCATGATGCTGGGCTCGGCGCAGTCTCCCAGCGCAAGACAGGATAAGGGGGTGAGATTCATGAGGTACTGCGGTCAAGGAAGGGAAACCGGATGCGCAAGAGTGACCTATGCCTCGATGTGCTTGTATATCTCTATATTTTTAGCACGCGCGTTCTGGCCGCAAGTAGGCGGACGAGGCATGAGCCAAGTTAAATCAGCCAGACCCTCCCCCCAGCACAGTTCGGCACCGCGTTATACTTCTCTCGACCCATGGGAAGATCAGGATCCGGCAACGAACCAGCCGCTCGGACGCGCTCTCACTAGATGGCCAAGGAACATGGTGACCAGTGAACGCTGCTGGATAGTGGACGTTCGCACGGTGGTGTGGTATGATGTACGCTGTGCCTGAAACGGGCCGCGATGGTTGGCTGGTTCTCCCTTCACAACGCACAGGCTATCTGGATGAAAGCACTCTTTACGGCGCCTCAGAGAAATCAAAGGCCGCCAATGTGTTGCGACCGTCCCCGACAGCCTGTGTGGCCATGTGAATGCCGTGAAGAGGCCACTACCCTGGGAATTAGAGCTTGCTACCCGCGAATCCGTCAAGGGACTGAGTTGCGGACAGGGACTTGGGTCGTGGAGGCGATCGACTTATGCCACAGAATCATCGGACAGGTGTACTGGTCCACAGCGCCAGCGAACTTAGCGAACAACGGACAGTGCGGACTCTATTGGCCGCGATGACTGCGTGTAACACCGTAAGGAATTGTTAGGAGTAGGGGGGCAAAGATACTGGCAAGACCAAGGACTGGGATGGGAAGGCCCCTAGATCCTTGGTCAAACGCAAAGCCATCTTTTTAAGGTCATGGTCAGGTCTCTGTCGCAGGTGGCGTGCACCACACATGCTCAAGCTGAGCAGAGCCCCAGGCCTATGGGAACAGTAAGTCGCCCAGAGGCCCCCTTCCTGCTCAAACTGGACCCAGGAATTTATATCAGCCGTACACAGGCAGCAAGGAGCGTGTCTAGTTGGCCACTGTAACGGAAGGACTGCTCGCGTACGTAACTAGAAGGATGTTTTAAGAACGTGTGAGAGACAGGCGCAAGGACTCGGCTGTTCGCTTTGGTAAGCCGTCTAGGCAGAAGGGTCGCTGCGTGTCTTTTGACTGGGCAGCCCCTGATCTATCTCCGAGTGGATGCAGCCGGCTGTTTCTGGGCCTTTTTGTCGAGGAACTCGGTTTCCTTATCTTTCCTCCACTGGCAAATTTCAGCAAATTCACAACTATGGCATTTGTAAGCTTCTTCAATGGTAACGCCCTCTGGCTCCTTCTGGCCCAACCACCAGGCGAGATTGCGGTCCAGATATGAGTCCAAAGCTTGGTCGTCCATGGGTGATGTGCGCGTCCCGATGACATGGCCATCCAACCTGTGGCGATACTCGATTGCCACAAGCCCGCCAAGCGACGCCGCTCCCTGGGGAAATGTGGTACGTAGCTCCGACTCCAGCAGCGGCACCACTTGCTCGATGGACCGATAACCTATGAGTTCTGGCAGCGACGACGCTCCGGGACTGAGGTCATGCAATGGGTCAGAGTCGGAGAGGGTGCTGTGGCCGTCTGAATCAACATCGGAGAATATCTCTTCGTAAAGAGTGCCCATCTGAGCCATGAAGGCATCAGAGAAGGAGGCATTCGCCTTCAGACCGTAACGTGTGATGATGGTGGAAAAATCGACCTTCTGAGAGGCCATTTGTGAAAGAAGACGGTGGTAAAGGAACAGCTGCATCTTCGCTGGACGCGTTGCAGCGCCAGATGGGAGCGACTGTGCGCCTCGAGTCTTGATATCTTTCAGATATACGCGACGGCAGTGCGGATCGAAGTACGCTTTGAGAGATGACTGTTTCGGTCCATGATGGTTGGCGTCTTCCTGGGATGGGTTCGGGCCGAGTTCTTCCCCCAGCTCCGAGTATGGGCTCGTATAGCTAGCCTCGTCAATGATGCCATTGACGACCTGGCCTTGGATGACGCCCCATACTTCAAGCTCCCGCGTGAAGCCGGTATCCCGCAGAGTCCGAAGGCCTTGGATCAAGTTCCAAAGCCTTAGGGCGAATGCTTCCTCTTTGGACATAATACTCACTCGGACCGTGGTGTGCACTTGGTCCTCCAGAGTCTGATGAACTTGGGTTCCTCCACGCATAGCAGCAGTTCTCCGCTTCCTTCCGCCCGGCAACATGGTGAGCGTGTACCAGTACTGGAGCTCACACCAAGCGCCAGAAGATAGGTCGGTAACAGTCAACGGTTTTCGGGGGAACGTTCGGAAACGTTCAATGGGCGACCTAGTGTCCTTGGGCACCTTGGGCACCTTGGGCACAGGAGTTTCATCGGACTGCGTCTGGTGTGCAACTTTTGACTCTAGATCGGCCAGGGCGCGGCTTACTGAAAACTGCGGTCAGTCAGACGTACCCAGGCTCAACAGCTTTTCCTGCCGGCGTGGGTCGGTGGTAGGTGACCTACAGTCCGGATAGCTGAGTCCATCCGTCGACATGGGGTTGGCGTAGAGATTTCTCCTCGCGACTGCGCTCGTTGGGCTGCCCCGAAGAGGGGCAGGCGTGATCGCGTGGCCGATGGACGCCCATTCCGTGCTGGGACGAGGCGACTGAGGTTGCACCCCAAGGCTGTTGAGGGCTGGTGCAGGAAACGGGACGGCGGCAATCGAGCCAGAGCCAGCCGGAGTTTCCGGATAGGCCTGCGGTAGAGCATTTTGGGCCTGGAGACTGCCATCCGAGTCTTGATGCCGACTGCTCACGGCTTTATCTAGCAATTGGAGGAGGGCATTCTCTTCCTCCATAGAGAAGTCAGAGCCATAGTCGCTCTCCGGTCCCGGGATTACGGGCTCCATTTGGGAAAGAAGGTCTTCGTCATCGAGGGAGACATCCGACCCATACTCGCTCTCCGGTCTTGGGTTCACAGGCGCCGCCTGGGAAAGGACCTTGTCATCGAAGGAGAAGTCCGACCCGTAGTCGGTCTCTGGCGACGAAATCACTGGCGTCATCTCGAGAGCTGAAGGGACGTGCGCCGGGTTCGCGAGACGTTAGGCGGGCTGCAGTCTTTCAGAAGGAAAATCGATGATGGCGAGAGACGGATCTTCACACAATCACTGCTGTTGTGACGCAGGTTGCCCACGAATCAACAGATGCGAGGCATGGGAGCCTCGCCCTGGGATAGATGGAAGGGACGCGTCAAATTGAGCATCCATGTGTTGCAGGCAGTCGCGCAATCACGTGGACCCCATCTTCCCTCCTCTGTAGGGCTTCTATGCAGCCTTCCCGATAAGGTTGGTGGGCATGAGGGGTTCCGGAGCACGTCAGGAACTGGCGTCGGGATCTAATCCGTGTCCCTCGACCGTCGGCGACGTGGTATTGCACTTTTGGTGTATCAGGCGGAGAGTCAACGGGTGCCTGGGATCAGGTATGGTTTAAGTTAGGTACTTACTTATGCTGCTTCACCATCACCCGACTCTGGGGTGCGTTTGCCGACCCCCGCTACGGATCGGCGGGTGGAGTCATCGCAGCATTCCATTCGGGCTGTCAGTTCTTCTTTCGTTTTTCCCTTGCCGGGGCAGTCACCATCATTCAACCGAAACCGGATCCGAGGGAGACGCTCGTTTAGTCTAAATATACTTGTTACTATACATCTATCCCATGTTCCGGCGTCTGGTCGCATGTACGGACTTCCGTCGGTTTGGGCCTATCGCGCGATGATCCACTTCGCTCTTTCGTCCATGTTATTTCGTTGCCTAGCAGCACGGACATTTGGCGGCTTCTCATCGCCACAATCCCGGCACGTAAGGCGAGGCAGCAGCTTAGCCCGTCTTCGTATAGAAGCTGAGCTCCTGCTGGATCAACGGGCTGCTGGCCAGTTCCGTGGTTTTTCCCATCGTCGTGCACCTAATGATAATTTCATTGTCCTTCTGTTCCGACGAAACGATCGAGTACTGACCCGCCGCCCCTGAAACCTGCCAAAAGGCTGCAATCGCCCACGTTCCCACTCCGAGGCAAGACTTCCCTGGGGAAATAAAATGACAACCTCCAATTCAAAAATGGCAGATAAGGGAGTTTTGGCAGACTGCAAGCCTTCGAGCGGTCCGACTTTCGAATCATTACCGACAGAGATTCACCTTCTCATCAGCAACCAGCTCATCTACCCCGATGCTTTGTCACTCAAGCACACGGGTCGGTACTTTTACTCCCTCGTCGATACCGGCGTCAGGAAAAAGGTCGCGTGGCTCATGGCAAGGCGGCAGCTCCACCTGGAATGCCCGAATGACAAGGAGAGCGGTCGCTGTGACCTCGGCAGCGACCTGAAGTTCTGCAGGGGCAGCGTCAGGTTCGTGATGGCCTCGAAACCCCGGCATGCGGAAAAATGAAGTAGGGGCTAATGTTTCCCGCTATAGATTACTCATGCAGCGTCGGCGTGAGCACATGGAGTGCGAATCGCGCCCGGGCTTGGGATGCCTCGTGTTTGGGACAGCTATATGCACCCACAAACCCCAGAAACGGCAGTCCTGGGCGAGGTGGCTACGGTTGCAGGTCACCATTGAGTTGTGGTGGGTTCTGTCAATATTGGCCCTTCTCCTCGGCTGGTTGTGGATGCGTGGTGTGAGGAAAGAAGAGCAATGAGACGCCTATCAAGGTCGCCCGTTGGAGACCTTACATGGGAGCCAAAAGTCGTTTTCCTAGCACGAAGACCCGTGATAAGTCAGGGAGGCAGCGCCTCCGTGCTACTAGAACAAAGGCACAGCAGCTTCACACAATACCATCTATTAAAGCCTCTATACTAATAGTAGTAACCCAGCGCCGCCTTGAAAGTTGTATTAAGCAGTATTACATCCCCGCCGTCGGCAATGTGAACCCCGAACCAAGTCCATTCTGTGAACTGCGAGGAGGCCTCATCCCGCCCGTTGTAAGACAAATTTCGCTGCCTGGTCGGCATCCTCAAGGTATGTCAGATGGGGCAGAAGAATGAAGTCGCCATCGTCACAGATGTCATCTCCCTCGTGACAGATGGTAAGAGCGCTGGCCTTCGACGTCCCTTCGACCTCGTAATGCGAAACTGCCTCTCGTTAAAAAGTGCCCGTGGTGAATTCTCCAGGGGCATGGGCCAAAGCAAATGGGCAGCACCTACAGGGATCTCCGAAGATGACCGTGCTGACGTCCTTCATGTCCGCATTTCCAAGAAGCTTCGCGGCGTTGTGAACAAGCTGCCCACCCTGGGAGTATCCCGACATGACAACGTGAGCCCCTGGGCATTTTGCCCTGCTCTGCTGAACCATCTGGGCCCTGTTTGATCGGTTCGATTAACCAAGGCGTCCGGCATATGTGTCAAGGAGAGCGAGGTACTTGCATGTTCGCACTGCCGGAAGGGCTCCCGCCTTGGAGATATTCCGTCACTGTAGCGGGATAATCGTTCACTCCCTGGATTGCCAGTGTCCGGCCCCCAAGCTGTTGCTTGACTGCCTCGAAGAAGGGCGGCCCAACCAGGGAACCCACATTTCCGGCCTCGGTGGTGCCACGCGCGAAGATGATGACGATGTCGGCGCATTTCCCCTGTTCAACATCGTTCTCGGTTGTTTGGTAGCCGGCGATCTCTGCAAAGGCAACATCGGCCTCTGTGATGAGGTCGGTCACCTCTTCCACCAGGACATTGACCGGGTAGAGCTCCGTCACAAGGCTAAGCAGAGAGTTCGTAGGACTGTTCTGGCGCTTTGCTGGCGCAGCGACTACCATCGGTAGGAACAGAAGGAGAGAGGCCCCGAGTCTAGAGGTGAGACGCATGATGACTTCGCGGTGGCTGAGTGAAGAAGCGAACAGGTCTGCTGGCAGTATGTAAGTCGCACTTGCTGGGAGGTCGGATGGTGATGGGCCGGAATGACAACATTCACAAGAGAAATGCTCAGGTTATTTGTAGTCCCTGTTCCGTAGGTCGTGCAGGTCATCTGTACTTCGTAGGGGTAGTAATGGGCATGCTGTCACACAGGCTGCTACTGAATCTGGCTTGACTGCCAAGTTGAACCATGGTACTTGGTGGCGTCAAGGGTGATTGCAAGGCAGTCAATGTCCTTTACACAACAAACCCAGTTGGATTCAGGAGGGGACCAGTGACCCAGCTCGGTGGAATGGTTAGATTCGTGGGACGTTGGCGAAATTCAGACGACACGAGACCAGGTTTCGCAACCCGAATCGGGTCTTACGTGCGACTTGCACGCCTCATTCTCCATGATAACCCCCCGGAGGAACAACTCGTGGTCACGGACGTCGGACGTTGGACGAACAGCTCGCTTGGCTTCCGTACGAGAATCAATCATCCAGCACAGCGGCATACCAGTCCGACATACTCTCTCGAAAGCCCGAACATCACCAAACTGCAGATTCTGTATGAGCCGGTCAAGTCATCTAGAAACAGATTCATGTCGCGGCAGCAGACTGCCATAAGGTGGCTAAACAGGGGGTGGTACTCAGGGGCGTGATTCTGTGCGAACCTCCGACTAACGCGCCAGTGGCAAAGAAGAAGTAAATGTGACCGCCTTGCGCGGCCCGGAAGGCCTCGGACTTCCATTTCCAAAAACCCTGCCCCCGGGAGACGAGCTGGAGAACATCCATGCCACTTGCTTCCTCCAACGTAATAATACCCAATCGCGACGTCGAGACCAGCAAGTCACGAGCAATGACTGCCAGCCAAGGCGAATAATCTCTCTTTTCTTTTTGTGTCAGGAGAACTCAGCATATGTGCTACTCCAGTCCTCGGCATTGAGCCATGTGCCATGCGCTGCATAGAGTTGGCGCGGGTCTCTGCAAGACGAGTTTGGTCCCAACTCAGAGGCGAAAGAGCCAGCAGCACCAGGCGCATGGGATCGGAGGGGGGCAAGTTTGCTACGGCACGATTAGGGTGTACAATTACTCGAGAAAGTAGCGAGTCGCTATACCCCATGATTGTCGAGCTGCTAGGTGGTACAGGGTCAGGTGAAGGGCATACGCCCTGGTTAATCTGGAGGAGGCACTGTTGGCAGGTACTACTCGGCTTCAAGGAACATTGGTGGCAAAACCTTCCAAGTCGCGGAGGGGTTCTATCAGTACCGCTGCAGCTATTGGGTTTGACTTAAGTACGTATCCATTCACGATTACCGACGTTTCTGGCGCCACAGCCGGAAGCCTGCCGGGGGAAGCATGAAGCTGTTTTGGCTTTACCGGTATGCGGGTTTGACAGAGGGAGTCTGCCGGCATTACAATGCTCACGCATAGACGCTTCACACGATTCAGCATCTGTGTGTGCCAGAAAGCTACCTCTGCTGGTAAATTTTACAACTCAACGTTCGGATTGATTTTCTTGGCGTGGAGGTAGTCTGGGACATTTGCCATTTATTATGTTCTTATCCCCCGTCTTCAACCCCCTAGCAAGAGGGTAGGTATGCAAGTACATAAAATGTGTCAAACTCCTGGTCGTAGAGGTCGTGATATCGTTGCCGCCCACTCGACCGGGCGTGCAGTATCACACGAAGGTCTATCTACCCTACTTAAGTATTTACTTAAGTCTTAGGCTACTTGACCACCTACACGGATATGAAAATGCTTGGATCCTCCATAACGTACGTGCTTGCTTGAGTGATAAGTAGATGAGTACTCAGGTAGGTAGTACCTACCTAGGTACCTGCTAACCTGCAGGGCTGTTAATGTAGAGGCCCCAAAGCCAGCCAATGAGGCTCTTACCTGTATCTGTCCTAGAATCTGCCTCCGTATAAATCTCTCGCTCTCTCTCTCTCTACAGCTCGCCGGCATTGCATCACACTCCTTCCCATTTATGTAGCCGCCTCAAGTCCTTTCATACATCCCGATTTTCACCATGGGAGCCAGTAGGGATCCAGCCCTACGTAGCTAAACTCAGGCGACTTCCCTGAGACTGGAGGGCCGGCAAACGGATGAATCTATGTGGTAAGTACTTTATGTAGGTACCTAATAAGGTAAAGAAAGTACTTAGCAGGGAGAGATGTGTGGCCCGTGCCCCTTTGGCGGCTGCCAGCTGCCAGTCATTGGTACTGCGGCGGGATTGGATTGCTGTCTAATAAGGTTACGTGGATAGAGGGGAGGCAGCGAGGCAGCGGACACTCGATTTTGTGTGGGGCCGATGCGCTTGCTCTCATGGAACGTGTCTCCAATCCCATTGCAGCTGCCACTCAATTGCACCAGATCGTAGGTCTCCTGAATTGCCATTCTCGACCGAACGGCCACCTGCACTCGACGAGGCGACGAAGGCCTGTTGCTACCATTTTCTCCTTCACGACACCTTCGCCTTTTTCCCCTCCCCATCTCTCCTCCCCTGCCGCGCGCGCTTCGATGTGAATGCGACCATCCGCGGCACCCTAATCGCAAGCTCCTCGCCTCCCTCCCCCCCGTAGCGACCACGACCCGCGGCTCGACCCATTGACCCAACACCACCGCCAGCGCCAGCCAGAATGCGTCTGGACGTCAAGAGGCAGCTCTTCGCCCGCAGCGAGCGGGTGAAGGGCATTGACTTCCATCCCCACGAGCCATGGATCCTCACGACCCTGTACTCGGGCCACGTCTACATCTGGTCCTACGAGACCCAGCAGGTGGTCAAGACGTTCGAGCTCACCGATGTGCCCGTCCGGGCCGGTCGTTTCGTCGCGCGCAAGAACTGGATCGTCTGCGGCAGCGACGACTTCCAGCTGCGTGTCTACAACTACAACACCTCAGAAAAGATCACCTCGTTCGAGGCGCACCCCGACTACATCCGAGCTATCTGCGTGCACCCGACGCAGCCCTTCGTGCTCACCGCCTCGGATGACATGACCATTAAGCTGTGGGACTGGGAGAAGGGCTGGAAGTGCGTCCAGGTCTTCGAGGGCCACTCCCATTATGTCATGGGCCTCGCCATCAACCCCAAGGACACCAACACCTTCGCCTCGGCCTGCCTGGACAGGACAGTCAAGATCTGGAGCCTGGGCTCCTCCACCGCCAACTTCACACTCGAGGCTCACGAGGCGAAAGGAGTCAACGCCGTGGACTACTACCCCCACTCCGACAAGCCGTACCTTCTCACCACCTCGGATGACCGCACCGTGAAGGTGTGGGATTACACGACCAAGTCGCTGATTGCGACCCTCGAGGGGCACACCAACAATGTGTCCTTTGCCATGTACCACCCGGAACTCCCCGTAAGGAGCCCATAAGCGCGCCCGAATCCCGTTTTGTCGCTGACCTGATTGGCACAACAGATTATCATCAGTGGTTCCGAGGACGGTACCATCCGGATATGGCATGCGAACACGTACCGATTCGAGCAAAGTCTGAACTACGGCCTGGAGCGCGCCTGGTGCGTTTCGTACCAAAAGGGCAAGCAGGGCGTGGCCGTCGGTTTCGACGATGGAGCTGTTGTGGTCAAGCTGGGTCGCGAAGAGCCAGCCGTGTCCATGGACGGGTCCGGCAAGCTCATCTGGGCCCGGCACAATGAGGTCATCTCCTCCATAATCAAGGGCGGAGATGCCACTCTCAAGGACAACGAACCCATCACGCTTCCGACCAAAGACCTGGGAACCTGTGAGGTCTACCCGCAGACGCTGATCCACTCCCCCAACGGTCGCTTTGTCTCGGTCTGCGGCGATGGCGAGTACATCATCTACACGGCCCTGGCCTGGAGAAACAAGGCTTTCGGCTCGGCGCTGGACTTCGTCTGGGCCTCCAAAGACAACAGCAACGACTTTGCCATCCGGGAGTCTGCCACGAGTGTCAAGGTCTACAAGAACTTCGTCGAGAAGCCCGGCGGCCTGGATATTCCTTTCGCCGCCGACGGCTTGACGGGCGGTGTCCTACTCGGTGTCAAGGGGCAGGGCGGCGTATCCTTCTACGACTGGACTACGGGCGCCCTGGTCCGACGCATCGAGGTTGAGCCCAAGCAGGTATACTGGTCCGACAGCGGCGAGCTTGTTGCCCTGGCGTGCGAGGATACTTGCTACGTCCTGCGCTTTTCAAGGGATGCCTTTGTAGAGGCTGTGCAGAACGGCGACGTGGACGAGGATGGTGTTGAGGCCGCCTTCGAAGTCATTACCGACATTTCCGAGTCGGTCCGAACCGGCGAGTGGATCGGCGACTGCTTCATCTATACCAACAGCACAAACAGGCTCAACTACCTCGTCGGAGACCAGACCTACACTGTGTCGCACTTCGACCAGCCCATGTATATTCTGGGTTACATTCAGAGAGACTCGCGAATCTACCTTGCCGACAAGGATGTGGGTGTCACCTCGTTCGCCCTCTCATTACCCGTGCTGGAGTACCAAACGCTCGTGCTCCGTGACGAAATGGAGGCGGCGAGCCAGCTCCTTCCCAGCGTTCCCGAGAGCGAGATGAATAAGATCGCCCGGTTCCTTGAGGGACAAGGCCACAAGGAGATGGCTCTGGAAGTTGCAACTGACCCCGAACACAAATTCGAGCTCGCCTTGGGCTTGAACCAGCTGGAGATTGCACTAGAACTGGCCCGGGAAGCCGATGCCGAGCACAAGTGGAAGACGGTCGGCGACGCTGCTCTCGCAGGCTGGCAGTTCCCGCTGGCCATCGACTGCTTCAACAATGCGAAGGATCTCGGCTCCTTGCTCCTGATTTACACGAGCATCAACGACCGAAACGGTCTAGCTTCCCTGGCCAAGCAAGCCGAGGAAGCGGGTGCGCACAATGTCGCATTCACATGCAGCTGGCGCCTTGGCGATGTCGACGAGTGCATCAACATCCTGACCAAGACAGGCCGCTTCAGCGAAGCCGTTTTGTTCGCACAAACCTACAAACCGAGCTTGGCAGGCGAATGCGTGACGCGGTGGAAGGAGAGCTTGGAGAAGAACAAGAAGGCTCGGGTTGCCAAGGTGATCGGCATGCCGGGCGAGGACGAGGACCTCTTCCCGGAGTGGGACGAGTGGCTGAAGCTGGAGAAGGAGGGCGGTGCGGTGAACGGCGCCAAGGCGAATGGCGATGTTTCCAAGGCCGAAGCCCCGGCAGACGAGGAGGAGGAGGAGGAAGAAGAAGAAGAGGGGGAGGAAGAAGAATAAGCCTTGATGCACAATGGGGGCAGGAGAAAGAAGGAATCAGGTCTTTCAGGCCACAACAGCAAGTAAGCTGATGAGCTACTTGAATGAAGGAGTTCATGGGGTGTTGCCTTTTGATGAATGAAATAAAAGCGCAATTTTCAGACACTTGCCCTGCATGCCATTGTGACTGTACCTACTGGGAAAGTTTGGGATATGGGTTTTAGAAGACCTGGGAAACTCAATAGTACGCAGTACAAAGTTGACGCTTATATAATCTACTAAGAGTACTTACCTACCCCTTATATAAGACGGGGATGCTCCCTGCTTCATGCAAGTAAAACCTCATTTCGAGACATTCAGTTCACACAAGTGGAATCAGGCAAGTCTTTCATCATGATGTATTTCAGATAGGATGAGGCATCCTGCTCATCTCGCAAGGAGAGAGCACACAGCCTCGAGCGCTCATTATGTACAGACGGGGCGCATGGTCCGAATGCCCATCGGACCAGAAACCCTGTGTAGAATCCATGCGCTCGCTCCCTTTATTCCGGTATCAAATTACCAACGCCTTGAACCATGCAATGCCGCAAATTCGTTTCCGCCAACGCAAATGCGTCCGCCGTGTGATTGCAGCGGAAAATACCAGTGTCGTAAAATCGTAAAGCACCAAACCAGTCCGCATGCCTAGGACTGAGCTGAGGCGAGCATGGGAAACGAGCCATGGAATCGCCTACAGCTTAGCCGCGATTCAATCCAGGCTGTCGGCCTGAACCTTGCGTACGACCTCGACAACCTGGGGGTAGAGCTTATCGCTGGTGGTGAGGCCACAGACTTGGGAGACGACGCCTTCGGCATCGTTCTCGGCCATGATTTTGGCAAGCTCCTTGCTCTCATCATCACCCTCGACATCCTGGAAGCGGAAGGCCATCTCGGCAGCGAACAGCAGGGCCTCGACGCTGTGGCCCTTCTCGGCAAGCTCGACAGCGGGGGAAATGAAGCGCTCCTTGCGGCTCAGCTTTCGCATGGGAGCACGTCCAACGCGCTCGACAGCATCAGCCAGGTGCGGGTTGCTGATGCGGCTGATGATCTTCTGCTTGTACTGCTCCTGCTCCTCGGCAGAGATGCCGTGCTTCTCGACGATGAGCTTGCTAGTCTCAGCGAGGGCGGCCGAGACCTCAGCCTTGATCTCCTTATCTCTCAGGGCATCGTCGACAGTCTGCTTCTTGCGGTTGTAGCCGTGGTAGGCGGCGGTGGCATGGCCAGTGTTGACGGTAAACAGCTTGCGCTCGATGTAGGGCAGCAGGTTGTCAACCCACTTGATGCCGTCGATCGAGGGGATCTCGCTGGACGCGAAGGGCGTCTTGTCCACCACCCACTCGTAGAACTGCTCGAGCTTGACGTCGAGACCAGCGTCGGGGTCCTGGGCGGGGACGATGCGGTCGATGGCCGAGTTGGCGTAGGCAGCGCGTGTGGAGTGGTCCTCCTGGGTGCTGTGGCCTCTGATGAATTCGGCCAGGGTGTCGGTGGCACCAATGGCGTTCTCGCAGGCAATGACGGCGAGAGGCTTGAGGTTCTCGGGTCGCTTGTCGATTCCCTTGGCAATAACGGGAGCAATGAACTTCAGGATGTTGGGACCGACAGAGCAGGTGACAACGTCGGCAGTCGAGATCTCGTCGACGAGCTCGGCCTCGTGGGTCTTGGAGTTGATGGCGCGGTAGTTGGTGATTGTCTTGACATCAGTGCCCTCGGTGCCAACCTCGATGACCTTGTAGGAAGGCGAGGCATTGAGCGAGTCGACCAGCTTGTCGACGACATCGGCGAAGATGACATCGTAGCCAGACTCGTGGAGGAAGCAGGCGACAAAGCCACGGCCGATGTTGCCGGAGCCGAAGTGGACAGCCTTCTTACCGGGCATGATGATGGGAGGTGGAGAGACGGGTTGGATGCGGGATGAATGTGGAGAGATGGTGTGTAGCGGGGGTGGATGTGTTTATATGGGGAGAGAGTCTTGGGGTGATGGGTAGACTCGCCGGGGAGAGAGAGAAGTGTGAAGAAGAGGAAGAGGAAGACCCAGTCTTGAAGAAGAGAGGATGGTTGTTCGGAAATGAGAATTGTATGACTGCTGCTTCCGATGGATGGGAAGGGAGGGAAGAGGTGCCTTTATAATAATGGGAGGGATCGAAGTCACGATGGCTAGCACTTGTCTGACGACAGTGGAGGAGGGGCACACGCAAACGGCAACGGCAGCGGCAGCGGGCAGCAACAGGTACGTACCGGGTGGTGATCCCAACGTTAGGTAGGTACTATGTGACTTCAGGGAAGCAGGGAAAGCGGCCCAGTGCAGCCGCACTAGCAGCAAAGCGAATTGAAACGCAAACTAGGCCCTATTCACCCGCCCATTCCAGTTGCGGCAACTGGGGCATGGCCTCCAATGGCCTCCAGTCTGGCCTGCCTGGCCAATTCCCATCGCAGTTGCTTCCCATCATGCCGGCGGGCAACCTACGAGGTAGTAGCCACTGGAGGCGTGCGTGTGCAGGCGATGATAGGACGGGTCCACGGGCTAGGGGATGCGCAGGGGGCTGGCCTGTCGCCTTCGTCATGAACGGGGGGAGGGGGCGTAACGGCAAACTGCTGGGGAGGGGCTCAACCTTAGGGGACTGCCGCCAGTCACAGGCCTGAGGCTTTCCCGACCAGCGGACCGGGGGGTGGTGTCCCCAAGCCAAGAGCCCGTCACGCTGTTCGGCATCGCACGATGCTGTCCAGCCTGCGCAATGGTCAGCACTCCCCGAACACGTAATTGGTCCTGTCCACCGCCGTGTGTGCATGCGTCCACTACTATGGATGGTGGTGGGGTTCGTCTGTCCGGCTGGCCGTAGGCCAAAAAGAACGGCGGTCCTGTTGTCTCTCTGATGACTCCATACCGTCATCGCGCACCGTCATCACCCTCCTTCACGAGCCCCCAGCCCGGTCTGCACGCGCGCGCGCGCTCGGCTAGGAAACCCTGAGATCCATATGCCTAGCTGAGCATTGCCTTTCGCCGCTTCTCTCTTTAAACTTCACCGCCCCTGATTGCCACGGTCCGATACGTCTCGCCTGCCCGCTGGCGACACACACCAAGTCTCGACGCGGGCTTCCCGACGACGTGGACGCTCCCTGTGTAATCGTGCACGACTGATCTCGGGATCTCTCGCCTCGGTCTGACGGCAGCCCGCCTTGCGTAAGCCGTAGGGGGACGCCTCGGCGCTGTTCCCATGGAACCTATACGGCGACGGGCGACCCCGGGGGGGAGGGAGTGCACAAGTGGGACAGCCCGATTCGCACGCAGTGGGTGGGTCGCCATCCCTCCTCTCTGCCCACGGATGTTACCTTGGATCCATGGCAAGCATCCATGGCAAGCATCCATGGGCTCTCCAGGTTCCCGTCGTGGCTGGCGAGGGGAGGCCTGGCTGGGCTCCCCCCCTCTTCCCCATAAGCAAAAACGGATCGATTTCCTTTTTTTACGTCGCTTGCATTCGAGACGGTTCCACCGTGAGGGCTCCGTAAGTCCGTCCTTCGCGACTCTCCGTCGTCATCGACGCAAGGGCGCTGGCATCGATCGCAATCGTGGTCCCCACACGTACAACGGCCGGCCCAGCTACGCATCATCGAGCGAGCCGGCGATGGATTATTTTGTTTGCGTGGGCGTGAGCCGGCCTCTCTACTCGCGACTTCGCATCGCACCGCACAGGCATTTTCTGGCGATCAGCGTCCAGCGCCAGGCCACCCTATCCATTACGATCATGGGAGGACACTGCCCCACCACCCACCACATGGAAACTGGAAACCCGGCCAGGCCACCTCACGGGCTGCAAACAGGAACAACAACTTTTTGCCGGGTTTGTCCGACAGTCCGCAACCCAGCCCGCCAAGCGCGGTTATTGCGTTGTTATCCGGCCAGCCTATCAACGTTTGTGTCATCCCGGCATCCGAGGAGGTGCAGTCGATCGACCCCTCGGGGCCCTGGCCCAGAGAAGCAGCCGCTTGCCAGGACCAATAGAGCGTTTGAAGGGGGCAGGATGAGATCCCATGGCTGCCAGGACGCCCGGCCGGACCCTTTTGATAACGGCCGGCGTCTGGGTGGAATGGATGGATCTTGGGGACAGCATCTCACCTGCAACTTCCAATGCGACCCCCTCAAAATGACAACCTGGGGATTCCTGCAGCGAGATGGGCCGCCTCCATCTGACTCGCTGTTTCGCTCCCCAAGTCGCTGCAGCGCTATCACAGATGCCCAATAGCGCCAACGCAGCAACCCCTACCTAGTCCATCCATCTATCTCTGGGGGAGTAGGCCGACCCCACCACATCCTCCTCCTCCTCCTCCCCCTCCTCCGTTCAACTACCTAGGTCTCCAAGGCGCAGCAGCCCACCTGCATGATTGCATGAGAAGGGCGAGTATTCGCAACTGTCGTAGGTGGCTAGGGGCTAAGGTAGGTAGGTTGCTTTGCTTATGAGACCCTGCCCATGTCCTGGTCGTCCTTGCCTGCCTGCCTGCCTGCCTGCCTTGCCCCAAGTTCAGCGCTGAATCATAGGTCACCCTCCCCCTCCGGATTCCGTGTCGGCGGCCATGGTGGACGGCCACGGACTGGGGCTCAGCAGAAGCGCACGCGTCTGCCCGGCGAATCGACTTACTCGTGAGACCTCGCTACCTACCTAGGTAGGTATCCATATGTGCCGGCATCTGTACGTATACACAGCCGTAGCCCACACTGGATTCCTAAGAAATCCCTGAGCCTCGTTCCGTACCTGACAATCACCTTACGAATAGGGACAGGACCACCCCCCTCGGCTACCGGTCTCTACCAACCTACCTATGTACAGGTGTGTATGTACTAGGTATGTAAAGGGCCGGCCAGAAACGGTTCAACAAG
The DNA here is from genome assembly GCA_029489945.1 of Nigrospora osmanthi. NCBI lineage: Eukaryota > Fungi > Ascomycota > Sordariomycetes > Amphisphaeriales > Apiosporaceae > Nigrospora > Nigrospora osmanthi. The sequence goes on from CP120505.1 coordinate 1,307,554, forward strand.
CAGCCTCGACTTTCCCCCCACCACAAACCGTTTTGGTATTGATGCCCCACTAGCGGCGGCCCTGCCGATGACCTCACCCAGCATACGAAACTTCAGCCAACTTCGGGGACCCCCTGCAGCTTGCTTCTCCGGTGCTTACCCACCCAGGCAGCCCCGGTCACTCCAGGGTTGCCTAGGTTCCAATGGATGCCTGCAACAACAGTTGGACCCTTCATCATGGACTTTCGTGATCCTCAGCAGAATGGCAGAGACATGCTTTTGGCGGTTGCATAGGAGGTGCGAGACGCACTGCCGCCGACGCCGCGGCGCCGCGCCGTGTCATCTCCTGGCCCGGCCTGGACACCCCGCACGCCCCGACGACATCCTGCGCCTTGTCCCAATGGAATCGTCCGATTCCCATGTTGGAGGCCAACAGGATCACCTGACCAACTCGTGTGGCTGTCTCAACATCGTCGTCGCGCTAGGCAGGCTGGCTGGTCCTTATTTCACCATGCCGTCCACGACACACTTTGCTCGTCGTCTCATGTCGGCAAGCAATACGCCGTCTCTTTAGGCGCAATCGTCCGACAGAACAGGCCGTCTCTTGGTCCCCCGCCGGCCAATCCGGAGCCGTGTGATGGAAGGCGATCCCTACACGATCTACAAGCACAGTCGTAACGAACACTGGGTCTGTCCGCTAGCCCGGCCCCCGCGGCCGATGTATAGCGACCCCGCGCTTCACTCACGAGCGGTGCTGTGTATTGCTAGCAGTCCCCCAGCCCAGCCCCTCCTCCCCTTTCTTCTACATGTTAGTCGTCGACTTGTCATGCTGACACGTGCAAGAATAATCGAGCACCGCCATCCCTGGGCCATGCTCCCAAGCCCCTCGCGGCCGCGGGCGCGACGGGGCTTCCAAGTGGGTTGGACGCTCTTGACACTTCTCCCCGTCTGGCAACAGTATAGGATGATCCCCGGTGTAATGCTGCCCAAGCACCCAAGGCCCGTCGGAACTCGTTTCCTTCTGTGTGGCCTTTGCACGCCCCGGTCCGAGTATGGATTTTGTCCGGTCTAGACCATTCGGCTGTGTTCGCGTGTGTCCTGACAAACAACATCGTCGGCTTGCGGCCGACTTGGGCCTCCTGCGGTTCTCCGGCGTCCTATTTGGGCCTGTTTCCCTCGCAGGTATTTTGCCACTCGCTTAGTCTGCGTTGCGCATATCCGGGCGCTTACTGATGAGGAATTTGGCAGGCCTAGAATATCACGCAGAGGCTGCAACCGATCGAGGCATTTCCGGTCACTCACCCGTCTGAAAGCGCTCATTGCAGCAAATTCGTGTCTTAGAGCTGACTCAAGAGGTCGGCTGGCGACCCTTTGGTCCCTGTCTGCCCAGTGCCTGTCGAGCCTGTTGCCCAGTTTACGCCGAGCAGCCTCCACTTGGTTGCATTCTTTGGGCAGCTCCACTCACACCGAAGGGCTACCATTTCCCATCCGCGATGCTTTACGTGCGGCAACGCATCCCACGACGCTTCGGTTCGCCCATGTGCAGCACATTGCTATTGGCTGAGATGCTAGGGAAAGGGGCACAGGCTTATCGCTTGCGCAGGAGAATGAGACACTTCTCCTTGTTGTGGCAGTGCCGGCGGGCGGCGGGTGGTCAGGCTTCACGCGGCCGGTCATCAGTCACATCAGTCACAGGAGACCTCCCTTTCGCGAAGCCGCGAAGCCGCGCCTCGGTCGTTTCGCTCGCAGTTGTGGGTCCTATCGGCTCATACGGGCTGGCGGGCCGGCAAATCGCTGAAGCTCACAACCAGCAGACCCGGGCCCTGGGAAGCGCTGCCATGCGTGCGAGCCCGTTGACGAGCAATATAGTGAAGATGGGCGTGCAGTCATCGGCATCGAGTGCCCCGGCTACTCCGCTTGCCTGTTGTGAGCCCTGGAGCCGAACCTGGACCGAGGCCTCCAGCTATTCCGGCCCTTATTCGTGGAGCCTCTTGGCCCGGCGGGAGCGTCACCGATCGATACGGCCGAAGTGGGGCCGATTTGTTCCGAGGCTGGCAACTCGGCTCGCCTCAATGCGTTATCGCGGCTGGAATCATATGGCTTCCGTTTAGGCGCTGGCGAAGCTCTTCTTTACTGGGGATTCTCTGATGGCCTGACTCGCTACTTGCCTGACGTCGGTCGCAGCCCGGTGCCACGACAGCTCGATCGCCTTCTTATCCCTCTCTCTGGCCAGATCAGCAGTTATCCGTTCGTTTCCCCATGACCAGTAGCGGCCATTGCCTCGTCAGCTGCCAGGGCCGAGTAACCACAAGATGAGCAGTCGTTGTCACGATCAAGCACTCCGCATACGACTCATCCGTCGCACACGTCGAATTAGCCAAGTACAGGGCGGGCGAAGTAGCGGTGGGTTATCGCGAGCTATCTTGCGCCTGGCATAGCGTGACGGCCAGTTTCACATGTTGGCTCCGCCAGCGGGTCTGGCAATGCGATGGAGTTGGTCTTTCGACCTGCTCCCGCTGGCATGAACAGCCGTGTTGTCAATTGCCAAAGTTGCGGCCTGAAATTTGGAAACCCCAACTCATGATCAACCTGGCCCGTGAGTCTTGGGCCACGGAGCAAATTTGTCCCAGTATTCTGATTCTATGCATGGAGTTCATCACCCTCCAATGTATGATCACCGGCTTGTTTACGGTCGAGTGTCAAGAAGATGCTGTGCAGATCTATTCCTTCTGGCGGCCCTCCTACGACTCAGACTAACTATATTCTACTATAGCCAGGCGCGGCACTCTCGTTCGCTGTGCAGCGCACAATATCACCCCCGTCCTCCGCACCGCTCCGCTTGAGGAGAATCTGGCTCCAGTATACTAGTTCCCCGTGACCCCGCCGCTGACCGAGATATACTGCCCTGTGATCCAGCGGCTCTTCTCCTGCACCAGTAGCAGCACGGCGTCGGCGATGTCGTCGATCTCACCCAAGCGATTGCCCGCCCGCGTCATATCGATGAGATCCTGCACTGACTTGTACCCGTCGGCGTTGTCCCGCGCAAATTTTCTCATCTCATCCGTTTCCACAGGGCCCGGGGCAACGGTGTTGACGGTGATGCCGTGGCTGGCACCGAACTTTCTACCTCGTCAGCACTGCCTCTCTCTCTCCCATGTTGGAATACACGCCCTCTTGGTCTCCGCACAGCGGCACGGCGGAGTTCCACGAATTCGACAAGCCGACCTTGCCACCCTGGCTAGGCCAGACCCTGACTTGGAGCGCCAAAAGACAGAATCGAAGAAGGACAAATGAACACGGCTTTTTCGCAGCGCGTAGACTTACCTCGGCCGCCCAGGTGAATGTGAGAGAGTCGGACGCCGCCTTGGACGCGTTATAGAAGGGCAAGGACTTGATGCCGAGCTTGGACCCGATGGAGCTCACGTTGATGATGCGGCCGCCGGACGGCATGAGAGGCACCGTGGCGCGCACCATGTGGATGGCGGCGAAGACGTTGGCCGAGAACTGCTTGTCAATATTCTCAAGCGGCGTCTCGAGCGTCGAGCCGGGCAAATTGCAGCCCGCATTGTTGACTGCATTCCCCCCGTCGTTGGGTCAGCCAGCAGGTACACACCCCGTCCCAACTTCACGCAAACGCGCGTCTTCGGCCCCTTATGTGGGCCTCCCCGGGAGTCAAAGGGGGAAACGGCTTTTTTGGGGGGGGGGGGGGGGAGGAGGAGGTGGGAAACGCCCGACCTACCCAGTATGTGCACCTTGCCGGCCGCCAGCTCCTCCACGGCCCGACGGACGAGCAGCTCGGCGCCCGCGGGCGTCGCGACGTCGGCCTGGACGGCGATGGCGCCGACGCCGAAGTCGGCGCGCAGCCGGGCGGCCAGGGCCTCGGCCTGCGGCCCCGTGGCGTCGCTCACGTAATTGACGGCCACGGCCGCGCCGTTGCGCGCCAGGGCCGTCGCGATGCCCGACCCGAGGCCCGGCGTGCGCCCGGACCCCGTGACGATGGCCACCTTGCCGGCCAGGGAGAGCGTCTCTGGCGTGGACGACATGCTGCTGCTGCTGCTGCTGCTGCTGGGGGCTTCTTCGACGAGGCGCGGGAAAAGAAGAAGGGGGGCGGGGGGACGAGGGGTTGTGAAGAGGCGATACGGTATCAGGTAGGCAAGCCCGACGGGGGGGAAGTCGGCCAGTCTATAACATGCAGAGCGTGCCCGCCCTCTAGCGGCAACGGCAACCTTCTCTCCCCCCCTTCTCCGCCCAGCCCTACCCGGCTCCGAACGTCCCGCCGCGACGCGGCGCAAACGCCGAAAAAAAACAGCCCTCTGTGCCCCCTTTACTGCCTAGCCAAGGGGCGTCGTGGTGGGCCAGGGGGGAGGAGAGGCGATGGGCGGTGGGCCCGACGATACTATGCGTTTCTGGTTTCCGTGCCCCCTCCCCGCAGGCCCAATGTCGTGGCGTGCTTAGCGCTAGACGATTGGTCGAGGCGAGCTTGGTGTACCCTACCCGTCAAGTGAGCGACCCCTCGCGAGCTCCTGCTCCGAGACGCACTTGCTGTCGATCCGAGGGGGTGGTCATCACACAAGGAGCCGTGGCGGCCTGCTTGGATTGGTGCGCAATGGCTTGCCGGGTCGAGCTCCGTGGCCGATTCGAGATCATGGAGGGGACGTGGTCATGGGAAAACATCCCCTTGTCACCGCACTAGTGAGCGGCTCTAGCCTCATGCCGGCATCTGGCATCTGTGTGCTTCCGGGGTCCAGTCTCGGCATGGTTATCTCTCCCTCCGTCAGGCACTGCGTCGGGTTTGTCACGAGGCCGGCCATATGTCTTCCAGCGTGACTTCCCGGTCCTGGCATTTTCATTATAGTCCTTACCCTCACCACGATGCCCTTATAGTGCGTGGGGAGACGTTGGCGCTGGGAAGTCCTCGAACAGCTCCAGCTCCATGGACGCCGCCGACCGCTTTGGGAGGACAGCACCAGAATGTCCCTCGTGGGATGACCGCACGGTTTCCATCGCCACGGCCGTGCTGCCGCTGCTATCCAGCCGAGCCCAGTCAGAGTATACGGTCTCCTTTTTCGGTCCCAGCGACTCTTGTGTACTTCCCGTCTTCTGCTCTGAAGGCGAGGGGGTTGAGCCCCGACTCGGGAAGATGCCCTTTATCGTCTTGTAGACAATGGGCAGATTCCCGCCCAGTATACCGCCGCACGGCTCCCAGGCCGATAGAATCCCCAGGGAAACTTGGGTCCCTGCCCCAAACCCATCAGTAACCTGTACGAATGACAGGCAAATGGGGGAGTACTCACAAGTGATGTCAGTAGAGCCGAACGAGAAGACCCAAGTGAGCCGCGCCGCGCTGATGGCACAGGTCCCAAGGCCCACCGAGAACAAGAAGCACAAGCCGACCTTCTTGCTCAGCTTGGCCTGGAGACCGAGAAGCATGGGTATGGGCAGGGCGAAGATCCACAGGTCCGCGACGAGGTTGGTAACGTTGGTGAAGTAGCCGAAAGCAACCAGATTGAGGCAGGTTCCCGGGGCCGCCCCCCAGAAGGCCTGGACGGGCCGACAGGCGAACCCCAGGACCACCTCAATCGTGAGGAGCCACAGGACAACGAAGCAAGCGGTGGCCAGGACCAGCAGCCGATACGTCCGGGTGGCGAAGATGCGGTGGTAGAGCGCGAGGACCGAGAGCTTGGTACTGGCGATGGCGAGGTTGTAGAAATGGCTGAAGATGTAGTTGCCCTGTCGCCAATCAGCACTCGAGCGTGGGGGAACGTTCCCTTGGCAAGCAGTAATATTTGCTCACCTTCATGAAGGTCTGGAAATCTCTTTCCGAGACAGCCTCAATGTGCCTCCCCAGACCAAATGGAGCGCCTGTGCAGGACGGCGAGGTGAGCTAGCTATCGAAAGCTATGGAGTAAGGCGTGTTACGCACCATATACCAAGCCAGAAATACAAACTCCTACGGCCATGGCCTGGTGCTACGTGGTCAGCTACCCGCTGTGCTCGTATGTTGAGACTATACAGTACCGTAGCGAATGACATGAGATGGTCATCCCAGCGGAGTCCACTCCGAGGGGAGGTGGCCACCCTGACATAGATTCTCCATGCCGTGGTCAGAATCTCGAGGGGTATGGGGATGGAGTAGAAGACGTTGAGCTCGGTAGCCCTAGACTCAGCTAGGTACTCGGCACTTGGCGCGCTGGCGTTCATTGTCCCCGAGGGTGGGCGGTGGAAACGGGATCAGGGGGAGGACCCGGACACGGGCAGGCGAGGACAAAATGGAGGCGTTGACGGGGACAAGACCTTGAAGGAACAGGCAGGGGCTGAATGCTCAGATAATAAGTATGCTCTGCTCTCTCCGTGTAACGCTGCGCAGTATGTTGAGTCTCGGTCTGCCCTCCAGGCGTAGTCAGCTCCCTTGCCAGAGGTTGGTGCTCCACGAGGGGGACGGGATGGCGGCTCCTTGAGGGATGCTTCGACTGTTTCTTTTTCTTTTCCCTTCGTGTCGCGTGAGTTCTCGAGGTGACGAAAAGAAGGCCGTCTGGTTTCCGTGTTACATACAATCCCTTGTTTCTACTTTCGACTATCGAGTGTGGCTTCGTTCTGCCTCGAGTGTTCGACGCACGCAGAACCTGGGTCTTGCACTCGACGGAGCGTTTTCAAACGACAACCACCGTACACATAGGTATGTACGCAGCATTGTGTCTTTGTCCGTATCCTGTGGCCTGTATTGGCGAAGTCCAGTCGTCTCCGTGGCAAGGCTTGGACGCACAGCAAAGGTGCCATCTTCAACCCCGGCCCTCACGCCCATCTCTCACTCCGGTTCATGGATCGGCGCCCGTTGAGCGCAGCGCCAGCCAGCCATCTATCCGTTTGCATCGAAGGAAGAACAAAGTGGTGGTCAGATGGGTTGAGCTGGCACCCGAGGCGCCTGAGGTCCAATAACAGACTGGCTGTGTCTTACATCGGGGCTGTCTGCCAGCAGGAGTGCGTCGACGGGTGAGACCCCGTCTTTCATCAGCTGTCGGTGCTACCAGAGCATCCGGCCGGTCGGGAGGTGCAACTACCGCTGCCAAGCCTCGAGACCAGCGTATCGGTGCGATGTGGCGCAAGGAAGAAGTCCAGCTAGGGAGCGGAAGACGTTGAAAAGCAACTGGCCAGACCAGACTGAATCCGCACCATGCGGCATGGCCCAAGCTGGCTGAGAATGATAGGTAGCATCCAGTCCTGGGGAGCCATCCCAACCACTCATCGCAATTCATCTCATACCCCTAGAGATACGGATGGATGGTTGTCAGGACGGGATCGAAGGAGGGGGAGGAGGAGGAGGGGGCGGTTGTGGGATCCGTGAATTCGAGAGCCGGGCAGGTTCGACCAAGTGAGCGTGTAGTTTCTTGACCGAAGAAGCAGGTAAGAAGTAATAGCCCTGCATAGTTAAACGACGGGTGCATATGCGGAGGAAGCAAGTGCGACTGTCTTCCTGCTTACGCGAGATTTGTTGCTACCACCTTCACTCGCGCCACCTGCGGGAATGAACAGGCAAGTATGTACATTACTTACATACAAAGTAGGAGGGTACATACCTCCTTTACTAGGTACCTCGGATTCCAAGGTGATTGAATGGCACCTTCCGGACCCAATGATCAACATCAAGCTCCTGCAGCGCAACCCCGAACTACCAAATTTGGAACCACCGCCACCAACAACACCATCATATCATGGCATTTCATCATTGCGCCCAAAACCGGCAGGGACAACGCGTCTAGAGGAGCGGGTCGTGCTCATGGCGACGTCCCGCCCGCCACGGCGCTTTCGGCAGGCTCCCGCTTCCGTGCAAGGGGGGGAATCCTTGCCGCCGTTCATTTCTTGTCAGTCACCCTGTTCCCTGCCGTTGTCCCCTCGAACATGGATGCCGTCTTCTTCTCAGCCAACCGGACCGCTTCGAGGCCGCATACAAAACTACCAACGCGGCCTGGCCTATAGAATCCAACCGCCGCACGAGCCGATCGCTGTCGATCGTGAGTGGTCGCCTTTGTTGTCGAATCGACCGACCAGTAGCCTCCTTGTGTATCCGACGCCGGCTTCAGGATGAGGCTTTGTCCGTTTGAGTTGGCCGCGGCCATCTCTCTGCTCTTCTTCGTCCTCGCAGTCGACACCTACGCGAGCCCAGCCGCTCGATCCCCGCGTACCGTCGTCTTGGACTACGCAACCTATGAGGGGTACTATAACGGCACCTACGACCTCAATATCTGGAAGAGGTACGTACGCCGACTACATACGAGCCGTTCGTGACAGAGCAACCCCGCTTACCGTGACTCGTTCCGTCCGCAGCATCCGTTACGCAGCACCACCCGTCGGCGACTTGCGATGGCAAGCTCCCCGGCCTCCTCCAGTGGACAACGCCCGTGTGACACCGGCCGTCAACCAACCGCCGCTTTGTCCTCAAACGGGCGGCTTCGGGCTTCCTGAGATATACGGCTTCAATACCGCCACAGGCAACGAGGACTGTCTCTTCCTGAACGTTTATGCCGCCCCCGACGCCTCAGCGCTGCCAGTCGTCGTATGGATTCGTAGGTGTACCCCGCTCAGTTAACGTAATCTTGGAACCCCGGAAACTGATACGAGGGCATACAGATGGAGGCGGCAACTCAGTATTCGGTGCTCTGTACGATCCCAGCGCATGGATGAACACCAACGCCAACGGCTTCGTCGTCGTGGAAATCCAGTACCGACTTGGCGCCTTTGGCTTCCTGGCTTCACCCGATATCAAGGCCCATGGGAAGCTCAATGCCGGTCTTTTGGACCAGCGATATGCGCTCGAGTGGGTTCAGAAGCACATTACCAAGTTCGGCGGCGACCCCCGGCGTGTAACCATTGCCGGGGAGTCATCCGGGGCGAGTTCGGTCATGTACCACGCTCTGGCTTATGGTGGCAAAAGTACCAACCTGTTCACAAATGTAGGGGTTCATCTTCATCGCGGCATGGATCTCGCAAAGTGCGTGCTGACAAATTCAGATGATTGCTGCAAGCCCGTGGATGCCTCCAGTATATGGTTATAACGACACCATACCCTGGGGCAATTATGATGCCTTTGTTGAACTGGCAGGCTGTACCAGTCATCATGTTGAACTGAAAAGGCATCCTAGCGTGTTTGCGTGTCTGGTAGCTGCAGACACGGAGGTGTTACAGAATGCCAGCGGTACGGTTTCCACCACCAGGGGCTATTTCGGAAGCTTTGCCTTTTCTCCCGTGGTTGACGGCGACTACATACGAGATAGACCTTCCAAGCAACTAGGGCTCGGAAAACTGGCCGGCAAGCGCATTCTCGTCGGTGTAAGTGCCTCTTCCTTCGAGTCGCCAAGGTGGGACGGTTGGCTAACAGTAGCAGAACAATGCCAACGAAGGCGTCCCCTTGACCAATCCACAGGTGTCCACCAGGGAAGCGTACGATGCCTTCGTCGCCGCCACGTTCCCCCATCTTAGTCCCGCGGACGTGAAAGTCTTGAACGCCGTATACCAGATTGATACGGCGAAGCCAGGCAACAGGGACGTACGCTTCGATACATTGGGCAACCGAGGCCCGACGGCCCTGACGGTTTCTGAAATGGCCACGGGTATCCAGCAAACCGTCTTCAACATAGCCGCCGAGTATTTGTACGACTGCCCGGCGCAGTGGCTGGCCGAGGCCTTCAGTCAAGGGTCCCGGGCCGCGTGGAAATACCAATACTCGGTCACGCCGGCGTACCATGGCGCCGATCTCCCCGCGTACTTCGCCGTCGGTACCAAGACGCCCAATGAGGAGTTCCGCTCAACATTCCAGAAGATCTGGGGTAACTTCATCATGCACGACACGCCCCGAATCACGGTGCAAGATGCCACGGCCGGGAGGTCGAACGCCACGGTGCCCGTCGGCTGTAAGGGCCGTCTTCATTGGCCCGTGTACAGCCCGTCGTGGCCCTACCAAATGGACCTGAATACAACGGGGGGCGACGTCACCAACGTCACCGTCACCCCGGATCTGAGCTACTACGAGCGGATTGGGCCGGGTATCGTCAACAACTTCCGCCTCGTCGACGCCCGGAAATGGGAAGGCGGGCGTGGCCGCCGCTGTGACTTCTGGCGCTCCGTTTCGCCCAAGATACCGCAGTAGAAAACCGGCAGGAAACAGCTGCTGTAGATTCGTGACAATAGAGGTTGTACATTGGCCTCCAAGTCCCAGAGACCGTACTGGGGTACACTGTATCTGCCGTCAAATAATTATCGTCTAGTAGGAAACCGGGTATCATGGACATATCAAAAATCTTTTCCCGGCCCGTACGCACCAGCCGTAGCACTTGCAATGGGGTTTGCCTTTGGGAAGATCACGGTCGATGCATTGACCTTCTTACATGTTGTGCAGTCTAGCAAATTCCTATAAGCTGAAGGGCCTAAAAAAAACCAAGGCCTACGCTGCCAAGAGGCCTTTCTCTCTCTCCCTATGTCATTAAGCTGGGGTGGTCATGAAATTCGTCACGTCGGTTCCACGAGTTGCTGGCTAGTCGCAACTCCCGTTTTTCTCTCCCTCACAACCTCGCCTTCCTCGCCACCTCGGACGGCGCTGCTTCCTCGTGCAGTCACTGCGAGGCGTACTTCTTGAAGGCGCCAATCAGGCTGCCGGTGCTGGCATCGTGGCCCTCGCCGTTGCCGGGCTGGTCGAGCTCGGTGAGGATCTTCTTGGCCAGGACCTTGCCCAGTTCGACGCCCCACTGGTCGAAGCTGTTGATGTCCCAGACGGCGCCCTCGGTGAAGGTCAGGTGCTCGTAGTAGGCGATCAGGGAGCCCAACTCGGCGGGGCCGATGTGGCCGCCGACGAGGATGCTCGTGGTGGGGCGGTTGCCCATGAAGACCTTGTGGGGGACCAGCTCGTCGGGGGTGCCCTCGCTCTTGACCTGGTCGGCCGTCTTGCCGATCATCAGGGCCTCGGCCTGGGCGAAGTAGTTGGAGGCGAGCATCTTCTGGTGCAGGTTGTCGCTGATGGGGTTGTGGCTCTTGGCGGCCAGGATGAAGTCGGTGGGGATCAGCTTGGTGCCCTGGTGGACGAGCTGGAAGAAGGAGTGCTGGGCGTTGGTGCAGGGCTCGCCGAAGAGGATGGGGCCCGTCGTGTACTTGGCGGGCGAGCCGTCCGAGGTGATGGTCTTGCCGTTGGACTCCATGGACAGCTGCTGCAGGTAGGCGGGGAAGCGGTGCAGGTACTGGTCAAAGGGGGCGACCAGGTGCGTCTGGGCGGCGAAGAAGTCGCTGTACCAGACGCTCAACAGGCCGGCGAGGGCCGGGATGTTGTCCTTCAGGGGCGTCTCGCGGAAGTGCTTGTCCATCTCGTGGGCGCCGGCCAGGAACTTGTGGAAGTTGTCGAAGCCGATGTAGAGGGCCACACTCAGGCCAATGGCGCTCCAGACCGAGTAGCGGCCACCGACCCAGCTCTCGAAGCCGAACATGTTCTTGGCATCGATGCCGAACTTGGTGACCTCGGCCTCGTTGGTGGACAGGGCGACGAAGTGCTTGGCGATGTCGCCCTTGTTGCCCGTCTTCTCCAGGAACCACGTCTTGGCCGTGTTGGCGTTGGTGCACGTCTCGGCCGTGGTGAAGGTCTTGGAGGCGACCAGGAAGAGGGTGGTCTCGGGGTCCGAGGCCTTGAGGGCCTCGGCCATGTGGGTGCCGTCGATGTTGGAGACGAAGTGGAGCGTCATGTCGTCAGCGCCGTAGTGCTTCAGGGCCTCGGTGACCATGACGGGGCCGAGGTCGGAGCCGCCAATGCCAATGTTGACAATGTTGGTCAGCTTCTTGCCGGTGAAGCCCTTCCAGTCACCGCTGCGCACCTGCTCCGAGAACTCCTTCATGTGCTGCAGGACCTCGTTGACGCCGCCCTTGTTGTTCATGACGTCGACACCGTCGACCTTCATGTCCCAGCCGCCGACATTGCGGAGGGCCGTGTGGTAGACGGCGCGCTGCTCGGTGAAGTTGATCTTCTCGCCAGCAAACATGGCATCGCGCTTCTTCTCGAGGCCGGCCTGCTCGGCGAGCTTCACCAGCAGGTCAATGGTCTCGGTGGTGACGAGGTTCTTGCTGAAGTCGAACAGGATGTCGGTGCCGCTGGGCTTGTCGTGGAAGGTCTTGGAGAGCTTGGTGAAGCGCTCGGGGTCGGAAGCGAAGGCATCCTTGAGGACGAAGGACTTGCCCACGCTCTTGTAGTGGTTCTCGAGCTCAGCCCAAGCAGGCAGCGACGCGGCTTGAGGCATCTTGGCGGTAGGGTGAGGATGGTTTGAGGTTTGAGGTCAGGAAGAACTGCGCCAGGCAGATGAGGGTTAGCAGCGGCGGGATTGCTGGCTAAAAGAGAGGACGACGGAGGAGAGAAGAGGGCGGAAGGGGGAAGGGGAGGTTGGAAGAGAGTATTGGTGGGAAGGATGAGGGAGGGTAGGAGGGGAGGAGGGGAGGGGAGAGGAGGGGAGGGGAGAGAAGACAGCAAGCTTTTTCATTTTCCCTCTTCCTCCCTAACAAAAGCGCATTGCGCCTCCCTCCCAATGGGACAACGGGGAATGGGCTGTTCATGCAATTTGCAGCTGGGCCGGCTGGATGGGGATGGGCGACGGGAATGGCGTGGAACGGATGGGAACTCGGCCATCCATCGTGATGGAAGGGACCGGTCCGGGTGGGGCAGGAGCTCTCCCCTGTCAGGCCCTCCAGGCGTTCGGGCGGCATTGCAGAGCAAAGTTTCACATACGTACCTCGTCGGATGCTTCGTAGGAAGCAGGGATGGGGGTCTCTTTCTGTGCCGGTTGTCAGTTGTTTCAATCCCTCGTCGTCTTCATGGGCTTGCCGGAAGTTCAAGTTGGATGGGCGAGGGGAGTGGAGGGGGGAAGGGAGGGAGCTATGGTGGATGGCTATGGCAATGGGATGGGGGATGTCATTGGAGGTGGGCGAAGAGCCCACGAGGAAGGGAGGGGAGGCAGGCATGAGCAGTGAGGGGTTCAGGCAGTAGAAGCTCTCGCTTGCTTTGCTCACTCATCGCCATCAATCAATCCATGGCATGGATGCCAGCCAGTGCTCACCAACAGCCGCAGTACCACCACCACCACTAAGCTGTTGGTGGAAGAAGCCAAGCAAAAAGGCCCCCCGCCCCGCCTGTGACGTGATGATGTGGTTGAGAGGCAGGCAAAATGCACATGGGAACGCCCTGCCACTCACCCACCCATGCTTGCACCCAAACTCCCTCATGGACCAAAAGAAGGGGGAAAGAAGCCTGCCATTCCATACTCACATCAATGATAACAACACAACCCTTCGGTCTGGCGATCAGTCGATGCTTGGATAATAGAGGAGAGGCAAACGGAAACAAAGCGACCTTACTGACGGACGCAGGAACCTTTTTCACTCCTTCCCTGAGCCCTGGCCAAACTGAGCCCGCCTGGGTAGACAGAGAAAGAAACAAGGCGAACCCATCCACACCCACTTTTCCCATCGACAGCGATATCCGTGCATCCATATGACGCCCCCCCCTCCTTCACCCAATACATGACGATATATGCCCGCACCTAAAAATTGCACACGGGAGGCCGGGCGTGCTCCACCTCATGCTTCCGCTGAGGCCGGGGAGATGAGTAATGACCAAGGAACTCTCTTGTCGCTCCTTCGGACTTGACATCGGCCTTATGGCCCGGCCTTGTCGGCCTCATCTCCCAGCATGCCCACACCTGTCCGGACGACACCGACCCGGGCGACTTCGGCCCTCCAGACAGCAGCAGTAGACAGACACCATCGAGGCCCTGCGACATTCATTCTCCTAGGTACATTAGGCCTACCTTGTCAGTGTCGGTGGGGCAATCGACAAAGGCTCCGGGCAAGACACAACAGCCATGGCACCATCCGGCCACTCTCGCTCGGCCTCTGCCCATCGTGTGTCACAAAGCCGCCGAGTCTGCCCGCGCACGGGAACCCCCCTCCCCGCAGTGAATATGGGACGACGACGACGCTCCATATCTGGGCCGAATGTCAGCTTGCCAGGTTCCATGACCAAATCTTGGCTCTACCTGTCTTCTATCTACAAGCCGTTGTGCTTGACCAGCCCGCCGCAAAGCCGTGGAAGTGCAAATCAGAACCTCCGCATGTACCCTCATGCCAGACTCCTGTGGAAGTGCTCTGCCAAATCATCTAGAACCAATGCATCCTGTCTCGCCTCCCTCTCTCCAAGCCGAGGTGCTGCCGTGGCCGTGTCTGTGTCTGTCTGCGGGGATCATGCCATCTCCATCCATGCCGGTTGAGTTTTGTGTCTGGCCTTCATAATACCCCCTGCCTCCCACTGGTGTCTTGCCTGTCCATCTGCTCGGCCCGGCGTTGGCGGTGCAGATGCCACTTGCGTTGCTGCGGCGCGAGCAGCGTCAGCGCCTTCTTCAACTTCTCAGTCCACCTTTTGCTTTGTTTTTGGCCCGGCTGTTATCCGCTCCGCGAAACCCCGTCACGTCCTCACAACCCAATGCTCTCTTATCTGCGGTCCTGGATGCTGCCCACAAAGCTCGGATCCTTGACACTGCCACCTGCATCACCCAGGCCAGCGATGGGCCGGTTGTAACTGAAGCCGGCAAACTGGTTCTGCATTGTCTGCGACAGCACGGGGCCATCGACGAACGAATCTTGCGGCTTCTCCTGGGTGAACTCGGGGTCAAAGTTGGCCGTGTCCAGAGCGTCGGCCTGGGAAAGGGGTTAGCTAACACCGCGCGCCATCGAGGCATGGAATGCCTGGGCAAACATGAACTTACCACACTGGGCTTGAAGGTCGGCTCGTACTTGCGCTGCAGCAGTTTGCGCCAGTCGATGGCGTGGAAGAAGGGGTGGGCCTTGATCTCGGCACTTCCGCCGGCTCCCAGTCGCTGCTCGGGGTCCCGGTTGAGGAGCTTGCTCAGGAGATCCTTGGCAGCCGGGGGCACCACCTCGGGGCCGGGGAAGTGCAGAGGTTCCGACAGGATCTTTCGGTACATCTCGTTGGTGTTCTCGTCGTAGAACGGGGGCAGCCCCGTAAGCATTTCGTAGAGCAGAACACCCAGGGTCCACCAATCGACCGTCTTGTTGTAACCGTTGCCCATCAGCAGCTCGGGCGCCAGGTATTCGGGAGTGCCGCAGAACGTGTTGGTCCGGTCCTCGTCTTTCATGTCCAGCTTGCAGAGACCGAAGTCGCAGAGGGCGATGTGGCCCTGGTAATCCAGCAGGATGTTCTCGGGCTTCAGATCACGGTAGATGACGTTGAAGCCGTGGAGACACTCGAGGGCGCACAGAAGCTCGGCCGTGTAGAAGCGCGCGCGGTTGACGTCGAACCTCTGCTCCTTCTGTAGGTGGTGGAACAGCTCGCCGCCGTTCACGAAGGCGAGGACGAAGTAGAGCTTCTCGGGGGACTGGAAGGTGAACTTGAGCGGTACGATGAAAGGGTTGTTGATCTGGGCCAAGACGGAGCGTTCCGCCAGAGTGTGAGCGACCTCGGATCGCGAGATGATGTGGGCCTTGCGGATCGTCTTCAGGGCGTAGATACGCGAGGTATCCTTCTTGCGCACTTGCATGACCTTGCCGAAGCTGCCCTTGCCCACTACCTTAAGCAGTTCAAAGTCCTCAATCTTCAGCTTGCCAGCGCGGTTCTCCACGTACTCGACGCCAATCTTGAGCTTGCCGGTACCGTACTGAACGTCGACCCACTCCAGGCCAGAGATGCCCATGGAGCGCTCTTTGCTGGCGTGTTCGGCAGCCGCCTTCTCGCGGTCCTTCTTGCTCGCCTTGGGGTCGTCGACGAACTGCTGCTTCTCCTCGAAGCGCGGGTTGATTCGGACGACGCCGACGAATATGTCCTGGCTTCGTCCGGCGCCGGGCGGCGCATTGGGATTCCGCATATACAGGTGGACGGCCAGCTCCGTTACACGAGACACATCGAACTTGTACTGCGTGTTGTCACCAGCCCACAAGGGGTTCTCGGGGTTTCCAGAGACGGAGTTGACGAAGACCTGAACCTTGTCGAAATCGAGCAAAGCGTAGGGCAGGTATTTGCTCGAGATTCGGCCGTGGTTGGAGGGGATGCCGGAGAAGCCGCCTCCCGAGGTTTGCGGCCGGCCGTTGACAAAGGAGCCGGGCGTGCCGCGCGAGCCAGGCCGTACGGAGCCCGTCACGCTGGACGATAGCGAGCCCTGATGTGAGACCTGCTGGAAGGCTTGGCGGTGCTGCTCGGGGAGGGAAAAGTTCTGGCCCTCGTGGAGTGTTACCACGAGGATACCGGGTTTGGGGGCCTTGACGACGGGCTGCTGGGCCATGGCTTCCGAGGCGGCTGGTAGAGACAGAAGGCAGGGTTAGCACAGGCTCTCGAGTCGGGTGTGTGTGTGTGTGTGCGGTGGAGAGGGGAGGTGGCGTTGTGCTGGCGACGTACCGATAGCGTTATCCGGGGGAGCAGGCGTCGAAGAGCTCGTCGGCGGCGCGGCCAGCTTCTCGTCCTTATCTGTGATGGTCGACGTGGAGGGCGATCGGCCGAATGTGTTGGAGAGGGGGCCCAGATGGGTCTCCTTCAACTCTGCAGAACTCCCGCATCAGTAAACAGTCCTCTCCGTGGCGACCGCCGCCCGCGCATGGCCCGGCGCTCCATCTGGCCGATGGAGCGGAACGGGATGGTCCAGGTCGACGTCCAGGTCCCGGGAGGGCGGTTTGGAGATGGCGGGGACACCAGGCGCGATGGGCGACAGCGGCGAGACTCCCCCAGCAAAATTCAACGTACTCTTGGTAAGCTTCCACGACATCTTGTCTGCACGTAGTTGCGATGTCCTCGCGGGGAGGTGGGATAACGTAGGGGGGATGCGTGGGCGTCCCGTCGACGCAATGTGGGATGGTTGGAATTGGGTTTAGGGGTGGAGGGGGGGAGGGGGGGAGAAATGAGACGGGTAGGAATAGGGTAGGTAGGTATGTAGGCAGTAGGTGGGCTGAGCGAGGACGGGGAAGAGGTTGAGAAGAGGAAGGGGGAGGGAGGGAAAGGAAGCAGGCGACGTGAGGTGAGGATCGGCACAGCCAGACAAGTGGTTATGTCGCTTCCGATGCGCTTGTTGTTGTTCCTCTTCCTGCCCTTCGTCTTGGGTGGTGTTGTTGTGTTGGTGGCTGGCGAGGAGGAGGAGGGGGAGGAGAAGCGACAAAGCGACGGGATCCTGAGGTGGAATCAAGGGTCTCTTCTGGTGGCCGCTTGCGCGCGCACACTCTATCGTGTTATGCTGTGTTGTGCAGTTGGTGCGGATGCGGGCGTGTGTGTTGGGTACTGGACTCCAGGTTGGCTGGAGGAGTATGGATGTGTGGGATGGGATGGGAGGGATGTATGTACCTGTAGTACCTAAAGGTAGTACCTCCCAGCTATGCTAGAGGTAGGTAGTAGCCCGCGAGTTAGGTACTAAAGTACTGGGATCCCATCCAAATACCAGATGTAGAGGGAGGGGCTGTTAGATCTGCCTAAGGCACTGTAGGTAGTAGCATGGAGGGTCAGGGTGGCTGTTCACCATGCGATTAAGGATTGCGGTTAAGGATGGAATGCGGTTTCTACCTACCCTTACCTTAGTACTACCTACCTCTTTACCTACACCTATGTGCACATACACACACACACCTACACACACTCATACACACATACGGCGATGGATGTCCGCATGACCTCGTTACTAAGTTTTCCTGCTTGAAACAGCAGTGCTTGAGCCCGCACAGCGCAGCAGTTCAAACCGCCTGCGGGAGTCCTCTGACAAGTACCCAGAATTCCTAATACAGTCCCATCCACCAGTCACGGTCCAATCCCGTCCCCTTTGCCTCCTGGTCCTTCTGGATACTTGGAGGAGGGAGGGGAGCCTCCCTAAGCCACGGAACCTAATAAGGGGAGACCCGACAGTCCAAGGAGAGGGGGGGTGAGGGGCTGGAAGCGGGCGCCCTTCCCTGATGGGCATTGGGCAGCATGGGAGGCGATGATGGGTAGGGGGGGGAAGCATTCGCATCCATTCATCCATTTCTCTCCCATATTGCCTGGTCGCATGTCCCAGCCCCAGAGTCACGCTATGGATCCCCCAAACTGCTGCTTCTCTTTTCATTGCTCCATGTAGAGCAGGCCAGCTCTGTGTGTATGTACATGACGGCCCGTAACTTTGCTGGCCCCGGGGGGTACTGGGCAATGTGAAAGTTCGTAGGTCACATTGAGTGCCCAAAGGACTCAGGTAAATATGGGCCCTACCACCTATGTCTCATAATATGAGGCACGCAGGCAGCTAGTGATGGCCGTCGTTGCCCCGTGTTGGATGGAGGAGAGATATGCTCAAAGAGGGACCCCCCGATAGCGTGTGCATGCATGCACACGCCTTGTCCAACCCGCCGCCGCTTGTTGGCTTTTTCTCCTGCTGCCACCTGAACACCAGCAGCATCCAACAACCTCCCTCCTCCCATGCCTTCTAGGCTAGCCAGATCCCCCCCGTACCAAGCGGGGATGATGCTTAGGCTGGCTGAATAGAAAACGGGTTCGCAGCCCCGCAGCTACTAGACATGCTACAGTCGGATGTAACTAATAAGAGGATTGCTGAATGCTGGGTTGCTGCATGTTGAATTTACATACCTACTTGGTTTCCTGACGAGCCTGAGAACCAACCACACACATGTACACACCTGATACTCGGATCGGGGTGTGTTCACTATACTCATGGATACACACGTGTAAGCAGATGAGAAGCAACAAACCGGCAGGTGATGGGATATGAATCGGGCTTTCCCACCCCCTCCCCCATCAGCCCAGCCAACAACAAATAGCCAGCGCAGACCAGACGGGCCTGGCCGGTTTGCCAATTGCCCCCCCCCCCCCCCCCCCCCCCCCCCGGGGCACGACTCGGGCCTGCACGAAGAGAAAAAAAAAAAACCATACGGCGGCTTCCAAAATACGGGCTGGGCTCGGAA
This sequence comes from Nigrospora osmanthi, assembly GCA_029489945.1. NCBI lineage: Eukaryota > Fungi > Ascomycota > Sordariomycetes > Amphisphaeriales > Apiosporaceae > Nigrospora > Nigrospora osmanthi. The sequence continues at coordinate 1,326,487 of CP120505.1, forward strand.
GCTTATTAGTTACCAAAAGCTGAGGGCTATAATTAGACGGCCGGGTTTGGGCTCGTTAATATGGATGGATGGGCAGAGTGTGACGACGGGCTTTTCTCGAACGACGCCGTCTCATGCATGTTGGGTTGGGATGTTCGCGTTCCAGAAGGAAAAAGATCCCAGGGGAGATCAATCGCCCATTGGGAGCCGAATGGGACCCCCCCCCCCCCCTTCGCCGGCCCTCCTCGCCCTCGCCGCCCACCCCCCGTCGCAGCGATGGCTGGGTGAAACCTCCTCCCAGAGCGGCCGGGGGCGAGTCCGGATGTCACCTTTCTGCGACCCCGATCGAGGGTAGCGTGACTCCCGTCTGCTCTAGTCAAGTACTTTTTTTTCCCCGACTTGCCCCCTACTAAACTGCCGCTAGTCAGGACGGCTGGGCCGTTTGAACCTCGTTCCCTTTCGGCCCCCCCCCCCATGGAAGAAAGAGAGCAGCTTCGCTACCACGCACCACCCCCTTTGGGCTCGCTAGTTCCCCCCTCGTCTTGCTGCTGGTCTACTCGCGTAGCTCCAGAAGCAAGGCACCGGACACCCGCCTATAGTCAAGGCGGCATCGCCAGGTATTCGTAGACGACGAAGGAGGCAATGGGGGCTGGCTCCCTGTGGCGCATCCTTTCCCTTCCCTCCCCCGTCCCTTTCCGGCGCTTCTTCTGCTTCTTCTTCTTCTTCTTATGTACCTTTTCCCAGCCCGTGGTGAAGTGGTTCTCACACGCCTGTCACAACCTGGCCCGGCTGGGCAGCGCGTGCCCGAGGCGATCGCAATGCTTCGAGCCGACGTTTCCGTTCCCCCCCCCCCCCCTCTCCCTCTTTCTCTCTCTCGGCGCGCGTCGTCATGCGAACCGCTGCCAGGCTCAAGCTGAGCGTTACTCATGCGGACACGCGCCTATTCGTCATAGAAAAGAATTGCGCAAATCCTCCGACGTTGTTCCCCCCCTCCCCTACCCTGTGACTGCCTGCCTCCTCTCTTCTTCATGCTCCTGGCCCCCCCCCCCCCCCCCCCCCCCCCATCCCGAAAGAGTGCCATCGTTGCCTCTGCGTCGTCAGCTCGCCGGCCCCCCGGACCCGGGGAGCATCGTGCAAGGTCAACCTGCGCATAGCCTTCCCATCCCTATGCCCGTGGCCGAGCCACACACGCGCGCACACACGCACACACACACTGCAGGACGAGCGAATTCCTTGCAAGGATTCCCATTGGATCGGGGCCACCGTGCGCCACGTGGAAAGGGACATCTAACATCCCCCACCTTTCTGGTAATAGGGGCTCGGCGATTAAAAAGAAGGGCATATCCTCGCTCTCTCTCTCTCGTAATCAAGAGGCGATGGTGAATAAGCCTGTACTGGACCTCCCAGTTGCTTCTGGCCTGCTTCACTCCGTCTGGCACTGCCCCCGAGTGGCAAGAGAACGCCTCCCCCCCCGAACCCCTGTTTCCTGTCGAATGATGGATCCCACTTCTACGGGTCGAATAGACTACCGCGAGCACACACAGAGACACACAGAGACACACAGAGACACACACAGACACACACACACACACACACACCTCGTAGAGCACCCAAAAAAAAAAATCACAGCGCGATGAACCCTGCCGTCCTGTGTGTATATCATGCATGTAGCCTTGGCATTTGGTGGGGATGGGTTTGAGAGCCGGGGGTTTGCCTTGGGGCAGGTCCATCACCAATCCCGAACCTCGCCAGTGTACGTGACAAACTTCCCGCCGTAGCGCTCCTTGGTGGCCGTCGTGAGGACCTTGAACATGCCGGCGGCCGAGTCGTCCAGCGCCACGGGGGCCGCGCCCATGCCCCAGGCCTCGGCCGCCCTGTTGCCCATGTCCGTCTGGACCCAGCCGGGGTCCAGGATGAAGGCCGTGAGCCAGTCCTCCTCGGCGTTGATCCGGACGCCGTACCAGTTGAGCATGGCCTTGGAGGGCCCGTACGCGCCGTTGGGCACCGGGGGTTGCTGCCTATTTCGATTGGGACGCGAGTCAGTTGGATTCCCCCCCATTTGGCCACCCGGCCACAGTTTTCTTCTTTTTTTTTTTTTCTCCCTTGCTCTCCGGGAAAGATTTAGATCAACTCACCCCAAAGCGGCGGCGGCGGAGCCCACGGCGGCGAAGACGGGCTGGGCCGTCGACCGCTCCAACAAGCCGCGCGTGGCCTGGAACAGCGCGACGACCCCCAGCACGTTGACGTTGACGTGCTCCAGGACGCTGGCGCGGGTGACGTCCTTGACCGCGGGCCAGTGCGTCGAGATGCCGGCGTTGGCGACGACGGTGTCGAGGCGGTCGACGCCGTGCCGGGCCCGCAGCTCCGCCACGGCCTCGGCCGCGCTCGGCTCGCGGCCGGCGTCGTACCGGACCGTAACCAGCCGGCTGCCCGCGCCCCGGCTCAGCTCCCCCAGCGCCCGGGCGGTCGGGTGGTCCGGGTCGCGCACGGCCACCACCACCGTCTGAGAATACCGTCGTTAGTTTTCTTTCCCCCCCCGGCCGCAAGTCCCGGCGTCTCCGTCCAGCCCGCGGGCCTACTCACGTGGTTAGGCTGCGCCAGGAACTGCTTGACAAGGCCCTGGCCCAGGCCGCGGTTCCCGCCCGTGATCAAGACGTGGGTAGAGGCCATTTTGTGTACGGTTTTGTGTATGGTGAAAGATAGACGTGATCGCAAAGCTGGGTATGGCAGGGTAACAAAGCGATGACCATGGGCCTCCGAGGCAACACAGGCTGCCCGACCCTTCCCTTATATATCTAGCCCTCCATGGTTATTCAATGCTTGATGCTCAGTTAGCTCGATACCCACTCTTCTCAACAATCATCATTATAACACTGCCATCCCTCAACAAACAGCTGCGCTGACAAATATCCTGTCTCTAACCACCCCCGTGAACACGTATCAGTTAGCTGACCATATTGAATAGTCGACAAGAAGGTGAAGTGGATATCTTATGATGTATCATGAACAGTGCTATCATAAAAAAGTGCCTGACGATTATGCTACCTGCGCCTCTTCCCACCACCACCGGCCTCGTCCGCCTTGCGTTTCTTGCCCTCGCGTTGCCAGTACTCCTTGGTCTCCCGCTTCTCCCGAGCCTCCTTCTTTTCACTCAAAGCCGCCATCTTCTTCTTGAACTCGGCTCTCTTCTCATCCTTCTTGGCCTTACGCTTCGCCAGGGTATCCTTGCGGATGGTCGTAAGCTTCTGCATGAGGTCGCGGGCCTTCTTCTCGTCACCACCGAGCACGACAGCACGCTTCTGCGTGTATGTCTTGTGGCGTTGGGGCTTCATCTCCACGATCTGAGATTTGTAGGGGAGTTCCGCGGCCAGAGCTCGCGGGACCTTCAACGGGTTGAAGTGGCGGGTTTGCCGCTCGATGGGCCGGTATTTGCTGTCTTTGTTCAGGGGCGTATCGATGCCTTGATCACGGCGAACTTCGCCCGTCAGGCGCATGCCGTTCCACTCGCCCAGCAGATTGGTGACTGGGTTGTAGTATCGGTGCGGCTTGATGGGGTACCAGGCCCGGAGAATAACCAAGTCGCTCATCAAGATCTTGTCCTCGAACGTGGCACGGAATTTCCCGTCGTCCTTACTCAGAGCCCTCTTGATTTGACCACGGATTCCCGACACTGTCTTGATAGCAACACCTTCCATCTTGGCCACCTCAAGGGAAGATGTGAACATGTCCTTGATGACTGCGGTTTCCTCAAGTCAGTATTCAACTAGAATCAGTGGCACGGAGCGGGGTTCGGGGTACATACACGCCGTGTTCTTGAAGACCTTGAACGGAACACCCGTCAGCTTAAGCTTCTTGACCGTCTCCGTGGTTTCATCCACGCTGAGAACGGTACCAGTAGCGGCAATTCGGAAACCCGGGTTGCTGCTCGAAAAGGAATTGAAGGCAACAAAACCAGTGTTTGGCGCAATCAGAGGACCCCAGAACGTGGCAAAACAATGCATGTGTTCGGGGGTATACTTCAGCATCCGGTTGCGGGTTCGCGAATCGGATATCGAGTATATCGGCATGGTTTGGAAGCGCCGCCATCCCAGGGAGAGGATCAAGGGATCGTTCGTCTTCAGAATCTTCTTGTGCCAACGATGCCTCTTGATCCGAACCTGGCAGAAGCCGAACCGGTCCTCGGTGGGGGTGATGCCACCAATGATGATGGGCATTCTCGAGTTGAACTTCTCGCAGAATTCGGCCGGAACGCCGTCAATCGTGATAGTCGCGTACTGCCCGGCTCTGTAGCCCTCCACAGCCACCCTCTGAGATTCATCCAACGCCTCAAATTCGGCGTTGTTGATATCCTGCTGGGTCTGCAACAGGGCCTTCTGTTTTTCGTACCATTGGTCTTCACCGAATTCTTCGTCGTTGACACCAGCTTCGCGGCGGGCGTTGGCCTTGTCGTTCGCGAAACCCTCTCGGTCTTCGTGTTCGAATCGGAGTTTGAGCTCTTCCTTACGCTTGGCATTTCGGGCTCGCTCTTCCTCCAAATTCTCCACTGGTTCAGGCGCGGGCTCGGCCTTGTGCACCTCGCCCGTCTCGAGATCCTCAAACTCTCCGTCTCCCTCGTCATCTTCGTCGCCGAAGCCGTCTTCATCCGAGCCTTCCTCTCCGCCCTTCAGGGTGGCCGAGGTGAAGCGCTGACGAATCCTATCGATGTTGTCCGGCAGTGACCATTTCGCAGCAAGCTGGTCGTAGTCATATACCGGAATGGCGCGGTCTTCTGACGCTTTGTCTTCCTTTTCTTGCTTGGATTTCTGGAAGAAATCACCTTCCTCGTCGGAGGCCTCAATATCGTCTTCGTCTTCGTCGACTTCGCCCTTCCACCTGCGAAGGGCCTCCTCCGCCGTGATGGACTCGTCGTACATCAGGCGAGCTAGGTCACCTGTTCGATACGACGGTCGACTGCCGTTCATGGATTTGGCCCTTTGAGCAAGGTTATCTTTCCACCGAAGAGCTGCCGCGTCTTCGTCGTCCACATCCTCGTCGTCGTCGTCGTCCTCCTCCTCATCCAGGTCTTCATCAGAGTCAACCTCATCGTCGTCTCCTGACATGGATCCAAGGTCTGAGTCGCTATCAGCGAATGCGACGTCGCCGTCCCCGGCCTTCTTATCGGCATCCTGACGAAATAGCTTTCCCAAGTTCTTTTCGTTAAACTCGGCTTCCTGATCAGAGCCCTCGGCGTCGTCGCCGCTGACAAACCCTTCGTCGCCGTCGAAATCCTCGTCGCCGTCGTCTCTTTCAGCAACCCTTGCGGACCTGGGTTGTTTCCTTCCGGTGTCCTCCTCTTCGGCAACTTTGGATATCTTTTGACCACCCCGGAAGAGCTGCACGCCTTCGTCGGTTTGGCCGAGCAGGCGTTTTTGCTCTTGCAGCGAGATGATCAGCTCTTCGCCTTCGCCTCGCTCAGCGGGATCGACATCCTTGTTAAAATTAAAACCCTTTTCTCTTGTGATCCAAATCGCATCGCCATCGATCTTCAGGCCCGAGCGGTCCGACATGGGAGCATGGAGCTTTTTATCCTTTTCGTCCAGTCTCCGTCTCCCGGTCTTGCCCGTGGCTTTCGCAATGGCTTGTTCCATCTGGGGTGTCGGACAAGGATCGGGCAAAGATTGTATGCGCGCTACCGTGTAGTCACCAAGACCAGGGATGTGCACGCGCTGTCCCTCGGAGGAGAAGTTGGTACCCCTGAGATATCCGCTTAGGGCAATGGTTCGATCGCACTTCTTGTCCTCTTCCATTTTGGTGGGGTGGGTCATGTCGCGGAAGGAGTCGATGACGGTGTAGGGGTGGGAGTTGCGCCAAACCAACGGTCTCGGGTTCTTCATGACGGAAAGGAATCGCGACAAGTTGTGCACCTCGCGGTCGGGGTATCTTCCGTTAATGACACCGGAAAGGTAGAAGAGATGCGCGCCGTTGTACAGTTCGCTCCAAAGTCGGTGTTTGAGCCGCTTCTTGGCATCCTTCAAGGCCTGCGGTTTGCGAAACAGATCGAGGTGTGTCAGGACACCGAAGACGTTTCCGGGCATACCCGTCGCCGACAGCACGTTGAGGAACTCCATCGTCTCCATCTCGAACCCATAGTTGCCGTCGATCATGAGGAGGACGATGTCGGCGACCTTGGCAACGTCCACCATGGCCTCGAGGGTGTTGGGGCATTCTAGAAACTGGAGGCGCTGCTTCTTGGAAGTGACGACACTGATGGGGCCCTGGGGGTCGGACAGCGACTCTTTGGTATATCTCTTGACCAGACTCTTGAGCAGGGTTGTCTTGCCTACACCGGGAGGCCCAACAATGGCGACGAGCCGCGGCGGCGGGGCCTGGTCGGGAGTGCGGTCGGCGAGGGGAACATGGAGCTTCTTTTCCTTGATGTCTTGGCTTCGCGCGGCTTGTCTGGCAAGTTTTCCGGGGTTGGAAACGGCGAAACTGTCGCGAAGTGTCAGTATGGACGTCTCGTCGGTTTGCTCGGAGGTGGAGGCCTACGCCTTGGGGTTGGAATCTGCTGCCGTGTCAGTCACGTCGCGTCGGATGGTCGCGTGTGGAAATTACTCACCACCGCTGGGCTTCTTCTTCTCCTTCTTCGCCCGATGGGGCTTGTGCGACTGGTCATCCATGGCGACTGCCACTGTGTTGTTAACCAAGTCGCGACCTGCCGTTCTCACAATATTGGCCGTCCGCTGGCGATGGCTCTCTCATCCAGGCTCTTTTGCGCTAAAGAAATTTTGGTAGCTCGACAATCTAATCGAATAGTCTTAATCGATAACAACAAGCGTGGTGGGGCGAGTCGCAAGGGTCTCTCTCCCCCTCGAAAACGCCCATTCTCGCCGAATAATCAGGTACTGGCCTGACAGTGCATGCTTATCCCATATCAGCTCCTCGTATGTGTACTTACATAATACCTAAAGTACTTAGTAGCTATTCAGGGCCCGTTGTTAGGCAATAGCCAAGAATGGGCATTTTCGATGTCACGCGCGAGGGTCTCATGCGCTTGTACAACTACATCCGAAGGAGATCCATGGATCAATCCCATATGCATCCATTACCCCGCTACTGTTCATTGTGTAATCCTTCCATTCCCATTTCTCCTTGGGTTGATGGCGCAAACAAGTAGCTATGTACTTACGTATCTGACTTTACTTAAGTAAGTAGGTGCTTACCCAGCAGTCCGTAGCAGATACGAAGAGCGTAAGAACGGACGACACCTCGTACAACGGGCTAGAGGATCGACACGCTCGACGAAAACCAACTAAGCAAACGCGGGCGCGCGCGTCGCCGTGTCTTGTCGATTTGAGACATGTGCATGGTGGGGCTGGAGCGAAGCGCAGGCTGATGGATCCTGCCGTACTATGTACACAATACTACTATGTACATAGATGGATCGTGAGGGGCAGACGGCCAGCGCATCGGCGGGCCTCGTCTCCCCCGTACCAGTAGTCCAGTCCCTGAACGGGCGAGACGGCCATCGCCGGCTGTGGTTGGTCTGATCCAGTGTAGCTCTGATGTGGTGGTAGGTGTGGATTGTGGCAGATCTACATGGTAATCCCCCTCCATCCATCCATACCAAGCCAAGCCGGTCCCAGGGGACAGGCTCACCACCAGTCGTCGCATGATTGCTTCCATGGAGCCTGCCCGACTGGACAGGGAGGTTAAGTACTTTGGTGTCGGCAACCCATGCTGCTTGCCTGATAAGGTCCCTCCTACGGGGTACGCTTGTACGCGGACGATAGCAGGTGGGAGTGGGTGGGTGAGGGGTGGTGAGGGGTTGGTGGTGTTGCACCTTGGTGAACTGGAAGCCGTCTCGAGCCTGCGCGCCTTGTTTCGGCTGGTGGGTGTGCCACACTCGCTTCGCCGCCCGCTTCCGCCCCCCTCGTGACAGGCGGGATTAGCTCTTGGGCCACGGCATGACGCAGTGGGAAAGCTGACGTAGCTCTCTCTCTCTCTCTGTGTGTGTTTGTGTCTAGGTCTCCTTGGGTGCCGCTGGCGATAGGTCGACGCGGCGCCGGATGCCTCCCGTTTCGGGCGTTATTCGAGGCCCTCTTAAACCCCCATGTGATGCCCCTCTCCCGCCGACTTCCTTCCCCCGGATCCCATCATCATCTTCTCCTTCCACCCAGACAGACCATCTCTGCTCACCCCCGGCCAGTGTGTTGTTTCCTCAACTTCAATAGACCGTTCGCCCGCCCACCACAGACCACCGCCACCATGCCTACCTACATTGTGCGTGCTGTGCATTTATTTACCTGCTTGTTCTCCCCGCACCTACCCGCTCATACACTAACCGAAACCCCTCCTCAAGGTGACCTGCAAATCCGAAGCCACCCCCGAGCAGGTGGCCGCTGCTAAGAAGCACGCCGAGGACTCGGGCGGCAAGATCGGACACGAATACAGCCTGATCAAGGGATTCTCGTACGCCTTTCTCTCCCCCTCCCCCCGCTTCCCCGTTTCCAAGCCCCGCCTCTCTAACGGCATGTGCCATCTGCAGCGTCGAGTACCCCGAAGACCAGATCAACACCCTGGAGTCCCACGAGCATGTCCAGGCCGTCGAGAAAGACCAGGAGGTCAAGACGCAGTAGACGGCCCCTCGATGGATTTGTCTCTGATGCTGGGGGCCCGAGGGAGGGGCAAGGACGGAGGGGCGGGGGCATTGGGAGGAGATGCTGCCGCAACGCATGCAGCGTCTTGCCACATGGTTCCATTACTGCTACTCGGGTCGTTATCTCTCACGGCTGAACACGAATCCCATTACGATCCACAAGTGGGCATCTATGTGATATCGGTCGCCCGTGTAATAAACCACCCGCCACCGCGCCCGTTCACACCCCGTACACGGGGCACGACGGCTGGAAGCCCACCAGCCGATCGCCCTCGGAGGGCCGGAACTTCTCCTCCTTGTACCACACCTGCGCCGTCTCGGCCAGTTGCTCGACCTCGGAGAAGTCAAAGTCCTTCTGCTGGAGCTGGTCGTACACGCCGCGCGCGTACCCGGGGGCGATGTTGTGGATCTGGGCCAGGTACTTCTTGCGGATGAGGGTCTGGTTGCAGAGGTTCAGGAACTTGCCCGTGTTGCGGCACGTGTTGGTGCGCTGCTCGTCGCTCATGACGCGCGACCACAGCTCCCGCGCCTGCGTGTACTCGCTCTTCTTGCCCTCGTGCCAGTAGTGGCTCTGGCGGCTGCAGATGCTGTCGGCCACCTGGAACGCCGGCTCGGCCGTGTCCGGCCGGAACTTGTGCGCGTACGAGTTGGGGACGTACTGGGCGTTGCCCGCGTGGTTGGCGTCGACGCGCATCTGCCCGTCAAAGTTGAGCGACGAGTAAGACTGCGACATGAAGGGGCAGTTGACGGGGATCTGGTGCAGGTTCACGCCGATCCGGTGGTATTGCGCGTCCCGGTAGAAAAACGTCTATCCCGGAGTCAGTTTGAACCGCGGAGGGGTATAGGAAAGGGGGGGGACCTTGGTCCAACAGGGCCAAGTCGTGACATACGCGGAACTGCAGCAACGGGTCCGGAGAGTCCCCGATGCCCGGCACCATGGATCCGGGTGAGAAGGCCGCCTGCTCGACATCGCGATGGAAGTTCTCTGTCCGAAGCGTCAACACTGTCCCACGCTGTCTGATCGGGGTAAACCTTACCTGGGTTCTTGTTCAACACCAGACGCCCAAAATCGTGCATAGGGAATTGCCCACGCGGCCACACCTTGGTCACATCGAAAGGGTCAAAGCCCAGCTTCTCCGGGTCGGCCTCCTCGGGCTGCATAATCTGGACCTTGGCCGTCCACTCGGGCTCCTCGCCGGCCTCGATGGCTTCCCACAGCTGCCTCTTGCTGTAGTCGGGGTCTTCGCCCATGGTACGGATGGCCTCGTCGTATTTGAACTGCTTCTGTCCGTGCTTGGCCATGAAATGGTACTTGATGTACACGAACTTGCCCTCCTGGTTGATCCACCGGAAGGTGTGGCAGCCGTAGCCGTGGTTGTGCTTCCAGCCCACGGGCGTGCCGTGGTCGCTGAAGAACATCATGCCGGCGTGGTTGCTCTCCGGGGTGCACGCAAGCAAGTCGAACAGCGAGTTCATGTCCAGCAGGAAGTTTTGCGGGTTCCGGGACTGCGACCGGATGACATCGGGGCCCTGGATGGGGTCTCGGCAGAAGAAGACGGGCCAGTTCAGTCCGACGACGTCGTAGTTGCCCTCCTTGGTGTAGAACTTGACGGCGAAACCACGGGGGTTCCGGCCCTGGTCCGGGTACTCCCGACCCAGAGTGACGGTGGAGAAGCGGATGAAGATGGGCGTCTTCTCACCGACCTGCTGGAGGAAGTTTGCTTTCTGTTCTTACCGTGAGCCAACGCGTTCACGAAAGGGCAGGGAACGGGGTCGCCCTACGGTCAAGGCTGATACGTCATGCGTGCACTCGAAGTATCCGAACGCTCCGCTTCCGCAAGGGTGAACCATCCCTATACTGGTCAGTACAGTCGAATATAGTCACTGACCTCGGGCTGACTTACGCTCCAGGTTCTTAGAGCGGTTGAAGGTCTGCTGCTTCCTGCACCTCAAGGTTAATACTACTGCAACCAACCCTTTCGAGTGAAGACATCTTACTGGAATAGGAAAACGTCGCTGGCCACAGGGATGCCGCCGATGGTTTTGCTGTGGGCACTGGAGTATACTGTTAGAAGCCAAGTGACCCCTTTGTGTATACAACATCAGTCGGACTCACGGGTCGGGCCACGGGATGCCTTCATTGTTGGTATAGTAGGGACCGTCATCGGCGCGTTTGCCTCCCTCAACGGTCCCAGACACTTTGGCAATGATATCGGCTGGGCCTTCGTTGGCGCTTTGCATATGGCTCACACGGTTGCTGCGAGACTCTCCGGCAGCCCCCCCTGAAACGCTCTGCTTTATTGCTTCAAGTGGGTGCTGAGTGATCCCAAACTGGTTTGAATTCGACATCGTGGCCTCGGTGGTGTAATTGGATCAATATGAAAAGAGTAAGACTGCCCAGGCAACGTGAAATGACTTCCCGATGGTAATTGACATTCGGCGAGACGCCGTAATCCGGACTGCTGTAGACATATATATGCTTCGGGGATTTCTCTCTCTGCACACTCGATACATAGTACGCTCCCGCAAAGAGACTCGATGTCCATGGCTCCCGGACATCACCTCCGGTCCCCTCTTGCTCTGACGCTCGGCGACGTAGCTATTTCCAAGCCCCCCATGGTTCACGTCTCCTCACAGCAAGAATCCATGACAGTGATACTATGCCGGCCTCTGTATTCGGCTGGGTATAGAAGGCTTGGCTGTATAGTTACACTGCCGAATGATTTCGTCACGACTAAGCCACGGGCACCCGCCGGAGCAAAATCTCCTCTGGGAATCCGGGACTCCCTCCGATCATCCATTGGCGAGTCAATGGTTAAAATGCGCCAGTGGGCCCCATACCAGCGATGCAGAAAGGAATAGGCATTCCGGAGGTCATAATGTGTGCCGGAGAGAGTCTCCCTACCGGATTTCCGGGGACGAGCTGGGCTAGCATCCATGGCTTAGACCTAAAGCAAGTACACTTCAAGTCCCAGGGACGAAGAGTGCGAGCCGCATTTTTCGCCACGTGCCACCCCAAAAAAGAGAGAGAGAGAGAGAGAGAGAGAGAGAGAGAGAGAGAGGTGAGGTGTAGCCACACGCCCCCCGCCCTTTCCGGTTGTCAGCAGCCGACGGAACGCCAGAGTGGTGCCCGCCCAGTTTTCGAGTATCGTGGACGTGTACAGCGAGGACGCCGCCTGGTTCTACCCAATAAGCCTTGGCCAAGGATTGCTGTCGCGGCCACAGTGGCGATCAAGGAAGTACTCGGCGAGAGCGCACGCCGCCGAAGGGGCCCCGTGTATGGGGATTGCCAGGCCGCCGCCATTAACTACTTTACCTGGTTGATGGTGAACGGTCCATCTCAAGCGGTACTCTCGACGCAGGGACGAGGTTTTCCGAGCCGCGGCGGGACGATACTCGTCCTCGCGCCATTGTCGCGGTCCTCGGGCGCCTTGAAAGCTCATCGCTATTGGAAACCTGGGTAGGTACTGGATACCGGTTACAAAGAGGCCAAGGAAGTAGACCTAGCGGATTGCCCATGGAATGGAGGGGAAATGGCCTGGCACCTGCCTTCCATCCGGAGGCCCGGGAAAATCGGGACCGGGCCGGGGCCAGGAGAAGACGACCGGGACAACCGGCACCGGCAGGTGAAGATGAGGGGAGTGTACATGAGTGCACGTTTCCATGGACCCAAGGCCAGATGGATGTTTAGCGCCGGGGTCACTTGTGGGGGGGGGGCAGCACGAAACCTCGGAAATAGAAGAAAGAGAAAGTCACGGACGGAACTATACGCGGTCTTGCCATCAGAAAGCGTTCACTGGGCGACCTGTGTCTCTGAGGGTGGGCGGATTCTACTGGCATCCAAGGATCAGCCTCCGCCCTCGCAATCACTGGCCCCAGCACGCCAATTGCCATCTTTCACGAGTTTGCCCTGATAGATCATCCAAGTACGGTGGTGGAGGTCGAGAGTGTCGCGTCTTTTAAACCGAGTATAATAACTCCATTTGGTAGCGGACACATGGGCAAGGCTCAACCCCTCGGGGGTTTTACGGCTATTAGCCAACAAGTATTACCTAGAACAGGAGACGGAGCCATTCATGTCTCGGCATTAGGCAATGGATAAATATATATATATTTTCATATATATATGAGCAGTATGCGGCTTGCTACTGGATCTTCCCGACGCCCTTAAGTCGGAGGTAGACGTCGGTGCCCCAGCCGTAGAGGCTCTGTACGTTGATGCCGCCGCCGAAGTACTCGGCGTAGGCGCGGCTCAGCGGCAGGCCGTAGCCCAGGCCGGCGATAGAGCTGCCCCCGTTGCCGGCGCCCGAGATGACGCTGAGGGCGTCGGAGCCGCTGCCGGGGCCGCCGGGGACGTCGTCGTCGAAGGTGGTGAAGCTGTAGTTCCAGACGTTGGGCAGGACCTCGGGGGCGATGCCGCCGCCGCGGTCGCGGATGCGGATGGTCACGCCCGGGGCGTTGTCGTCGAGCGGCCGGATGTCCTCGCTCCGGAAGGCGCCCTTGTCCTCGGCGGGCGGGCTGAGCGTCAGGCGGGGCGGGCCGGCGTCGGGCGGCTCGGGCGCGATGGTGATGACGACGGGCTCCTGGTTGCGGCCCGTCTCGACGGTGGCGCGGAAGGCGTTCTTGAGGAGCTCGGTGGCGATGTACTCGAGGTGCATGGGCACGTAGGCGAACTGCGTCTCGGGCTCGCCGTCGATGATCCACTGCGGGCGCACGCCGTACTTGAGCTCGCACAGCTCGGCGACCCAGTGGGCGCACGCGTCCACCACCTGGGCGGGGCACAGGGCCGTGTCGATGACGCCGATGAAGCTGGGGTATTCGGGGCACGGCGTCGGGCTCGCCGAGGGGTCGAAGTGCGGCGCGGAGCTGTAGTGGAGGGCGATGTGCTGCTCGGCAATGAGGCGCGTGCCGATGCGGGTCCGGAGGTGCTCGTCCAGGAAGCGCGTGACCTCGGCGGGCGAGACGTAGCGGCGGCACTCGAGGAAGCCCTTGGCCAGGATGGGGATGGTGTCCTGGTGGGTGGTGACGAGCTCGGCCAGCACCGAGGTGAAGCGGATCTCGGCGTCGAGGTTGGAGATGGTGCGGTGCTTCCAGGGGAGCAGGGTCGAGAGGGAGTGCAGGTAGTTGCCGTAGATGCGGCTGATGTTGGGGTTGGACATGACGATGAAGGGCAGCTTGCGCAGCGCCTGAATGCGGCGCGCCAGCCGGATGGGCAGCAGGCTCAGCGTGAAGTTGGCCGAGTGGAAGAGCGCCTCGCTCGACAGCGGCGGCCGCCCATGCTTGACCAGGTCGGCCAGGCTGAGCGCGTGCTGGTGCTTGTTGCTGAGGTCGGCGATCTCGTCGTCGGTGACGGCCGCCGTGCTGGGCGGATGCGACCACTTTTGCCCCGCGGGCGACGCATTGTCGTGGGTGGCCGTTGACGGAGAAGATGACGACGACGGAGACGACGACGACGACGACGCCGCGCGCGCGAGCAAACCCGTCGACGACACGATGCCGCCGGACGGGCGCCGCCCCCCGAGGGCGACCAAACGACACCTCAATGGCCTGTGTAGAGCTCTCATGGCGGCATTGTGGGAGGCAGGAAGCGTCGCTCGGCCAGACGAGCATGTGCTGTCGGTCTACATTCCCGTCCCATCCGTCATTAAGTACATAATTTTGGGGGTGGCTTCGGCTTTGGCCGCGCCCGCACCCGCCGCCCATGCAAACCCCTAATAAGCTCCTCCTCCGTTAGTCACCGGGCTGTAAGAAAGTACATAACCTACGTAAGATCGATCATCTAAGTAATATGTGCCCGTTCTTGACCTCGCACATCATCTAAGTTATGTACATATGTACCCAGTACTTGGGTATGGAATAAGAAGGACTTGACTCTAGAGATTGAGGTATGTATCTACCTCTTAAGTACTTAATATCCATCCATGCCCGTACCCAGATTGAATTCCCCGTACCGCTTTCGCGGCTTCTTCCATCTGCCGTACCATCACACTGGGAAGCTACATCAATAATAAGCCTTCAGCACTCCACACCGCTCCCCCAATGGCCCTTGACGCATGGGATGGGATTGGAGAACCTAGCGTGCGACCAATCAGTCCTCTCAGCGAAGTTTAGTAGGTATGTAATGTAAGTACCTACATCTTAGATCGTCTCTTGTGCGGCAAGGAACAACATAAAGTACGGTGTGATTTATTTGCCCGTCCTAGACCATCCATCACATACCAATTGTCTTACTCGAGCCACCGAGAGCTACTTACATCCCATACTGCACACGATGGAAACCCGAGCAATCATGTACCCTTGAAGCAGCGAGACAGGAGGCGGTGAAAGCTTCAAGTCCCCGAGCTGCGTTGCGCACAAGCACACCCTAGTACCATCACGTAAAAGACCAACATTGCACGGGACCTCGATGAAGTCGAAGCAAAACAATGGCTCGCTGTATTACAAAACGTCCTAAGTCCCTGGATTTTTTCTTCTCTCTCAAGTGCTTCCGAAAGGGATCGTGATTGCGGGAAGCCACACCTCAGGGCTTGGCAAGCCGATGGCTCCCCAGCCGCCGAAGCGCGTATTACACCCTCGCCGGCCTGCAATATGCAGATGGCTGGACACAGTGGCGGCTAACCAACTAAGTAACCCCAAGTACCAATTCTTCCCAACGCCCGTAGTACGATATGCAAGTAGTCCTCCCCTCCTATATACATCCACACATTCGTCCCGCAGGCCCGCCTCACATGTTGGCAAGCTCGTGGTCGATCTGCCGGTCCATGAAGGTCCGCTTCTCGCCCACCAGCTCCGTCTGGAGGCGCTGCTCCACGAGCGCCCGCACCTGCTTTTTGGTGACCGTGTCGAGGTCGACTTCCCTCAGCACGGCCTGGATGGCGTCCACAATCGTTGCCTCATCCGGTCCGACGTGGCCGCGCTGGAAGTCAAACGACGCCATGCTCTGGTGTCCGGGGCCGGGGCTCAGTCCGGGCCGCGACAGCGTCACTTGCGACTGCCGGTTCATCTCGTACCCCGACGGCGACGCGTTGGCCACGTTGCGCAAGTTGGACGTGGACGGCCTGTCCTGGAAGGGGCTGGCCATCCGCTGCATGTCCCCAAACGACGCCGTCGACTGCCGGTTCATCGGGTTGTCACTGTAGGGCGCAAACGGAGTGCTGCGCCCACCGGCAAAGGGGTTGGGCGACTGCGACGACGGCGGCATGTAGGTTGACCCCGCACGTCCGTTGCCTTGCAGTCCCGTCAGAACGCTCGGTTGACGGACCGACGAGTAGACGCTCTTCATGTCGTCCATCTCGTAGCTGTCGCCAAACGGAGTACCGTAGTCCGCCTTCTCTGCGCCGCCACGACGACCCGGGAGGTTGTTCAGCATCGCGTAGTCGTCCCATCGCTGCAGCGGGATGCTGCTGGGCACAAACGGCTCGTCGTCCAGCGCAACAACCTTCTTGTCTCCCTTCTCACCGATGACGACACGGGTGTTACCCCAGCTGAAATCATCTTGGCGCCAGAATGAGAAGATGGGAAGAATGAAACTGTAGACCGGGTAGGCCATGAGGTAGATAATCATCCAACCAACCTGTAGTAGCCATGCGTCAGTAATCCCCACCACACAGACGTGTGTACAAGCAAAAAACTTACATGTTGCCAGCGGCGCTTGAGAATGAAGATGAGTGCCTGGAGACCGTACACACCAGCCAGCATGACAATCGAGATAAGCGGGAATTGGCCCTGGTGCGTCGCGACGCGGTAAATGAGGTATGCCAGGTAGATGGTCGTGGCAGGGAGAATAATCGTTCCGGCGAGATCAATGAAAACGACGAATCTCATCGAGAAACAGCAGAAACCACACATGTCGGGAAGCATAATGAGCTCGACCAGGTTGTGGATCGTAGAGTTAATCCATCGTCTTCGCTGTGAAAGCAGGACGCTCCACTTCTCAGGCGCGGCGGTTTGACAGTACGCATCCGGGATGAACTTGTACGACATGTAGGGGAAGTACTTGATCATGATGGTCGTGAGGTATCGATCCTCTCCCAGCGACAGCAGGTTCTTCTTGTGGAGGGTATCAACGTTGCAGATGCTGTAGTCCTTGATGACGCCATCGGCGATAATGAGAGGCTTGCCCTTGTCGGCAGTTCGCAGACGATACATGGAGAAACTAAACGTTGGTCAGCACGGCATGAAAACAATGAAGTAAACGAAGGGGCAACTCACCATCCCGGCAGACAGGTAACACTGCCGAACAGGGACTCGAAGGCCTTTGCCAGATGGTGGGAGATGAAGTATTCGTAGACCTGGATCATGCTCCACCACGACCTCTCTTCGTTCTGAAGACCAGTTTCACCACAGATACCGGCAATCTTGGCGTTGTTGGCGCAAGCGGCAACGAGACGGTTCAGGGAATCCTCGCGGACACACGTATCGGCGTCCACCATCATCAGATACTCGTACAACTCCGGGTCGACTCCAATGATGTTGTTGATCTGGTGGAAGATTTCAAGTTCGAGCGGGTTCATCGGAGCGCGGTGGTGGACACGGTTAAGGAAGCTCATCAACAGAATCTGCGAATCACGCTTGCCACGGTTTCCGGGCTTCGACTTGCTCTGCTCCGACTCCTTGCCGCACTTGACAATGACGATGTACGGCACGACATTACCTTCGTACTCGTACAGACCGGAGTAGACCTTTCCATAGTTCAGTTGCTCGATTCCGGTTCCGACCGACTTGAAGGGCAGCGCCGGTGGGTCAACCTTGGGATCAACACCGAGAATATCAAGTACGATCTTGGGTGTCGGGCGGTCATTGCCTTCTCCCACAATCACACCGTCGCAGATAACACAGATCAGCTTGCGTTTGTTATCGTACTGCAAGGCCGTGAGGGAATCGAGCGCCGTGCGTAGCGAGTCTTCGCCTTCGGTATAAGCAGGGACTTGACAGATAACGAACTTGTCTTGAGGGGCCGGTTGGCGTTTGGACCCAAATTGCAAAGCTGACAAGAATTTGACGACGATGACGGAACACAGAAGAACAGTGAAGGCCAGCAGAATGTAGTTGTTGGCCTGGCATCTGGCGGTGTAACGGAAGTCCGGGATGCCCACGTAGAAAGTGTTCATAATGCAATTGCGGTGGTTGTTGAGCCGGATGCTTGCCGTCCTGTTGTTGGCCACGTTGTCGAACTCGGCGTTCCACAGGTCGGTGATGTCTGTGCCGGGGTTGTCCTTGATGATGTCGGTCAGGGTAGGGTCCAGGAAGTTGTATTCTGGCCGTTGCTTGAAGAACTCAATCGTGTGGAAGTAGTCAGTAAGATCGTAAATCTTGCCATCGTAGATGGCCCATTCGTGGTTCTCCTTGAGGCCTTCGTCGGAAACCTGCTTCTTGTCCCACACCAAGTCGCCGTGGTAGTAATCCTTGATTCGTGGCAGGAAGTACTGGCTGTACCAGTCCGGCTCGCGAAGTTTGGACGTGGTATCGGCAGCGTAAAATCCGGACGTGTGGTCACCCTGCGGGATCTCCATGGTGTTGTTCGTCATCAAACGGATGGTGTCCTTGATACCAAGACCCGGGCAAGTAAGCGGCAGGGGGGCGATGAAGTACAGATCCAGGTTCTGGCCTGCAAACTGCATCATGAGGTCCGAGGTCGTCTTAATACCGCTGTCGCTGTGCTGCAACCTCCAGAACGAAGTGATATCGTAAACCTTGCCGTGGATGCTGACCCAGAAATCATCTTCGCCCATGTGGCCTGCTACCTCATCCTGGGCCCACGCCTTGTCCATGTTGGGGCAAAGCAATTTGCCGAATGCGATAATCCAGAACAGAATGATGGCGTTACAGAGGGCAATGAGGAAGACCAAGACAAGTTTCTCGCGCCATGCCAGACGGACGTCGGGCCGCTTCATGCGGCCAACAAAGCTGAGCAACGGAGAGGGGATCCAGAAAGTGAGGGCCCAGACAAAGGCTACCCAGGCACGACGGCTCAAGGTCGTCTCGGTCTCCTCGATGTGCTTGCCTTCGGCGAGGGCGGGGTCCAGACCCTGGACGAAGTCGCCATCGGCTGTGTAGAAGACTTGATCGCGGATCTGGTCACCCTTGTGGCCAAGACCGTAGTCGCCCTTGCTAACGTTACGCATGCCGCTGGGAGCGACCGAGGGGGCGCGGGGGGTCTGGCCCAGGGTCATTTGGCTTTGGTTGTGTACCGGGTTGAGCAACTGGCTATTCGGCGGGTAGTCAGTGGGAGTCGGGCCCCCAAAGTAACCACTGCCCGTGTTGGAATAGCCCGTTTCAGGGCCGTTGGGAGGCATGGCCATGTTGGCCATACCAGGGAAGCTCTCGCCGGGCTTCAGGTCCAGCATGCTTTCGGCCTCCCACCAGGGGGCCTCACGCATCCAGACACGTTCTTTGCCAATGGTGACCTCGCCGTTGCTCCAGCCCCTCTCGAGGATCCAGGTCTCAATGCCTTCCCTGCCATCCCTGCAGCCGAGGGGCGCAAATCGCTGGGCGAACTCGTCGATGTCAAAGTCGGCAGTGAAGTCGAGGTTCTTGTTTCGGCGGTTGGCCCACTCGGGAAGTCGCCAAGCCCGCAGTTGTCGGGATACGGTGCCGGCCGACCACGCCGAAGTGACCGAGGGCAGGGCGGCCAGGCTCGCAGGCGAGTCATCGGTCGGGTGGAGCGCCAGGTGGTACCAGACGCGACTGCTGGCCAGCACAGCAGGAAGATCGAGACGTCCTGCACGGCCCAGGTTGATGCCCTCGCCAGCCGTGGGGAAGAGAAGTTTCTTGAGGAAGCCGTCATCCTCGCCAGCCAGGCCGACCTTCTCCAGGATGACCTCGCGCTTCTCGAGATCGTGCTGACGTTCGCGCCCAAGCGGACCCGTCATGATGCCCAGATCCGGTGCAACGTCGGAGACGGCATTCTGCATCTCGCGAAGAACGGAGCTGTTGACAGGCACGACCTCGACGCCGTCCTCTTTCATCTCAGCATTGATACCGGTGGTGTCATCGAAAACGCCGCGCATAGCCACCGCTTTGCCCAGCGCCGGATCGGGCAGTTCCAGGACGGTGATGCAGACAGTGTCGCCGTTGTCTTCATTAGAGGTAGGCGTGCGAACACCGCGGCCATCAAGTGACTCGGTTCCGTCGCGAATGCGGTTCATTTGCGCGGCGATGGTCTCGTTGGCCTTGGAAAGAACCCAATCCACCAAAGCCTCGTACAGGCCACCCACCAGGGTCTTTCGGTCCTCGGTGGTGCACTGTTTGGCGAGGACCTCGGGATCAAGACCCAGGAGGCCACTAACGTCCTCGCAGATGTCCTCCAAAGATTCCTCATCCACTCCGTAGTCCAAGGTATTGCCCAGTTTCAGTAGGCCTGCCAGCGTAGAGATGAAATTCCGGTGCGCCGAGCCCTTGATGCCAATTTCCTTCAGGGCAGTTCGGAAGTCATCCGCCGCCGCGGCATCGTCGGCAGTCGGCAGGTAAGAAGGGGGGTCGAAAGTACCGGAGCGCGCCAGCAGCGAGTAGCTGGAGGCGGGCTTGAGGCCAAGGAACTCGCGCTCGGCGGGTGTGGATGCCGAGGTTAAGAGATAGTAGAAGACGTCAAAGGCTCGGTGACCCGGCTCTGAGGGGATGTTGAGGAGACCGCGGAAGGTGTCAATGCCTCCCTGGGACAGGGAAACACTCGCAGCCGTCAGGTTTCCAGCCAGGTTCATCGTCAGGGTCACGCCCAGGGCAGCTTGGCGGAGCGTAGCATGGTTGTGAGGCGTCACGCATTGGATGAAGGGTCGGATCACGTTCAAGGTCGTGTAGAGGCTGGAGGGCGTGGAGAGCGGGAGAGCGGACAGGAAGGGCGCCAGCACGGAGGGGCTTGACGTGTGGAGGGAGCTGATACATGTCAGTAACACGCGCCGCACGAGTCGGGGAGCAGAACGAACCCAAGAACAATACAGCCATCCTCAGCACGGCGCCGGGCATGTTCCCATGCCCGGGCAGCCAAGGCGGGATCCACGGTACCTCCAACTTGACCGTTGGGGCCGGCTTGCTGGGCGGTGAGCCATGTGTTGACAACGATACTGGTGGCAGCGTCTAGCCGGTAGGGCTGGGAAGAGAGGTAGACGTTGTGGATGGCATTGAGAAGTGTCGTGGCCGAGACGGGCGCCTGCTGGCCGGGTCCTCGAGACCCGCCGGCCGACTCCGAGGCCAGCGAGTACATGGACATATGGCCTTGAGGGTTCGCCATGTTGAGCTCTGGTTAGATCGCGTTGCCCTCGCGGACAGCCACGACGTCTGGAGCAGAAACAGGCAGGCGAGGTGGACGGACAAAGCCAATCCGGGGTGGGCGGTTGCGAGAGGCAAGCAACGGAGCGGGCGTCAGGTATGGATGTAGTATCCAGCAAGCAGGCAGGTACGCGGCCAGGCCCAGTTGAGTATTGGGGAGGATTATCGTCGGGGGGGAGAGCGAGTGTGTTGAGAGGAACCCCGGGTTGGAAGGAGGACCTGAAAGTAGGGACGGGGTGCCGTTGCTGCTGAGCAACCTAACACGGCCTTTCGTGCCTGCACCACGCGGGCGATTACGAAACGATAGGATTAAACCGCCAAAGCGAGTGAGGCGGGGGTGTATAGCGACAGACACGTTACGAAAAGAGAAGAAAAAGTCGTAGGCGCCAAAAGACACACTTGACGGCCAAACATGTGTAGGAGGGATAGATGGTAGAGAGAGGGCCTGAGGATCAGATTCATCAACGACCGACGACGGTAGTGGCCGGTGATGGCCTTCGAAAAGCTCACCACCGTTCCCTGGCGGGCCTGGGCAAAGTAACCGAGCGTGAGGTACGGGCGGGTACGGCGAGCGATTGAAGCCAAAAGCGCAGCCACGCCAAACCGAAAAGGACGTTTTGCATAAGATATTAAGGTGCTGGGCCGGCTCAGAATAGCGTCGATCGGGTACTTGGCCTCTCCAGGCCAGCCTTTTCGTCTTCTCCCCCCCCCCCCCCCCTGGTCCCTTAAGTCCCTGTGCCCGGGGAGAGCGGCGGCGGCCATGATCTGCCACAGCCAGCCAGCCAGCGAGCCAGTGAGCCAGTGAGCCACCCGGCTTTGCAACCTGAACGACCCTGGCCGAACCCCTGAGTACATCGTACATACACCCACCACATACACAGTACAGGTAATCCACCACTGCAGACTGGAGCGCTGCACTCCATAAAGGTTCCAATCTGCTTGTGAGACGCCTGGCGCGAACAGCCGCAATCCCCACCCCAGCGGCAACCCCCCCGGTCTCCTCTCCCCTTTGGCCCCCCCCCAGCATCAATCGCCGAGAGCCCAGCCCGCACAGCCCGGCTGTCTGTTCTTGCGGTTCATCCGTGGCTGGAGAAAAAAGCAGGCATGCATGCAAAGAGTGGGTACGGTGGTCCTCCCGCCCCGTGTTGAAAGGAATACGAAGCGGCGAAATGGGTCGATCATCCACACCATCGAACGAAAACTGACTGGCAAGACTGCGGTGACACGGGACCTTGACTGCATACTAACTGCCTTGGGTTCCAATGCGAGGGTGCCCTCGGCCGCCCCACCCGCGTCTACTGTGATGTATCCAGTGTCTCCAGCTGGAAGCCTGTCGAGAATCCATGCAATGCCGGATTCTCGAAGCTGAGCGAGTCAACCGGGAGGAGCCCGAGGACAGAGACAGGAGGGCTGGCTGGTTGTTATGCATGGAAGGCAAACGGGCTGACGGGGAGCAACCATAGCTGGGGCCGAGGCAGAGGACTACAACGAATATGGGAATATGCCTTTTGCCGTCAAAGTGGTGGTGGCAGCACAGAGAGGTAGGTAAGTACTTATGTAATGTATGTATCTAGGACCTAGCTATGGACCTTATTATGTACTTACTCGTGTCTAGATACATCCATACCTCATAGATATCTACCAAGATATAGATGTACATAAGTAGGTATTAGGGGCGCGGGTGGCCGGACGCAAGAGGAGTGGACGAGCGTTGGGGGCTCCGGTTGGCGCATTCCGCTCCGCCGCCTCTGCAGGCCAACGCGGACGAGGTTTTAGGTTTGCCGCGCAGGCTCGCAGGCTTCCAGGGCGCATGCAGGTCGTCTAGGGGCACCCGGAACGGTTGCATAGCAGTTGGGAGTGTAGGGAGGAGTAACACCATCTTGGTCACTGCCACTCGGCCAAAGCCGCCCACAGTGGACCGGAAGTACTTGTAGGCAGACGGTGGATGCTGAGACAGGAGACGGCGGAACAGCGATACTCAAAGCTTGTCGGAGCGGTGGGCTCTTTGTCCCCGGCACAGCATACGGATGTGTGTAGTAGTATGGGAAGTACCGGCCACACCGCGCGGGTTTTGGCGAGAGAAGTGCCCGACCGAATTGAACAAGGCGAGACAGGAGAAGACGACCTACCTCTGTCTGCGCAGATGACCGCCTGGACACGAGTCTTTCGTTGCTTCGTGTCCGCCGCCACCGCCGCCGCCGAGTGCGGATTGTCTCGCGCGGCCTCACACGTTTACGTGAGTGAAGTGGGTGTAGGAAGTAGGTAGTCAGGCTTCAGGTAGGTAAGTAGGTGCTACTTTGGTGTAAGTATGTACTTTCCACCCATAGGGAGTACTTGTAGAAGCGGGTGTGCAGCACGCAGCTCACGCACGTCACGTCATGGTGTCGGGTGGGCGGGCGTGGGAGCGAGAACGGCCGGCGCGTCTCGTGTTGGACAAGGCGATGTGCAACTATGGTGTCCTCGGGGCCGTATTGTTGATGTTGTTGTTATGGATGGTTGCCGGGTTTTTATTTTTAGGCGCTTTCGATGGATGCCTGCCCACTTACTGGCCCTCGCGCGTCCCACCGAAATCCCTATTCTCCCGCCCAACCTCCCGCCCAAGATGGTTCGGCTGGCACCCACTGGAAGGAATTGCTTGGACGGCCGGATGGCATGGCTAGCGAGCTGGCCCTTGCAACGCGACGAACATGCGCCCGTTCCGTGTCCTAGCCATAGTAGCGTGCCATCAAGTTTCAACCTATCGGTTTGACAGGTCCAGCGAAGCGGGCAGGACTCGCCGGCGTACGAGGTTAGATGGTATGGGAGGAGACCCGGAGGGTAAGGAGGTAGGTACATAACTTATTAGTGGAAGGCCGCTTCAAGGGTGGCTCTCGGTAGCTACCCTCCATACAAGTAAGGTAAGTACTACTTACCTCCATACCGGAGCTGTGATGGATGGGATCCCATATGGGAAGGGGGGCGCCATTACGAGGTGGATGGCGGGAAGCTGAGCCGCCGCCGCCGCCGCCGCCGCCGCCGCCGTCGCTGCTGCTGCTGCTGCTGATGATGAGCAAGCTTCACGCCCTCTCTTCCTTCCACCAGCCCATACGTTGCAACGCCACCACCAACGGCACCACTACCGGCACCTGCACCTGCACCTGCACCACCACTAACCACCACCCACTGCCACCAGACGCGTCTGCCGCGCTGCACTCGCGGGCTTTGTCGAGATGTACCTACCTCTCTTACATACTAACCACCTGCACTTTGTCCGCTGCACTTTCTCTCGGCCCACGGAGCCCGCCCCTCGATCACCCGTTCCCAATCTGCGGGTTTTGGTGAGATCTGGGGCGATGATCCAGGGAAACACTACGACTATGGCCCAAGCAGTCCCGGCGCCTCGCTAACCAAGCACGTACATGATGAGCAAGATGAGAGCCACAAAGGGGTACATGCAGCGTGCCTAGATGCTTGCATACGACTGACTTCCTGCATACGCCCACAGGGCTGCCGCGCAATCCAGCTGCAGGCCGTCCAGTCAGCAGCGCGTGATGCCGCGTGCTCGTGCTCGTAACTTGTTGTGTGCTTTGCTCGTGCTCATGCTCATGCCCGGGCATGCTCATACTCGTGCCGATCGATAACTCATGCTCGTCGTTGTTCGTACTCATGCTCTCTCCCCTCCCGCCCCCCTCTTCCAAATGAAGCTTCTTGGCCTGCCCGCCCGAAGCCTGGAGCCTCCCCTACCTGCTACCCGCCTCCTGCCTTGCTCTGAGTTGGCACGGCGAAACCTGGCCCTGGCGACTTGCGGCGGCGCAGTAGAGACTTACTTCCCAATGGTGCGTGCCCCATATACTAACTACACAGGGCATCCAACTTACCTACCAGACGCGGACTGGCTGCGGTCGCCGCCCCGGACAGTCACTGTCCAGTGCTCCCTTTCCCCCCATGGATCCTTCTCCATCCGACCCCCTCGAACGCAACCTCGCGGCCAAGCTGGACGTTGTACCTGGGGCCCAGCAAGTGGCGTCACTCTGCCAATCATGGGTGCCGGGTCGCAAACTCTATTCGAGTCGCAGAGAGACCCCCCAATATCACACATCGTCATGCGTTGAGACCCAGAGCGCAGCGCGCAAGTTGCAATTAGACACAAGCAACACGCTATTGCATCCCGGCCTAGGAGGCACCGCCGACTCCTCGGGCATATGGGCCGGTCGGCAACGCAGACGGGGCCCCCTAGGAACCTAGGCAGGTACTTCAATTACTGGAGGAGGTGCTGGCCTTGAGGAGCGGAGGAGGCGGGTAACTTTTGTACATACTACCTACCTACCTACATACGCAGTATCGTACTATATATCGCGCATCCCGGCGCCCATGGGAGAGGGATGGCGCGGACCAGACAGCTAGTTAGGGGACCAATCGGTCTGGAACTCGTTGAGGGCCCAGTTTCTTTTCATATTCCTGCTGCGGGCGTGGATGTGCGGTGTGCTCCGGGGGCTTGTTTTGGCAATGCGCTCCAGGGTATCCTTACTCCGTACCTCCGTACGAGTCGACCCCCCCTCCAGGTCTGTTCCTCGTGGTCGGGTCGGCATCCTTCGCCCGTCGGCACGGTACGGTACCGTCAAGTGAGAGAGAGAGACGGCGGTGACCTCAAGGGGGGGGTCGGGCGCTGGACAGCCAGACGGACGGCGGAACGGGCGGGACGACTCGCTGGCCGTCGGCCAGAGTTCGACCCATCACCAGCGAGCGTCAACATGGCCGTGAGACAGGCGAGAACTGAGAGGTCGCCATCGCAACCTGACTGCCTGCCACGGTCGTTCGAGACACACGCGCACACACGCGCGACACGTGCTGTCCGCTTGGTCTCGTTTGGCTTCGCAAGTCGCACAAGCGCTCGACCGGTTTTCGTCGCCCATTTGCCTTCTATCTGCTTCGGCCTCCACCGTCTAGGCATAGTGTCCGCTCCGGTGGTGGCCCCGGCGGTGCCACTCAGCCTGCTTGTCGGGATGGGTACATGTATGCGAGTACCGCAGACTTCGTATGAGCGTGAATCTGCACCCCTGGCGCGTTCCGGTCGCCGTACTGCCTTAGGCCTGCCCTGCCCTGCCCAGGGCGGGTGGGCTGCCTACCTATCGAGAAAACAGTCCCATTTCCAGTTACACGCCCTCGTCGCCCCGGGAAGCTCGCTCGCTGCTTGTAATCCCCAATTCCCATCGTTGCAGAAGGCAAACCCGACGTCCGAGAACGCCTCTCCAAAGCCGTCCCGGTGCTTGCCTCTGTCTGCTCTTTATTTCCCGTTCTACCCACACTCGCTTTTCTTAGCATCGCATTTGCTACGCTCGCTTGCTTAGGCATTTAATTCTATTTCGGGCCTGGTTTGGACGCTTCAGCGCCGACCAGAAAGAGCCACCACGCACAGAGGGAACCTGCACACACACACAGAGAGAGAGGAACCACAAACAACCAGGGGATCCGGGAGACGAACCCCCGACTGCCACCACGAAAAGAAGGCCCTTCTCACGCCCCTATTCGGCAGGCAAACCAAAGTCAACCCTCACGAGCCATTGACCTCCCGCTCCAGATAGGTTCGACGGTGCAAACCGTGAGCCAGTCGCTGGCTCTCCGTCCATCAT
This sequence comes from Nigrospora osmanthi, assembly GCA_029489945.1. NCBI lineage: Eukaryota > Fungi > Ascomycota > Sordariomycetes > Amphisphaeriales > Apiosporaceae > Nigrospora > Nigrospora osmanthi. Next base: position 1,352,977 of record CP120505.1, read on the forward strand.
GGCTTTGAATCTGCCATTGGGTGGTGGCAGCGGAGGGGCTCACACCCAGCCCTCGCTGCCCTCGCTGCCTGCTCATCTGCAGTCCGACACCCACATCACGGCACACCTCGCGAGTCGTTTCCACGTCTCCGTGCCGACTGCTCGCCTGTCTTCCCATGCCCTCATCTCCCTGAACACGTACACCTCGTCGACCAAGGGTCTCGATGGCGGCAAGGAGGGCAGCGCCATGGCCGGCGCCGAGGACATGGCCGACCGAGCCTTCATCCGTCTCGGCCACCGCTCCGAGAACCAGGCCGTCCTCTTCCTCGGTGAATCCGGCTCCGGCAAGACGACGATCCGATCTCACCTGTTGACGGCGCTGTTGAACAAGTCGTCCACCCCCCTCTCGACCAAGGTTTCCCTCGCTACCTACATTTTCGACTCGCTCACCACCACCAAAACTGCCACCACGCCGACGGCGTCCAAGGCCGGCCTGTTCTACGAGCTCCAGTACGACACTGCCTCCACCACGAACCCGCTGCTCATCGGTGGAAAGCTGCTGGATCACCGTCTGGAGCGAAGCCGCATCGCCGAGGTGCCCACGGGCGAACGCAACTTCCACATCCTGTACTACCTGCTGGCCGGTACAAGCGAGGCCGAGAAGGCGCATCTCGGCATCGACACCCCCAAAGATGCCGCCGGACAGCGACGATGGAAGTACCTCGGCCACCCCACCCAGTTGAAGGTCGGTATCAACGACGCCGAGGGATTCCAGCTTTTCAAGACGGCCCTGCGGAAGCTCGAGTTTCCCCGGAGCGAGATTGCCGAAATCTGCCAAATCCTGGCCTGTATTCTGCACATTGGCCAGCTCGAGTTCGAGACGACGTCGAGCACGACGGCCACGGGCGATGACAGCGGCGGCTTCTCGCACGAGGGTGGCCAGACCATCACCGCCGTGCGGAACAGGGACATCCTGAGCATTGTTGCCGCCTTCCTGGGGGTCAGCGCTCAGGATCTGCAGACCACCATGGGCTACAAGACCAAGATGATCCACCGCGAGAGGGTTACGGTCATGCTGGATCCCGCTGGCGCTCGTGCCAATGCCGACGAGCTCGCACGCACCATCTACTCCCTCCTCGTTGCCTATGTCATTGAGACGGTCAACCAAAAGATCTGCGCGCCCGAGGAGGCCATTTCGAACACCATTTCGATTGTCGACTTCCCCGGCTTCGCTCAGCAGACCTCCACCGGCTCCGCTTTGGACCAGCTCCTGACCAACGCCGCCACCGAGTGCCTGTACAACCTTGCTCTGCAGAACTTCTTCGACCGCAAGGCTGATCTCCTCGAGACCGAGGAGGTGACCGTCACTGCCACGAGCTACTTCGACAACTCGGATGCCGTCAAAGGCCTGCTAAAGCCTGGAAATGGCTTGCTCAGCATTCTCGACGACCAGACGCGCCGGCACCGGACCGACATGCAGCTTTTGGAGAGTTTCCGCAAGCGCTTCGAGGGCAAGAACCCCTCCATCACCGTCAGCTCCGCTCAGGCCAAACTCCCAGGCAGCAACTTCTTCACCGAGAACACGGCGGCCACCTTCACGGTGAGGCACTTTGCCGGCGAGGTCGAGTACCCCATCAAGGGTTTGATCGAGGAGAATGGCGAGATCATCTCGGCCGACTTGATGAACCTCATCAACTCGAGCAAGAGCGAGTTCGTTAGCCGTCTCTTCGGCCAGGAGGCTCTTCAGACCATTATGCACCCGCAGGAGCGAACCACTGTCATGCAAGCTTCCGTCAGTTCCAAGCCTATGCGTGCGCCCAGTGTCGTCTCCCGCAAGACTACGCGGACGATGCGGACCAACCGCATGCGTCACCAGGACTCGGTGGACGAGTTCGGAAGCGAACCAGACACGAGGGCAGAGAACAAGAGCGCCGAACCGCGAAAGTCCAGCCGCGTCTCCGAACAGGGAGCTTCTGGCCAGTATCTCTCGTCGCTGGAGAACGTCAAGCAGTCCATCACGTCGCCTAACACGAATAACTATTTCGTGTTCTGCTTGAAGCCCAACGATCGCCGCATAGCCAACCAGTTCGACAGCAAGTGTGTGCGGACGCAGGTGCAGACCTTCGGTATCGCTGAGATCAGTCAGCGTCTGCGGGCCGCCGATTTCAGTTTGTTCCTGCCCTTTGGCGAGTTCCTTGGTCTTGCGGACGCCGAGACCATCCTGGTGGGAAGCGAGCGCGAGAAGGTCGAGATGGTGGTCCACGATCGCCAATGGCCCAGCAACGAGGTGTTGATCGGATCCACGGGTGTCTTCCTCAGCGAGCGGTGCTGGATGGAGATCGCTTCGCTCGGAGACGGCCACTCGGCGTCCGGTCGCTACCACTCGGATGTCGGCGATGGCATGACGCCGTCTCCGGATCTGCCCTTCGGTGCTTCCAAGGAGCGCTTGACCTCGTCGTTCGCCAACACGCCGCAGTACAGCGATAAGGCCAGGGGAGGCTACTTTGGCGCAACCCAAGATGACACCCGATCCGAGGCCGGCGTGTCGGCCTTCGGCAACGGTGATATGTTCAAGAACCTGGACACTCGAGAACAGATGGCCGAGAGGGGTAACGAAAAGTCGCTCGTCGAGGTCGAGGAGGTCAAGGACAGTGCCAGCCGCAGGCGCTGGGTGTTCGTGACCTACTTGATGACCTGGTTCATTCCCGAGTTTCTCATCCGCTGGTGCGGCATGCCGCGCAAGGACGTGCGTATGGCGTGGCGAGAAAAGGTGGCCATCAACATGATGATCTGGTTCAGCTGTCTCGTGGCTGCTTTCTTCATCGTCGTCTTCCCCATGCTCATCTGCCCCAAGCAATACGTATATAGTCCCGAGGAACTGACGGCCTTCAACGGCAAGGACAACTCGGAAGGCGCCTACGTGGCTATTCGAGGTCAGGTTTTCGATCTCGGCGAGTACGGCCCTCGCCACTACCCCTCGTATGTCACCCAGAAGGCACTCAACCAGTATGCCGGACTCGACATTACCGATCTGTTCCCGGTGCAGGTCTCGGCTCTCTGCCAGGGCAGGACCGGGAAGGTCGATCCCTCCGTCACTCTCGACTACAGAAGCACCAACACGTCCGGCTCGGCCGATGTTATTGGCCGACAGGATCTGAACTGGAAATACCACGACTTCCGCTACTTCACGGATCTCTACCAGCCTGACTGGTTTTACGAGAAGATGGTCGTGCTCAAGTCCAACTTCAAGAAGGGCAACATCGGATACTCGCCGCAATACGTTGCCTCGCTCGCCAGCAAATCTAACCAGATTGCCATCCTCAACGGCCGCGTGTATGACCTGACCAACTACGCCAAGGGTGGTCGTCATGTGGAGGTACCCAAGGGCAAGAAGGCACCCACGGATACCGGCGTGACGGACTTCATGGACTCCCGCGTGCTCGATATCTTCAACATCCACTCGGGTGAGGACGTCACGAAGGTTTGGGAGGCGCTGGCCATCGACGCGGGCCTGCGCCGCCGCATGCAGCTGTGTCTGGACAACCTCTTTTACGTGGCCGATGTCGACACGAGAAACTCGGTCCGCTGCCGATTCGCCGATTACCTGATCCTGGCCATCTCCGTTATGCTCTGCTCCATTATCGGGTTCAAGTTCCTGGCGGCCCTCCAGTTCGGCGGCAAGAACATCCCCGAGAACCTCGATAAGTTTGTCATGTGCCAAATTCCCGCCTACACTGAGGACGAGGATTCGCTGCGCCGTGCCATCGACTCGGCCGCCCGTATGCACTACGACGACAAGCGCAAGTTGCTCGTCGTTATTTGCGATGGTATGATTATTGGTCAGGGTAACGACCGTCCCACGCCGCGTATCGTGCTCGACATTCTTGGTGTCTCTGAGTCGGTCGACCCTGAGGCTCTGAGCTTCGAGTCCCTCGGCGAAGGTCTCAAGCAGCACAACATGGGCAAGGTCTACTCGGGTCTCTACGAAGTCCAGGGCCACATCGTTCCCTTCCTGGTCGTTGTCAAGGTCGGAAAGCCGTCCGAGGTGTCCCGCCCTGGTAACCGTGGCAAGCGAGACTCTCAGATGGTCATCATGCGCTTCCTCAACCGCGTCCACTACAACCTGCCCATGAGTCCACTGGAGCTCGAGATGTATCATCAAATCCGCAACATCATCGGCGTGAACCCCACCTTCTACGAGTTCCTATTCGGTATCGATGCCGATACCGTCATTGCCACCGACTCGGCGAGCCGCATGGTGTCTGCTTTCCTGGACGACACTCGTCTCATTGCTGTGTGTGGTGAGACGGCCCTTACCAACGCCAAAGCATCCTTCGTCACTATGATTCAGGTGTACGAGTACTACATCTCGCACAACTTGGCCAAGGCCTTCGAGAGTTTGTTCGGCAGTGTCACCTGTTTGCCCGGTTGTTTCTCCATGTACCGCATTCGCGCCGCCGAGTCGGGCAAGCCCCTGTTCGTGAGCAAGGAGGTCGTCGAGGCGTACTCGACGATCCGTGTCGACACGCTGCACATGAAGAACCTGCTCCACCTCGGTGAGGATCGTTACCTGACGACGCTGCTCCTCAAGTTCCACTCCAAGTACAAGACCAAGTACATCTTCGCTGCGCACGCCTGGACTGTCGCCCCCGACTCGTGGGCCGTTTTCCTTTCGCAGCGTCGACGATGGATCAACTCGACTGTGCACAACTTGATGGAACTGATTCCCTTGGGCCAGCTCTGCGGTTTCTGCTGCTTCAGTATGCGCTTCATCGTCTTCGTCGACTTGCTCTCCACGGTTGTCCAGCCAGTGACGATTGCCTACATTGCCTACCTGATTACGCTCGTTGCCACCAAGGCCACGGTCGTGCCGGTGACAGCCTTCATCATGCTGGGTGCCATCTACGGTCTGCAGGCCATCATCTTCATCCTGCGCCGCAAGTGGGAGATGATCGGATGGATGATTCTGTACGTTATCGCCGTGCCCGTCTTCTCGTTCGCGCTGCCTCTGTACGCCTTCTGGCACATGGACGATTTCTCGTGGGGTAACACCCGTGTCGTCACTGGTGAGAAGGGTAAGAAGGTCGTCGTCACCGACGAGGGCAAGTTCGACCCGGCCTCGATTCCGCGCAAGAAGTGGGAGGAGTACCAGGCCGAGCTCTGGGACGCGCAAACGGCGCGCGAGGACGCGCGGTCCGAGATCTCGGGCTTCAGCTACGGCACCAAGGCCAACGCGGCCATGTCGGAGTACAACGGGTCCTCGTACGGCCAGATCCAGCCCTACGACGTCAAGAGCCTCGGCGTTGGCGGCTTCGGCGCGGGCCACATGTCGCGCATGTCTCTGGCGCCGTCGGACATGGGCGGCAACCGCATGAGCCACTTTGGCGGCTCCCAGTTCATGGGCAACTCGCAGGAGATGGAGATGTCCAACCTGGCGGGCATGCCGAGCGACGACGCCATCCTGGCCGAGATCCGCGAGATCTTGCGGACGGCGGACCTGATGACGGTCACCAAGAAGGGCATCAAGCAGGAGCTGGAGCGACGCTTCGGCGTCCCCCTGGAGTCGAGGCGGGCGTACATCAACAGTGGTATGTATTCACTCCTTCCCATCTCGCCAGGAACAAACAGCTAACCCGAGACCCCCTCCAGCCACCGAAGCACTGTTGTCGGGCCAGCTGTAGACGGCCCGTTCCATGTTCGTTTTCACGTTGCACATATCCAACACATTAGACTCGCCATCAGTCGTGTACTGGTATTTATAATATAATACAACAAGCAGGGCCGGCACGGCCCCGGCGCGGGGTGACGAAGCATCCCCCTCCAAAAGTCACACACGAGAGCATCTGGACGGAGTATTGTGAAGCGAGGGGTCACAGCGTAATCAGGGGGGCTTCTGGTCCACCTGTGTATTTCGAATTTCCGATAAAAGAGGACTGTTGCGGGCGAGGGATAGCGTGGGCCCCGGGCCTCATGAAGGGCGTTTTTTCGACAGATTATGTGTTTCCGGTTGATGGACTGATTGGACATTTGATTACGCGAGGATGGCAGGTAAATATTTGATACGTTGATTACAGCTGTTTATTGATACTTGGTACTGCACGTCACGCCGGGCGTTCCCGAGCCTCAACCTCTCCTCTCTTCCTTTTTCTTACTCAATTGTGTGCTTCCCCCGACGGGGACCGTGTACTTGGCGAACTGTTTTTCTCATTGCTCCCCCGCCGCGTCTTACGCGTACAGCATGGCGGCGCGGGGGGGACGTGGTTTAACAGGGGTGAGTGGATGGTGAATGGTATCACCAAGCATGCAAGGGAGAGGGGCAACATGAGGGTGGTGAGCACCATGAGTGGTTCGTCGCCTCCTCCCATCCAGGCCACGGCTGCAGGTGCAGACGCGTCGGCTGCGGGAGCCAGTCACGGTCAGAGTGTGGTCCCCGTTTCATGCCCGTATTTGCCTCCGGATACGACCGGAGACAGCACAGCCGGCCACTAACAAGGCGGCCGCCGTTGTGGATGCCGCCAACCGCTGTACAGGGCACCATGGCCGGCATTTAATCATGTATGACATCTCATCATGTATGAGAATCGGGGAACACAAGCATTTCATTTCCGAGGGCGGGGGAGCATCGGTCATCTCAGCCGGCAGTGCGAGCGAGGCGGCCACTCTTTCTGCCCCCCCCCTTTCTTCGGCCCCCAACTCCTGGCGTCATCTGTTGTTATCCTCCTCGTTCTCGACCATACTCAATGCAACCTGCCGCCTGATCCATTGGGACCTCGCCAACAAGCCCGGACACACGCACACGCGGCGGATCCCATCCTGAGCGAAACGAAACGCCGGTACGAGAGCCCCCCCTCCTGCCCTCCCTTCCTTGCCGCGGCCCCCGTCGTCGTGATGGCGCTGCTGGCCCAGCTGGGCGTGGCCCTGCTCGCCCTCGCCGCGTGGTACGGCGCGTCGAGCGTGGCGGCGTGGCGGCGGCTCCGGCACGTGCCGGGGCCGGCGCTGGCGTCCTTCTCGTACGCGTGGGCGGCGGCCCAGCTGCTGGGGCAGCGCGGCGAGGGCTACGAGGCGCTGCGGCGGTACGGGCCCGTGGTGCGCGTGGGCCCGCGGCAGGTGCTCGTGGGCGACGCCGAGGCCTACCGCCGGGTCAACGGGGCGCGGGCCGCCCACCCGCGCGACACGTGGTACTACGGCTCCAAGATCGACGCCGACCAGGACACCACCTTCAGCGCCCTCGCCCCCGGCCCCCACGACCGCCTCAAGGCCAAGGTCGCCGCCGCCTACGGCGGCCGCGCCGGCGTGCGCCTCGAGCCCGGCGTCGACCGCCTCGTCGCCCGCCTCGTCGCCAGGCTGCGCGCCGACCACCTGTCGACCGCCACCGGCGGCGACGGGGAAGACGGTGACGACGGCGCGCGCCTGCGTCCCCTCGACCTCGCCCACTTCATCCGCTACTTCACCCTCGACGTCATCGCCGAGGTCGGCTACGGCCGCGCCTGGGGCTTCCTCGACGGCAAGGACGCCGAGTACAAGTACACCGAGTCCATCGAGGCCCTCATCCCGCTCGTGGCCACGGCCGCCGAACTGCCTGCCCTCCGCAACCTCTTCATCTTCCCCCTGACGCGGGCCCTCTTCGCGCCGCAACGATCGGACAAGACGGGGTTCGGGAAGCTTTTGGGGTCAGTGTTTCTATTCCCCACCCCCCTTTTTGTCCCCCTGGGGGATTCGGCTGACGAGAGACTTTTCAGCATTGCCGCCGACATCATTCACAAGCGGTATGCTAGCGGAGACAAGGAGGGCGAAGACATGATTGTGGGTACCCCCCCCTTTTCCCGCCCATTACGAGACGAGGCCTTGGTTTCTGACGAGTGCGGCTTCTCTCCCTTAGGGCGGCTTCATGCGCCATGGCATGACGGAGAAGGAGGCCGTGACCGAGTCGCTGATTCAGATCACGGCGGGCTCCGACACCACCGCCACCGTCATCCGGACTACTATGCTGTACATCATGACGACCCCCCGGGTGTACCAGCGTTTGCGCGAGGAGATGCAAGCCGCCATCGCGGCGGGGCAGGTCTCGTCTCCCATCACCTACGAAGAGGCCAAAAAGCTCCCCTATTTACAGGTAAGAAGGTTTTTGGGGGGTTGGGGTGGGGGAACCCCCGAACGAGGACTGACGCATGGCTCCAGGCCGTAATATACGAGGGCATCCGGATGCGCCCGCCGGCCGTGTACGGCTTCTACAAGCAGCTCGCGCACGACGAGGTGCTGTGCGGGCTGCGCCTGCCCGCCGGCACGGCCGTGGGCCACAACGGGCCGGCCATGATGCGCAGCGAGGCCGTCTTCGGGCGGGACGCGCAGGTCTTCCGCCCGGAGCGGCTCCTCGAGGGCGGCGACGAGGAGCGGCGCGCCGAGCGGTGGCGCGTCATCGACCTGGCCTTCGGCCACGGCCGCTGGATGTGCGCCGGCCGGACGCTGGCCCTGATCGAGCTGAACAAGGTCTATTTTGAAGTAAGTCGGGGGCATCCTCCCCGGGCCGCGGAAACTACCAGGCCCAAAAGAAAAAAAAGAAAGCAAAGAGAACTGACATGGGGTCAACCTCCCCCGTCGTCGTAGCTGTTCCGCGTCTTCGATTTTCAGATTATCTACCCCGGACGGGCATGGAGCGAGAAGTCGACGACTTTGTGGTCACAGTCGGAAATGTGGACGAGGGTCACGGAGGCCTCCCCCATGGGCGGCCCGCAGTAGAAGACGGGAAAGATAGCTAGGGGGGGGGGAGGGGAAAGAGGGATCACGGTCTGATTATGAGCCCCAGAACCATAAAAAACCCGGCATTGTCGCGTCGATGAATTCATGTCGTCTGTCTTTCTCTTTCTCTCTTTTTCTCTCTCTCTCTCTCTCTGTCAGTGCTCGCTGTTGATATCCCACTCGCGCCGGACGCCGATGCCGTGGCCGGCCGCCGGGTCGTCGTCGCCGCGCCGGGTCCGCGGGCGGCCCCGGCTTTCCACGTCGACGCTGTGGGTCGAGATGGCGACGTGGGTGCCGTAGGGGCGCAGGCGGTACTCGGAGCCGGTCCCGTCGTCCTCCTCGTCGTCGTCGTCGTCCCCGGGCTGCAGCAGCGGCGGGGGCGGCGGCGGCGGCGGGGGAAATAATCGGCGGGCCGGGTCCGTCGCCGCCGGTTCCGCCGGCGAGGCCGCCGCCGTCGTCGTCGTCCCCGGCGACGACAGCAAGCCGCGGCGGCTCTTGGGCCGGCCGCGGCCGCCCATGCCGAGGGCCGTGCCCGTCGCGCTGTGCGCGCCCCCCAGCAGCGGCCGCAGCACCGGCACGCACGCCAGCGTGATGGCGAGCGCCGGCTCCAGCGCCGACCAGACCTGCGCCGGCGCCACGCTGTACGTGATGTCGCCGAAGTCGATGGTGCGGATGGCGCGGAGCCGGAGGGCGCTGATGACGCAGACGCTGCGAAGGGGAAAACAGGAACCCCGGGCCGTCAGTAAATATCATCGGGGTCGTCGGGGAGGAACCCAAGGTATAGATGGAAAACGGGGCGAAAGAGAGGAGGGTTATTCCTTGTGGATATAAGGCAACAGGGGGGGGGGGGAACGGGCCGGCAGGCGAGGGGCACCGGCGCACTTACAAGATCCCCAGGGTGAAGGTGGCGACGAGGACGACCTTCTTGTACAGGGCCATCTCGAGGCGGGCCAGGTAGGGCAGGGGCAGGAGCAGGACGACGACGTCGGTGGCGACGTTGACGGCGCCGGTGACGGTGTAGGAGAGCACGTGGTCGCCGCAGCGGCCGCGGGGGACGGGGGTCCAGAGGTCCGAGACGGGCCGGCAGATGAGCAGGGCGGCGAGGATGGTGGACAGCGACCAGGCCGCGATCAGCCCGCCCGTCGCGTAGCAGCCGCCGCGGAAGGCCGGGAGCGCGAAGATGCGGCAGTAGAGCAGCAGGATCGAAATCTTGCACAGGCTGAGGCTGAGCGTCCACATGATCTGCACCCCAACCGAGATCTGCGTGTTCGAACGGGGGGCAGGAGGGGGGTTGGGAAGAGGCCGCCCGTCCAAAACCCTCCCTCTCCCCTCCCCGCCCCTTCCGCTGTCAGAAGACTGTTTTTTTTTTTTTTTTTCGCGAACTTGGTGGGGGGTTCAGGAGGCGGGCCGGCGAGGCGACCAAACAAATTCCCATCCCTCCCCCTCCTTCCCTTTTTCTAAACCTCCCCCCTTTTTCCCCGTCCGGGTCCGGTGTGCCGACTCACCTTGAGGAAGAGGACGATGGGCTCAGGGCCGAAGCGTTCGGTGATTTCGGCCACGTGCCATCCGCCGCCGCCTACAATGCCCTCTGCGGATACTCGGATTAGCTTGCCAGGGCTCTCGTACAGGAATGTCGTCGTTCCCGAAGCGGAGGAGGACGAAAAGGGGGCAAGAGGGAGAGACGAACCTGACATGATGATGCCCGAAAAGACCACCGAAAGCACCTAATACTTCCTTATCAGTATATGTCGCTTTCGTTCCCTCCCACCCCTTTTAAACCCCCACCACCCCCGGGCCCTTGACGCGAGGAGGGCGAGCTTCGGAGGGGGCCTCTCTCGCTTACACAAGCCCCGATGATGGTGTAGTCACTCCAGTCGAGCGCCCGGTTCGCCATGCGGCGGGCGACGACCCTCAGGACCACGGCGACGATGGACAGCGCGCTCAGGACGGCCGGGGCCACCACCAAGGCCACCTGCCCGGATTTCTCGAGGGGGAAGACGACGGCCATGGGGATATCTGCGCGACCGGCGTCACCAGTTGTTTCATTGGTGGGAGAGAGAGAGAGAAAAGAAAGCCGATTCTTGCAAAAGGCTCTCCGAAATACCACTGGACACCGTACCCTCGAGGCCCTCCGGAAAGGCGCGGGTGATGCTCACTCATATTTGGGGGCGTCGGCTTATTCGTGGCCCCCAGAAGACCTGATCGGCGTCCGACATACAGGCTCAATCCATTGTCACAGCATCCCGGCTTTCCCCCTTCCCCCCGTCACACCGAGAGGTCATACTTCGCCCTCCTATAGCCAGGTACTCGATGTCGTGCGAACGTGAACCCGAACCGGTCTTGCCCTGCCCGGCCACGCCTGCAGGGCGGCCCTGCCAGCCGCCTTGGCTAAAATGCCTGCTGCCAAGCTTGTCACTTTTTGGCCCGCGGCCTCACCCGCCCTTCTGCCCAGACACTCACTCGCCCGTCGACAGGGGTCGGGCCAAGTCGAGATGACCAGGAAGCTATAGACCAGGGCAATCGCAGGCCTGAGTGACGCCGAGTAAACCGAGACGGCGTCGTACTCGATATCCACAATCGTTGGGAAACGTTGTTTCGCCTGGCGTGGGGATACGAGGATTCCAGGAGCGTGGATTGTATACGATGTTTTCTTCGGGAAATTGCAAAATCACCATTAATTTCCTGCTACATAGTATTTGCAGTGGTATACTTTGGGTCAGCAAAGTTACGTTGGTCCCTTTACTCCGCGTTGAAGACAAGGTTAAGAGGTATATACTTCTCGTGAGCTTGTCGGCCGGTTCTGCATTTCTTGGACGTGCCCGCCATGCCCCTGCAGAAAACTTCCCTGGGCTGACACTGCCCGGCCATGGGTCGACATGCAGGCGCTGCTCGATGCGGTATAAGCCGGACGGGATCTCCTTCCAAACTGCGCAAGAACGGGACCCCTGCGTAGAGCAGCTGGTAGGGCTCGGCAAAGGGCGGAGACGTCTTGGCGCTCCGGGGTTGCCGTTCCGGCCAGTGAACAAGTGGCATGAGCAACAGGCGAGATTCGACAGGCAGGATGGCATCCCAATGACCGCCATCTATCCTGTCTGCAAACCCTGGCTCGCCTGGCTACCCCTCTCGTGCCCTCTGTTCTCCCCCCCATGGCTCCCTGCCCCCTGCCACTGCCACGAGTACGCAGTATGACCGCTCACCGAGATCGATCAGCACGCAACCATCGCCTCGGGCGTTCAACGTGACGACGGCTGCTCGGGTGGCGTGGCACGGGATGCCTTGCCAAATCCGTGTTCGAACCTGCAAACCCCCTAGAGTTCTGGCGCGCATAGTCCTGTGGACAGACGCAGGTCCAGGCCCGGAAAATTCTTGCTTGACTTTTCCAAGCGGATCATGGCCGGGGGCCTGGAAACGCATCCCACATCGAGAGTTGCCTGTTCCAGATAGGCATGTCCCCCGATCTCCTTTTTCCCTCAGAGACCCCCGCATGTACATACTCGGCACCCCGTCGGATCCCCTCTCCAAGTGTGGGCCGCCGCGGACGTTGTTCCCCATGAATGCATTGGTTGCATCATCAATGAAACACGGGATCGCTGGCTGGCTGGCTGGCTGGCCCGAAGGCGAAGGGACAAGAGGCTCGGGTCCTGTACGGGGAGGCCAAAAGACAATGGCGGAGGGCCATCTTTTACTTGCTTCTCGAATGAATTCGTTGCTGTCGTGGCTTCTCCTTCGTACGGAGTGTCATCTGCGCCCCAAAACGTGATCTCGCCCTCATTCTCATCTGGCTGCCAAGATGGGATCAATCGTCGATTCTCTGGCCCACGAGTTGCGAATCCTCAAGGACCTGGACCAGCAATGGCCGAAGCAGGCGCCTTTTGTTGCCGAGCTGCTGCGACTGCCCAACATTGCCACGGCGGTCCTGGTCCTGTTGATGACCACCCTCGCCTGGAGACGCTACCTTTCACCACTGAGCGACATCCCCGGGCCGTTTTGGGCGTCCATCACCCGTCTGTGGTATGTTAAACTCATTATCGACGGCGACCAAAATGTGCAGCTCAGCCGTCTGCACCGAAAACACGGCCACTTCGTCCGCCTGGCTCCCAACGAGGTCAGCGTTACGCACCCGGACGCTGTGAAGAAAATCCTTCTTCAGCCCATGAAAAAGGTAGAGGACCACAATGTGTCTCGCATAGGCTCAGATGGGCCGTTCCTTGCCTCAACTCCGGGACCTCTTGCGCTGACAGGCACGGCCCCCATCCAGGGCACCTTCTATGGCATATCTGCCATCCCAGACTGGCGGTACCAGACGCCTATGTCGACCCGCAGCCCCAAGGCCAAGATCGAGAGGTCTAAGGCGTTCGCGTCGGCGTATGCGCAGTCGAACGTGGTCCAGTACGAGGAGGCCATCACGCCCCTCATCTCCAAACTGGGCCAGTGGATGACGCGGTACGCCGAGTCGGGCGAGCCGATGGAGCTTGACAAGTTCATCAGCTACATGGCCTTTGACGTGGTGGGCGAGGTCCTGTTCTCGCGGCCCTTTGGTTTTATCGAGAAGGGCGAGGACATCGACGACGCCATTGCCAACAACCTGGCGCTGGAGGCGATCGGCACGCCCATCTCGCAATTCCCCTGGGCGCAGAAACTGCTGGGCAACCCCCTCGTGACTTACCTGAACCTCTCGCCGGGCTCGATGCTCATGGAAACCGCGGTGGCGGCGCTGCGGGAGCGAGAAAAGAACCCCGACGCTCGCTTCGACATGGCGGCCCATTGGCTGCGGTACCTGGAGCAGCACCCGGACCGCACCACGTACCGCAACGTCGAGGCCCAGACGACGACCAACGTGGGCGCCGGCGCCGACACGACGTCGTGTGCTCTGCAGTCCATCCTCTACCACATGGCGCGCCACCCCGAGACGTGGCGGCGGGCGCGCGCCGAGATCGACGAGGCCCAGCAACAGGGCCGATGCCAGAGCGCCGTCATCTCGCTCGCCGATGCCCAGGGTCTGCCGTATCTCCAGGCGTGTATCAAAGAGGCGCTGCGCATACACGCTCCTGTACCGAGTGGGTTTCCCCTGAGCTCACACCTGTCCTGCGTTGGGACAACGGGCTGATTCTTTCCCAGTGGGACTTCCCCGCGTCGCCCCTAAGGACGGCATCACCATTGGCGACAGGACATTTCCCGAAGGGACCACCTTGTCCATCAACCCCTGGTATGTGTCCCGACGCCTTGCGGCCGCTCGTAACAGTGGCAGTTTTCCAAGTCGGCTGACATGGGATTCTGGGCAGGGTCCTCCACCACTCCCAGGAGCTCTGGGGCCAGGACGCAGACCAATGGAACCCCGACCGGTGGCTCGGCGACGACGCCGCGGCCCTGGAGAAGAACTGGATTCCGGTAAGCAGAGCAGAAGGAGACCTTTTTTATCTGCAGAAGACCCCAAGCTGACCCGTATCAAGTTCGGCGCCGGGTGGATGGGCTGTCCCGGCCAGCATGTAGCCCGCATGGAGTTGTCCAAGGTCTGCTCCACGGTAAGTACCCAACGAAAAAGGGGATGCCAAAAGGCAACCGCCGCCGTTTCTTCCGGGCCTCGGGCTATGCGCGGCAGATTTCGGGGTCTCCTTGCTGACTACGGGCGCCCAGGTTGTCCGTGACTTCGACATCAAGTTGGTGGATCCGTCGAAAGAGTGGCACTGGATGGCGTACTTCACCATGGTTCCGAGTACTTGGCCGGTGTATGTCTCCAAGAGAGCATCGGGAGGGGCCATCTGAAGCGTTGTTGGACGTGGAGGGCCGGAGTGGGTTGATACTCGAAGCGCGCATGCCGCCAAGCATGGATGACAAGTAGGAAATGTAACCGCACACACATTGAGACTCGCTGGCAAATTCCAGCTTGGTGCGTTGGATGATAAGAGACATGGTGACTCCGCCATACACATCCAAGATGAGGTATAATTGGCGTCGCGGCCCCTCGTACCGCCGTGGTGCATCTGACTGCCTTCAGAGTGCCATTTCCTAAAATGTGAATGTGGCTCGGTTAGCACACTGGCCTGGTTTCCAACGAGGCGAGGGCGGCGGTGTGATATGGGAGGGATCTCATGTAAGCCGCCAGGCAGACACCTCCGTGAGTCAGTTGAGTACCCTAGGCAGTCAGATTCTCGAGTGCGACGGAGCTGGCACCCATTCAGTCTCGCGGCCCACGAGACTGTTCACACAAAATAGACCCGAGCACCAAACTCCATGAGATTTAAGAGGGAGGGTTTCTTCCGAAGCGACGGGGCTAGGTGGAATTCAAGAATCCAGGGCTACCAAAGATGTACTTAGTTAAGTCATGTCCCATACAGGGCTCTAGCTACTTAATGCACCTAATGTTGGATTAAGTAACCTCGGCGGGATGAACGTTGGTGTAAGCAAGAAAGAGCAAGCAAGGCTGCCCAGGCTGAGGTTGGTACTGTATGTAGCATCATCACCTTTCAATCCATCATCCATCCTCTTGGCGGTGTTTGCCGCGCTAGGCACCAACTTCATGCTGCTACCTGACATGCGACCCAGGCCTAGGGCTATGTAAAGTACAATGCATGCAACCATACGTACCATCCACAGAGGATACCTTGGCTACTCGCGCCTCCAGCAGTATGCCACACGCAAGGCAGGCTGGGGGGCCAAAAAGCAGAGTCAGTCTTGCAGCCCGCCGCGTCACACCACCCACACACCTCGCCAGCTTACCAGCTACATACATACTTAGGTAAGATGGCAGGCATGGGATGAGATCCCAAACCGTCGAAACGTGGTTGGCACCGCAACTTTTCACCGTCTCTCGCCTCGGCGGTCGGCGTCATCGCGAGGGCGGGACGGACTTGACCGCCGAACAAGGGCGGCTTGGACGGCGCGAGACAAGCAGACACAAGCTATGGGGGAGGGAGGGTAGGATCGATCCGTTGAGAGCTTGAGAAGATACTTAATGTACCTAACCCAGGTCGCTTTTGCTATTGGCTGCGCCGCCCCCATGATTCATGATGATTATAGCCCCCCGTGAGCAACGCGGCCCTGAGTCACAGAGCCAGACAGGTCGCCGGATTAGGCAACGCGAAGCCCGACTAAGCTTTTTCGTCCATTCCGAGACTCTCCCTCCACTCACTACTACTCCGAAAGCCGTGCATTCGTCGGAACCGGGCCACACCGAAAAAGCAAAAAGTACCTACCTACTCCGTAGGTAAGCAAGGCAGAACGAGACGCCGAACGAAAGAGGCTTCACTGCAGGGTAGCGCTGTCCCATGATGCATAGGCAGGGAAGGGGTGACTTGTATATAAGACGGGAACAGGATGTCTGCCTGGGGAGATGATGCCGTTCTCATCAAGGCAGCAAACCGCTTCCCCCCTGAACAATTCATACCCGGCCATATTCCCTTTATACCTCGCCACGTCCTCCAGCGCCGTGGCACCCATCCATACCATCATCCCCACCGCCGCCATGTCCCCTTCCACCGCCGTGTCCAGTCTCCACAGCGCCGGCCTCCTGGGCGCCATGATCCAGGGCCAGCGGGCCGAAGCCGCCTGCCGTTCCCCGGCGTCCTCCTCCCCCGCTTCGTCCGCGGCATCGCCTTCCTCGTCCGCCGCCGCC
Organism: Nigrospora osmanthi; assembly: GCA_029489945.1. Lineage (NCBI taxonomy): Eukaryota > Fungi > Ascomycota > Sordariomycetes > Amphisphaeriales > Apiosporaceae > Nigrospora > Nigrospora osmanthi. Next base: position 1,369,304 of record CP120505.1, read on the forward strand.
GACGACGCAAACGTCCGTTCGCAACGAACCCGGGCCGCCGCCCGGGAGCGTATCAGCGACTTCGTCGTGCTCGACTCCCTGGTCGCCGGCAGCCGGGCCGCGGCGCGGTCCCGGAACGTCGCCCCCCAACACCCCCCAGGGATGCCGAGCAAGAGTCGGTCTACAGCACCGGTTCGTTCGCGAGCACGCGGGGCTTGCTGAAAAAGACGCTGTCCAGATGGAGGCAGTGAGGAGAAGAGCCCCGACGGGATGCGATAAAAAAAGGCGACCAGGCAAGGACGTCTTCTTCTTGAGGAAAGGGGAGTCGGGACGGGTTTTCGGCGGTGTTTTCCCATCACAGTGCGCGGCGTTCAGGGCGTGTTCTTATACCTTCGGCAAAATCGGAACAATCTGGCGGGCACCTTGGGGTTTTGGTTACAGCTCATAGAGGCAAATGGGTATCTTGATATCAACTGTTCTCGTTCTTTAGTCATACGTCTTTTGTGCCAGCCCCTGAAGAATGCCCCTGCAGCTAACCAAGCACGCAGCGGACTACCCCAGGCCGCCAAGACGTAAGCACGACGGGCCATATGTACAACGGGCCTAAAATGTATCGTCGAGGATGTTGTGGCTCATCTTCACCATAGTAGGGCTGAAGTCCTCGAGATCATCTTCGTACTCGGGTGCAGCCCCTGCGGTCAACAGGATGTCGTCCACAATACGCTTACTCGCCTCTTTCGCTAAGCCAAGAGTTAGCAGGTTGGCAAAGGAAATCACAGCTGGCAACAACTTACCAGGCGTTTGCATCAGCTTGCTCGGCGGCAGGGCGAACTGGATGGTCTTGGGCGGGCTCATGCCGCCAAACATGGCCGAGTCTTCCTCTTCGTCGCTTTCCCAGGTGATCTCGTCGGGATCCGCCTTGCCCTTGCCCTTGCTTTTCGACGTCCCCTCGCCAGCGAACACATCGCGCGTCTTCCTGCCCGTGGCGGGGGTCTGCACGCTGACACCGGGCGTCCGCGGCGGCTCCAGCCGCGTGGCGCCGGCGCCAAGGCGGCCGCGCTGCTGTTTGAGCGGCGACGCCGCGCTGTACAGGTTGGTACGCAGGGTCGGGGCCGCGATCTCGGGCGAGCTCATGGGACTCTCCTGCCAGAGGGCCTTCCGCGACTTGTCCGTATCGGGAGCCCTGCCTTTGTGGGGCGAAACGAGCTGCGTGGTCGTCTTGTGTGGTGTCGCTTGGATGCGGTAGTTCTTATTGAGCAGCTGGTGGAGCAGAGGGTCTTTGCTGTTGCCCTTGCCCTTGCCGCCGGTCCCGAAGAGGTTGGTGCGAACGTCGCGTGTCGGCGTGGCCGCGTCCAGGATGGACGAGTTGCTCGTCATGTCCATGTCGGGGAACCGCGTCCGTTGCAATTGCTGGGCGGTCTCGTCATCGTCCATAGCCTCGCCAAAAACGTCCGACTTGGGGGTGTGGCTGCCGTCGTCGGCGCCGCCCTTGAGTTCCCGGCGCAGGTTCTCGTAGGGCGACCCGAAGTTGGCCATTTGCATCTGCTCCCCCCGGAGCGACTTGGTTGCTGGCAGCCGCGGGGTACTACCCGCCAACGAGCCGTCATCCAGCAGCGAGTCCTCGGCATCGCGACGGTGCGACGGCTCGTGGTAGGAGAGCTCCTCCGCCGCCGACTCGTCGACAGCCTCCCCTTCTCGATCTTCGGACATGGTCGTGGTGTCGGTCAGTCGGGTCGTCTCGTTGGCGACGGTGGCATCCTCGTTGTTAGCTAACTCCTCGTAGCCCGAGAGCGAGACATTGGCCGAGGCCTCGAAGAACTGCTTCCAGAACTACCGCGGGCACTGTCAGCAGCAGTAGGCCAAGCGGGAATGCGCCGCACATGCGACCAGGTCTTTGGCTTGCTTACCTTGGAAGCCTCCCACACGTTCTTGGAGTGCTCGCCATATTGCTCGACAAGGGGCAGGATGTTGGTGGTCACAATGCGGTGGGCTTTGCTGAAGTTGTGGTCAATCTCCTGCAGCGTGAGCGTGATGGACTGCTCGAGCTTCTCGAGTTCCTCGGTCAAGGTCAGGTTCCTTGACGGGGCCGGTCGAGACATGTTGGGCAGACACAGTCGCCGAGCTGTTGTGTGGTAGAGAGTAGAAGAAACCCGTTTCTGCGCCGGCGATCAACATCTATGAATGGATGGATGGATGCGCGTTGGGCTGTGGTGGGGGTGATGGTTTGCGGCGCGCATAACTAAAATAAGTACTGTGTACACGCGATGCGGGGGTTCATCCACCCATCCCTCCGTCATCTGGGCACCCAATAAGGGAAAACAGTAAGTACTATGTTGGAACATGAAGTACATGTTGGGTGGGCACTTTGTGTACTTTGAACATAAGGAAGACGTCCTTACCTCTTTGCACGATTCTTCTGTTCAATACTATTCTGTCTTCCTTTCGGAATAGTTGCACCTTCATCAGGAATCATTTCTGTAAGGTAGTGAGTGGTGGGGGGTATCATTAACAAATAACATGGATCGTCCAGTTCCTGCCTATGCCGGCCCTGTCATCGGGTCCCGCCATAATACCCAGACATCTCCAATTGCAATAAGAGCTGCTCTATGGTATTCTCCTCCTTGACGGCGCCCCCTTTCGCATCGTCCGCCATGAAATCGTTCTGCGCCTGCTTGGTACCCGGCGGGCCCCCTTTCTCGCTCAACCCATGGCAAACAGTAATGAATACGTCCATCTTCTTTTTGAAGGACTGGTAGAGATCAAGGGACGTGGTGGACATACTGGCACTCGATTTTCCTGCTCCTTTCTGTCGAGCATGCTTGGCAAAGGTCAGTACAAGGGCGAATATGTCTTCGAGGAGCCCCAGAACGGGCTGTTGGCGTTTCCTCAGCAATAGCGTATGCATGATTCGGTCGAGGACTTGTTCGTGGTGCTCGCGTAGCTCATCCGGACTGAGAACGCGCGGTGCATCCGACCCATAGCCGTTGTCCTCGACATTGAGCTGCACCTTGTCCAGCCAGTCCTCGAATTGCCGCCACCGAAGACTGATTCCCGTGTCGAAGAAGTACGCGACCACACAGTTGATGAAGTGCTGCGCCTCGACCCGGAAACGCAACGATGCATTGTCTGCGTCATGCCAGAAAGACGTCCTGGAATTCGTGTCACGGAAGAGCTCGCGGGCGACAAACAGCAACCTTAGGAGCCGTAGCAGCATCTGGAAAATCCTGTCATACTTGACAAGAATGACCGGCGTGAAAATCGGCGTCAATGGCGCCGGGGGCTTGTACGACAGCCGTAGAAAGTCCAGCGCCTCGAGCGAGTCGGGGTCCATGCACTTCACGATCTGCTCCTCCGAAAGGTCGCGGACAGCAAAGCTCAGGTCACCGGGCATAGCCTGGCCCTCCCTGCCAGATGGCCGCTGTTTGGCGTGTGGGGTATAACATTCGGAGAGGACGCCCATGAGTGCGAGTCGAAGCTCCGAGCTTGCTGGCGGCCAAGTGTCTCTGCCACCTAGTCTGAGGCCCATAATACCCCCCTTCCGGGCAACGCCGGCCTGCCGCTCGGCCGTCTCCAGCTCGGCGTCAAAGAGCGCATGCGATATTCGGCTACAGAACACGCCATTGCCAAGAAGGTGGAATTCTTTCTGCAGAGCGAGATGGTCCCGTAGCTTGTGAACACCAAAAACGAGCTTCATATACTCCCTATTGATCACCCTCGCCTGCGCCTCGACAAGTGGGCCAAAAGACAGCAGGGGAACTAGAGACCAATGCGGCGATAGAGCGATACTCGACGTCTCTGTTCTCTCGTTCTTTTCAAACAAGTGGTCACGGATCAGTCGCGAAAGCTTGTCCGTTTCGCTTGCTTGCGGCAGGGGCTGGTTCATCTCTTTGATCGACGCGACCAGCCGTTCCGCCAGCTCACCTTCGGGTTGGCCGAAGAGGCCGAGCTCGTAGCCACCTCTGTGTGTGCTTTGCTGAGTGATGGCATTGCCCGGGCTTCCAGTGCGGACTGCGTCCGACAAGGACTTCTCGTACGCCTGTACGGCAGATTGTATCTCTCTTATAGACGTCCATTCGAAATGCCACTCCAGAGCTGGCGCTTCCGAGGATTCCAGAAGTTCCGTTTGGCAGATCGGATGGTCGGGATGCTGGTCACGCAACAATCTGAGCGTCCTTCCAGTTTCGAACATCACGCGACCAACGTCTTTAGGGATGAATTTTGGCATCCGGGACTCGTCGAGTAAATAGTCGGGCTCTTCGATCTCCTGTCCAAAATCGTCCGTAAACCCCACATTCTCAACCTTGACGAAGCTTTTGCTGGGGCCATCCCTTGTCATAGGGTTGCCGCCCTCGGACTTGGTACCGATCCATTTCTGAGCAAAGTCCGCCCATGGTTCGGTGACGCGGTTCAGGATCTCGCGCATGATATCACGCAGGAGTCCATCGCCATGCTCCAGCGCCTGTGCCTCATCGAACAATCTCGACAGAAGGTGTTCATCCGTCCGCGTTCGGTTCAGCCGAGAGACCAGGGCCCGGAAGTAGGCCAACAAGGAGTAGACAGGCTGTACAAGCCGCTGTAGTTGTAACAGCGATCTGATCTGTCTGGCGGCGGCTCCTAATTTGGCCTGGGCGGCAACGAGCAGGCTGTCAATTGCTTTCGCCAGCGCGACCCGTCCTGGGGAAGGGAGGGTCTTGTACGTGACCTGAACGAAGATGGAAAGAAAGCGAGTGGTGTTGCCGCACTGAAGACAGCGGTCTTGCATTCCCCGTAAGATCTGGGCCGAGTATCCGGAAATCCTCACTTGGTCGAGTTCCGGGGCGAATGAGGACTTCCTTTCGTCCCAGGTAAAGAACATCGAGGCCCGACCCAGAGCCAGTGAAAGCAGCGAAGCCACATAAGGATTCGTCTCGACAACATCATACTCGGCATTTTGGGCCTGCAGGGGGTCCTGGTCACTTTGCAGCGCGGCGTCATAGGCAGCGGGACCAGCTTCCGAGAGAAACAGAGGTGCGATAGGTGGTACATCAGGGTTGTTGAAGCCATCCCAAGACATGAACTCGGCATGGTGCGGTGGCGTCTCTTCCGTCGTTAGCCAGGCGTCGCTGAACAGGCCTGCGGCATCTGCGCCGCTGTCATCCGGAGCATTGGGGGGGGTCTGATGTTGAGTCTCCGCATCCGGCCGGCTACTGATGAACGGCTCTAGCTCAACGGGGATCTTGAAGAAGCCGTCGGATGGAGCATCGCCAGTGGGCGATGCCTCAGGAGTCCAGGCCGGCGGGCGCTCGGCTTTCGCATTCTGGTCGAAGAATTCACTGTCCTGGTTGAAGGACTGGTTGGGCCACCGGTATGTTCTCCAGAACTCCGGGATGGCGAAGACATCAGCTGCATCTTTCCCGGCCATGTCTGCGGGCCACGGATCGGACCTGAAGGCCAGATCTAAGCATTTGTCTGGAACGGAGAAGGGCGGTTCATGCATGCATGGCGCCAGTCGAGAATCCCCATGAATCCAAAGCCACGGCCATGGAAAGGGAAAGAGAGGAACGCGACGCTCCTCCGACTGGAGGCGAAGCTACTGTGTACAAGCAACCCGGTCAAAAGCACGAGCCAAACGGCGCGTCTCTGTGCCTGCCCCGCGTAAAAGCACAAGCTCTTAGGCGCAGATCGACAGGGACATGTAGTACCTACATCACCTCCAATTCCATCCCATGTCTGACAGAGCTCGTGCAGTCTTTATTTACAACTTCAGCCATGAGTTCAGCAACAGTACACCTCTTCCCACCAGACTTCCAACAGCCCATCGAATTAAACATATCATCCTGTGCCTCCCGAAGCACCGCCGCCACCCTTCCAGCTAACGAGGGTTCGTATACGCATTAAGGTTGTGCGACGGGCAACGTATTGCTCGCCCAGCACCGATCAATTCCAACAGCAATTTCCATCGAGTCCAGTTGCATCCTTGCGGCCAGCCCGACAAACGCCCTTGTCACGATGCCTCCCAAACGCAAGGGTCGAAGCAGCTTGGCGAGCGTAACCGCCCCGACGCCCAAGACCCCGACGCCCGCGCGCGATGACGACGCAATGGACGTCGACACGCCGCAGCCCGCCGACACGCCTGTAGCTACTCAGGCCAACCAGCCAGACCCCCACGAGGTCCTCAATAACGTGTGGACCGCCGACCAGGAGTCTTCGCTCTTCAAGGCCATCATGAGATGGAAGCCCTGCGGCATGCACAAGCATTTCCGCATGATCGCTATCGCCGAGCATCTCCGCAACCACGGCAACAAGGCCGAGAGCCACCCGCACACGCGCATCCCCGGCATCTGGGCGAAAATCCGCACCTTTTACAGTCTCGACCAGATCAACGAGCGGGAGAATGGCTTCGCCTTTGGCGAGGAGGATCCCTCCAAACCGTGGAAACGGTACAAGGAGTTCGATCTCCCCAACAAGGACTACTACGGCTTCAAGGAGATGAAATGGAACCGCCGCCTAGCTCCCCCCACCGATCCTCCCAGCTCTCCGCCCCAGTTCGACGTCAACGACCCCATATGGCAGTCAGCCGAGGCATCCAACCGAAAGCGCAAGAGAGGTGGCGGGTCCAAGACTCGATCTAGTACTGTCGACGACACCGAGGAGGATACGCCCTTGGCCAGTAGTCCTGTCAACAAGAGCGCCCGCGGGGCTCGCAGTCGGAAACGGGCCGCTGCCAAGGCCAAAGTCGAGAGCAGCGAGCCCGAAGACAACGAAGGGAGCGAAGAGGAGCACGAGGAGGCGGAGGACGACGAGGACGAGGACGACGAGGAAGAGGAAGAGGAGGAGGAGGAGGCAAGTAGTGAGCCCGACGATGCCACCACACCCGCTTCCTCGACAGCCAAGTCCACGCGGGGCAGGGGCAGGAGCAGGGCCATGTCGGCAGCGAAGTCCAAATCAGCGCGCTCCAGAGCCACAAGGCGAGGCCGAGGCCGGCATTGATCCGGCGACACGGTTGCTCATTTTTCATTCGCGCTGCGCGTACTGCTTAATTACCTACGATACCCCCCGTCTCAGAGCCAGGTGAATACAGAAAGCGACATCTTGGTTTCCGCCATCAGCCGAGCATCATCTATCCCATTCACCGCCGCACAGTACCGGATAGTAGAGGTCATAGGGCATCTGGGATTTCTTTTGGGGTGCTAGACTGGACCTTGGACAAAAAAAGAGCCATGTATGAATGATTGGAGACAGACGGCCTTCCAATCACTTTCCAACCTGCGTTCCCACCCCTCACTATTATATACTTGAGAGGTAAAATTGGTTGCTCGCACTCCTGGCCTGACCTCGATACGCTTACATTATCACATGGCGCCTGAGGTGGAAAAGCCCCAAAAACCAAACCATGGTATCGACTCGCTCTCCCTCTTCTCCTCTCCCCAGTGCCGACGACCAGGCCATTGTAAGTGGCTCCCATCACCGATGCGGCGGCTGCTGGTTCTGTTGCTGCTGCTGCCTGTACGACTCACCCAAGTCATCCGCGCTCTCGTAGAACACACTCCGCCTCAACGGGCTCGCGGTGTTGGTCGCGGCGGCCGTGTTTGGCGCGTTCACCTGTGACGACAAACTCGGCCCATGCACGCTCAGGTAGTCGGCAGCCTCGCGCTCGTCGCCCGTAGGGGGGCTCACGGGCAGCGGCGGGCTCAGCTTGCCGCCGTCGGGCGGCGGCGCCTGCAGGGGGCTCAAAAGGGTGGGCGAGACGGCTCCGGCACGGGGGGCGCCCTCGCCCGAGAAGGTGGCCGCTGCCGAGCTCACACTGGTATCCGAGATGTGCCGCAGGTGCGACGCCTCGCGCTCGGAAAGGTTCGAGACGCCACTCACGAGGCGCGCCGGGGGTTGGGCCCCCGCCGCGGTCGCGGGCGCCGCCGCGTCGACCCCCTCGCCGGCGCCGGAAGCCCCGCCCAAAGGCGGCGAGTCGGGGCGGCCCTCGCTGGCCGGCCCGCTGACGAGACGATGCGCCGAGCTGGAGGAGATGCTGGCGTGGTCTTGCGACACGGCGTAATGCGAATGCGACAGCGAGGAGGGATTGGTGGGTGCGGTGGCTGACTGCGGGGATCGCCCGAAGTGAGAGTGCTTGTTGATCACATCTACGGGCGTCAAGCCCGTGTCACTCAGCTCGACCCGCGGGGACGTGTCTGGACTACAGTCAGTACGGGACGAAGGAAGACGGCAGGGGGGTCCCGGAGGTTGCTTACCCATCATCTCGAACAGGGGCGTGTCGGGCATCTCGTGGGGCACCGTCGTCGCCGGCGGCGGTTGCGGCCGGGCGTGCATGGGCGAGCGCGGCCCCTGCGAGTGCAGATAGGCCATCTGGGGCCCGCCGGCTCGGCTTTCCGTATCGTCCAGGTTGGGCGTGTCCTCGGTGGTGACGGTGGGGGCCTTGGCCGTGTCCTGGCCGCGGATCCACGAGAGAATGCGGTGGCCGTTCTCGTCGGTGCCCCCCTCGCTCAGGGTGGGGTTTCCGTTCCGGCGCAGGAGCTTGCGCCGGCGGTACAGGAGGATTCCCACCACGAGGGCCGTGATGAAGACCAGGCCCAGGACCACCCCCAGGACCGGAGCCACCCACGAGGCCAGCCCGCCGCCGTCCTCGTCGTCGTTGACGGTGGGCCGGGTCCCGTTGGAAGCCGCCGGCGCATAGGGGTAGTGGGTCACGATCTTGGACGTCGGGTACAGGGTCTGGAAGACCGACGCCAGCGAGTTGTTGTCCCAGCCCGTCGGCGTGGGCGTCGTCATGGTGGCGCCGCCCGCGTAGTCGCCGCCGATCATGAGGTGGATCATCTCGGGCACCCCGTAGTCGCCATAGTTGGCGGGATCGTACGAATCCAGCCACTTGCCGTTGGTCAGGTTGAAGATTTGCACAATCTCGTTTCCTTGGACACACTGGGACCCGCCGAACGGGCTCCCTGACTGGCCCCCGATCACCATCATTTGGTCGGGGTACGGCATGACGCACTTGTGGCCGGCGCGTGCGTGGCCCTTCGTCCCGGACGCCACCTTCATCCACATGAAGGACGGAAGGGACAGGATCCACACGTCGTCGTTGTAGTCCTTTTCCTCGAGGCCGTCGAAGCCGCCATAGTAGTAGATGTTGTAGCTCGAGCGATCCTGAGCGACGGCCACGACGGCACAGCCCCGGGCCAGCTGCCCGGGTCCGGCGATTGTCTTCTGCTGGTACCACTTGTCGCCGGCAACATCATAAATGTCGACTGTCGACATGAAGGAAGGACTCTCCGCTTTCTAGTTCCGGTCAGTCGAGGATATTCAATACCCAAGGGGGGCTCATGCAGAAGCAGGACTCACACTCTGCTCTTCGTTCAGGGATTGCATCGCGGCGTTGTCGTAACTCGGAAACAGCACACCACCCAGGGCTACCAGAATTCCTTGTTCGCCCACAGGGACCCAGACAAGCTCCGGGCTGGCGCGCCCCCTGATATTGGGCGGCAAGGTGACGTTGGACCATTTTTCCGACCCCTGGGTGGCCATGTCCAGGGTGATCAGTGTGTTGGACGCGTTGGTCGGGTCCGTATCCGGGCGTATTGGATAGTATATCGGTCCTCCGGATGGCGAGCCCGCACCGCCAAAATACCATGCTTTGTTCTCCGACGGGCTGTTGGCGGCACCGCCGAAGGTGATGTACCGGGTCATATCCTTGGGCAAGTCGACCCTGACGTCTCCCGGCCGGAAGAGAGGCTTTTCGGGCCCATATTGCTCGAGTTGGTAGCCGAGTACCTCGTCGGCGCCGGGCAGAGCGGAGTTGCTGACCTGGAGCAGGCCACCGTAGAGGAAGAACTCATGATCGTTGGCGAGCATGGCCCCATCGATATAATTCGGCGACAGGCCCGATGACTTCTGAATCAGGTCTGTGCGCATGATCTCGCTGAAGTTCGCAGTCGTGTTGAACGCCTGGCTGAAGTTCAAAGTATATACCAACTCGTTGTCTGGATTGCTGCAGTCAGCGGCCGTGGTCGCTCTGACTGAGAAGCAACTTCACTTACTATCCTGTATTGGTCCACCGTATTCCCCGTTCTGCATTCCAGGCGACCAGATCAGATAGCCTCCGTCTATGTAGACGGTATCGCGTATCGCGGCGACTGTAGCACCTGTAAGCCGGGCGTGTCCAATCGACCGGGGGCACCAAAAGCCACGACTCTCTGCACCATACCTCGTGGTGAAATCCATGCGCACATGGTAGTATTAACCTGGCCATCCATCCATAGTGTTTGGGCATCCACTACAGCGGCCCAGTTGGTACCGAGTGCCAGCCAGGCAATTGTTAACCAGGACATGTTGTTGATAGGAGCCGCGAAGGCCGGACTGAACCCTTCAGTAGATGTCGCGAGGGTAGAAGCGGAGAACACAAGGTGCGAGGCTCACAGCATCCCGGGGATATGTTTGGGGGTTCCTGATGTCCTGCGCGGGACGGGTAGGGTGCCGTCGGGAGAACAAAGAGTACCCGATCAACGACTGGAATGTATCGTCATTACCGAGTCCGCACCCGATTTGTCAGATCTTGAGCCTGCCAAGGATCCCTAGGGCTGCCGCCAGGACAGATGAAAGCAAACACGGCGACGGATCTGGAAAGTCTGCTGAAGATGTCTTTGTCGGTTGACGGCAGACGGAGGTGCTCTCTTGAGCGACGAGTCTCGGCCCCCGCGTGATTAGGGATAGGCAAGGGCGAGTGGCAAAAGCTCGCTACCAGGGAGCAAATCGTATTGGCCGATGCCTGCAGATACAAGGTGTGCCAATATGAAGGGCCTGTGTGCATTCCGGTCTGCCCAATGGCAAAGGCTGCTGTGTTGATCGTTCCCGGAGACAGTAACTGAAGCTGATGGGAAACGTTTGGTTACGGACAGGGCCATAAGATCTGACCGGCCGAGATCGACAAAACCACTCGGCTTACAGAATTGAAAGACACATAGAGTGTGGTAGTGTCTCACGCGGGCTGGGACGGGTTGGTCTCTCTCGTAGGGGAAGGAGGCCCAGGCCCGTCTTCTCAGCCTCACCGCGACGGGAAACTTCGGCGCCCACGGTGGCCTGGATTCGATTCCGCAAAGGGAACGTTTCCACGGCAAACCGTCCCGAACGAGCCAGGAACCAGGAAGAGGCAGGGATCCATTACGGCGTCGCGAGGCAGGCGTACCCAGCAGCCGGACAGCCAGGCCCGTTCCTCTGAGGGTGGGTGGGCGAGCGTAAGAACCCGGACGACGACGTGGTGATGGTACCGCTACACAAAGACGGCGAAAGGTTGTGTGTCCCCCCCTCCGTATGGCCCACCCAACGACGAGGCTGGATCCTGACCGTATCCGTACGACCGTCCGGATCACCTGCATAGGATGCACAGCTCGTCACACACCCCATTGGCTGTGCTCACCCGGCCTGCAGGTGGCTGGGCGAAAGGAGGGGCAGCGCAGTCTGACAACGGGCCTCGCTACCTGAGAATCGCCAGTCATCCCAAGAGTTCCATGGCTGCAGGTTGTTCTGGCCGATGGATATCTCACCCCGCAAAGACCCAAGATTCATGCCCGCTGGTAAGAAGGAAAAAGTGAGACCGCGGTAGAGGAGGATGGCACACGTGAGCCTCCAGCGTGTTGTCAATCCGAACGAGGCTGCGATCCAGTCAACGGCGACAGGGGTGGGACCCAACGGCGTGACTTGGGACGACGGGTTGGGACGTATGTAAGTACATAGGTTGCTAAGTATTGTGTGATCCGTGACCCGGAGTATGTTGGATCGTAGCATGGGATGGATGTGACAGTAGGAGAAGAGTTCACTAGTGGCCCGACCGATGGACCCGCACCATCTGATGGACAGGCGATCCACATCAGCTTTCTTTAGATCCATGGAAGTCCAACCAATCACAGACTAATCGTAGTGCAGTATACGCAGATACGTACTACTTCTCTATACACGGTACAGCCCCTACCTCCAGTTCGACCACGCGGCCCGCAGCGACAAGCCCGGCTGGAGAGGTTGCCAAGAGGCGCTAGATGGGTTAGCGATGTGGTTATACAAGCGTATGTGCACCTAACGATGGGGGGGATGATGGGCTTGGAAGAAGTAAGTAAGTATTGACTGTTTGTCCGCCGGTTGTTGATGAGCGAAGTGACAAAGAGAGAGAGGGAGAGAGAGGCAAGTAATGGATGTAAGGCAGGCTGGCAGGCTGGGGATCCCCCGGCATGAATGGGAAGGAGCTGCCACCCATGGGATGGGATGTGCACAAGTCCCCACAGTTGTAGCTATTTTTGACCTCACCTTAAACTAGGGTTTCTCGACGGGAGTTGGTTCCTGCCTGTCCCTACCCGCACGTTCAAAACCTCCAGGCCCGTCTCCCGTCCGCCCCCTCTCTTCTCGCACAACAGGCGACGCTGTGCCCCCCTGGAAACAAGAAAAGAGGTTCAATTGAGGGCCGCAGAGCTCTTCGTTGCTCCGGAACCAGGCAGATGTTCTGGATAGACTGTGGGCACCGATGTTGCACCTGTGTCTGTCGGTCTGTACGAGGCTGAGTCGTGCCCCTCCATGATTGGGCCCTTGTTGCGATGTCGACTGAGGTGAGCACTAACACCCTCCTCCTCCACCACCTTCGATGCGTTGGCCGCGTCTGCCTACCTCGGCGCCGTGGGCGTGTGCCGCCAACTGCCAACCGCAGCAGCATCTCCGCCCGCCGTGGAGGGGGAAGCCATGCATCGCGAGTTGCCATCCCGCGACTCACAGCTGAGCCGGGCAAATCAGCCGTGAGCGGAGCAAACAGCCACCCACCCACCACCCACCTTACATTATAGTACAGTAGCTACCCCGCCGACGACCCCTGCTAGCAAGCTGACAAGGCATATCCTCGCATCCTCCGCCCAGCCTTGGGAGGAGGACGAAGAAGAAGAAGAGAGAAACAACATGGGATCCCATGCGAGGGGAAAACGGCCGGTCCAGATGTGTTTTGGGTGGGATGGGATTCCCAGGGCCGCTGCCCATGGCTTGCGCCGCTTCCCACCCTCCCTTCCATGACCGACAACCTCGAGCCACCCCTCACCCGAGATTGCAGATACGAGTAACCAATATCCATTCGTCATCATGTCACCACACGTTGCTCGCCGTGCAGCGCCCTAGCCACCCGGGTCATGTAGGCGCATGCGGCAGAGATACATTTCCCGGGAGGCGAGAGGGGGGGATTGCGGCCACACGGAACCGGCAGCAGTGTTCCTGCACGAGCGGCCATGTGCTGATGAAGTGGCCGCCAGGGCCGACGATTATTTCCCGAATCGACCAGTATTGGTTATCGCTCCGTCGGAGAGCGGCCTAGATGGGATTGGGGCACGACGACCTGCCCCATCCATCGCGACAGCAAAGAATGCTGAGAGCCCACGAAGGCCTGGCTGGGACCACTGGACTCCAGAAGCCATTGCTACATTACTTATGTACTTACATAGGTAAGTACCTATGCCGGCCCAAGGAGGACATGGACTTGCCGACTGGCCGATCCGTCCAGTCGCCTTATGTTCCCCCACATGGCCAGCTAAAGAAACCCCCCCCCCCCCCGCCGGCCCCCCCAAGTATAGCCCGCGTGATCACCGCGGCATCCCGCTCGCTCAACGCCACCCAGCCGCATCCTACAGACTCGCGCATTAATTCCCGTCAAAGATCGGGCTCGGCAGGCTGTCAGGCACGACCTACCACCGTGCCTCTGCCATCTTGTGTGGATCCAGCTTACATCTTGCTCACCAGCAGTCGCGCCTGGATCCTTCGCTCTGGTCTAGACCTCTGATTTTCCGCGCGCAGCAGCAAGACAACGGCGCTGTTGTGGCCGTACTATCGCCATCCACGGCACAGCGAATGTGCCTTTCTACCCGCCTCTGTTAGCAGTGGCTTGCAAAGCTGAAGTCGGTGAGGCATACCCCGTTGATGTCCTCACAACCTCCCGGCGCAGGCGCGCGTGGCCTTCAGCGGCAGCCACATTGCTGTATGGGTAACTATCCTGGGTATCTCCGGTGCTTTTCCAGCCTTGTTGGGTGACAGCAACCGAGAGGCGAAGCCGCGTCTTGAGTTGAGTCTTGGGTTTACGCTTCGTACACTCGATGAGCTGTTGGCGAGCTCCGGAATTGTGGTGTTCAGTCATCTTGCTCCACGCATGCTCGTCCGGGGGTCCCGTACACCCCATACCGTTTGTATGTGCCTTCAGGGGTCCCTGGTTGCATCTCTTCTGCATGGCTACATGGGTACCGGACCATGTAACCTATACGGAAGCCCGAATTCCCATGCGTTACCTCGAGCTCAAGTGCTGGTCGCTCACGGCAACGTACTAGGTACCATGGCGCTCGTATTTGCACGCGCACTCGATCAGCCCTGCCCACCTCTGCCTGCCCCCCAACCTACAAGAATCAGCTCTCTATGTCTGTCCGTCTTCCTTTCTTTTGTTCCCTACTATATGGTGGTGGCTCGTCATCCGTGACTCGGTCAGCTCATCTCGCTGGTTGGATCCCTCTCACAACCCTTGCGGAAGAGCTGCCCAGAAAGCCGCGGCTGCGAGACAAGGCAAACCACGGGGAGGCTCAAATATCGGATCAAGCTACCGCCTTGAGCATATATACGCTCAAGAGGGGAATTCCCGGCCTGTAAACGGTTTTGTCACGACTCCCTCTCATCCACTTGGGCCAAATCCATTCGTTATACACCTCACTGCCGCTCCACCAGGCTTCCATCCGTTTCGCACACACATTGCAGCCCGAGCGGCCCGCCTGGGAGTCTTTGACGGTGATTAAATCGTCATGCTGCTAGCAAAGCCATCGTGGGCTCTGTCCGCCCTGTCTGTCGCTCTGCTGACGAGGGCGGCAAACGGACAATATGGCGATATCACCTCTACCATTACGAGTACCAAATGGCAGACGGTTACTAGCTGCCCTCCCGAGGTGCCAGATTGCCCTTCATCATATGTCAGCTCGACAATTGTGGTCAGTACGAGCATCGTGAGGAGCTCGTCCACTAAGATCAGTTCGACATCTTCGAAGCTCACACCCACCACAACCACTTCGACTTCTTCGGAGAGTACCCCCATCACAACCTCTTCTGCATCTTCGAAGCACCCACCCACCACGACCACGTCGACTTCTTCGGAGAGTATCCCCATAACAACCATGTCTACGTCTTCGGAGAGCACATCTATGGTGACCACATCCTCATCTGTCGACAGCTCATCGAGTGTGTCCAGCCACACTTCCATATCTGGGTCTGCTTGTGGAACGGTTCCCGAGCCCGTTACCGTCACCGTCACCGCGAAGGAAACCTACAGGGACAATGTCACTGTGACCGACATTCGAAGCGTCACCGTCACGAGCACCGAGACACAGAATGTTACCATCACTAGCATTGATACCCAGAACTCCACGGTTACCAACACAGTCACCATCACGAGCATCGGCACCCAGAACTCGACGATTACTGACACAGTCACAAAGACACTTCCACGTGCGACAGAAACGCAAACCTGCACAGTGAGAGAGATCACAGTCATCTCTGCATTTATATAGTGAGTGGTTTTCATCATTAGGTTTCCTATAAGCCTTGCTGACAGCTTGAGTAGCGACACGACCACTTCGTACTCCACCGAAACTAGTGCAACGACAAGCTGGGATACGTAGGTACACCGATTCCCCGGTGCTCTTCATTTTGCTAACCAGTGCATAGCGTTACCGTGACGCCCTTGCCCATTGTTACTACCGAAGTTACAACTACAACTCTTACGAAGGTGGGTCCGAAGAAAGGAACATCTAGGAGGCCCCGGACACTGACAACTTTGATTATAGTCATACCCAACCACTGTCACAGTCTGCGCTGGCGGCTCGACTTATGCCCCGAAGTGCTACGGTGACTACTGTCCCGAGCCGGGTCCAGAATGTGTTGTCAGCACAGAGTGGAAAACAGTTACAGAGACGACGATCACGACCAAGCCGGTGACAACGACAACAACCGAGGTCCAAGTGTCGGCCACCTCCGTCACACTTCCTGCCGTAACGCTACCTCCCGTCACTCTGCCCCCGGTGACACAGACCCAAGTCTCAGTCACGACGGAGAAAACTACAGAAGTTTCGATCTCGGCAACGACGGAGATTTCTATTTCGGTTTCGCCAACCACTCTTACTCTCCCGCCTGTCACTACGACCCAGTGGACAACCTATACGACCTCGCTTCCTGGCACCATAACGACAATCACGGAGCCAGGTACGACCTACACCACTTCACTTCCTGGAACAACCACGACAATTACTGAGCCTGGCTCGGTCGTAGTCATGCCACCCACGACGGTTGTTTCTTATATCACATCCACTGTTGTTTCCCTCACCACGTTGCCTGGCACCACGCAGACATCACTGGTCACGGTGACAGGACCAGAAAGGACGTCGATTATCACAACAACGATTGTCGTTCCACCGAGCTCGACCGTCACATCGCTCGTTACTATAACATTGCCAGGCACGACCTCGGTGCTGACAACGACCGTGGTCGGCCCGCCTACCACAGTCCAGCTACCAGGCTCGCTCACGACGGTTCCGGGCCCAACGTCTCTTATCACGCTACCTGGCACCACAGAAACGTCCCTGGTCACGGTTACGCTGTCTGGCACGACCTCAGTGATAACATCGACAGTGGTCAGCCCGCCCATCACAGTTCAATTACCCGGCTCGCTCACGACGGTTCCGGGCCCAACGTCTCTTATCACGCTACCTGGCACCACGGAAACATCCCTGGTAACGGTTACGCTGTCTGGCACGACCTCAGTGCTGACAACGACTGTGGTTAGCCCGCCTATCACAGTTCAGTTACCAGGCTCCGTCACGACGGTCCCGGGCCCAACCTCTTTGATTACGCTGCCTGGCACCACAGGCACGTCTCTGGTCACGGTTACGCTGCCTGGCACGACCTCTCTGATCACGCTGCCTGGCGCGACAGGAACGTCTCTAGTCACAGTTACGTTGCCTGGCTCCACGTTAGTTTCCACAGCGACTGTTGTCGGCCCCCCTGTCACCGTCACTATCCCCCCTACCACAGCCACCGTCGTCAACCCTCCTGTCACCGTCACTGTTCCGCCGACCACGGCCACTGTTGTCACTCCCCCGCTCACAGTCACAAACTCCATCTGTCCGGCGCCCACGATTCCCGCGGGCTCATTCGTGCCAGCCTATAATGTCTCCTCGGACTTGACGTGGGGCTGCAAACCTGGAAAGGTCTGTTCTCCACCAAAGCCAGTTGGTTGTGAGATCTGGGGCGAGCCTCCCGCCAAGGAGTATATCTGCCCAAGCCAGGCCTACTGTATCGATGCGCCGCCGTTCGAGCCCACGATTTGGCCGGAAAATGAAACAGCCTACTACCCTCCCACCGAGGGTTACTTCAACCTTCCGCCGCCGGCTTTTGGTCTGAGTTACGATATCTTCTACGAAGAAGTCATCGAGGAGAACTGTACCGATGCATCTGGGTACCCGTCCGTTAGGACCATCACGACTGGAAATTGGGCATCGCAAGCATCAATCACTGACTGGCCCCCGTCGACGTCCTTATCAGCCGCGCCCGCCGTACCGACGTACGCGAAACGCTCGACACGCGTGAAGTTTAGCCCCATCTTCAAGAGGGATGCAACTCAGGCGTCGCAATGCTACGCTTCTTGCAACAATGCATATTTAACAGTTCAAAAGGAGGGCAAGAGCCCCGCCCTCTGCCGGGAGGGATCGGCCTTCAAGCTTCAAATAGACGCCTGCAACCTCTGTCTCGATAGAGGAAACAAGGGCCGATCAATCAGTAGCGCCAAGTCAACAAGGGCGCCATTTGAGCCATACCTGTTATTCTGCGAAGCGACCGTGGCCGGAGGAGTGAGTTCTGGTACTCCGGTTGACAGTGCTGTCAACACTGTGCCCGAACAGACGACCACCTCGCAAAGGCCGGCGGCAAGCGGCACAGTTGTCCCCATCTCGTCCTCGGAGGACGCCGTCACGAGCTCGCCTAGTCCACGGCCATCATCGCAGGGAGTCAGCAGTTCAGCGCCGGCTCAGGCCAGCAGCCCATCGCCATCAGCGACCAGCTTGGAGGCTACGAACACTCCATCCCCCACGACCGACGCCGATAGTGACGCCGCCACTGCCACTGCCACTGCCACCAGTACTGGTACAGGTACCGGTATTGCAACGGACATTAGTACTGCAACTGGCACTGGGACCGCACCATCTATTGGCAGCAGCACTAGCAATGCCGAGGGCGGTGGCGGTGGCATCGGAATCGGTACCGGCACGTCCACGGCAAGTGGAAGCAATGAAGCTAGCAGCACCGCCGCCTCCGAGGTTGCGACCAGTGCTGCTAGCAGCTCGTCCTCCACAAGCATGGTTGGCTCTACGACCGCAGCCACGGGAGCAAGTGGGAGTGGTGTACCTGAGCCGACTGTCACATCCAGTGCCACCAGCACCGCGGTTACCGAACCCCCCCGCACGACTACCAGCGACTCTTCGCCGGTACCCGCGGCGGCGATGCCTCGGTTTGCAATGCCATCCGGTCTCGGGTCGTTCTCGTTGACGATCCTGGCCGTCTTCTTGGTCATTTGATCCCAAGTCTTAATGTTTGAATGTCTTATTCCATACTTACGATTCAACGCCATTCTTTTAACGACCATCACGATTCAACGCACTCATTACGGCCCATGCGGCACGACACTTTTTGCACGGCATATCAGACGGCAGCGGGCTCTCACACACTCATTTTTTCAGGTGCATTGCAATGGTAGACATGGTTCGGTTTTTATGATACCCACACACGATCTTTACGAAGAGTCCGTTGCGTCGTTCTGGGGTTCTTGGTTTGGAGGAGCGCGGGGGTTTTCTGCCCATGACAGCAGGAAAAGTCTGTAGCTGGGGCTCTGGGTTCACCGCAGCCCATATTCTCTGCCGATCTTCTCAGCTGCATCTTCTTGATGTTGGCTAATACATAATGCGCAGGCATAAGGGACCGGAGGTTTTTAATTCAGAAAGGTCTAGTTTTGGGGGGATGGGAAGTTGGGGGTGGCCATGTGCATTGACTTGGGATCCAGACTTTAGTAGGGATTAATCAGCTTGGCAGGCAGGACGGAGAAGAGGCAAAGTGGGGGAAGTTGAAGAAAATAAAGCAAGAGGTTCGGATTGGATACTGTGTTGTTCCCCCCGTGGACTTGCTCGTAGAAACAAACTGTGAAATACTCTCGTACCGTTGTAGCAAGTTCTATAAGCTGGGCATGATGTTCCCCATCTTACAGCCATCTCATACCCTAGATGCTGAGGTATGCACACGTACCTGGGAGGTACACATTGCTCTTTCGAATAGGATCCCCAAGGCCGAAGAGGACCGACTCAATGGTAGGTTCTGGTTGGAGAAAGGGCAAGTCGGGCAATGGGATCCCGAGCACTAACTACTTGTATCTACCTAGGAATATATGTACATATGGTACTTACATTACTAACAGGTACCTAAGTATGTAGCTTTTGCTGGACCTAGGTCTTTAGCTTGGGCAAAATGGGTTCTGAACGATTACCGCTACAGGATGCACTTCCCGTAGCGGGTGTTAGTACGAGTACATAAAATACATACTTATGTACTTATTTAGCTATTTGTAGGGCCGTGGGCCAAGTATTTCTAAGTATTCATGTACTCCGTATACTGGGGAATCTACCGAGTTCTCCTCCCAGCTCGTGCTGTGGTGGTCTTACAAATCCAGTGCCGGCCTTGATTTTTTCGGTCGGGCATGCAAGCGGGTGATGTGGTAGGGATGGGACGGGATGGGACGGGATGGACGTCATTGGAGCCGAGGAGGGGGGGAGAGGGGATCCATTGTTTATGGGCTGGAGACCCAGAGCCCTCCAGCCAAACAGCCCGAGGCAGGCAGTAAGAGCTGCGCCAGACGGGCAGGAAACAGGCCGTAAGAGCTGCACCAGACCACCTGAGGGAAACAGGCCCTCCTCGCCTTAGCTGCCAGACCCGAAGGTGAAAGCGGGCAGGCAGGCAGAGCGGACACACTTTCAGCCTGGCTTCATATGGTGGGGTAAGGTTGCTTGGCTTGGGGTGCCTGGATCTCGACTCGACTGCTAAGTACATACATACACTACGGAGTACTAGTAACACATGTCCAGCTGCGGTCAGGACTATCCATCTATTATTTCCCAACGACCGCTCCCTGTACCTGTCTCTCTAACCCCCCTCATCTTCCCTTCCCAATACCCCCCCTCAAGTCGACGACCGCGGACTCGACGGCTCCCATCGCTGCCTCCCACTTCCTCCCCTCCGCCTTCGCCCCTACCAAAAATACATCCCCCCCCCTCCTGCGTTCTCAAGCGCTAGTAGCTTGAGATAGAGAATCAAGCCAAGCTGGGGAAGCGCAAGCTTTCAAACGGAGAGTCGCCCACCTCCCAGAAGAAAGTCATGACGGTAGGTGCCACCCTCTCTGCCCACGAAGGCGACAGACAGACAGCCCTTACGCGCAGCGACGACGACGGCGGTGCATCCGATCGCCAGGCTACCTGCATGAGATGCGTTTGCACCCGGCGCCTTCGCACACCCCTCTCTCCCTCCCGCCATCCGTCTACTACTACCCATCCATCCTTTTCGTGCACTCCCCTTGCCCACGCATTGCCGTCCGTGGCCCCGGGAGCCATCCATCATGGAGAGACTGATCCTTAGTCTGCAGGACACCAAGATGACGACCCCGCCGTCCGACAACCTGGTGACCCGGGTCCAGGTCGACGACTCGGTCGTTGGCAAAACCGACATCGACGAATCCCTCTACAGCCGACAGCTCTATGTCCTGGGCCATGAAGCCATGCGACGCATGGGCGCCTCCAACGTGCTCATCGTCGGCATGAAGGGGCTGGGTGTCGAGATCGCCAAGAACATCGCTCTTGCTGGCGTCAAGAGCCTGACCCTCTACGATCCGACCCCCGTGGCCCTGCCCGACCTGTCCTCGCAGTTCTTCCTGCAGCCCAGCGATGTTGGCCAGCCCAGGGACGCCGCTACCGCCCCGCGAGTCGCCGAGCTGAACGCCTACACTCCCGTCAACGTCCACCAGTCCGCCGGTCTGGCCGAGGATCTGTCGCAGTTCGACAAGTACCAGGTGGTCGTCCTGACCGACACCCCCCTCCACCTCCAGCTTTCCATCGGCGACTACTGCCACTCCAAGGGCATCTACTTCCTCACCGCAGACACCTTCGGCCTCTTCGGCTCCATCTTCTGCGATTTCGGCGAGAAGTTCACCTGCCTCGATGCGACGGGCGAGAACCCTCTCAACGGCATCGTGGCTGGCATCGACGAGGAGGGCCTGGTGTCCGCCCTGGACGAGACGCGCCACGGCCTCCAGGATGGCGACTTCGTTACCTTCTCCGAGATCGAGGGCATGGAGGGTCTGAACGGTGCCGAGCCTCGCAAGATCACCGTCAAGGGCCCCTACACCTTCTCCATCGGCGATGTGTCCGGACTTGGCCAGTACAAGCGCGGCGGTCTCTACCAGCAGGTCAAGATGCCCCAGGTCATGGATTTTAAGAACATCTCGGCCGCCTTGCGGGAACCCGAGTTTGTCATGTCCGACTTTGCCAAGTTCGACCGACCGCAACAGCTCCATGTTGGCTTTGAGGCTTTGCACGCCTTTGCCCAGGCCCAAGGCCGCATGCCGCGCCCCATGAACGACGAAGATGCCACTGTTGTTCTGGCTTCGGCCAAGGCTTTTGTCGAAAAGGAGAAGCTCGAGGTTGAGCTTGACGAGAAGCTCATCAAGGAGCTCAGCTACCAGGCGACCGGTGACCTCAACCCCATGGCTGCCCTTTTTGGTGGCCTCGCCGCTCAGGAGGTCCTCAAGGCCGTGTCCGGTAAATTCCACCCGATCAAGCAGTGGCTGTACTTGGATTCGTTAGAGTCTCTCCCTACCAGCACCCGCCGGAGCGAGGAGCTGTGCAAGCCTATCGGCTCGCGTTATGACGGCCAGATCGCCGTGTTTGGAAAAGAATACCAGGAGAAGCTTGGAAATGTCCGGCAGTTCCTGGTGGGTGCCGGTGCCATTGGCTGCGAGATGCTCAAGAACTGGGCCATGATCGGACTTGGCGTCGGTCCCAAGGGGAAGATCACCATCACCGACATGGACTCGATCGAGAAGAGCAACCTCAACCGTCAGTTCCTGTTCCGCGCCAAGGACGTCGGCCAAATGAAGAGCGACTGCGCTGCCCGGGCGGTACAGGCCATGAACCCGGATCTGGCTGGTCACATCCTCTGCCTGAAGGACCGCGTCAGCCCCGAGACCGAACACATCTTCAACGAGGAGTTCTGGGCGAACCTGGACGGTGTCACGAATGCCCTGGACAACGTCGAGGCCCGAACATACGTGGATCGCCGCTGTGTCTTCTTCCACAAGCCGCTGCTGGAAAGCGGCACACTGGGCACCAAGGGTAACACTCAGGTCGTCTTGCCTAAGCTGACCGAGTCCTACTCGTCCTCGCACGACCCGCCCGAGGAGTCGTTCCCCATGTGCACCCTCCGCAGCTTCCCCAACAAGATTGAGCACACGATCGCCTGGGCACGTGAGCTGTTTGAGACGTCATTCGTCAAGTCTGCCGAGACGGCCAACCTGTACTTGACCCAGCCTAACTACCTGGAGACCACCCTGAAGCAGGGAGGCAACGAGAAGGCGACGCTGGAGATGATTCGGGACTACCTGGTCACGGACAAGCCTTTGAGCTTCGAGGATTGCATCATCTGGGCCCGCATGCTGTTCGAGAAGCAGTACAACAACGCCATCCAGCAGCTGCTTTGGAACTTCCCCAAGGACTCGAAGTCGTCGAGCGGCCAGCCGTTCTGGTCCGGTCCCAAGCGCGCTCCGGACCCATTGAAGTTTGACCCCAAGAACGAGACGCACCTCGGCTTTATTATTGCCGCGGCCAACCTGCATGCGTTCAACTACAACATCAACGGAAGCGGTGCCACCAAGGACACGTATTTGAAGGTGCTCGATAACATGATTGTGCCCGATTTCTCGCCCGACGCCAAGGTCAAGATCCAGGAGAAGGACAGCGACCCTGTAAGTAACGCCAAGCTGGGACGCCCGGGTGGGAGTACTAACACGCATGCAGGATCCTAATGCCAGCGCCACCTTTGATGACGAGACGGAGATTCAGAAGATCACCGACACCCTCCCGGCCCCTAGCAAGATGGCCGGCTTCAAGTTGGTTCCGGTCGATTTCGAGAAAGACGACGATAGCAACCACCACATCGACTTCATCACGGCCGCCAGCAACCTGCGTGCCGAGAACTACAAGATCGAGCAGGCCAGCCGGCACAAGACCAAGTTCATTGCGGGCAAGATCATCCCTGCCATTGCGACCACCACTGCGCTCGTGACGGGCCTGGTTGTTCTGGAGCTCTACAAGATCATTGACGGCAAAGACGACATCGAGCAGTACAAGAACGGCTTCATCAACCTGGCGCTGCCCTTCTTTGGCTTCAGCGAGCCGATTGCCAGCCCCAAGGTGGAGTACCAGGGTCCCAACGGCAAGGTCACGCTGGATAAGATATGGGACCGATTCGAGGTCGAAGACATCACGTTGAAGGAGCTCATCGACGACTTTGCTAAGCGTGGCCTTACCATCAGCATGTTGAGCTCGGGCGTCAGCCTGCTCTACGCCGCGTTTTTCCCGCCCGCCAAGCTTAAGGAGCGATTGGGCATGAAACTCAGCCAGCTTGTCGAGTCGGTGTCTAAGAAGCCGATTCCCGAGCACCAGAAGGAGGTCATCTTCGAGATTGTTGCCGAGGACATGAACGAGGAGGACGTTGAGGTGCCCTACATCAAGGTCAAGATACGGTAGATGAGTTCTGCCTGGCAAGGCCGTTATAGCAGTGGCGACGGCGGTGGATGCATGATTAACGACGAGGACGAGTTCCCGACGCATTGGCTTCGGGGGTTTCTCCGTTCTGCGGAATGAAGTTTTGTCGAGGCGTGCGTTGCCTCAGGAGCGCAAATGTCATAAAAATGTAGTATAGCCGCAATAGACCAGTAGGCATATTCCCACTCCGCTGGCTCAACTCTCTATAGACAAGCGTTACTCAGTCCTGGTCGGGAAGTCCCCGAGAGATGACAAACGGACTGCATTTCTTCTCTGTACGCTGGTGACGCCTGTATTGCAACAAGGGCATTCTGGCGCTGATGACAGCGAGTCATCTTGAGCCCATGGTGATTGATGATGATATTCCGCCCAAGTTCCATCCTCTACAACCACGAGGAGCCCGAGGGGACCCACTCTCAGCGTTTTTGAACAGGGATGGGCTATTAGTGATGACTTACATGATGCTAAGCTCAGCCCAGCAAAAGCTCCCCTCCCCCCACGGCTCGCCTTACGTCACGATTGGTCGCTCTCGCGATGGCGCCGTTTTGCGAAACATTGTCACGGCCTAGGATGGTGACAAAGCAGCTATCGAGGGCCAGGCAAAACCGCAGTCAGCAACGCCGGGTAGTTGGTTATTGGACTCTCCGGGTCTTGTCAGCAGTCGCGCCCGTTCTATAGGTCGGCACCATCTATATAGATACACTGGGGGGTGCTGCCATACCGCTGAAGAACAAGAAAAGACCCCCCCCTCCCAATTCCCCCTCATTTGGAGCACCCTGTCCATGAAGGCCGGAATCATTTCTTCTCGTACATTCGCGAGATCAGTGCCGCCCTGCAAGAGCTGTTCCCTCCCCATCCCCAGAGCCTTTTCGCACCAGCCGTTGCTTCTTCCATCCCCATCCGCCCCCCGCCTTGCCGTCGTCGCACCGAGGTTGCCGAGCACGCAAACCAGAATGGTCAGTGAAGAACCCGCCGCGCGCGCGCACGAGGGCACATCATCGGGAGTCGGAAACGCAGGCTGACCACCCGGCGGCGATTCAACGTAGGCGTCCGGATCCAGCATCACGTCGTGGGTGAAGCCGGGCGACACGAGCGGCGAGTTCAAGCGCCAGACCAGCGCCTTCCGCGACTGGCTCTCGAGCGAGCCCGACGCCAAGTTCCCGGCCGAGAAGGGCCGATAGTACGTCGTCTCTCTCCCTCTCTCTCTCCCGCCGCCCGGGGGGCGGTTCGGAAGAGGAAGAAAACCGGTGGGCTGACCCCGCGACGAAAACAGCCACCTCTACGTGTCGTACGCCTGCCCGTGGGCGCACCGGACGCTGATCGCGCGGAAGCTCAAGGGCCTCGAGGACTTTATCAGCTTCTCGGTGGTGCACTGGCACCTGGGCGAGAAAGGTGAGTTTCTCGACTTGCCCCCCGGGGCGGGTGATGGGCCTTCTTCCTCCTTCTTTTTTTCTCGGGGGCGCGACTGACACCGGCCGGGCGCGCGCGCCGACCCCCCAGGCTGGCGGTTCCCCACGACGCAAGACACGGACGCCGAGGGCGAGAACGTGGTGCCGGACCCGCTGCACGAGGGCTTCACGCACATCCGCGACGTCTACTTCGAGGCGGACCCGGGCTACGCGGCGCGGTTCACGGTGCCGGTGCTCTACGACAAGGCGCGGCGCACCATCGTGAGCAACGAGAGCTCCGAGATCCTGCGCATGCTGGGCAGCGCCTTCGACGCGCAGCTGCCGGCCGCGGCGGCCGCCGTCGACCTGTACCCGGCGGCCCTGCGCGCCGACATCGACGCCGTCGGCGAGTGGACCTACGACCTCGTCAACAACGGCGTCTACAAGAGCGGCTTCGCCACCACCCAGGAGGCCTACGAGCGCAACGTCCGGGCGCTGTTCGAGGCCCTCGACCGCGTCGAGGCCCACCTGGCCGAGGGCAAGGGGCCCTTCTACTTCGGCGAGCACCTGACCGAGACGGATGTCCGCCTGTGAGTTTTGCCTCTCCCTCCTGGCGCGTGGGCGCCATACCTCGCTTTTTTTTTTTAATACCCCCTGGGGCACGTTGCTGACCGAGCCCTTCCGCTCCCTCCCCCAGCTACGTCACGCTCGTCCGCTTCGACCCCGTCTACGTCCAGCACTTCAAGTGCAACATCCGCGATATCCGCTCGGGCTACCCAGCCATTCACAAGTGGATGCGCAACCTGTACTGGAACCACGCCGCCTTCCGGGACACCACCAACTTCCTCCACATCAAGAACCACTACACCCGCAGCCACACCCAGATCAACCCCTTCTCCATCACGCCCGTCGGGCCAGTGCCCGACATCCTGCCGCTGGAGAGCGAAGTCCCCGCTGTTCAAGCCCGGGTCTAAAGGGCATGGTGGTCGCATGAGTCTGGGAGGGGGAGGGGGAGGGGGAGAGCGAAGACGGAGGGAATATGGACATCGAAACCAAAATAGCGACACAGCCCCATACCCTGTTTGTAGCTGAAATACACACACGCGACTGATCTGAAACCGGCCAGCAATCACAGGTTTCTCATCGCTCGACTCGAGAGGACGGCTGTCGCCGTCCGGCGAGTACCACGGTGACATTACTACAGCCCTGCCGGGAACGCTCCGCGCAGGGACAGGGACAAAGTGCCTAGCCGCCCCCTTAGCATGAGGCCGGATGGCGCCCCGGCACGGGTCATGAAGGACGGCGGCGGGAGACAGGGGAGGGAGAAGCCAAGCAACCCGGTACCCTACAGATTCCTACCTGGGTGCAACATGGCCGCCACAGGGGGGGGGGGGGGGGGGGGGGGGGGCGCCTTCGCTGCCGAGGGGGCTCCATCTCGGGACCCGAATCCCGTCGCGACTCGACATGGTGGTTTTCGGGGCGTGCCGAGTCAGGGTCGGCCGCCCGTACGCTTTGCTTGGGAAACCCGTCCGGCGCGCTTCTCCTCTCCGATGGGAGGCGCATGGGACGAGAGGGCGGCCGACAAAAAAAAAAGCCGGGTGTGTTGCCGAGTCCCCCAAGAGGCCACGTGCGCAGCAACAGGGCGTGCGAGGCAATGCGACCGCTCAGACTGAGGAGGGGAGAAGTCCTCGAAAGATTGGACGGACCACAGACGGGCAAGCGTGGTGGACGGGAACGGGGGAGGGGGGGGCGAGCATAAATGACGATGACGAGATGGTCGGGAATGGAGTGGCATGTCGTCGTAGCATGGAAGCCGGGACGATCGACAAGGCGACCACGGTTCGGCTGGGGTTGCGTGCGGGCGGTCAGGCGCCGCCCGGTCACGGCTTACCGACTTTGGGGGGGGTTTACGAACCAGCCCGCGACCAGCCCGTGTACGGGGTCGGTGTGTGTGTGTGTGTGTGTGTGTGTGTGTGTGTGTGTGTGCGGCAGAACGGGGGGGGGGGGGGGGGGAGAGGGCACCGCATCATTTACATGAACGGATTGTGTTTAGTAGAGAAAATATCTGATGGTGATTTATTAGTCCCCGCGTTCTAGACGTCCTTTTTTGTCCATTCGGTTTTTCGTTCATCTGCGGACGACCGCTGATCGGTTCGCGCGGCGCGCGTCCCTGCATTCCCGTCGCGCGCGCGCGCTCGCGCACGCGCGCTACCGAAGTGGCCTCCCTCGTTTCGTATTCGTATTCCATTTTTCGACCCCAAAAGGGGAAAAGGCGGGGGCCTACAGTTGAGAAATGGGAAGAGACGGGGCGGGAGCCAATCGACTGGACGATCTGGCCTGCCACCAAGCTAAAAAATCGTCCCCATGCAAGGGCAAACTACTATTGTGTGTGTGTGTGTGTGTGTGTGTGTGTGTGTAAAGTACATAGATAGCTGCTAACTCACGTGCAGGTGGCATCCGTCGGCGCCGTCAAGACCTGGGGAGGGAGGGGACCGCGACGACCTGAGATGAGATATTCTCCGTTCCGGGGGCGGAGGAGGTCCGTCATGATCAGAGGCAATGGGTGACGATGGAGATGTCAGGGCCTGGTATGTAAGAACGCTTGCAAATACATACCTTAGGTAAGTACCTAGTTACCTAGGTACCTTACTTACATCCCATATGTACATGCCCACCTTGCGTACGTCCCCAGCAGTCTACGATGATGCAAGATAAGCCTCTGGCTGTTCATGCCCGTTCGCCTGCTCGTCTGCTGGTCAAGAGCCGGGCAAGCAACAGCGCTCCATTGCCTCTTGTGTGTGTGAGAGAGTGAGATGAGAATGGCGTGTTATGTGTGTCGCTTTCGGGAGCGTGACAGCCGGTCGGGGCGCTGGCGTGACTGGTGAGAGCACCGGCCTATCAGGGCGACGATTGGTAAGAATGCGGTGGGGAAGAGATAGTCGCCGAGAGTCGCCAGCATGGCCCATCCTGGACATATGGCGTCCGTTAGCCTCTTGGCCCCGTCTCCATAAGTCCCGAACGGGGGGCCCTGGGAAATCAGCGGCAGCTTACATAACAGAAACGCCGGCAGAAAAATAAAAAAAAAGAGAGAGAAGGGGGAGGGAAAAAAAAGGTACGCGGTGTAGCTCCGTCAGGGACCAGGGCCGTCGTTGCCAGGGGACCAAATTTGGGGGAGGGCAACTAGTGAGAGCATGGCACCGCGCCAAAAAGCCAATCCGCGCCTGTCAACCTAGCCAACATTCATGATGGTCGGGACGAAGTTGGAGGGAGGGATAACGACATGCCGTCGTCCATTCCCATCTCCAATCCCCATCCGTCCCCCCATCCACACAGCCTGGCCAGCAGCCCCTGCCTCGAAGGGCTGGGCAGCCGGGCCAGGGTTCGGGCTCGGGCTTTCGGGGTCATCGTCATGGCCCGGGAGAGGGCCATGAATGGATGGATGGATGACCGTGGTCGCTGCTGGCTGGCGCTTGTCTGTGGTACCAGCTGCTTCACCTCCCCCTCCCCTCCCCTCCCGTCCATCCATGTCCCGGGGTCTCGCGCGTGTGTGTGTGAAAAGGCACACCGAACAACCCTATCGCCATGCGCAGCCTTCCCCCCCCTCATCCCTATCCCGGCCAGCTCGGGACACATACACTGCAAGGTCCGTCGCTGGGTGTGCGTTTCGTAAAAGCGTACGAATGACCCCGGAGGAGCTATCGCGTCAATCTGCGGAAAAAAAAGCAGGCTTGTCCCAATGGGGGCGC
This sequence comes from Nigrospora osmanthi, assembly GCA_029489945.1. NCBI lineage: Eukaryota > Fungi > Ascomycota > Sordariomycetes > Amphisphaeriales > Apiosporaceae > Nigrospora > Nigrospora osmanthi. The sequence continues at coordinate 1,398,299 of CP120505.1, forward strand.
GAATTGGACGGGGTACCAGGGGTAATTCGCGGTTGCGTTCGCTTTCCGCTGGGTCAGCGCAGCTCCTCCCCCCCCCCCCCCCGTTGACAATGACAATTTCCCATACATAAATTTTCTTCCACCAGGAAATTTCGTCGGGCAGTTTTGGGTTGCCGAGTTGCCTGCCTGCCTGCCTGCCTGCCTCGCGTCGCGGTCGAGCGCGCACTTGTTGCCCCCCCATCATAGAGGCCAGGAAGGTCAGTAAGTACTGTACCTATCTACAGGTATCTACCTAGTGTAGGTAGGTAGGCAGTTTGCCTATACCCGCCTGCCTCCATCCCCATATCTCCGTTCCAGTTCTAGTAGCAGCTGTACCGGTCCCCGTCCCGGTCCCGGTCCTCTTCCACCCTCCCCTTCCCTTCCCTACCTCCTCCCGCCCACGCCCCCCCCTGCAAGCACACAGCGAGCGAACGCGCCTCTGCTTTCCCATCCCCTCCAGCCCGTCTCAAAAGGGTTTCCTTTCCTTCCTCCCCCATCCCCTCCCCCTACGTTCCTTTCCGTTCCCTTTGCCGCGGGATTCCTTCGTTGCTCTCCTGAAGCCGAGCCGACCACCCTGTCGCACACGACGGGCACCACCTGCTGTAGGTTCTCACCGACCTACATAGTCGCCGAAGTTAGTTTGGACCACCGCGCCGGTCCTTTTCTTGCTCGCTCGCCCGCCAGGCACCGCCCCGTTTTCGAAGTAGTTTGCGCCCCTCCCCAAGCCCGTCCGTCGTCTTTTCGCCGCATCGATCTGTCATCATGGCGACCAACGCCACCGGCTTCACCTCGCCGCTGGCCGACAGGTTCGCCGCCGTCAGCCTGCCGCCCCAGGTCGACTTTTTCGTCGATAAGATCGCCAATGCCGGCACCTGGACCTGGATCTTCACCCTGCTGGCCCTCGCCGTCGCCTACGACCAGGTCAGCTACCTCATGAACAAGGGCTCCATCGTCGGCCCGGCCTTCAAGGAGCCCTTCATTGGCCCCTTCCTCCAGTCCATGAACCCCAAGTTTGAGGAGTACCTCTCGAAGTGGCAGAGCGGTCCCCTCAGCTGCGTCTCCGTCTTCCACAAGTAAGCCACCTGCGCCGTGGGACACGCCACCCCCCCCCCCCATTCTCCAGGTGCGGAAGAGGACATGGGATGAATGCTGACCGGCTCCCCAGGTTCGTCGTTATCGCCTCCACCCGCGACTTGGCGCGCAAAGTCTTCAACGCCCCTGCCTTCGCGAAGCCGTGTGTCGTCGATGTCGCCCACAAGATTCTCGGAGAGAAGAGCTGGGTGTTCCTGGACGGTAAGGAGCACGTCGACTTCCGCAAGGGTCTGAACGGTCTCTTCACCCGCAAGGCCCTCGAGGCCTACCTGCCGCGCCAGGAGGATGTCTACAACCAGTACTTTGCCAAGTTCTTGCAGATGACCAAGGAGGCCAACGGCAAGCCCGTGCCCTTCATGCACACCTTCCGCGACCTCACGACGGCTTTCTCGTGCCGCACCTTTGTCGGTTTCTACATCTCCGAGGAGGCCATCATGAAGATCTCCAACGACTACTACCTCGTCACCGAGGCCCTGGAGCTCGTCAACTTCCCCATCATCATCCCGTACACGCGCACCTGGCGCGGCAAGAAGGCCGCCGACATGGTCATGGCCGAGTTCGCCAAGTGTGCCGCCAAGGCCAAGGTTCGCATGGCGGCCGGCGGTGAGGTGACCTGCATCATGGACGCTTGGATCAAGGACATGATCAACTCGAAGCGCTGGCGCGAGGCGACGGAGAAGGGCGAGTCGACGGAGCACCTGGAGAAGCCCCAGCCTCTGATCCGCGAGTTCACCGACATGGAAATCTCGCAGACCATCTTCACCTTCCTGTTCGCCTCCCAGGACGCCACGAGCAGTGCCGTCACGTACCTCTTCCAGATTCTGGCCCAGCGCCCCGACGTCCTCGACCGCGTCCGCGAGGAGAACTACAAGACGCGCAACGGCGACATCCACGCACCCCTGAACCTGGACCAGCTCGAGTCGATGGCCTACACGCGCGCTGTCGTTCGTGAGCTTCTGCGGTACCGCCCCCCCGTCCTGATGGTTCCCTACCTGGTGAAGAAGGCCTTCCCCATCACCCCGTCGTACACGGTTCCCAAGGGCGCCATGTTGATCCCCACGACGTACATGGCCCTTCGCGACCCCGAGGTGTACGACCGGCCCGATGAGTTCGACCCCGAGCGGTACTACACGGGCGACGCCGAGGAGAAGGGTGCCAAGAACTACCTTGTCTTCGGCACGGGTCCTCACTACTGTCTCGGTCAGCATTACGCCCAGCTGAACCTGGCTCTGATGATCGGCAAGGCGTCGCTGCTCCTGGACTGGAAGCACCACGCCACGCCTCTCTCCGAGGAGATCAAGGTGTTTGCCTGTATTTTCCCCAAGGTATGTCGCGCGCTCGCTGTGTGGTTTGGTGCGGGATCTTTGGCTAACTGGAGTGCAGGATGACTGCCCGTTGACGTTCGAGGAGCGGAAGTGGTAGTAGACTTTAGATGCGGCTGAAACGCCCAGCCCAACTTTCCTTGGGCTCCCTGCCGATAGCGCTTATGGGATGGGCCAAAATGGCCCATATCGCGCTGGGTTCGATGCAGGCAGCCCACACTTAACCCTTTTAATATCTGTACTGTATATAGCTTTTGATTCCCCCAAGACGTCGCTAGACTCGTGCGTTGGCAGCGATAGAGCAGTCTTTCCGGACTGGACACGAAACAATGAAGTAAAACACGATCAAGAAAACAAAACCAAGCTCATCTGGGACGAGTGACGTATAAGCTGCGAGAGCATCGTAACGCGAGCTCTGTCCGCCCGACCTATACACGGCACTAAAACCGGATCGGGTGCAGTGAGGTGCTCGAAGAGGATGTATATTAGTACGTGGCGGAGGGATGGACGACGAAGTTGCTTTCATCACTCCACTCACGAAGTCGAGTATACGTAACCTTGACGGCGCGGTAGTGGCTTAGGTAGGTTACAAGTTGATGCCTGCTCGTGCTCGTGGGAACGTCTTGGGAAGGGACACAGTTCCCCTTGGTGTGTCCGCTGGCCCCGGATAGCCAGCGCGGTGGAGGATATACTGGAAGCAAAGGCGATGGGGGCAAGATGATTTATCAGCAGCGGCACCGGGTCCCACGAGTCATGGGGTTTCGACAGGGTGCTCTCGTCCCCCATCCAGACCATGCATCTTGAGCGTTCCCGTCCCCAGTATGTACTTTATATACATTGCGTGTGTAAAAGAAGTCGGGTGTATGTAGGTAGAGGACTTTTTACTCATGTCCTGAGTTTAGTCATCACGCACCCGCTGGAAACGGGCAGTCCCCCCCCCCACACGTCATAGGCGGCGCGCCCTTACCGATATAGGCCGAACTACACGCCCCAACGCCTCCAACACGCACCATAGGTATAGATGGCAGCTACAGGGCTAGTATCTACCTGCATACATTGTACCTCACAAACCCCCCCCGCCTAGCCCGACGTCGACCACTCCGAACCCTCCATCCCATTCCCGTTCCGGCCCCTCCCACCCGATCGTGTTCCCACTCGACCGCGACACATACACACATACCAACACACACACACACAGAGACACACACACACACAGAGACACACACACACACACATACCGACACACAACAACCATGGCCGCCACCAGCAGCCGCATTCCGTGGCGCCGCGCCATCGCCGCGCCGCTGACGACGACGACGACGACGACGACGACGACGACAACGGCCCCGGCGGCGACGCGGCGTCGGCTCTGCTCGGCCGCGTACCACCGAATCGCCGCCCCGACGCCGACCACCACCACCGCCGCCGCCCTGCGCCCGGTTCCGGCCCGTCCGGCGGCCCGCGCCCCGCGCCTCGGCGGCTGCCGCTGGACGTCGGAGGCGGCGACGGGGAGCAAGATCTGGAGCTTTGAAGACGTAAGTTTTCCTTTGACGACGATGTCCGCAAGGGCGGACACACACACACACACGCACACACACACGAGAAAAAAGACTAACGAAGGGGGGGGGAGGGGGGGGACCACCCCCACGCCCCGCGCAAAAAGATACAAAAACGACCGGCGGGCACGACGCTCGTCGACGTGCGGGAGCCGGGCGAGGTGCGGGCGACGGGGCGGATCCCGGGGGCCGTCAACATCCCGGTGACGACGGCGCCGGACGCGTTCCACCTCGGGGCCGACGAGTTCGCGGACCGCTTCGACTTCGCGCGGCCCCCGCCCGACGCCGACGTCGTCTTCTACTGCAAGGCCGGCGTGCGCAGCCGCGCCGCCGCCGCCCTCGCCCGCGAGGCCGGCTGGTCCCGCGTCGGCGAGTACCCCGGCAGCTGGCTCGACTGGGCCGCCCGGGGCGGCGACGTCGAACGGTGAAAAGGGGGGAAGAAAATTCGGCCGGACAAGGAGGAAAAAAAAAAAAAGAGGGGTAGGGGGGAACGGGGTGTAAGCCACTGTTGGCCTCGAGGGAGAAAGGGGCGGCGTCCCGTAGGAGAAGCAGGGAGGCCCGCTGCAGACAAGTAATTGGGGTGCGAGACCGTCAACAGGAAGGACGACTTGATCTATAGTGGACAAGGCCCGCCTTGCACATCCAGGCTCGGCGACATGATATTAAGACGCAAAAATGCGTGTTGAATCTGACAGTACATGTGCTACTATACCGACAGGGTCGGCGTCGACATCGGCACCCTTCGCCCCGGAGGCGTGGGATACTCAACTCGACAAGCCATTACGGCGGCAATGGCCCAACCTTGGTATCAAGAATGCAGACTACCTAGTGTGCACGCCGACTACGGTCGCAGTGTCTCCCCCCTCCCTCCCAGCCACACCCTGGGCAGCAGTTGCTCCATCGCCCTCTCTACGACAGCAAGAACCTCAACATGGCGGCCGGGGCGTCGCCGTCCGGCTTCGGCTGCTCCGTCTTCGGCGGGTCGGACTGGAGCGGGGCGGGGCTGCCGGCCTTGAAGAAGAGCACCTTGATGGCGATGGCAAGACCCAGGTGCAGGGCGACGACGAGGATTAGCAGGATCTTGCTCGTCTGCTTGTCGGTGGCGCTGAGCACGGGGTACATGTTGCGGAGCAGGAAGGCCACCGAGAGGCCGAAGCCGAGGCCGACGAAGACGTAGTTGAGGATCTGCACCGGCGACCAGCTGATCAGGGCCACGGGCACCCAGATCAGGTTGGCGTAGCCGTAGAGCGCCCAGCACTCGAGTAGGTTGGCGCTCTCGGAGCCGAAGTACTTGAGCGCACCCCAGAGGACGACGGGGATGACGAGCGTGTAGCCGTAGATGAGACCGGCGGCGCCTGGCGGTGGGGGAGGGGGAGGACCCCAAAGTCAGTCACGAGCGTGCTTTCTTCACGCGGCACAGCAGCACCGGCCGCGCCGCCCCCGGGGGGGGGGGGGCATGAAAACCTACCGCTCAACAGCTTGAAGTCGTACAGGAAGGGCCCGTTGCCCGTCATGGCCAGGTACTGGCTGATGGTGCCCGAGACGAAGAGGATGAAGACGACGGTGGTTGCGATCCAGAAGGGCCCGTACAGGTCGGGGTTGCCCTCGAGGACGTCGAGGAAGTTGGCGCGCGGGTACAGGGCGGCCCAGCAGCGCTGCAGCACCGACGACGTGTCGACGTCGAAGAACTGGGCGTAGAAGGCCAGCGACCAGAGGTAGCGCTTCGAGGAGCCCGACGCGGCCGTCGCCGGCGGCGGCAGGCCGCCGCCGCCGCCCGCCGCCGAAGCCTTGCCGCGCGCGCCCGCCGCGTTGTTGGTGAAGGTCGAGTTGTGGAATTCGAGGTTGTCCTCTTGCAGGTCCGTGTGTCCGAGGTCGCCCTGTTGTCCCCCAAGCCAAGTTGGAACCCCCCCCAGATAACGTAAGCCTCCGGACGCCCTTCCAACAAATGGGAAGCCTTCCCCCGTCCTCTCCCCCCTCCGTCTCTACGGCGGGGGTGGGCGCGGCGGCGCGGGATGCATGCCTACCTCGTCATCAACGTCTACGACGGCATCGTAGCCTGCACCGGACATGGTTGGGTGGGTTTCGAGGCGTTCCGTGTGGGGGGCCGGTCGGGAATGCGGGAGGAGCTGGAGATCAGGGCACGAGGCTGCGGAACGGCGTGATGGTGGTCGTGGGGAGCATGCGCTCGCTGGCTAAGAAGAAGAAGTACGGAGTCGTCGATATGTGGTAGCGGGTAGCGGGTGGTGGTGGGTTGCCAATGCGACTGGCGTAGTTGGAGGCTACAGCTATTGAGGACCCTCAGGTCGGGTATGGGAGGGATGGATGTATGTAGGGTAATAATGGAGTTCCATACATGGGATAGCTGACCCGGACCACACACACACGTCCCCCCCAAACTGAGGCCACGGAAGCACCCTTTCTTTCTCTTTACCCGCACGCGCGTACGTCAGGCGCGCTAACTGGCGCCGGAGCTTCCCCTTCGGCTGGTACCTGTATTAGTACATGCATGATTCTTTAAGTGCATGTCCCACCTAGGATGGACTCCCCTGACGTCCAGGTGATTGTTGGTCTTTTCGTATGAAGCAGTCGAAGCAAATGGCAAGGCAAATAAAATCACGGGCCTGATCATTTCCTCTGCCGTACACGCGAAGCAAAAATCCTGATTATTTATGAGTCGACTGTGTGGTATATATCCCCATGTAGTTCGTGGATCGGTGGATTGGGACACGATCAACCCGAGGGTCGCCTGTCACCCGTCGACCTCGCGTGGTACTACAAGCCCAGGAACTCGATGGCAGGCAAGTCTAAAACGGCCATTCCAGGAAGACACGATCAAATGAGTGCCTCGAAAGAACGTCACAACCAACCCTCGATTCTTGAACGCTTATAAGTCATCTATCCGAATGAAACTGACCCCAAGTCCCGGGGGATTTCCGTATCCCCACAGATTGCCCAACAGTCCCGCTGGACTGTTCTCTTCTGTACCCCATACTGAAGGAGTCTGGGGAAACTGGAAAGACCCAAGCACACAGTGAAGTCGTGGCTTGTAGCCAACTTCTTCGTGTAGCCCGAGGCGACCAGAATGAACGACTGTCGAAGTCGCTCTTCGATGATGCTGAACTCGTGCGCCATGCGCTCAAGTCCACTGCTCTTCTGCCCGTCCGTGGCTTGTCCGGGGTACAGTCCCCCGCCCGGAAGTACTATTCCAAGCCTTGTTTGAGCCCGTTCATCTGTGTCGTCGAGTCTGTCGTGTCGATTGCTTTTTGAACTTCCGTAGATAAATCGGAAATGGCCATGTGGGTGTATGCCGTGGCTGGCCAAATTAGCACGCGTCCCGGTTCGGATTCCTGATTTCACATCGCAGACAACGCAAAATTACCCCAGGCAGGGCGAGCACGACTTGGTAGTAAAAGATCTTGTATCATCAGACCGTTTATCGTAGCTCGATTTGTCTCTACCTAGACATTGGTACTCCGCGAGGGAAAGAACTGCAAGCCAAACAGAACCCATGCCTGACGATCCGGCTTGTCCATGGTGATTTTCCCGGTCTGCCTGATGATGCCAAACCCACGTACGCCGAAAGATGATGCAAAGGAATCGTCTATTTGAGCTTCTTCTTGGGTCGCAGCTGGTTGGTGTGGCCACACTTTCGCTTGCTGTAGCACACGGATGGGGTCAGAGGCTGATTTCGTCACCGGGCGGGCGATGGGCGACAACTTACCGGCAGTTGGTGGCTCGGGGAGGGAGGCGGGCGTAGCACTTGCGGCAGATCATCCTGTCGAGCTGGGTCAGCCTCGGGCGACTCCGTGTAGAAGGGATGCCGCCACCCCACGGCGCGCGGCGAATACTCACTTGTCGCAGTTGAACTTGGAGGCCAGAGCCTTCAGCGAGGGCTCAATGATACCACCACGCAGGCGGAGGACCAGGTGGAGGGTCGACTCCTTCTGGATGTTGTAGTCGCTCAGGGTGCGGCCATCCTCGAGCTGCTTGCCGGCGAAGATCAGACGCTGCTGGTCCGGGGGGATGCCCTCCTTGTCCTGGATCTTGGACTTGACGTTGTCGATGGTGTCGGACGACTCCACCTCGAGGGTGATAGTCTTGCCCGTGAGGGTCTTCACGAAGCTGGAAACGATAGCGTCAGTCAAGGGGCCCAGAGATTTCCTTCCGTTCGTCGGTTCGCGGGTGGCGACGGCATCGATGCCTCCCCCGGAGGGCTCGGGTTGACGTCGCAAGGCCGTGTCGATCGGGTTGGGGGGAAGGGTTCGCGGCTTACATCTGCACTGCAAGGAAATCAATGTTAGCATCGCGGTCGGAAGAGCATCATCGGCGCGACCAGCGCGCGCATATGTCCACTTACTTTTTGCCGGTCCTCGTGCAAGTCGTTGTCTTGTTCGGGTTGGGATGCAGAAAGATGCTTGCGATGATGGCTATACGCCTGCCTCGAAAATCACCGGGGGGGAGCACTGGCACTGCCGTCAGTGGGACGGCTTTTTTCGATTAGGGCTGTGGGGGGGCTGATTGTGTCCAAATGTGGTGTGGATGCAACGAAACACGGACTGCAGGTGCCGCCGGCTGCTGCCCCACCTCTGGCGGTCCTACCTTCCTTCCATACTGCTTCAATGAGTAAGAGCCCAGCAAGTATCCATTGTAAGTAAGATGTACCCATGTGGGTACGTACTGAGTACTTCCTTTCTCTCCAGGTCCAGAGTTCCCGAGGGCGGATTATATGTTGCGAAGCATCCATCTCTCCAACGACGGCGAGGTTCTCCTGGCTCAAGGCGACCGGGCTTGTGCATAAGCGACTATGACGTGCTCGCGTGGTCTCGAGCTTCGTTTCAATCCCCTGCCACCCATATGTGCGGTTCACTTCTGTCGGTATATGCAAGAGCCTAAGTACCTAGGTGCTCACATGTTGGCTACAGCAGTGCTCTTGTCTCTATTTCGTATGTAGTAACGTCGATTTCGTGCAGCATTACCCGATGTCCATACATCCATGCCTTACCCCCCGGCAATATGGCAGGGCGGCCATACCGTGGACTGTTTGGCAGAGCCATTGACATCTGCCACCACGCGGGATTCCATGGTCATGGATAATGTACTTGTGGCAGCGGTAGTGCTTTGGGACCTCCTGACGCGAAAAACATGGCCTTTCCATGGCCCCCCGGCGAGGAGGAATCCATGTCTTCCCGCTTACGCTACGGAATTGCCTGTTTATTTCAACTCGCGCTGGCCTCGGCCCGCCTCTCCTTGTCCCTCCTATCACACCACGACGCAAGGCGTATCTCGACCTGGTTCGTTGCGTTGATGAGCGTTCGCAAAGGGACGGCTGCGGTTCTCGCTGCCTCCATGTAGAACACTTTCGCGGTGCTCGGAAGGTCGTCTTCTGTGCGCCAGGCAGGGAGAAAGTCTCGTTCGGGCCGTCGGAGCTTCATACTAACGACGGGCAACTCCTCGTCTCGTTTGGGCTCGACGACTCGCATGTTCTTATTCACCGAACGGAATCGCTCAGCAATCGATGAATCGTGCAGCTCGTCTGCGCCAGGGCCTCGGCCGACTTCCCGCGGCTCTGGCTCTGACGTCTGAAACAATGCCCGGATACTTTTGGGCGCTAGAGACAGGGAGGTCAGCCTTCTTGGCACTGCCATCGAGATAAATAGAGTGGAGGACAAACTCTTGGTGTCAGCTTCGTGACCTAAGATTGTTCGTTCAAAGAAGTCCATGAAATCGTCAAGTTTTAGCTTGTCCATGGTTAGGGCCTTATCCGCCGTGACGGTGTACTCGGTACCACGTCTCAGCCCGTGGGCGAGTTCGGGGTTTTCCTCTCGGGCATGCTTCCATTGTTTCCAGTCTATCTGGGTAACTCTGGGGTCCTCGTGGCTGGCAGGCGGGCGTTCCACTCCGTCCAAAGGATGAAAAAGTTTGGTTGCTACCACGACTAATGCCATTAGGAGGACCTCGGGGTTGTCCATCGAGCGAATTTGCTTTTTGGTTTTCGTAGGATGGACGAACTCGACTTCTAGCAAGTCGGCAAGGATCTGTACAAACAGGTAGCTCTCTGGCGGTAAGGTGAGATCCCTCAAGTACTGAACCAGACTGGGAACGTAGTTGAGGGCAGGGAAGGTGATGTCGCAGTTCACATTGAACCCGATGGCCAATTCTTGAACCGCGAAGAGAAGAGCGCCAGGTTGAATATGATCCCGTACCTGGAGTGAGCGATGGAACTCGGGCGGGAGTCGTTCTTGCGTCGTCTTTGGTATAGTGTTGATCTGTACGCGCTGTTAGTCGTCGCCCATATCTTGCTGAGGAGAGGCATCGATACGTACGGCCGCTAGAAAGACGATGTCGCCCCTCTGGGCCCAATGATGAAAATCCGCCGTCGTGACCGGCAGACGCATAAGGCTACAGCCTAGGTAGCAGTGCGCAAGAGTCTCGATAAGCATCGGAAGTTTGAGCCTCTTGCCGTTCTGGGGTGTCCAGGAGTGGTTGGTAGGCGTGGGCCCATCACTCAGCTCTTCGTCATCATGTTCGGCCTGGGGCTCCTCGGGGACGGAGTCGTCATCCGTGGTGCCAATGACCTGCTGTATGTATCCTTTTCTCGCGTCCCAGAGCGATTTGACGACCTCCTCCAGGAGAGCCGGAAATTTGCGCTCCTTCACGAGCCACCACACTTGCTGTCGCAGAATCTGTTCCAGCACCTCGATGTACAGTCTACGTCCAGCGGCGCCTACAAGCTTCTTGGCTTGGCGCTTCTGCTGTTCCTTCTTCTTGCGTGTCGTCTTGCCCGCGGTACCAAATTCGTCTTCACCGGCATCGTGCTCCGCGTAGCCCTCGAGCCGGTGTCCGTTCCGGCAGTAGCGCAGCGCGTCCTCGGCGTACCACCTTCTGGTGCCACACTGGTCGCACCGCTCATCAGGCGCCATACGGTGCATTTCCGTGGGTGCCATGTTGAGTGTCGTCCGTGGCTTCCGGTGGACAGCGGCTGGGAAGTATGGATGATGGGCGGTTTATGTGTTGTCGTCCAGTGAGATATCTACCCTTGAGGTGATGGATCTTGGGATCATGGGCTTGTACCGATCCACCCTCAGTCACGTTGCTGGTTGGCGTTTTGCTCTCTTCTTGGAAATGCAACAAAAGTCTAAAAAGACCTCGAGATAGCATATGAATGGCCCGACACCCTCAGATTGCCGGCGGACACCACGCCTTGGACCTCTATAACTTTGCACGGGTTGAGGTTGGCAGGACGGCTTAACCGACTTGATTCGAAAGATTCCGGGGCCAATCTCGGAGACCAGATCGGGCAATTTCCCCAGCACTTATCAACCCAGAGTCCGTGCTATCCAGCGAGCGCCTTTTACCTCGGACAAGCGCAACACTTATAACTCATGCTCTTACAATGCCTTTCAGTTCGTAATAACCCGTCCCTACCTCCAACTAGTTGATGGTTCAGGAATCCCCTAAGCCCCTCGCCGAAAGAGCGAATGGCGTCTTCTTGGGTTAGTCGAGATTTCGTAGTCGTTGCCAGCACCGAACATTTCGTGTGTCGGCTCCAATCAGCCAGGCGTTCACAGAGCATCAGCTTGCACACATCAAGAAGTAGGTACTCCAATGATTCATCATGGGGAAAGTCGTGGATTCTATAGGATACGTCGTCCCCGCCAGAAGCCACCCCATCGGTCGTGATCCTCATGCTCATTGATTCGTGATAATGACATGTAGGAAAAGGACGGCGCGGAAAGAAAAATAACATCCGAGATGCTGTGGGGGGTCCTTCGTGGCCGATTCATATACCCAGCAGAAACAGTGTCCAGTCAGAATCCTTCTACGTTAACGACCACAGGCGGGGCGTGAAGCCCCAGATATCAACGGATCAAGTAGTTTCCCCCGAAGATATCCACCTCGTGCAGCTGATATGCGTCTCGGATCGAGATGTGTAGTCGTTCGTGCTAATCAACCAAGGTCGTCTCCGCAGATCCTGCAATTAAGCAGGTGGCTTAACCCTGACGGGGAGCCTCCTTGGCCTCAACGGCGGCCTGCTCACCCATGGAGGTGAGGATGACAACGTCTGGTAAGGGAGGTCAGTTTCATGCGTCCCGAGGCAAGGGGGGGGGGGAGGTCGTGCGCGGGGGGCTTACTGGTGTCCTTCTCCTCAGTGGTGAAGAGACGGGTGATCTTGTCACCAATCTCACCGTCGGGCATGCGAACATCGTCCTTGGTCTCGCCGTCGTCGCTCATCATGGACAGGAAACCGTCGTCCGAGATGTCAAGCTACACGCATGTCAGCACCAGCGCGGCAGCGGGCGGGGAGCGGAGAGACCTACGAGCTGGTACTCCTTGCGGGTGACGTTGGGGACGTCCATGTTGTGGGTCGAGGGGCAGAGATCCTCAAGCTTCTTGCCAGTGAAGATGTCGATGGCGACCAGGTGGACCTTGGCGTGACCGTGCTTGCCCGTCTTGGAGGTGGACATGTCGACGATCTTGCAAGGGCGGTTCTTGATGCAGACGAAGCCGTTCTTGCGGAGGGCCGAGCATTGCATGGGGTAGGTCAGCGACGCACCGGCGTCAGCCGACTCGAAGGTGACATCGTGCTATCGGGGCCATCAACGTCAGCTACCAGGTCCACGACAATGGCCGACGGGCGGCGTTGGAGGGGGGTTTGAGGCTCGTGGCCACACGCGGGACGGGCGGCGGGGAGGGGGGCGTGATCGCGGCGTGTTTGGCTGGGCTCGCCGACCCTCGCCGTGGGCAAGGTTGTGTGGTGCGGGGTGGAATTTTCCCCTCGCGCAGGCAAACGACGCGGGCAGGGCGTCGCATCGAGAGGGGCACGGGAGGGGGAGCAGCGGGAGACTTACGGCAGCGTCGTCGGCCATCTTGACTAGCGGGGGCTGAGGAGTCGGCGTAGAGAAGAAAAAGAGAGGATGGGGAATGAAGGCGAGGATTGAATGGCGACGATGGCTTGCTTAGGAGTTGGAAGGGTTGGAGGGGGGAGAGGGAGGAGGACTGGACCGTAAAAGTACTCTGCGCTCGCTTTTTTTTTGGGTCGGGGAAGAGGCTTTAGTGTGGGCAGCCTCGAATTTTGGGTTAAAAATTCAGACAGAAACGGAGGCAAGACAGCGAGAGCATGCAGCCAATAGCCGTGGCGAGATTTGACCACAGCGAGTGCGGTAAAGCGGGGCGGCGTATTCTGGGAGCTAAGCCGACAGTGAAGGAAACGCCGTGGGCGCCTGGATGCCAGTTCTGCCTGTGATGCTGGGATGGGATTGGGGACTTGGGTACGGCTCGCCCGCCACCCCCCGGGTGGAAAATGGAGCCTACCCGGCGAGCCTGGGCCTCTTTCTGGCGATTTCGAGGTTCCTCTGTGACCAGCAGAGCGGCGATTCGGGTGGGTTCCCGCGGAATCGGGCAGTGTTACTGCTACTGCTACTGCTGCTACTGCTGCTGCTGCTGCTGCACGGCGGCTCCCATCCCATACAAGTACCTAACATACTTATTGCACATCAGAGCCAGGCGGTTTGTATGCCTGTGGGCGTCCCAACGGCAACCTTGCCCATTGCACACCCGACTTTCTTCTGTAGGTTCCTTTCAGGCATGCATGTGCCTCTCATAGAAGTGATTCCCCTCTGAGAAGACCAGTAAGGACCACATACACTCACAGATAGGTCATGTAGCCCGTTATACGCAGTGGACAGTGGCTGCTAGCTTCCATGGCTGGGAGATGGCCACTTACACAGCCCCGGTTTCAGCAACAGTCAAAGGCGAAGTACGAAGATACAGGAAGCCTAGGTCATGTTGGTAGGCAGTAGACCAATACAGGTTAACAGGTACTTACATAGTACACATGTTTCGCAACATACATCTAAAATATAGGTACCGTTCAACAGCCAACTAATCTACATGAACAACCATATAAAGACATCCGCGTGCTGTCCTGATTCCATGACTACTTTCCTAATGCATCTGTGTGAGTGTAACAGCTCGTCGCTGGGGCCGCAGGTTGTCCGGCGTCCCGTTATTTTTTGGATCGGCGGAGCTCGGAGATGGGATCTTGGAGCTCTGTGCCTGAGTGGCCGTATCCCCAGGTTGGGGGTCGAGGGGGTGAATCATTAAATGGCTAGCAACTCGGTAAACGAACGCCGAGAAGCCGCTGAACCCAGCAAACAACCTGAGAAAAACCGGCCAGCCAATGACTCCTCCAATGGGTCACACATCCCATTACGGCCATACCACCTACACCTAGGCTGAACATGCCCGCGTTAAGACCAACCGGAGAGGTACCTAAGTAATAAGGTAACCGTAGGTAAGAGCGGGGATGGGAGGTTAGGTAGGACTCGACGCCACACCCCAAGCTCCAAGCTTCGAGCTCCAAACCCCCTCTCTCGTACCGCCAGTTTCCATCTAATCACATGCCTGGGCCAATATGCAACTTGAGAATATTCTGGGGCAGAAAAGGCCCGTATGAATCAGGTCAGTACTCACGTGAGCAGGCCGATGTAGGCAAAGCACGATGAGGTGCATAGCCTGAATCCGGGGAGGCAGCAGGGAGCCCACAGTCTCTGGAGCTAAAGCTATACTATGGGATCCCATAGGTACGTGGTAGGAACTTAGGCGAGGTAGGCACATCATAGGTACCTCATGGCATACCTAGGTACCTCTTCTCACAGTGGGACACTACAGAGAGACGGAGAGCATGGGGCCTCGTCAGCTCTGGAGATGTTTATCAAGTGCTATCCCATAACTATCGAGTATTGGAAGCCCGCGGGATCGCTACCTACCTACTACTACAATAACTACATCCTACTACGTAGATCCAGACGAACGGGATGGAGGGCCAAGCCAGCCCAGACTCGAGAGCCTTGGCTGCTTCTTTAGGTGACTGCCCGCCAACCCACCCCTGCACATCAACGGAAAAGGCGGGCGGGCAGGACGGACGGACGCAAAAGCTCTGCCCCGTGAAGCCTGGGGCAAGACCCCTGCTACCATGGAAGCCCGTCAATTGATGGATAGGTCCGCTGGCTAAGTACATTTCTTCTGTAGCTCGGTGCAGGTACTTGGGATAGGTACCTACGTGACCTACATACTTCCACTACCTTTGAAGGAGTCCCCTGGGTAAAAAGAAGTATGGATTCTATGAATTCAAGTGGGTAGTAACTATTGAAGTTAGGTACTTGGGCTCATTGGGCTCATTGGAATGGGGGAGATAGATACAAAACATCCCATGTATGAGGGAAGTCCATAGTTTCGTAGTGTGTAGGTTAGTACCTACCTAAAGATGTAGTATTGGATGTGGTGTTGGGAAGCGCCGCCCGTCCAATCAAGGACCGACCGAGCTAAGAACAACAGGAGGCTATTGCGCTGCCTCGTCGTGCCGCCGGTAGTTGACAGACAATCCATTCGATGCATCGCGGCCTGCGGGATGGCCGCTGACCTCATTTCCGCCCGCCTTTGGTCCTGTTCCATCATCCCTTCCGCTTTCCAGACCGTGGGAACCCGAGTTCTGCCGTTGGTCGCTGGCTCCGTCATGACATACCCGTCGCTACCAGTCACTGCCGCCCCTGAACTGCCGACACGACTCTCCCTCCCTCTCCTTCCACCATGTGGCTCGACCGACTCGCCGCACAAGCAACATCGCCGAGTGTAACGCCGCCAGGAAGCCGCGCATACTCCCCGGCCCCGGGCCGGAGGACACCCAGCGGCCTCGGGCCCTACATCACATCGCAACAGCGCCCCGGCCTCACCACGCGCAACTCGTCGCTTCAGTCGCTGGCCTCCAATGATTCCTCGGCCTCGTCGCTGCTGGCCTCCGGCCGTCGGCCGAACGGCTCGAACCTGAAGCAAACCACCACGGCCTACAGCGGCCCCGACCCCGTGAACGTGCTACAGCAACTCCTGGGCGGGGACGCGGGATCCGCGGCGGGCGCAGAGAAACCACCGACCTCCATCACCGAAGACGACTTACACTACGCCTTCGACTTCGGCGGCCTGTCCCTGACGGAGCTCGCGCGATCCGAGGATGCGACAGCAGAAGGCCCCGGCGTCGAGAGATCGCAGACGGCCGAAGAATGTATGTTGGACCCCGCCGCCGCTCCTCTCGCCAGCGCATACCGCTCACCCCCTCGCCAGATGAACAGGAGAGAACCAAGTACGAAGGCCTGCACCGGTCAATACGCGCTTGCGACGAAGTCCTCAACTCGGTCGAGACGAACCTCACGAGTTTCCGGAACGACCTCGCCACCGTGTCCGCCGACATTGAGAGCCTGCAGGCGCGCTCCACCGCGCTCAATGTGCGCCTCGAGAACCGCAGGGCCGTCGAGAAGGGCCTCGGGCCCGTCGTCGAAGACATCAGCGTGTCCCCTGTCGTGGTTTCCAAGATCGTCGAGGGCCACATCGACGACGCGTGGGTGAAAGCTCTCGCCGAAGTCGACAAACGCGCAACTGCCCACAAGAAGAACGCAGCGTCAGGCGCGGCCGACAGCAAGGGATTGCAGGACCTTGGCCCCTTACTAGAGAAGCTGGTGGTCAAGGCTATCGAGAGAATACGTGACTTCCTGGTCGCGCAGATCAAGGCTCTTCGGTCACCACATATCAACGCGCAGATCATACAACAGCAGAACTTCCTCCGTTTCAAGGACCTGTTCTCCTTCCTCCACCGACACCACGCCAAGCTCGCCGACGAAATCAGCCTGGCCTACCAGAACACGATGCGCTGGTATTATCTCAACCAATTCACACGGTACGAGACGGCTCTGAAGAAGATCAAGCTCCACGTACTCGACAAGACCGACGTGATCGGAAACGAAGATGCCTCCCGAAAGGGCTCGGTTCTTTCGTCGGCCAAGATCTCCGGGCCTCCTCACGACGCCTTCAACTTGGGTCGTCGGATTGACCTGTTGCGCACAAGAGACCAGTCGGCTCTGTCCTCGTATCTTGCCGAGGAGGACAACAGCACCCATTATATAGAGGTGCCCTTCCGCAACTTCAACCTGGCGCTTATTGACAATGCGACCGCAGAATACACCTTCCTCGCCTCCTTTTTCTCCCCCGCCCTCTCCTACGCCGCCATCTCCCGCCACTTCACCTACGTGTTTGAGCCGACCTTTGCCCTCGGCCAATCCCTCACGAAAAGCTTGGTGTCTGATACGTATGACGCACTCGGCCTCCTGCTGAGCGTCCGTCTCAACCAGCACTTTCAGTTCGAGATGCAACGGCGAAAGGTCCCCGCGGCCGAGGGCTACCTCAACGCCACGGCCATGCTTCTCTGGCCGCGTCTGCAGGTCGTCATGGACGCGCATTGCGAGTCGATCCGGACCCTGACCTCTTCCTTGCCGACGAGGACGCCTTCCAAGGCGGAGCAGGCGAAGCTTTCGGCGGCGCCCCACGTCGCAACGCAGAGGTTCGGCCAGCTCCTGCACGGTGTTCTGGCGCTGAGCGCCGAGGCCGGCGACGACGAGCCCGTCGTCACCAGTTTGCGCCGGCTGAGAGCCGAGATAGAGGCATTCCTGACCAAGTACAGCGCGGCCTTTGGCACGGACAAACGCAAAAGGGAGAGGTTCCTGTACAACAACTACAGCTTAATTCTCACCATCATCAGCGACACGACGGGGAAGCTCGCAGAGGAGGAGCAGGATCACTTTGAGGGCTTGAAGGCGGCCTTCCAGGAGACTGCGTAGATAGGCTATGGTACACATATGGTATCAAATTTACAAGATCAAGTCATATCCTTAGTCTGGTTGCGATGCGATAAGTGCGACTTACGGCCACCAGAGCGTACTTCGTTGCCGTATTCGTGGGAAAACGAGACGTGATTGGGCTGTGCTGCCGCTGTTCAGGGGTGAGCAAGAACCACGAGGGCCAGGTTATGGGATCGTCTAGGGGTAGTGGTAGGCTACAGAGAGAAGAGAGCAAAAGATGATGTATTCCTAATAAGTCCAGCTCCCAGGCCTGGACTGCGTAGGCCCCTCATGGTGCAGGGACTAAGTAATGGGATGTTACAGTGTACCGCATAGGGCATGGTAAATGCGAAGCCCGCGGCCGCAGGCGTGACAGTGCGTGCAATCCATAACCCCCCCCCCCCCCCCCCCCTTTTCATATGGGTGGTATACAGTACTCGCCCACTGGCCGTGCAGAGGACGCCGGAGACAAGCAGGGCGGCACATGACCAAACGATTACCTTCTTTAACAACCGAGTGGCCGGGCGGCGAGTTCCCGTGTAGAGACGAATGGGAAAAGACAGCGAGAACGGCCCAAGCCGTGATAGCTGGGGGGGAGCATATGCGCGTCTCCGTAGACCAGCACTCCAGCCGCCGCGGCGAGAAATGAAACGACTACGCCCATCCAAAAGTTTCCAATCGGGGACGGGGAAGCCTCCTAAGCTTCCGTCGTCCGCGGGCTCGACGGGCCGATCTGCCTCTGCCGGCTGCTAGCGACCGGGAGGTACCGTAATGGCACGTATCTCCAGGATGGACCGCGTCAGATAGGGACCCAAGAAGGGGCTCGCCAGAAAAAAAAAAAACCTCCGCATGGCATTTCCCTTGACCAAGAGTTAGCCAAGGAAAAGAAAAAAGACACAGGCCACACACCAATGGGCTGCTCGTGGCAGCTCAAGGCTCATACACATACACAACATTCAGTTGAGCCATCCGTATCCCATACGTACAACGCGTGCGGCAGTTTTGTATACTCGATTGTCCCAAAACAAGACGGGCTCGCCGTCCCGCCAAACTTTTTATCGCCGTTAACTTACCAAGGTGCGTATGATACATGATCGTAAAAGGCCCAGACCCATTCGCGTGGGCTTGTACATGGGCCGAATTCTACTCTGGGTGGGGTTGATATCTAGAGTGTTGCGAAGACGTCTGCGCCTCGCTGGCCCGCAGCCGCGATCCAGCTCACCTGGACCAGAACGCCGTGAGATAGGCCCAGGTTCCGGGCGATGCCTTGCGGAAATACACCGCTGCAACGCCTACCAAGACAGCTAGCACCACGCCACGAGCGGCTGGCGTTGTGGTAGCGGCCGCAAAGCTGCGAAGCCTTCGGGCGATGCGCTGCTTCTGTTCGGCCCACTGCAGCTCTTCGATTTGGTTTTCAAAGAAACGGTGGCCGTCCTCCATACTTTGCGCGGCGCTGACCTTCATGTCCCGGGCCGTCTTCAGCACGCTGGATCGCGTGATGCTGGACCAGCTCCGCAGGGTCTCGGGCGGATGGCGCGCAAACAGGCCGGCGGCATCCGCGATAAGCGCCTCGAGGTGGAGAGGCTGGGGCAGCTTGGAGAGGATCGAATGGAGCATCTCGGGCTCGTCGGCGGGGGTATCAAAGAGCTCCTCGCGCCGGTTCAAGACAATCTGTGCAAAAACGTAAACGCTAAAGACCTGCTCGCGCGCGAGCAGGGCGTCGAACAGACGCGCGATGTCGCCGTACGACTGGATGTCGTGGGCGTACATGGTCAGCGTGCCCGAGAGGGCAAAGAAGGGCTCCGTCTGGGAAAGATGGCGGCACAGGGGCGGATCCACGGCCAACAGGATGTCGGGGATGAGACGCAGCTGCGCAACAGCCGGCGCAAGGTTGGGCAGCATGAAATCGCGGATGCGAAGCGCGGAAAGGCGGGCCACGGCGACGGACCGCACAGGGGAGGGCAGGACCAGCAGAAGGACCTGGCAGATGTCGTGGTAGCCTTGGAAGTAACAGAGGTAGGGGTAGCGGCGTAGAGTCTCCGTGATGAGGTCCGAGAGCTCCGTCTTCTTGTGATCGAGATCGGCGCGAGAGGCATCTGAGCACGTCAGCGTCGTACCCAGGATGGCACCCCAGCTGGGGCTTGGCGGTCGCACACACCGTTGGGGTAGTAAATGAAGCTCCTGTCGACGTCGAGGCGCACCTGGTCCTCGTCTCGGTGGCGGGGCAGGCTGTCCCATGACTCCTCCGTCTTCTCGAAATCGGGGTCATCTGTGGAGGCCGGGGCGCCGAGAAGAAGAGGCCCTTGAGTAACGGATTAGTTGGCCACAGGTACAGCAACAGGTCCATGCCGATCCCCCTGTCCGAGGCGAGGTTGACTCACAGGCGCGTTGGCGAAGGCTGTCGGAGAGGAAGCCGCCCTCGGAAATCGCTAGGTCTCGCAGGGCGTCGAGATCGCGGCGCTGGCACGCGTCCAGGACAACCTGTGTTTTTGCCTTCCTGTGCTCGGCCTCATCCTCATCACGGGGCCTTGTCTCGTCGGCGGCGAGGCTTGCAAGTTTCTCGTCCTCGGCGTCCGATTCCCCATGTGCGCTCATGCTGGGTAGGCGGGCGAGTATGGCGGGCTGGGGTGGGCTCTCTCGTTTGGGGGTTGCGGGCGGGCGGTCGGTCGGCGGAGCTGGGTCGTCGGGTGGCTACGAGTGCCGTTTTAGGCGTCCATCTCGCAATGTCCGGGGCCTCGTCGTTATCGCATGCGCTCTGTTCCCATTGTTTGGCACTGGAGCAGAAATCGGGCGGCGAGGGGTGATGGAGCGATCGAGTATGGATGAAGGCTCAGCCATGCCGTGCCGTTAGGTGGCGCTGGTAGTGGGGGTCCGAGGCCCTCCGATGCGAAACGCGCCGTCATCAATTGCCCCTAGCAGCCTGGGAGCTGGGGAGCTAGGTACTCTGGGTACTGCCTGCCGCCCGGGCTACGAACAAAACGCGCCTGTCGGGGAACCGATGGACTGCGGGTTTCGTCATTCTGGCTAGGGTATGGGAAGTGACTTACATACTTCCATTAAGTCGGGCAGGTACTTCTGTCGCTCAGGTCTGCTCTACTAGGTAGTGACGGTGTACGTACCTCCTCTTCATAAAGTAGGTAGCTTCCAATAGAAACCTACCTAGGTTTACCCTTCTCTGAGAAAAACGCATGAATAGAAAGGCGATAAAGAATCGCCCCGTCAGGGACAGCTCGACCCGGGGCGGGCCGAGTCCCACTTGCTCCGAATCCCGATGCCGTTACACAATGGGCAACTGGGCTGGTGCTTGAAGCTTTGGAGCCTAGAGCCGGTTGACTAACCGCCCGCCTTACCCAATCTGTCAAGCCTCTGTGATCTGGCCGTACACAAGTGCTGTAGCTATGACCGTATCCAGGAGGGCCTTGGTTAAAACCCAAGTGATAGCAGGAGGTGATCCATATCTTTGCTTTTTTGGGGGCTATTCCTTCCAAAGTTGAGACACGGAGGCTGCTCGATGGTCTCGCTTTGGCGGGTTGGGCTCTTGGTATTGGTACAGACTCGGACCATGAGAATTCGTAGGTACTTACATACGGGTAAAACGCCCCCATTGTTCGGAAGCTTTACCGATGGGAGGGGGCCACTCCTAATAGTAGCAGACGATTGCATGGTTCTATTACCATTTGCCCTGCAAGTACTGATATAGTTGTGTAGAATGTATGCTGTCTCCATCCGCAGCTCTCGAACACGTACCTACCTACCTACCAAGGTATGGGTATCCTGTGCTCTTCGCTCACATACAGAGAACCAGCCATTCTCGCCGCTACCGCGCTAATGTATAAGTATATTGTCAGTTCGTACAAACCCAACGATGCTGGCCGAGCTGAGGTCCGACGTGCATAACCCCCTCTGATCTATACACGCACTCGGACAAATCACCGGATTGGCCCCATGTGCCCGTCCCGATATCATATGTGACGGACTGCCCGCCTCCGATAGCCATCGGTGCTTTCGACCATTGTCCATCACCACGACTGGGCCGGCGGAGCAAGGATACCAGAAGCAGCCCTGACTAGCCCAGGATCCAGACACTTGCATTATCAAGTCGCCACCGGCTATGCAAGATCGATCATCAGACGATGCAAGATCTCGCCAGGATTCTTCAGATAACCGTGCGCCGCTCGACCATACGAGAGCTGCACTGGTGTGACGGCGTAGCCTTCTGCCGGGGCATCGACGGCCTCATTGTCCCTCAATTGGCAGCACTGTCATTCTGGCCCATCCAACTGCATGGGCTCATGCCCGAGCAGCTCTGGAGCCGGGCAAGTAGCTGGGCTACGACTTTTTTTTGGCCGGCAGTTTGCCCCGAGGATCCCCTCACCCTCGGACCACCGTACCACGACCTGCGTCTCGATTGAGTGGTCGGGCCAGCCCGGAAGGGGCTAGAAGCGTGAATCAGCGCGCAGCGCTAGGTCGCCATCTCGTATATGTATGGGCAGGGTATGAATGCCACGCTCGGCAGTTCACTTCCAATCCCACCGGGTCTCCAAGACCCTGAGACGTCGATGATGAATCGACTAAGAACAGACCGCCATCGACCGCCCAGCCGGGGCAGCCCCATAAGGTGCGCGAGCGGATGCCTCAACGGGGGCTCAAAAGGAAAAACCGGGGTCTTGTTCAAGTACGAATGACAATAGTACAATCTGAAATATAAGGTAGGGTGAGGTAGGCAGAAAGCCCGGCAAGTTGAGTACGGTTAATACTTGACTGATTCTGGTATGCGAGCACACGTTGTTTGGGGAAACGATGTATATGACTTGCACTAATGGATGCTCGCCCTATCATTGCGAAGCCAAAGAGGTGTCAACACGTCGGCTACGTCACAAACGTCCTGTTTCATGCGATGCTTACCCGCGAGTCTTATCTCCCCTCGACCGGCTGAGGGCAGACCGCCTCCCTTGGACTTTCTTTGACGTGGCAGCCTTGTATTCCGATTCCGACGTCGAAGCTGATCTTTCCGTCGTCTGCCCGGGCAGCTCATGCTGTCCCCCTACCTCCCCTGCCCCCCTACTGACACCAATGGCCGTCACATCACGAACATAGTCACCATGCCGTGAACCCTCACCGTTTAAATCCTACAACTCAGAAAATGTGCCCCAGGCATGACTCGCGAATCGGAGCAACCCTGTTCATGCCGGGTAGAGTGGCCCTATGCCTCGTCACTCCCTGCCCAGTGGCTGCCCACAGGCAAGGGTTTCACGGAAACTAATGCCTCGTCGGAACTGTCCCGGTACCTAGACAGATGTAGGTAGATAGTGGCTGGGCCACGGGGCGCAGACGTAT
The DNA here is from genome assembly GCA_029489945.1 of Nigrospora osmanthi. Lineage (NCBI taxonomy): Eukaryota > Fungi > Ascomycota > Sordariomycetes > Amphisphaeriales > Apiosporaceae > Nigrospora > Nigrospora osmanthi. The sequence continues at coordinate 1,421,288 of CP120505.1, forward strand.
GTAAGACATTCTGTAGGAATCAAGAAAAGCAACGTGGTGCATCCAAGCGAGCTGCCATGTACTGCATTCTCGTCAGGTCGGGGTGAAGGGAGGGGGCCTTGATCCACGGAGTCCATCCATACGACGGAGCCCTCTGGAAGTGTGCCGCCCCGCTGCCGCGCTTGCCCGTCGGGGCTCTACAGCCCCTCCGATCGTCCGAAGGGTATCCTGTACGCTCCGGATCGGGACGGCGGAGATGGACCAGCGCCAGGTTGTTTGGTCATCGCAGATGGATCTTGCATGCTAATTCTCCGATGCCAGTCAGCCCAGATCTATGGCGTGAAATCAAGAGCGGTCTGCAGCGGTGTTGTGTCCGCGCCCGCGCCCCCATTGACGTGCATACGATTTAAGCAAGGCACTTCACCTAACAACATACATTATCTACCTAGGTAAGTAATGTGCCTACATCAGCAGGCTGCCGGGCGAAGCGAACCTGGTCGATGAAAGGGGCGTTTTTTTGCAGTGTGATATGTGCGGCATGATATCCCTTGACGTTCCAAGATCCAAGACGCGTCAAGGGTATAACAGGGCTTTCTATAGCCTCTAATTATGTATTCGAACCGTTACGTGGGTTGCGCAACAGCGTCTTTTCGGGCCAGGGACATGGAATAGGTGCTGGGATGGATGGAAAGTCGGGCTTTTCAGCACACATGCACACACACGCACACGCACACACCGTCTGCAGCAAACACACGCGCACTTAGCCAGTACACGCCGACCCCGTACACCTCAAGCCGGGGAGGGAGGCGAGGAGGGAGGGAGGGCACCACACGCAGTCCAACTAACAGAGTGGATGACGGTGAAGACCGGGTCATGTTGGGGTGTTGGTGTTACCGCGCGAGGCTCCAGGCTGAGCCAGACACCGAGGTGTATATGCGTGCAATCTCAGGCCACCCAAGTTGGGAGCATCGGCGTACGTAATAGAAGCCTGTTATCTGACATGGGTGCGAATTGATGCCATCTCTTGCCGGGATTACCTATTCCATGGGCCTGGCTCATGACGGCTGGGCGGTGCCCCTCGGCCGGGCTCGATCCCATTCAGGGTGGAATCCTCCCTCAATGAACAATCCCCTCCCCCTTCCATGGAGGAGAAGTACCTACATACCTACCTACCTACCTAAGCGGCGGCGGCGGCGGCGGTGGTGGTGGTGGTCCACCATGGGCACTTCCACGCCTTGCTGCCCAATGCAAAATCAGTCCGTCCTTTTTTTTCCCTAACGCGGGCATTCCCATCCCATCTGATCCCATCCGAGGCTTTTCCCCATGCCCATGCCATCCCATTCGCTCGCGACTTTTACCCCGACCCAGCCTCGCTTAGGTGGAGGAGGTATGTACCTAGGTACGTAAGTAGGTAGTGCGTCAGACAGGCGCCGTCCACGAGTTGGCTTCATCCAGCACTCCGTACTCCGGATGTTGGAAGTACATACAACCACACACATCGGATCTGCATGGGATGGGATGGGGGCGGCTCATCGAACCCCCCCCAAAAAACCGCATCCCGACTTTACCTGGCGTCCACTGCCAGGGTCTAATTACCAACCTCGAACCACACTCCGACTTTCCCTACCTTACGGGCTGGCGCTACTACTACAATCTGGATTACCAGGGGCGGCGAAAGACTGGGGCCCAGCCACGACGAGAAGAGGTTGTGTGTGTGTGCGTGCGTGCGTGTGTGTGTGCGTGCCTGCTTGCCTGCTTGCCTGCGCGCGCGTGCTGCCGGCCGGCCGGCTCTCGTCGCGATCAATCTATTTCCGTTTGAGGGGCCGACCCTCAAACTGTGACGGGAGCCCTAGGAGGAGGTGCTCTCGCTCGATGGTGCGCCCTTCCTTGACTGCCGTCCATCAAACCGTGCCCGGCCTGTTCCGACTCCTTCCCCTCCCCCTCCATCACCTGGGCCGGCGCACTTACCCAGCACCGGTACACTCACTCCCCTTGCAGTACCGATCCATCCATCCTTCCCTCTATCGGGCATCCAAGCTCCCAGCTCCCAGCTCCCAGCTCCACCGGCAACATCTCCCATCCCTCCCTTCTGCCCGGGACTCCATGCCTGGGAGGGGTCCCCGTCGAGCCTGTTAAGTACTTGTGTGTCTCTCTCACGCATCTTGTGGCAGGCGATCGTCTTCGCCCGCGCCGTGGTTCTGGAGCTGCCGAGCTGTTGTGTTGCCGTCTTCCGTCGTACCGCCTGCTCTAAATCTTCCTCGCCAGCCTCAATCTTCTCAGCCATCTCATCTCTCGCCCGCCGAGGTCTGCCCTCCCCATCCTCCACAACCTTCTCTTGCAATGCCGGCACGCTCTCTGTCCCGTGGTTGAAATCGACACGCCTCCCTGTCGCAAAAGCGTCTGCGGCCGTTCACACGCCTCCCTGCAGCAGCTGCGACCCCGGCGCCTGGCCAGCCCAGAAGCCGGCTTCGTCTCACCAGATTCACACGCCCTTTGGCATATACCGGTCCGCCTTGTTCCCGCCTGCCCCGCGCTTCATTCTTTTGACGCAGCGCGGACGCCTCGTCTCCTTTCCCTGCACCTGGGTATTCGGTCTGTATGACAAGCACAGTGCTCGACCATGGCCGTACAAGGCAATGTCTTCGAGAACGGCCAGTGGGTAACTCGGACGCTTGACCCTCGAGAACTACTGGGGCCCTCTCTTTCGACGCCGAGATCAAGACTGCAACCGCCAGAGCCGCCGTCTTACGGCTTACTGACCAAGACGGTCATTGCGAGCCCCGTTATCCGGTGGGTGCTACCTGTACAGCTGCGATCGTCCCGCAACAATGATGTTGCCTTTATAGGGGTATGTTCTGGATCCTATTGTCGAGCCGCCTCTTCCCAGTGTCCCTTTAAATCCCAACTTGTTGCTCGTTCCCTCATCTCGCAAGTGCCGCGAGCCTCCAATTCCAGAAACACGGGTGGTGTTGCCTCGGCGCCCGCCTCAGGGAAGCCTGGATAGGGGTGCTTCTCCTGTGGGTAGTATAACTGTATCTGAGCTGACGGGGTGCGCAGGAAAACTTCGTTCAGATATGCGAGCTGGGACGGGAGAATCAACTGCAAAATGTGATACGAAAACACGATTTCGGGTCACACATTCGCAACGCTCGTGTACTTGGTTCCCCCGCCCACACCGGCAGCAACGAGGAACACGACGAGCCCCGCTGGCAAACCCCCGGGGACGATGACGTGGAGATGAGTGGCTCGACGGCCTCATCCAACGCGGCTCGTAGGGCCAAACTTCCCCCTCAACTCCTTGTTCTGGTCCTCGAACGAGGTGCGTTGGTCTTCCTCCACATCGAGAAGACCCCCGAAGGCGGATTGGAGTTTTGTGTTTCGAGCCACGAGATTCCTGACGCGGATTGGGACCACCCTGGTTTCCAAATGACCGTCGACCCCAGTTCTCGGTACCTCGCACTCGCATGTCCCGAGAATATCTTCGTGGTGTACGAACTGGAGTCCATGGACACATTACGGGTTCAACATCGTCACGGGCAACCTCTGAATCCTGTTAAGTCCTTCCGAGCTCGGGCCATCCGCGGAATCATACACAAGCTCGAATTCCTCTTTCCGGCTCCCGACGATGATTACCACATCATTCTCATGATGATCGTCATACGCGACAAGGTTGCCAGACTTGTTACGTATGACTGGGAGCTGGGGGAGCTCCTGGACCGTGTTTTCCGAGAGGAAAAAAGAGGTTGCAAATTGGACGAGCAGTGGTCCATGCCATTGTTGGTGGTCCCCTTGACCGTTCAGAGTAGCTTCATGATGATCACAGAAACACTGAGCACTCTGGTATACAATATGCCCCACGGCCCCCCGGACTACCAGACGTTTAGCCTTCAGGAGCAGGAGGAGAGCGAATACCATTTTAGTAGTGCGCTCCCCCTGTGGACCGCGTGGGCAAGGCCCCGTCGAGACTCGAGTTTCCACAGAGAGGCCGACGTCATCTACCTGGCTCGGGAGGACGGCATCTTCACAATCCTCGAGACGAGCTCCGAACTCGAGACAAGCACACTAATGGGAAGCGTAAAGTGCAATATCGATACCGCATTTGCTTGTCTCTACGATCCTCATTATGACCCTCATGGCGACATACTTGTGACTGGAGGCGACTGTGGGCCTGGAGCCATATGGAGCGTAAGTTATCCGCATGATTATCACTTGGGAGCGCTCGGAATTGACCAGGTATCGGCATATAGGTCAAACCCAAGCAGACACCCAGGCAGATCGCGACAATCCCCAATTGGTCGCCGACGGTCGACTTGGCGACGACGTATGCTCATCCCCGAGATAACTCCAAGGGCAAGCCCAAGCGTCGGGGGGATACCGCCGCTGCATCTCTCCGCCCTGACCAGATCTTTGCTTGCTCTGGCCGAGGAAAGTCCGGGGCGATCACCGAGTTTCGCCATGGCCTGGATGCTAACATAGGCACCGAAATGGACTTTGAGGTCCCCATCAAACAATGCTGGGAGGTTCCGGTTACCGGACGGACAGTAGATGAGGGCCTCCATCTTCTCGTGTCCTCTCCCAACAGAAGTGACGTTGTCTTCATATCCGATGACTTTGGTCAGGCAGAGGTCCTCCAGCAGGAGCAGGTGCCGTATGACCTGTCTTCCAGTACACTTGCGTGCGACGCCGCCGATGAGACGGTCGTTCAGGTCACATCGAGCGCAATAACGGTTATCACGACGGCAGATCAGTACGCCCCTTTCCCCTTTCGTCGAGTCTTGTAACAACACACTGACGCGCTTCAGTACTCGCCATCTACCTCATGAATTCTACGGGCCCGTACCAGCAACCATCACCCACGCAGCTGTCAGGAACAACATCGTCGGAATGGTGCTGCACAGCGACTCCCAATTTCACCTCAAAACCCTCTTCGTCCACGGAATCAACACCACCAATGGGATTCTGTGCGCTGTGAAGGGCGATGTCACGTGCGTTGCACTAGTGAAGCTCGGTGACACAATGGCAATGGTAGCTGGTGTGTGGCGGGATGAGCGCCCAATTCTGCTGATATGTCCTGTTGCTGGGGAAGACATCGGAGAACCTCTCGAGCTCGACTCTTTCCAAGGTAAGCCGGTGTGAAAGCGACGTGGCGGGTAGGTCCAGCTGACACCATCTGCCAGATTGGAATCAAATCGGTCCCGAGTTCCCTGCCGATCTCCCAACGCAGCCCATCGAGCCACTTACTAGCATCGTGGTCGTTGAAGAGACGGGTGAGGGCAGTAGCGTTGTTGTAGGGACTCGAAGCGGTGATGTCTTCACCTTGGCCTTGCATCCCAACGCTCCGCACCGCTACCGGGTTTCTCACGAGAAGTATGGACCTTCGGCCGCCGAGGTCTTTCCCTTCAGCACGAGTGCGCAGCCACGATCAGCGTTCGTATGCTGCGGCTCGAGCCTGGCCATGATGCGGAGTTATTCCCCCCACGGTGGACAACCTCTTTTCGAAGAACGGTTCCGTGTCGTGCCTACCAGCGTCGGAAGACCGGACATGGCGATCCCTCCCGTAAACGCCGTTACTAGGTTGCGTCGCAATCTCTCATCGAAACCCGAGTGTATCTCTGCCGTGTTGGTGTCAGGGTCCATGCTCTACATCGCCGAGCTCGATACTCAACCACGTCCGGTCCTCCGGCATTTTCCCCTGGGGCGGAAGCCTGCCAAGGTGGCATACTCTCACCGATTGGGTGTGCTGATGGTACTAGTCTGCGACGAGTTCGACGGGAACAAACCTGCGTTACTTTTCATCGACCCAGAAACGGGGGATGACTTATCACTTCCGACTCACAACAATGGAAACGAGCTCGACTACATTTCCGGCCTCGGAGAGCATGATACCAATGTGTTTTCGTTGACTACCTGGAGATACCAAAAAGGCGGAACGGATTGGGAATTCCTTGTGATATCCATGGAAACAATACAACGGCGTGGTCAAGTGCTGGTGATCAGCGCCAGCGAGGACGAGTCTGTGCTCAGTGACCACGGCCGACCCAAGATACGCTTCTGTACCAAGTGGAAGAAATCGTCTTACGCACAGCCCATCCGGGCAGTGGCAACAGACTCACAGGGCCTGTTTCTTTGCTCTGGTACGACGATCCACTACGAGGTCATCGACATGGTTGAGAAGAAATTGCGTGTGGCCAAACAGCACGTACTGTCTTCTGCTGCATCCTGGATGGAGGTCATGGATGGCAAGCTCCATGTCGTAACTACACGCCATTCACTCGAGATCTTTGACTACAAGAGGCAAGTTGACCACCCCCCCAAACTCGGTCCCCTTTCAAATGTACTTTCATCTGGCTGCCCAACGAACCTGTGGCAAATTCTTGCTGACTCTCGGTTCCCAGTGATCCGGATGATGAGTCCATGACTCAGCTGTATAATGACCCCCAGACCAAGAATGGCCTCCATTGCCTCCAAGTTGGCGACAAACAGGTGACGCTTCTCTCTGACGTGCATCGGGAGGTCCACGGGATCTGGATACCACCGCAGGATGCCAGTCGGCTGCGCACCATCTTCTCTGCCGAGTTGCCAGTATCGATCAGGCGTTTCGGTCGGTGTAAGGCACGACATCCTTGGGAAACGCCCAATGCCCAACCGCGATACGGGCGTGTAGGAACCGACGCCGACGCCTCAGATATCATCGGCCTGGCAATAGATGGATCTTTGCACCAGTTTACCCTTCTCAGCAACGAAGCATGGCAGTTACTGAGCTTTTTGCAGCAACTGGCACTGCAATCGAAAAAGATATGCCCGTTTGGGCAGCGGTCACTTCTGGGTGAAGATGACGACCTGGATTGGAACCCTTTGCCACAGTCCGAAAGATACCTGAAGATGAAGCATGTGGATGGAGATATCCTTCAGCGTTGTCTGGACAGTCGTGCATTGGAGTTGCTCCTGGAGCAGCATGCAGACCGCTACAGAGAACTCCTACAAGGCCTAGAGCAGGGGAGATACACCCGGTCTTTGGAGTCTGCGGAGGCAAGCGGGAGAGACGGGTACATCGAGCTGGGATACACGATCCTAAGGTATTACCTTGCGCCGATACTCTAGAAGGGGCTATGAAAGAAGAAAAAAACAATCGCGGCTCAAATTCAAAACTTACTCTTGTGTTCAATATTTCCCTACTAGCTGGAGGTAGCGTTGATCAGTCGGTTGGGAAAGGGCGACAGCAGCCTATCGCGACCCAAGAGTCCAGAAAACGAGGCCTAGCCTGTCTGCCAGCTCAAAGTTTTGCGGCGAGGAACAGTGAGATAGTCATATATATTACGTGAAAGGCAGAGGCGTGTAGTAGAATACTACCGATTCGTACAGTATTAGATTCAACCTTGTATGATACTCAAAGTACTGGAGTTGGGCATGGACGGCTGTTGCGTGTATGATCCTCAGGAACTAGGTACTTACTCACTTCGAGGTTGCCCGGTACAAAGGTACAGAACTAAAAAGTACCTATTCTGCCTCGTGATGGGGCGGGCGACCTGGTAGGGTCGGCAGCGCACAGGCCCTCCCTTTTCCACAAAATGCTTCCCATGCGAGTGGAAAATGGGACAGACCTTGAGCCTCTTTACTTAATGTAAGTACCTACCCCGCCATAGGTGCACCGGGTGGGGTGGCACCTCTTGGTAAAGTAAGTATACACAGTACACCATGTACATCATGTATTTGTGTACCAAGGACCATCCAGAAGGGCACCGCCTAATACGGATGTATGCGCTCTCGGTTGCCAAATGTGTATTCGCAGCACCTGGTCAAGTATGGACGTAAGAGGTGTAAATAGGTAGGCAGGTAGGGTACCTACTAGCGGCGAGCTGCGTCAGACCTCAAATTTACCCGAGGCGGGTTGCATTGCTGTTTGTTTGCCACCAGTGAATCATAGGTACATAGGTCGGTATCCTTATAGATTCCATAGATGTATGTACCTACCTATGTAGCTACATAGACACAAGTGCTATGGTGAAGTTGAGGAGGCGAACGTGTGCTGCAAAGACTCAGCCAGGTACATACATACAGTGGGTAGGTAAGTATATAGGTAGGTACCTACATGACCTACATCCATGTGCTCGCTCGGATTTAATGTGATCCATAAGACAAGTTGGTTGGAGCTTCCTCCCTCCACCCCACATTTTCCCATCTCACATCAGGCCAACGTCTGTTTTATCGCTGCGCCCGTTCTTTTCCACTTTCTCGTAGCCTAGAGGGGGAAAAAAAGGTCGTCGAGTCGACACGTTCCTTACACGCCCATCCCTTCCTGCGTCTTCCTTTTTCGACACCCTTGGAGACCGGATTCCCCTAGCCCAAGTCTAAGAACCCGACAGCCAAGATGCCGCCCAAGAAAGGAAAGAAGGGCAAGGCCGCCGACGATTGGGAGGCCGAGCTGGGCGAGACCATCGCCCCCGCCAACGGAGATGCCGCCCCGGCCGAGGGTGGCGCTGAGGCCCAGGAGGAGCAAGACGACGCTCCCGCTGGTGGCCTCATGGCTATGATGAAGAAGAACCGCGAGAAGCGGAAGAAGAAGGGTCTGTCCGACGACTTCGAGCCAGAGGCCGCGCCCGAGGAGCCCGCCGAGGACCTGACGACCAAGGCGCCCCAGGAGGCGACCATGGATGACGAGTTTGCCCTGCCCGGCAAGAAGGGCAAGGGCGGCAAGGGCGGAAAGGGGGGCAAGCAGCAGCCCGCCGCCGCTGCCGATGCCGACGAAGAGTTGGGCGAGGGCGGCCGCGTGCTGACCAAGGCCGAGAAGGAGAAGCTGAAGAAGGAGAGAGAGAAGCAGCGAAAGAAGGAACAGGTGAGGCGAGCCACTAACTGTGCCGAAGAGTCGCCCCTTTGCTGACATGTCGTTACAATGTGTCTAGGCCGCCTTGAAGAAGAAGACCACGCCTGCGCCCAAGGCCGAGCCCGCGAAGCCCGCCGTCGAGGAGAAGAAGCCGGAGGCAGCTCCCGCTGCGGCTGACGCTTCGGCTGGCAAAAAGGGCAAGAAGCTGCCTCCGCACCTTGCTGCTCTCCAGAAACAACAAGAAGAGTTGAAGAAGCAGCGCGAGGAGGCCGAGCGGATTGCCGCCGAAGAAAAAGCCCGGCTTGCTGCCGAGGAGGCCATGGACGCCGAGGAGGCCAAGCGCAGAGAAGAAGAGAAGGCCCGCAAGAAGCAGAAGGAGAAGGAGAGAATCGACCAGCTGAAGAAGGAGGGCAAGTTCATGACCAAGGCGCAGAAGGAAGAGAAGGCCCGCAACGAGCGCAAGCTGCAACAAATGCTTGCTGCCGGCATCAAGGTCGGTCCTCAAGCCGAGGCCGAGGATGGCGATAAGAAGAAGAAGGTTGTCTACGACAGCCGGAAACGCGGCAAGAAGGCCGACCAAAAGGTACAGCCCCGTCCACCATCCACCGTCACCCTGTCCCCGTATCGCTAACGCTTTTCGCCAGGCCGAGGAAGAAAAGGCGCTCGCAGAGGCTGCCGAGCGAGCGCGGCTGCAGGCTGAAGCCGCCGCGAAGGAGCTGGAGGAGAAGAAGGCCAAGGAGGCCGCCGAGAAGGAGGCCGCCGCGAAGGCCGCCGCCGCCAAGGAGGATAGCGACCTCGAAGATGACTGGGAGGCCGCAGCTGATTCAGACAAGGAGGACGTCAAGGACAGCTGGGATGCCGAGTCAGACGAAGAGGCGGCCGCCTCCAAGACCAAAGAGTCCGGCAAGGCCATCCCCTCACGGCCAAAGCCCGAAGAGTCTGGGTCTGAGTCGGATTCGGAATCTGAATCGGAGTCGGAGTCGGAGGATGAGGAGCAGTCGGCGCGCCAGGCTGCCGAGGCCCTGCGAAAGAAGGAGGCTGCGGAACGACGAGAGAAGGCGCACCAGGCTGCCATGGCCGCTCGATCCAAGGATAACCTGCGCTCTCCCATCTGCTGTATTCTGGGCCACGTCGACACAGGCAAGACGAAGCTGCTGGACAAGATCCGTCAGACCAACGTCCAGGAGGGCGAAGCCGGTGGTATCACACAGCAGATTGGTGCCACCTACTTCCCCGTCGACGCCATCAAGCAGAAGACGGCCGTCATCAACCGCGACGGGGCCTTCGATTTCAAGGTGCCCGGTCTCCTGATCATCGATACGCCGGGTCACGAGTCCTTCTCCAACCTGCGATCGCGTGGTTCGTCGCTTTGCAACATTGCCATTCTGGTTGTCGACATCATGCACGGCTTGGAGCCGCAGACGCTCGAGTCGATGAAGCTACTGCGTGACCGCAAGACTCCTTTCGTCGTGGCCCTCAACAAGATCGATCGTCTCTACGGCTGGAAGATGGTCGCCAACAACGGCTTCCGGGAGAGTTTGGCGTTGCAGAACAAGGGCGTCCAGAACGAGTTCAAGAACCGCCTGGAACAGACCAAGCTGGCCTTTGCCGAGCAGGGCTTCAACGCCGAGCTCTACTACGAAAATAAGTCGATGGCCAAATTCGTGTCGCTGATTCCCACTTCGGCCCACACGGGCGAGGGTATCCCCGACATGCTGAAGCTCATCGTCCAGCTCACCCAGGAGCGCATGGTGGGCTCGCTCATGTACCTCTCCGAGGTCCAGGCCACCGTCCTGGAAGTCAAGGCCATTGAGGGTTTCGGCATGACGATCGACGTTATCCTGTCCAACGGTATCCTGCGCGAGGGCGACCGGATAGTGGTTTGCGGCACCGAGGGAGCCATCGTGACCAACATTCGTGCACTCCTGACGCCGGCGCCGCTGAAGGAGTTGCGCGTCAAGTCGGCCTACGTGCACAACAAGGAGGTCAAGGCTGCCATGGGTGTCAAGATCAGCGCGCCCGGACTCGAAGGCGCCATTGCTGGCTCCCGCCTGTTGGTTGTTGGGCCCGATGACGATGAGGACGACCTGGCCGACGAGGTCGAGGGTGACCTCAACAAGCTCTTCAGCCGTGTCGAGAAGTCGGGACGCGGTGTCACGGTGCAAGCGTCGACGCTGGGTTCGCTCGAGGCCCTGCTCGACTTCTTGAAGGACTGCAAGATTCCCGTGGCTAACGTCGGTATCGGCCCTGTCTACAAGCGCGACGTCATCCAGTGCGGTGTCATGCTGGAGAAGTCGCCCGACTATGCCGTCATGCTGTGCTTCGATGTCAAGGTGGACAAGGAGGCCCAGCAGCACGCCGATGATAACGGCATCAAGATCTTCACGGCCGACATCATCTACCACCTCTTCGACAACTTCACCAAGCACATGGATGAGCAGCTCGAGAGGAAGAAGGAGGAGTCCAAGATGCACGCCGTCTTCCCCTGCGTGCTCAAGCCCGTGGCCGTCTTCAACAAGACCAACCCCATCGTTGTCGGTGTCGATGTGATCGAGGGCAGCCTGAAGCTCAACACGCCGATTGCCGCCGTCAAGACCAACGCAACCGGCGGCCGTGAGGTTGTCGGCATTGGCAGAGTGTAAGTTGACCGACCCGGGGCAGCGAAACGTTGCTAACAGTGTGCAGAACGTCGATCGAGCGCGATCACAAGCAGATCCCCATCTGCAAGAAGGGCCAGCCCTCGGTAGCCGTCAAGATCGAGATGAACAACCAGCCGACGTACGGCCGCCACCTCGAGGAAACCGACACCCTTTACAGTCTCATCTCGCGTAAGAGTATCGACACACTTAAGGAGTTCTACCGCAAGGACATGACCAACGACGACTGGCAGCTGATCATCAAGCTCAAGCCGTTGTTCGATATCAACTAAAGGTAGACGGACCAGCCACTGGCCCAGGTTCTTGGCATCGAGAGCATGCGGCAGGCGATGAGAGGCCGGGGCGGGCACGGAATGACGGGGTTTTAATGCATGAGGTACGGCTTGCAGGACGAGGAACGAAAAATGCGATGTATCGACTTGTACGTTTCGTGCACATGGTGTGGGGTTCAAAAGGAGACATCATTTGCTTTGGGCGCCAGGGCTGTTTTTTGATTTAGAATACTGATGATGGCCTTTGCTTCCGTCCCTGACTGTGCCAAGCCAGACCGTGACAAATCGAATCGGGCGTGCCATGTAGGAGAAGGCGTAGGAAAACCGCCAATCCGTGAGAATAGTTCTCGGGCTCTTCGATCCTGCCTTTGCCCTTCCATGGGTCTGGGGGTCGGCGCTGTCTTCTCCGTTTTCTGCCTTCTCTTGACTCCGTCCACAACCTGAGGTGTTGTCACTGTATCTTGAACTTGGTCTACGGAGACAGAAAAAGGTGGTGATGACTGCGAATGGATGCCTCAAGGTTTGAAGTCGACACCGAGGGCGACTACGCTCAAGTGTGTGTAAAATCCACAATTCCCACCCCTCACCGTTGAACGCGTCTTACACGATATAGAGATGCATTTACCTGCTGGACTAATGCAAACCACGCGGCGGTTCCAAGCGGGCTGAAGCGTTTCGGGCGCTTCTTGGTTGGCTGCAAATCACCCGTCGGAAAGATAGGCAAACTGGAAGGCACCCTCTGGTCCACATGCACTTGCTGAATAGGTACCCATGCGTGCCTTGGCAGACAAGAGAGCAGCCACGAAAGCCTTTCCATCCCGAGAAGCACCGCCCTTCCTCTCCTTGTCCTTCTTCACCCTTCTTTGCGACTTGCGCCTGTTTCCGGTCATGCCGAGTTGCCATGGCGGAGGTAATCGGCATCGTTGCGGCCAGCGTGCAATTCGCGGAACTCCTAGCCAAAGTCGCGATTCGCGGTGCGAAGCTGGCGTCTGACCTGAAGCATGCCCCCGAAGAGGTCCAGCAGAAGGCGCAAGCCCTCGGGGACTTCCAGACCCTGTATGACTCAGTCGGAGATGTCATAAACCAACACGCAGCGTCGCTGAGGGGCGTCTCCGTCAAGAGAGAGGATTTCGATCATGTTCATGCTCTTATCGCCCGGGCCGACGAGGAGTCGGCGTCCTTGGAGGCGCTCATTGATGGGCTGAAGCCGAATGCAACCGACAAGCGGCTCGACACGTGGAGAAAGGCAGCCAAGACGTTGTTCAACCGGAGCGACATCGCCGCACATCTCGATGCCCTTCGCGATGTGAAAACACAAATCGACTCATTCTTCTCGAGAAGCACGTTCAGCCATCTGGTTCACCACAGGTCGGTGTGGACATCCCCAGCACAGCGATCGTAAAGGTTAACAGCAATGCAGTGCCAAAGTTGACACAACACTGGGCGCTCTCGCGAAAGAACAAGCACATAGTTTGCAGACTCTATCGCACATAGAGAAACGCCAGATTAAGGACGGACAAACTCTCCTGTCTGTCGAGACAACTGTGACAGCGGTCGGGGTTGCACATCGAGCCTTCTCCGAGGAGAATCGCCAGATGCACCAAGATATCCAGGATGGAATCAGCTCACTTCACCAGCAGTCGCTCGAGGTTGGAGAGGCTGTCGTGAGAAACAGCTCCGAAACGATCGATCATATAAACAGCCGCTTCGACCAGCTTCATGTTGCCCTGACCGGTTTGAAACCGTCTGAGGCGCCCGTCAGGTCATCGGTATGTTCCCCACGTCGTTAGCGATCCGTGTATACTGACAACCTCGAATCGTAGGCTCGTGAGATGACAATCTACTCTAAGCAGGAGACCGGCAGCCCTCCGAAATGCCTCGCTGTATCTCGTCCCCCAATCACAGGCTTATCTTCCATTTGCCCTTGCCAACGCAAAGGCATCAAGGAAATAATACTGACCATAGGTCCGGTTTCAGTTGTCAGGCGCCAGTTCGGTAAACACTTCCCCGCTTGCCCATTTTCCGAACATGGCAATTCGAGCAACATCGAGACTAGCGTGTCGCCTGAGCTCAGTGTCACATTCCGGCAGAACTTGAGAGACTCAGCATCATGGTACGCAACAACGGCGACTTCTTTTCTGAGAGGTGCACTGCATCTACCGCGGTTGTTCGATGAAGAGGACCCCGATGCGCCTGGATTCAAACATTTTGTGAAAGCCCGCAGGCTTTTGAGAAATGCATTCGTAAACGGACGAGCCGAAGACCCAGGAGAGTGCTTGCAAGTGTTGACAGAGCTGTATGAGTCTCTTGCGTATGATTTCAACACAACTAGAGATTGGGCGAATATACAGGACCATGAAGGCTACACTCTCCTCCATGTACGTTCAAGAATCATGTACTCACTACACGTTTCTAATAATACCAAAGAAACTACAGATTTTGCTCAGCAGTTTGCATTATACGGATGACAACATGTCTTATATCTTGGATAAGATAATCCAACTCCTTGTTGATGGAGGAACACCTGTTGATGCTGTTGGAAGGGAATACCCTTGGTGAGTGGCTAACAAAGAGGTCAATGTGACCAGCGCTGCAAGATCTTAAGTCTGCGAGGACTTCATATAAGTTTCATATAGTCACAGCAGGTGAAGCTTAGCTGCGAGACCTCTGTCGTAGGCTCTGTTTAGCCCACGTCTCGCGACATATAATACACTGTCTGTTTGCTAACATCAAGTTTTTACAGGCTGCCGATGATGACCGCTTTCGACATGTATATCAATCATCGTGCCGTGCTTGCAAAACCCAGCGACTTCGAACAAGAACAGGGCTACACCACCGTAATGCAAGTGTTTAGACGCAATGGTCTCTCAACATTTGGATCAGATCTATCGCCACCAGGTTTTTTTGATGTTTCGTCCGTTTTGAGCTTTCACCTGCTACCAGACCTAGCAATCGGTAGGCCCTTGCTCTTCTTCCCTCTTGTCCTTAAGAGACCGTGGCTGACAAAGAAGTCTAAAGAGCACGGCTGCTCTCGTATAACCTACTCCGTCCTCACAAAAGACGAAGGCCGCCTTCGTCACCTACTTGAGACCGGACACAGCAGTAATGGCGACCGAGGTGATCCCAACCTACCGCCACTGTGTTTTGCTCACTCGTGGTCAACCGGCGCCCAAATTCTCTTGGAGGCAAATGCCAAGCCTGAAGCCGCAGTAATGGTCGCATTGCGCTACCAATTGGTCGGCTTCTTGGAGACACTGTTAAAGCACGATATGTGGCTAAACGACCCACGGAGAGAGTTCCAAGGCAGAAAATTGCATGATACGTTGGACTGGCTCTCAATATACAGGGCCCCAGGGCAAAAAGTCGACACACTGGCCCAGTTTGCCATGGTCAGGAATGGTACGACTACAACCACCTTCAGCATCATCCGCGCTACTGCAAATGCTCGCTCAGAGTTGATGAGGCTTGCTACCCATCACCTTTCCTCATCACAGCTTCAGGATCTTGGCTGGACCCCAGTCAACTACACCGGCTGTCTAATCGAATCGGCCGCTATGGCGACATACGAAAAGCTTCGGTCAATGGGCGTCGAGCTCAAAAAGCGCCACTTCCCGGGGCCATGCACAAATCTGTACGGATATCATGAGCTGAATTTGGAGATGGCAGACTTCCTCTGGGATTGCGGTTTTAGGGAATTGGATTTACCGGATCAGCAAGGAAGGACACCACTTCTGCTCCACGCCCCGCCCAAGAAACATTACATGGGTCGGCTCCCATCCGATATGGTTGTTCTTTCGCTATGGCTTCTCGACCACGGGGCTAGCAAATCTACCTATCCCGAACTCAATCATACGACCTTTCTGCACAGCATGATAGCCGCCTTGGGTTCTCACCTCGTTGGGTATCTGGAGGGTACCTACGATAAATACGACACCAGCAACATTGGCCAATTCCTCCAACGGCTTCCCCCAGTGTTGGAACACCCCACAGTGGTCCCGTTGCTCCTGTCCCGCGACGATTGCGATTGCTCTTGCTCAGGTGGTGCTGGATGTTCTCCAATAACATCATTCGCAAAAGCCGCTCGGTTACGGCACAAACGAATCAAGTGTGACATTGGAACCTCTTGTCGTGTCAATCGAGATGTTATTCTTCTTTGGAAACGCTACAGCACTGGAATGGGCTACTCTGGTCGCACCGACTTCATGGACCTGTGCCGTGTGGAACTGTTCGAGCGTCTTGGGATGCGCCACACCTGCTGCTGTTTTAGTGTCTACTACCCGCAAGGCTACGAGGATGTTTGTAGCGTTGGAAATCTTGATTACTACGGCTTTCACCCTTTCGAGGCTGCCGAGTTCCGAGAAGAGGATCATTTCTTCAGGCAAAAGCTTGAAGCTTTGGTGGCGCTGTATGAAGACTTGTCGGCGCAGTACGATGACGGAGGGCATGCTCATTATGAGGACTGGGAGAAGGGGACTTTCAAGGCGTTTTGGGAGACTTGGTGGAAAGTGCTCCAGGAGTATCTCCTAGAGGACGACTCGTCGGAGCTCGTGTGGGAGCTAGACGAGATCCCCGTCGAGGCCGCAACGGAACTGTCCACGGACGAAATGGTGGAGGAGATACGTCGTCATGTCCAGAGATCCATGGAGCTTGATGGATTTTAGTCACGGAGTTTCGGTGTTTGCGGCTGTCGTTTGCCAGGCAATCAAGTTTGCCAGCCTCTCTTTCAAGTCACGTCTTCGAAGAC
The DNA here is from genome assembly GCA_029489945.1 of Nigrospora osmanthi. Classification (NCBI taxonomy): domain Eukaryota; kingdom Fungi; phylum Ascomycota; class Sordariomycetes; order Amphisphaeriales; family Apiosporaceae; genus Nigrospora; species Nigrospora osmanthi. The sequence continues at coordinate 1,437,761 of CP120505.1, forward strand.
CCCGGAAGTGTAGCCTATTTTCCCCCTCCCATCAAGTGCATTCTCAAGAACACACACCTCGATCAATACAAGCGTGCCCTCCCAAAATTCCAGAGCATCCAGATCGACACCCTAGTATCCGGACTGTCTCAGTTGGTCCACCCAACTTCCCGACAAGCCTTTTTGGGGGGGGGGGGGTTGTTCTTGGCCACTCGAAATCGGCGGGATGGAAAACCCGGGGGAGAGTTTTGCGCTGGACGAGAGAAGCCCAACGCGGTGTCCACTTTGGCATGCCGGCACCCGCCCCGGCCCCTGAATTGCGTGCGAGTCGCGATGCGTAACGTGGCAGGCAGGCAGGCAGGCGAAAGGGGCGCAAACGCTTTGGAGGCGCGCGGGTGGCGGCCTGGCCAGATACGTACAGCGCAAGGGGAGGGGGAAGAAAAAAGCACCTTGGGGAAAAAAAAACAAAAACATGTAGGAGCTGCCCCTACCTGCGTTTGCAACACAATCTTTCTCAACTCTGGCCGCCGGCTTTCTTGAGGCGCCCTCCGTCCTTTCGCATCTACCCCCCCCCCCCCCCTTGAAATCAACTTAGTATGTGTTGACGTGACGGTCAAGATCCAGTCCCTCCCCCGCCCTCCAAAGAAGACGGGAAGCGGACAAAGAACAAGCGGGGTGTTCGCGTTCTTTTTTTTTTTGTTTTTGTTACTCAGCGAGGTCTCATCCGTTCCGTTTGCTCGGCCTTGTCAAAGTCATTGTCTGAGGGGGACCCGGCCCGTACTTGCTTTGCTATGAGACGCCCCGACAACGGGTAGTCTGGCTCGCAGTTACGTGCCTCGCCGATATACAAAAACACCCAAGTTTCGTGGCGGCCACCAACTCCCGCCACCCCCTCCTCCCCCCCTTCGACACACCCCATGTACCAGATACGCAGGCCGACGCCACTCGCCTCCGTCACCACCATCACCACCACCATGGCGGCCGCGCCGCTCATCATCATCACCTACCGGAAGGAAGCCCGGGTGCTTCAGTACGAGCGGCAGCTGTACGCCGACCTCGGGCGCTTCTACCTCGGCGGCACGCCGGCCGCGCGGGCCGACTGGGCGGCGCGGCGCGCCTGGACGACGCAGAGGGCGGGCGTCGACGTCGAAGCCGAGGACGAGAACGAGAACGAGGAGGAGGACGAGGCGGCGCCGCCAAGGCGGCGGCGGCGGCGGCCGTTGCTGGCCGACGCCGTCGCGCGGCTGTACCGCGACGCGCGGGCGCCCGAGGCCGAGCCCGAGGCGCGCGGCGACCGCGCGTGCGGGCTCGCCATCCAGGAGGCGCGGCGGCGCTTCGGCCGCGAGCTGTCCCGCGACGACGTGCGCCTGATGCGGGACGTCGGCTACTCCCTCGCCGAGATGGTCGCCTACCTGGCGCAGTTCGACAACGACGACGACGACGACGACGACGCCGCCGGAACGGCGGGGCCCCGCCTCAAGGTCTTCAGCGACGCCGAGCTGGAGGAACAGGGGTACGCCGTCCGCGCGCTCAGCATCACCCCCACCCCCACCACCACCGCCGCCGGTTACTCTCCCACTCCCGCCGCGAGCGAGCCGCGCACCGTGCCCCGAAGCGGCGGCGCGGCGACGACGACATGGACCCCGACCGAGGCGAAGGAGGAGAAGGAGGAGGAGGAGCAGGTGGAGCAGGAAGAGCAGCAGCAGCAGGAGGAGGACGAGGAGGACGACGAAGACGACATGCCGACGCACCACCACCACGACGGGGCCGGCCGCCGGTTCGACCTGCCGGCCGCGTACCGGCACCTCGTCAGCCCCCTCGACAGCCACGACGCCGACGACGACGACGCCGACCCCTTTGTGGATGGCGGCGGCGGCGTCGTCACCGCGGCGGCCCTCGCCCGGGCCTTGCGGGAGCCCGACGCCGGCCTCCCCCGCCTCCCCATGCCGGCCGCCGGCGCCGCCGCCTGGCAAAAGGAGGCCGTCGCCGTCTGTCGCCTGCTGCTGCCCCGCGTGGCCCGGCGCCTCGAGACGGTGCGGCGGCAGCTGGCCATCCTCGAGAGGCCGCCGCCGTCCTTGTCGTCGTCGTCGTTGTCGTCATCGTCGCGGGCCCGCTTCCGGCAGCGGGGGGGCGGAAGAAGAAGCCGGGGCAGCCCGTACAAGTCCTCGCCCCTCGCCTCGGGCTGAGTAGGAAGGGGAAGGGGGAGGGGGGAAAGTTCGTTCACCCGTGTCCTGGAAAATTCGGATAGGTTTGGGGGGGCCAGTGATGGGTAGGTCAGTAGCCCCCCACCCCGCCCGGCCCCTTCCCCATTTAGGCCCCCTCCAGTGCATCAAAATTTCCTTCCTTGGAGCCGGCGGAAAACGGACCCTGAGTGTTGAAAAGAAAAAGGACTGGCAACGTTTCTCGACCTCGAGCGGCAAGAGGCGTGAGCGTAATCCCCGTGCGGTATGGTGGAAGGCCTCGGCGTCATCATCTTGTGCGCGTCTGATAGGGCCTGGTCATCATCGCCAGCTTGATTTCTTCTTCTTCTTCTGCAATGTGAGGGTCTCGTCGTCTGGAACGAGGGTTTGGGACTGACGGCAAAGACAAAGAACAATGCCCCATGGGGGCCGTCAGAGGATCCCCAACGCGTGCAAACAGCCGGTAGCTTGGTGTCGTCTACTTCGATTGGCACAGGGGATGAGGCATTAGTAACGAGGAAATGGTACCGAGCGAGGCAGCTCGAGATGAGGTGACCAGAGCAAAAAAAGGAAAGTCTGCCAAAGTATAACAGGGCTGTATCATAAACATGATTCCCCAGCATTATGTACGTTTTTCGACCGACCTGTTTTTCCCACATATTTGAGCGACATCGTTAGCACCTCCCTTTCATCGAGACAGAGCAGGGCTAGAGCGTTGAAACCTTACCGTCATTCGAGAAGGACCCAAGTCGGCAGTCCTGTCTCCTGCCTCTATCCATTTTGTTGGCATGTCACCCAACTAAACTCGCATCGTTCTTGCACTTTGTTCGCAGCGACTGCAAATCATGTCGAAACTTCTTGGGTATTGAACTAGTTGAGATGCGGGCGGCTGCTGTATCAGCTAGGGACACCGCCGAGTACATCTCTAGGTATGTAGCCCCATTGCCTCGAAAGGGCATTGGCGAAGATATGTCCGTCTCTTAGCTCATCTCCGTCTCTCTCAGCACGTAGCTCGGGTGCCATCTTGTCACGTCCCGTACACTGCCCAGCGCCTGCTCGACCGAAATAGAAACCGCCGACGCCACAACCATCATCCCCTGATCAACAATCACGAAAGCTGCCAGCTGACTACACCGGGTATATCGAACGAAACAAAGACGAAAAGGGGAGGATGGCGCCAGGTGTCGTCGTCGCATAGTCTCCCCTCCTTCTCTCCCCGGGGTGGGTATTGAGCGAGATTCAGAGATGAGCCGACACGAGTCCGGAGCGAATTAAAGAGGTCGTCTAGAGCTGAAGACATTAAGCGTACCATCGCAAAAACGCAGGCTGTCGTGTCTATATGCAGACGGGCGGGGGTACGACAGGAATGCTGCCCATGGGGACTGGATGGGTGGATATCATGCGTGTACGAAGGAACATCGTCAAAAGTACGTCGTGAGGAATAAGCAAAAAAATGCCGAAAACGCCGTGGCAATGCGGACCGAGAGTCTTGTCTGAGACTGGGCTCAGACGTAGAATTAGATGCGGCCGTTCGGGGCGGCTCAACCGAAGGGCCCACCCGGGTGGACACTGGACGTCGTCTCGGTAGACCCGTCGCCTTCGATGGTCTTCCTCCAGTGCTCGGGGAGGCAGACGCATACGAGGGGGAAGGCCTTGATTTCGCCGCTGATAGGGGGCGAGTTGTCGCGTCCCCGCCCGGATGTGTTGGAAACACCGCTGTCTCTCTGGGCTTGCCGCCTTGCCTCCCACTCCTCGGCTCGCTCGTCAATCATGACACCCGTCGCCCATCCGTCGTCCCAGATACCGACTACCTTGAGCATGTCGCCGCGTTCGAGGGCGAACTCGTCAGGCGCTCGGGGCTGGTACGCCCAGAGAACGGCGACCCGCTCGCCCGGATGAATGTCGTCTTGCGAGTAGTAGTCCTTGAAGAAGGGCAGCTGTTCGGATTGCTGGCTGCCAACGCCCGCGCCCGACATACCGCCGGCACTGGTTGGCGATTGCGGATCCTCGCCGGCCAGCATGGAGCTGCTTGACAGCGAGCCGGTCCTACGGGACGTCATCGGTGGAGGCCGCAAGACGCCTGCGCGTGGTTCCGAGCGTGGACTCTCGCCGAACTCGTCCGACGAAGAATGATCCGTGTCGCCTCTCTTCCTCGTAGCCATGTAGGCCGCCGCCGCGCCCGCGCCCGCCAAGCCTGCCGCAGTTCCATGCCTCGAGTCTCCATGCCGAGACTCCCCATGCCTGGAGCCGCCGTGCCTCGAAGGCGAGTCTCCCGAGTGGCCCTCGAGGGCCGACATCCGAGCAATTCGACCACCGGGGAGCATTTCGTAGCCCTGAGGCGGGAGTTGGGGGGCGTTGGATGCCATCTGAGGGGCATGGGCAGCCGATGATGACGGGCCGGACCGTGAGGGCGAGGGCTGGTTGAAGATGCTGCTCTTCTGGCTGGGGCGCTCTCGTCGTCGTGAAAGTCTAATGCACATGAAGATGAGGAAGGCCAGGAGAGCGAGACCAAAGATAGAGCCGATGACAATACCGGCAATAGCACCACCACTAAGGCCTTTCTTATCTCCGCCTTGATTGTCGGGCATGCTCGTGGCTGTCGGAACGGGGGTGCCGAAGGTCATGCTGGGGGTGATAGCAGGCAGCTCGACGCCCTTGCAGCGGTCCTCAATATCCGAGTTGTAGCAGCAGGTATCGGTGGAGTTGATACCACCGGATGAGCAGTACGAGCAAATACCGATGGTACTGTCGGCGTAACCGCAGTTGCTAGGCTCGTTGGCAATAGCCGGGATGCAGTTGGAACTTGACAGGGCATTGGCGGGCAACGCGCAGTTGGTGAAGTCGGCACGGATCTGGTCTTGGGCGTTGCCGTTGGGGTTCGCACACAGGCTCTCATCGGCCACAATGTATGCCTCGCTTTCGGCGTATTGTGCCTGTTGACGGTCAGCAAGCACGCGGGCGCAGGCGTGGCAGCCAAGGCTGAACTTACGCAGTTATCGGCACAGAGTGGCCGGGCTGCACTGCCTGTCAAACCACAGGTCTGGATCGAGTTCTGGACGATCGAGTTGCAGACAACCGAGGTCGTGAAGCGTGCGTACAGGTCCGAGGTATTTGTCAGATCCACGTTGCCGCAGCCGAGCAAGGTTCGGTATCTGCAAACTGGACATCAATACCTGCCCTTCAGGGTTCACGGCGACAGAAGTTAACCCACTTTTGCTCGACGTAACTCGTGCGCACATACGACGCCATCTGCTGGTCGAAAGAGGCTGTATCTCTGACATCTCGGAGGAACGGACTGCAGGGGCCTCGTTAGTACGCCACGACGCCCGGGAACGTGCGGGTCCCAAACTCACAACAATCCCACCAGATAACTGCCAGTCGACACAGAGGCCGACGAAAAGGCCGGGCAGGCCTTGGAGCCCTGCAACGAGACACAGCCATTGTCTTGGGCCATGGCTGGCGACGCGACCGAGAGCAGGGAGACCAGGATTCCCGCTGTCCTCGGCCCCGTTCGCGTGCTGGGTTTCCGTCGCGTTTGGCGAGCTCCTACTGCGCCGTTGGCCATGACGGCTGCGTGGCTCGGCAAGTTCGTAGCGCCGTTCAAGGCGGAATGGGGGTGGCTTTCGTGGCTCGCTGGGGCAGCGAGAACACGACGGGTCGACCCTGTCATTGCTTAACACCACATGCTACACGGGCGGTAAACAAGAGCGGGTGACGCCGGCTATCGGCTGAATTGGCGGCGTCGCGCTGCGCTGGTGGGGGGGAGCGGATGCGATTTTTGAGTTGTGTTTATATGCGGGATCGGGTTGGGTGATAGTCGTGAGCGTATTCGTAACCAAGAAATCTCACGGGAATGCTTCCAAGATGGGAGTTGGCGATGTTGGTATTGGTCGGGCGGTGGACCGGTATTAGTTGGGAAGCGGGTGGGCTTGGATTCAATCGACACCGGTTTTCTGGGGGTATTTTTCTGATGATGCGCAGGAACGAATGTCTACAGTTGGAGAAGTTAAAGCAGGGGAATGAGCCCGGCAGGAAGGTGAATGCGACCAGGTCCTTCCATGAAGGTGCGAAGCGTCCCAAGGTGCTTCACTTTTTTGCCTGCAGGCGGAAGGGATTCGGGGGGGCGGCGGCGGCGAGTAAGTGGGCGCGACTGTTGCCTCGTGCGTTTCGAACCAGGAACGGACGAAAAGATGGATGCAAGAAGGCAGGCGATAGACGGCGGCAGTCGGTGGGGGGGCGGGCGGAAATGAGCGACAGTTGGGGGAGAGGCAGGAAGCACTACGGATTATGGGAAACCAGGTAACATTACGGGGGGGGAGGAGGTAAGGAACGGAGAATATGAGGAGCGTAGGTCGGGGGTCACCGGCGGCAGGAGCAGCGGCGGTGTGGTACGCAATTGACGACCGGCTCGGGAGAGAGGGTTGGGAGGGGGGGGAAGAGAAAAGAAGAAAGGTCTTTCAAAGCAAAGACGAGTCAAGAGCCCTTCGTCCGTCTCCTTCGGGCCGCGCACTGGGGACGGGGAAGGGAAGGAGAGCGGAGGCGGTGGGAAGCTGGGATAGTAGAAGGGAAAGAAAACTGGGAACGCCTGTTAAGCAGCGGGAATGGGGGGAGGACTTCTGCTTCTCTTCTCACGGACAAACCCATCCATCCCATGCGGGCCCATGATCCATCATCCCCCTGCTGGCGGAGTGGACGGCCAAGGACATGAGATATGGGGAGGAAGAAGAGGCTGCGACGGGGCCTGCCTGGCTGGCGCCGATCATCAACAGTATGTACATGATGTATGTACATACCTACATACATCTCTTGGAACTCTCTGGTTGCCAGTCAATGCACCCGCTGGCAGGCCCGCCCTGACCCCGGAGGCCCAAGGAACGGCTGGATACCTTAGTTACTTCCAGCCCGTCTAGGTGTGTAAGGTACAGGAGATGATAGATGGAACGCACGCACGCACTGGGAACGACGAGGCGCACAGTCGTTGTCCATCCATCCCATGAAAGTGGGCGCAAAAGCATAAACTCCATGGTTGCCTAGGTCGCCAGGGGTCGGGGCCCAGGAAGGAATGGGGATGGGGATGGGGATGGATGCAGGTCGGTTAGCGAACAGGCGGAACGAACCAGTGGATTTGGTCACGACGAATGTGTCCCGCGCCATGCCGACAAGCCACGAGTTCATCCATCCATCTATCCATCCATCCATCCACTTCCCATCGCCCTACGGACAAACAACCTTCTTTTCCTTACCCTATCCACTGGGGGGAGGGAGGGAGGGGGTAAAGACGACCCGCAGCGATCAGTGTGGAACCTTGCGGCGATTCAGACGATTGCGAGAAGGAAAGAAGAGTTTTGGGAGACGGGGAAAAAAAGGACCATACAAAAAATAAACATAGACTGGAACATGCTGCGACAGGGACTCTCTTGCGATACCCCGACGCCAGTGGGGGAGGGGAGCGCCCCCATCAACAAACACCATTGACGTGATGTGGCGGGCGATATGGACGAGAAAGAGAGGTTTGTTTCCCGCCTTCCAGCCACCACCACCACCACCACCACCACCACCACCGACCCGCGGGTACCTCGGCGTTGCGTGGACGGCAGCCCATGCAGGTGGTACCACGGTACCTACGAATCATCATACATACCAGCTGGGTCAGAGCCCGCCCAACTTCGCTCGCAAGAAATATGCTGCGAAGAATAACAACAACATCCCACAGGCAGGCATCTGGCGGCGAGGCTTGTCAGAATGCGGTAAAACCGGCCCCAGCGGTTAAGATTGGCCTGACTAGGGGTCCCGCGCCGAGTCGCACGAGCGGGCCCTCACGCGCGCCTGGCCCAGGGCAAGAAAAAAAAACCTCAGGCGCGTCGTCGCCCGATGGGGGAAACGGACAGGCAGAGACAGAGAGAGGGAGAGAGGGAAAAGGGACTAGTCAGGTCGTACAATAATCCACCTCCTCAACCGTACCGTACCATCCATTTCAGCTATTGTAGGTCCGAACTATGTAATCGCGTAGGGAATGGGCGTACGGGGCTACCAGCCGGATGCGGCTTGACTCGAACCGAACCGCACCTGCCTTTTCCGCTTTGGGCTGTCTGTAGGTAAGTACATGTATCCATCTGGACTCGATATTGGCCCGCCGGTGCTCACCAAGTTCATTCTCCTCCTCCCCCCAAACCCGCGCCACTACCGCGGGTCCTCACTCGGACGAGCCCATATCGGAGCACGCAGCACCGAGAGCATCATCGTCGCAAGCCGTCGTCGTCATGGCGCCACGGGTAATAGCCCATTCAAGTCTTGGTTGCTGACGGGCGCCGCCTCTCTCGTGCTGCAGTCATTCTACCAGGACCGGACCTCCCCCAAAATGCCCACGGATCTTGTGCCTACTGACGCGGCATGGCAACACCCGTCGTCCCAAGCGTCCAACCGTTGGCAACCATGGTGTCTAAAAAACCACCCCGGCGTAAAGGCCCGAGGTGCTCGCCAGGGCAAGACGGCGCTTAACCGAACGGCCACCGTCGTCAACAGACCCTGAAACCTTCGCTCCGCTGCCGCCTGCGCCTGGGCAGTCAGTCAGCTAGTGCCCCCGTCCGGAAGCCCGTCGGTCATGATGAAACCGGCGCTTAAGCGGGAGGCACCCCTCAAATGGTCTTCGTCTCTTTCCTTTTGGCACGTTTTTTTTTGGTGTGGTTTTTGGTTTTGGTTTCCGGGGTGCGACTGGTTTTCGCACCGAAACTCCGATGCTCTCCACACAGAAACGATCCGTACCAAGCTTCTCGTGCTTGCGGAGCGTTTGCGTGGCGTGCAAGATGTCGCATGGCTGCGGCCGGCAGTCGATAAGATGAGATACAGATGCCCTTTGTCTCAAAACCCCCATTGCAGTGTCTCGCAATGCGTCGAGCCCATCCGTCGTCTCTGTCATGCTTGTGGCCCGGAGGTGCCAATGCTGAGGGGGGGGGGGGGGACTGGGGCGACAAGGCGGTCCCTGTTCGTATGGAGAATGAATGCCCCGACATGCTGGATCCCTGACCCTGGGGAGCCGTCGTTGGCCCTTGTGCTCCTCTCCCTCGGTACGAGGGTGACGATTTGCTCGCGTGCAAGGCCCAGAGGGATAGACCAAGGACAGCACGCTCACCGGCGTTTCGTTTCATCCACTATCACAAGGATGACCTACAGCGCATCATCATAGCAACTGCTCCTTAATGCCCGACAGCCCCGGCATCTTTTACATAACCACGGTGCTCCCGCGCTGACCTGTCGACGCGGCTTGCCGACAGCAGTGTTACGCGCCTTTTACCTCTTGTCATCTGTCAGGGGAAGAATAATCAGGGCCGGGTCGCACCTATGCAACCGTGGCTGGCGACCTGAGGCCGACCTGGCTTGTTTCTGTTCTCGTCGCACAGCCACAGCCACGCCAAACGCCCACGATACACCGGTTACTGCCACGTTTTTGTTACCTGCCGACGCACACTATCTCGGTGATCTGCGACAGACACCGAACACACGCCCGCGCTTTCACACCCCAACGGCTCGGCCCCCTCCCTTCCCAGTCGTCTTCTTTTGTCTCGGTGCCCGAACGCACAGCCCCGATGCCGAAAGTGCCAAAGCCGCTCTCGAGCGCGCAATAGTCGGGCTGGCACGTCCATCAACAAACCCAGGGAACCCGGGGACCAAGCGAAGCGTCTCCATGTCAACGGCGCTGGCTATTGGCAATGGAAGCCCAGGGGGCCGAACTCGGTGCCCCGGGACGACCGTCGCTCGCGGGCGGCATGGACATTGATTGCATCAGCGCACGAAGTCCGTGGGCCTAACCCGGACCTCACTCTCATTCGGGAGCTCGCACCGGTATCCTGACACGCTCTCAAGCAGTCCCGGCGCCCGTCCTCCTCGCCCGTTTCTCTCTGATTGGCGAGCCGCGTGCGCTGGTGCCGGGCCTGCATAATTAATGGCATCGGGGGCATTATGTATCAGCCCCCCTGTCCCCTTCCCCCCCCTGTGCCGGCAAGCCAGTCGGATCAGCGCGGCGCCCGCGGCACCGCCGCGAGGCTGTGAGGTTCCATACGTTTGGGATTCGCATTACACCAAAACCCCCGTGCAAGAACAACTGCCGCGACGGCTTGCGCAAAAGGGGGGGGTGTCATCGTTTGCCCATGTCTTCCACAAGAGGTAGTTGATCCCCCTCCTCTCCCGTCCCCCGAACCAGGCGACGAAATGACTGGGACGGTCGTTCCCGCGCGTACGGAGCAGCCATCTGCGGCAAGCAGGGGGAGGAGGGAGATCCCGGGGCAAATACCGCTAGCCAGTTGCATCCTGGTTCCTCGTCGCTACGCATCACGAGGGGTATGTATGAATGATTGTGCCATTTGGCGTTTACGGCACCGGCGACGAAGGGCTGATGGAAAAGCCGCCATGGCCTTTCGGATCCCTGCTCATTTCGTTTCAGAAAGCGTGCTGCTCGCGCTCCGTTTCTCGCCGGCGCGCTGGTACCGAATGACCGGGGGAGGGCCGTGCAATATATGTAATTGATATGCGTGGCCTTCTCAACCACTCATTCCTTCGTCCATGGGCAACAGCGCGCAGGGATGCGTATCTTCTGCCGCCGCAGGCAGTGCCAGCCCTCCCACAACCACAGGACTAACACTCGTGCTGCTTGGCATGACGGGGTGGGAAACATCACGACCGCTTCGCGCCGAAACCCAGGCACGACACGCAGCTGCCAGCCAGTCTGGACAAGAGGGGACCGAGGGCACGAGAGTTCCGTGCGCAGCGACCAATGTCTCCAAGCGCATAGTTCATCCCATCTTGTCAGACCGGGGTGGATCTGGCGGTAGGGGTTTTGCGTCCAGAAGATTTCCATTTCGTTATCTGCCCCCTTGTCTCGACTGTACGGCCGCCCAAGGACAGATGGGGGCCCAAGTCAGGGCATCCCCCAAACCGCCAACGGCGGTGGGCCTGAGGAGCACGACTGGGCTGCCGCGTTGCTGCTGCTGGGGGAGGAAGGCCGACAGATGCACGCCGTGTTTCCCGCCGGTCATCTCGTCCGCCCCCCCCTCCCCGTCATTTATGACAGACAGGCTCGACGGGCAGGGTAAGGAGAAAATACGGTGACCTGTCTCCTCGCTTCCCACTCGTCTTTCATGAAAAGATACCGGGACGCAATAGGGGATCCTAGTAGCAACGAGGGCCGGTGAGTCGGTGCGCCCGCGTCGAAACCCCTGCGCTCATGTCCCCCCCTTCCCTACGGCACTATCGGAAACTCACTTTACCAATCAGCACACGATCGGCGTGCACGTCTGAACGGGTTTGTGGCCCCGCCAGGTTTTCATTCACCCGCCTCTCTGGCGGTCGCGGCGAATGCGTCCAGTAGTCCCAGGGATCCCGTACTCGAAGGAACCGTAGCAATTGGCCCAGCAACACACAATCGTAGGGTTCCGAAGTCACTTCGTGCAGATAAGAGAGGTTCTGGAAGCCTATTCAGGTATTATAACTTCGCTTTTTCAGGTAACCCACATCGTCCTGCTGGACCTCGGGACGCGACGCCTCCCCGCGTCCCATCAACGACCAGGAAAGGAACGGGGCTCAGAAACCAGTGCCCGCGACAAATATTGCTCTAGCCTACCCGACTCCCGGGTTCGCGACCTGGCGTGGCGGCCCGGCGGCGGTGGTGCCCATCAATGCGCTCCCGGCTGCTTGTTCGGGTCCGGGCCCCCCATGAAGGTGCTGGGACCCGTTCCGTAGGAGGTGTACGGGTAGTTCGGGGACGCCTGGCTCGTTTGACTGTCCTGGCTCGTGATCTGGCAGGAGGGGGGCGGGTTGCTCTGGGAAGACATGGTGTTTTCTTGAAAGGGGGGCGGGGGAGGGGAACTTGATTCTTTTTTCGTTGGGGTTCTAGTGGGTGTGGATATGGAAAGCGCGCGTGTCGAGAATGCTGTTGAAGTTCAGGAGGCGGTTGCGGCCTGGTTAATTTATACCCCTTCCCTCTGGTTGTCAGTGTCGCTGAACGCGTTGGTCAGGATGGGCTCGAGTGAGCAAGAACTCTCGTTCACACGATACCATTGTGAGCAGATAATATCCGCGGGGTGGGCTACGGTCTTCCTCACGTCTTCGCTATGTGGTCACGAGTAACCAGAGTTGTTTCAAGGCGTCGTCCGTGGCCGGTTGTGTGTATGATGTTTATTATAACCCAGGCCCGTCACCGTGAATCGATGCTGGTCATAACCAGGCTTTAGGAGTGATGGTCCTGGCCAAAGGGACACCTTTTTGCCAGCATACCAAACAGCGTGATTGTTGTTCGCTTTGTGTTCTTTGTCGATATACGCGAGGGGGCAAAAGGGAACAGGAGCAGGGCACACGACGTCCCATGAGCCGCGTGGTGTCTCTGGCCAGGGGGCTATTTTGGGGGAGAATAGGGGGATAGATTGAGACGGACATAGGTCTACACAGTCGCTACCTACACAAGTATGTATCACGGCTCTTGCACATTGCCCTCCCAAGGACAATGCTACGATTCCAACTCGAAAATTTTATTCACGAAAAATGGTATTCAAAAGATGCAACCCCCATCTATCTCTATATACCAGACGCTACTTGCGCAAAGCTAGCCAAAGTACAAAGGGAATCTATCGAGGTATCATGTGTTTCTCCAAATCCTACACGTCTCTCCTATCCCCGAGAAAGGGGGGGGGGGTGTAATCAGTTCGCCTCGGCGAGTCGCACGAAGCACTTCTTGGGCTTGATGGTGAGGGCCTCGATGTTGTCGAAGGTGTTGAGGTCGTCGGGGAGGGGGCGGAACTCGAAGTTCCAGACGAGCAGGGCGACGAGGATCTTCTGCTGCAGGTAGGCGAGGCGGCGGCCGAAGCAGCCGCGCACGCCGGAGCTGAAGGCGAGCATGGGGCCGGCCTGGGGGTCGAAGGCCTCGCGGCCGTCGGCGTCGGGGCGGAGCCAGCGCTCGGGGCGGAAGGCGCCGCAGTCGGCGGGGTCCCAGGCGCCGCGGGCCGAGGCGGCGGCCCCCGGCTGGGCCGCCGCCCGGGCGCCGGGGCTGCGGCGGGCCTCGTCGACGGCGAAGGCGGGCTGCAGGAAGCTGGGGCCGGCGAGGTTGAAGAAGACGGTGGTGCCCCGCGGCACGCGGTGGCCGAGCAGCGTGGTGTCGACGACGGCCTCGCGGAACACGGCGCGCACCGGCGCCGTCACGCGCAGCACCTCCTCGATGAAGGCCTCGAGGTAGGGCACGTGGGCCCGGACCAGCTCCTCGAACGCCGGCGGGCGCTTCTCCCGCGCCGCGGCGGCGAAGGCGGCGCGCAGGGCCGCGCGGAGCTTCGCCTGCACGCGCTGGTCGCGCGCCAGGTGCTTGAGCCCCCACTGGAAGGCGGTCGCGCTGGTCTCGTGGCCGGCGCCGATGTAGCCGTAGATCTCGTCGTAGAAGGCGGGGGCGTCGAAGACGGGCGCGCGGCCGGCCTTCCGGGCGGCGGCCACCTCGCGCCGGATCATGTGGTCCAGCGCCGACTTGACCTCGCCGCCGGCGTCCAGGCGCCGGGTGGCGAAGCCGACCTGCTTCTCCAGCATGGCGAACTTGTTGCGGTACGACTCCCGCATGTGGGGCTTGCGGTTGTTGAACATGTGGTACAGCTTGGGGAAGGGCAGGGTCGAGGCCACGTTGACGGCGTCCTGCTGGACCTGGTGCGCCAGCTGGTCCACGTTGGGCTCGTTCTGGGGGAACTGGACGGGCTCGTCGTCCTCCCCGGACGTCCCGGTCGGCAGGCTGGCCGCGTGGGCGCGCACGACCTCGGTGTACATGGCCGTCATGCTCTTCGAGTCCCCCTCGCCGAGGGCGACGACCTTGATAATGTCGAAGGTCATGGAGGTGATGTCATCCTCGGCCCGGAAGGGGCGGCCGTTGGCCAGCTGGGCCTTGAGCTTCCAGAGATCAATGAAGGTCATGGCGTTGCTGTAGATTTCGGGGCCCGAGACCTGGCGGTGGCGGGGATCAGTTGGGATTCGTCTTTGGGTGCGCGCGTGGACGAGGGAGGGGGAGGGGACTCACGGTATTCAGGAAATTGGGGGTCATGAGATCCTTGACCAGTTCCCGGTTGGCCTTGAACTGGGGGTCCGAGGTTCTCATGGCGATGTGGTGCCAGGGGACGATGCCCTGGAAGGTGTCGAGATGGCGGGCGGCGCGGTCGAACTCCTTGCCGCGGCGCAGCAGGACGTCCTGGGCCTCCCGGAAGTCGGCGACGACCAGGGTCGGCTTGGAGAAGGGGGCGAGGAAGAGCTGGACGATGGGGCTGTTGTGCTTGGGGTTCTGCTTCAGGAACCAGGCCCGGGGCAGGCCGCCGCTCTTCCGGATCTGGGCCAGCTCGGCGGCGTCGCCCATGATGCGCCTGGCGGCCTCCTCGTTGTAGGGAATGCCGGGCAGAGGCGTCGGCAGCGCCCACCGGTAGGCCAGGTACAACACCGACAGCAGGCCGACGATGACGGCGCTCACCGCGAAGGGCAGCTGGGCGAAGGGGAAAGCGGCGTCCATGGCGACGGGCGACGACATGGTGGCCGGAGGAGAGAGAGAGATAGAGAGAGAGATGGATTCAAGTCGTCCACGGGGGCGCGAACAGCAGTCGCCTGGAGGGGGGGGAAACAGGGCTCCTTTAAAGAAGGTCCCTCCTTCCCCCCCCCTCCCCCCTCCCCCCAGATTGCCAGGGTCCCGCCTGTCGCTGTTGGGCATTGCTATCACCACGGTATCCATGAAAATCTCGCGATAAGTGGAGGCCTTCGGCCAGCCGGGCACGTGCGGAGCCCCGAGGGTATCGTGGAGCCGCGATCTGACTGGTGGTTAGTGCGAAATTAGAGCAGGCGTGTTCCATGTCGCCGCAGCTTGTTACGGAAGATGAAAGATGCATCTATGTATGTAGTTTGTGTACTGTTTGTTGGCGTGGTGTTGCGGTTCGAAGAAGCCGTCGCCGCCGCCCTCGCCTCCCGCATGCGTCTGGCCTCCCGGGGGAGACCCTGTCGTTAAGATGTAGTATGTATGTAGCAAGCCAGCCTGGAACGCCGTATGGGCACGCCGCCGGACTGTTGTTGTTATTATTATTACGGTGCGGATGGTTTCCCCCCTTTCACTAAAGATGGATATTGTGTGCGAGACGAGGTTTTTACCACAAGACTTGGCCAAGATCACCACGGCCCACGATTGCTGGGTTGGTTGCATTCGGTACTTGCCCACGTGGGGGGTGTTTGCTCGCAGGGGTGGACGACGCATCTGGCGAGGTCGCTCGCTCATCAGAAGGCCTTTTTTTGGTCACCGTGCCACCTCCTCCCCCGTGCGTACGGGAGACGGGGTGATGGAATGGGGATGGGGATGGGGAATGGAATGAAAGCGTGTTAAGACGGATATAACCCGCGAGAGAGAAAAAAACAAAGCGACCCCAAGTGGGCCTCCCCAATCTCCAGCACGCTGGGGGCCGTCATCGACGGATGATCGTACGGTAAATTATAGTGGGCGATGGCATACGAACAGGAAGCCATCTTGGGTAGAGATTGTCCCCCCAAATCATCAAGTAGCCGGGCCAAGCAAGCCAAGCAGCGGCTCTGATTTCCGCTGGGCGCGCGCCGCCACGGCGCTAGCGGATGCGTGGCACCCGATGACCGCCCGTATAGGCAGTAAGTACATAACACAGAATGTTCACCAAATTACCACGGTGAATACCTAGCTATGTATGGATGTATGGATGTATGGATGTACCATTTAGGGCGTGTAGGCCTCGACGGTGATGTGCTCGACGCCGTTCATGTTCCAGACGTGCCAGTCGCCGGGTCTCGCCGGGTCCGCAAAGGGCGCGAGCGCTGCGAGGCGCCAACTAGTACATAGTAGACAGGATGGATTAGCCTCACCACCAGGGGGAAACCGGATGGGAAGAAACATGGGGGAGAAAAACATCGCAACTTACTAGTACTCCCCCGGCCCGATGTAGGACCCGTTCGCCAGCTTGCCAAACCACCAGAAGGAGAACTCGCTGCGGCTGAGCGTGTCCCCCCGGTGCAGCTGGTAGACCGGGAAGTTGACCGTCTCCTCCTTCTCCTCGGCGGTGGGTTCGTAGGCCCACAGCCGCGCCGCCGATCCGGCCCAGAAAGCGATCGATCCAATGTAACCCCTGGTCTCCCCTACGACGGGCGGGTATTGCCAGTCGCTCTCGTTCCAGCCCCTCTCGAAAACCTGTTGACAACTCCCCCCCGTCCCGTCAGCACTGGACCGAGGCCCCCCTCCCTTTCAAGACGACGACAACGACGACGATGATGATGACAGCGCCACTTACATCCCACCGGAGCTCGTCGCAGCCGTAGTGCAGGTCCAGGTTGATCTTGGGGAAGCTCTGCGCCGACCAGCTGAGGTTGAAGTTGTAGGTCGAGTAGTACTCGATGTTGTCCCGGTTGACGCCGCCGATCTGATAGGGCGCGCCGTCCGTGAACATGTTCCCCCGCATGAAGGCCCGCAGGTCGCTGGCCACACCTGTGTATATCCGGCGCCGTTAGCACCAGTCATCCTGTCCACCTCGTCGCGCGTGAAGGGGGCTCAGCGGGGGAAGGGAGATGGGCCCAACGAACCCACGTAAGGAACCGAGACCTCCTCGAGGTTGCTTCCCGAGATCAGAATTTTCCCGCTGTACAGCCCTAACTTGGCCGCGTCGTATTCCGGCGCGGTGAATTCGAACCTGTAGTTGGGCCCCCGCCTTTTTGTCAGCAAGCGTCTGTACCATGGTTTGTCTGTCTGTCTGTCTGTCCGTCTGGGGGTCATAGCCAGAGAAAAAAAACAGAGCGGGACGGGGGCTTACTGCGCCGTTCTGGTTTGCCCCGGCGGCACGGTGAACTCCCCCGCCGGAAAGGCCACCTTGGGCACAATCTCGGTGGGCGTCTCGCCCAGGAAGTCGACGAGGTAGTCGTAGTAGTACGGCGACTGCGTGTCGACGCCCGCCCAGGGCTGCAGGCTGAACTTGTACGTCACCGGCTCGGTCCCTGTGTTGGTGATGGCGACCTCGTGCTGGCCCGCGAAATGGGCCGTGTCATTCAGCGCCATCTTCTCGAAGGAGAGGGTCGTCGTGTAGTTGAGCACTTTCCACGCGTTGATCAAGCCGGCCCCGATCTGTTCAGGGGGGTGGAAGGAAGGGTTAGTTGCGAACCCGTATACCAAGTCCGCGAAGAGTAATAAAAAAAAACGTACCTGGGACACGGGCGCCCAGAAGCCCGTGTCGGCCGGGTTCTTGTCATCCTCGGGCTGGTCGACCGACCACGGCAGCGCCGCACCGCTCGCGATGATGCGGCGGGCGAGATCCCTGGCGAAGCCCGGCCCGTGGGCGCCGCGCCCTCCGAACCGTCCGATGTAGAGGGCGGCCACGCCCGCCACGTACGGGCACGCCATGCTGGTGCCGCTGAGCACGGCGAACGTGCCGTCCGAATAGGTACTGAGGATGCCGCCGCCGGGGGCGGCGATGTCCGGCTTGACCTCCATCTCGTACGTCGGGCCCCAGCTGGTGTACATGCTGGGAACGCCGCCCGCCGAGTTGAAAACGCCGACCCGGAAGGACCCGTGGACGGAAAAGTCGGCAGTGGCGCGGCCCCCCGCCCTCACTGTTTCGACTATGGCCGCCCCTGCCTTGGCTTCGATCATGGCCATGGCCGGGCCCTCGTCGTACGTCACGGGTGCGACCATGGGCCCGTCGTGGTTGTAGATCAGCATGTATTTGGCCCCCAACCGCTGGACGTTGGCTTGCTGGGTGCTGAAGCTGCAGGCGCCCCGTCGAACCAGCACGATGGCGTTCGACACGTCGGGCGTGGTGTCCGGCAGCGCGTTGCAGGCATCGTCCTCGATGGTGAGGTTCAGCGACAACGGCACGATGGGCAGAGACTTCACCTGCCAGGGGTCCACTCCCGGAAGATAGCCCAGGGTCGTCGTATTCGTGTCGCTTCCCGCGAGAAACGTCACTTCGAAGGGCAGCGCCGCCAGCTCGCTGGCGTCCACCGAGGCGACGGCAAGCACATTCCGGCCGGCCGCTCCGTTGCTCGCCAAAAAGGGGCCTTGGCGCCCGTCGTTGCCGGCGGCGATGGTGACCACGACGCCCTTGTCGACGAGGCGAGAAGCGACAATGGCCCACGGGTTGTCACTGAAGCCGTTGATGCCGCCGATGCTTGCGGTGATGACATCCGCCTGGGCGTGACCGGTCAGCAAAGCTAGCGCATGGGTTTCCGACTCCCTCGCGTCACTTACGTCGGCCTCGTATGCCATCAAGAAAGCTTCAATGAGGGTGTCTTCGTCCGTGCCGCCCTGTACCTCGGATTAGCTATAGATCATTCCTGACAGCAAAGAGATCAGACGCTTACAGGCCCATCGGCGCTGAAGACTTTGTAAGATAGAAGAGTGGCTTCCGGGGCGACCCCCGTGAACCTAGGACACGTTGAGTCAACTTTCCGCAGATGGAAAGGGGGCTGAAGATATCCTCACCATTCACTCTTGCCAGCAATAATACCCGCAACGTGGGTTCCGTGGCCCAGGACATTGTCAAAAGGGTCCTTATCGGGCTTCTTGTTCTCGTTGGGCCAAGCTGAGCGTCCGTTAGCCACGTCGTGCTTGGGAACGGTACGGGGAGGGGTTCTGCGCATACTTCCATCACCGACAAGGTCGTAACCACCGGCAACCTTGAACCCAGGCCCGTAGCCTCCTCCGAGCTGGATCCCGTCAGCCACTGCTCCTTCATGTCGAAGGGGGTTGGGGGGGGAGGAAAGAAAAAGGCCTACCGCGGGGTGCTTGTAATCCGTGCCCGTATCCACGACAGCGACGGTGACCCCTTTGCCCAGCATGCCGGCGGCGTGGGCCTTGTCGACTCCCGTGTACTGATGGACCGAGTAGTTGGCGGCGGCCGCGTCGTCGGCGAAGGTCTGCAAAGGCCGGACGGGCGCGAGGCTGATGCGGGCCATGGGCCAGGCTTTCCGGACCTCGGCGTGGGCCTCGAGCGTGTTCACGTTGTCGTTGGCGGCCTCGACGCTCAGGCCTTGGAAGACGTCCGAGGTGAATGTTTTGAGAACCTTCATGCCCTCCGCCACGGCCTTGGAGGACATGGCCTCGACACTTACCCCCTGGGCGGCCGACGCGTGTTAGCATCTACTCTTTGGGGGGGGGCGTGAGGCGTGTCTCTGGTCTGGCTGGGGAGGCGGATAAAGGGGCTTACGTACATCGCCGGCTTCGAGAATGAACTTCTTGGGAACGATGGGCTGGGTTTCGTTGGCCGCGTCGGCCCTTCGCGACAAGGCGGCCGCGCCCGCGAGGAGAAGCGAGACGGAAAGAAGTCTCATGATGCCTACTAGGGAGCCTACGGAGTAGGGGACTGGTGGTGTATCGAGGTGCTTGGAGAACCAGATCATCC
The DNA here is from genome assembly GCA_029489945.1 of Nigrospora osmanthi. Lineage (NCBI taxonomy): Eukaryota > Fungi > Ascomycota > Sordariomycetes > Amphisphaeriales > Apiosporaceae > Nigrospora > Nigrospora osmanthi. The sequence goes on from CP120505.1 coordinate 1,457,316, forward strand.
CACAGGCAAAACTCGTCTTTTTTATAGCTACGTTTCTGCAACCCGCGACTTTTCCGGCCGTCTCGCCGAAGCCCGGGCGGCTTCAATCGCCTTCCCCTTTCCATTGTGAGGAGAGAGCACAGCATCAGGATCCTTCTCATGCACGAGAACAACACCATCACGCTCTCTCACGATGAGTTTTCCGATGGCTTGCGTTCTGGACCACCCGAGGACCCGTCTGCCCGGGGGCTCAGCGGCGCGAGCGCTTCGGTGAAAGATGGGCGGGCCGGGCCTGTCGTTCCCTACCGCTTGGCAGGGCCACGGGTGGTAAGCGAGATGGGTCGTGACGGGGGGGTCACCTACAGATGTACTATGTATGTAAAGTAACCGGGCCACACTGCTGACCATTGCGATGCAATGCAACCTATCCGGTTCCCAGGGCCCGGAACCTGCCGCAGAGCCCGCGGGTTGCAACGCGACTATATTAATTGGCCCACGGGCAGCACCACCAATCGGGCTCACCCGCCGGTCGGGCGAACGTGCAGACCCGGGTGGTGGAGGATAGAGAGAGAGAGGCTCTCCCCTGTTTTGGTACAAGTCTCTGCAGCGGGCCCCTTCTCCTCCTCCTTCTCCTCCTCCTTCTCCTCCTCCTCCTCCTTTTTTTCCTCCTCCTCCTCCTCCTCCTCCTCCTTCTCCGCCTCCTCCCGCTGCAAGTGGGGAGGAGAAAACCCTTCCCTCACCTGAACGGCCGCATATCTGGTGCCGGAAAGCCCCGGCGACGAAGCGGACCCGGTCGCCACGACTTTCGTTATCATCTGCAGCCACCATGCATCAAGGATGCAGTCCGAGGCGAACACCGGGTTCCGCTCGCGTCCCCCTCCCCGTCACGCCCGCCCGGTCAGACATGCTGATGCCCGGGGCCATGGACTGCCACCTTCCCTATGCGGTCTTCCAGGCCCCTAGAATATGGGTCGGGGCACGTTGGATGACTGATCCTTTGCATCCTGCGTGCATATACATACATACTCGAGCCACGCGCCTCCGCCGCCCCCTCCCCCCCCACGCTCTCTGTGAGACTCGGGGAGACACCGGCGTCAGGAACAGGCCATGGACGGAATATCGGGACCATGGGCCGTCAAAATCGTATCCCGGCCCTCCAGCCTCATCATCGTCACCATTCGACTTCATAGCTCGCCAGGCTCTTTGTCCCTAGGGTTCCGTCTCGTGTCACCCATGATTTCCGGCAATAATACGCCCGAGCCCTCACTTATACGAAGAAGCATAATGTATCAAGCAATTTTCATTATTCTCATAAAAACACTGTTCCTGTGGAAGGGAACGCCAAGTCCCGTTCAGTATACATACATGTAGTGGCTATGTGACGTTAGGTAGATAACCAAGGGCGACACTAACAGTATATATTACTGAGTACATACTCACTTCCTTACTTGCTATAGGTGTTGAGTAGTGGATCTTAGAGACTGGGAGGTTTCTGCTACGGTGATTATCCGACGTAATTCCTCATCAATGCGTACTTAGGTACCTATGTATGTAGTTCCATGCCGAGTCTGCCCACTTGCAACAACGAAGGATCAGTTAGTCCCGAAGGCTCTTGTTCTACATGCCCACATACAGACCTGGGCTTGAGTCCATCAACCACGGACACACAGGTCAGCGAAAGACGCTGTCCGAAAGAATATTGGGAATTGCGACTCACGCTTAGCGAAAGAGTAGCGGACTCGGGTCAACGCTTTCATGCTCCCCATCTCTCGGCCCGCGCGACGCACTGTGGCGTTGAGTTCGCCACGCAAGCCCGGCCTGGGACTTTTGCATCATACACAGCTCCCCTCCTCCTTGCACGTCTTTTAATGAGGCGGGTGCCCAAAGCGAGATCATCACATCCGACAGCGGAGTGCCGCCCAGCTTCGGAACTGGCCCTGGCTCTTCGGCGCGACCCAGCCCGGGGGGGGGCTGCAATATGACCCAAACTTCTTTCACAGCCCCGAGCTGAAGTAAAGCAAACCAAATGCTATCACCACGTCACCGCCAAGCTACGCTCGATACCTACGCCAGGGCAAAGAAAGAGCCGTAGTGTTTTTGATCAACCAGAAGCCCGCCCGCCTCGTGACCCCCAAGCAAGGGGTGACCGCTTCTCGTATGCGAAATGGCCTCCAATCTCCCTCGACGCCGTTCCCTTGCTTGCCAGCTGAGAAGAACCCGGACCCCCCCCTCTCAGCGCCGCCACCCCAGGACAGTAGTCCAGGACAGCAGTCCCGCGGATGGTCGGGTGTCCTCTGGCCTCGGCGCGAGAAACCCCATAGCTGCCCGTCGATTGTTTGCTCCTTGTTCCCGGGGGGGAGGGCAGCGATTGGAGAGGCACGATCTTAGGCTGATGAGGGGCGCTTCTGTAGGGGGGGGCGGGTCTGTCGTGAGAGAGGCCAAGGCGACGGTCGACAAACACGAAACGGCGAGATATAAGAACTTCAAAAGGACCGCCTCGTGCCTTCGCCTGGCTCCGGGGTGACAACTCGAGGGCCCTACGCGTGACCATGGAGACTTCATTGGTTTGGTCAAGGGACCAGCGTGACCGCGGCCCGTGCATTGTTGCCGTGATCTGCGCCGTGACGGCGACGGGCACCGTCTTCGCCCTGGCCCGACTATACGCCCGGGGCGTCATCCTGGGTAAACTCCACGCCGACGATTATCTCATCGTGGCGTCCGTGGTGCGTCGTCGTCTTGAGTCCCCGTCTCCTTCACTTCCCCGTCTCCTGCCTCTCCACCGCCTCCCCTGCGTGCGGAAAAAAGGAAAGAAAAAAACGCTGACACGGCCCCCGCTTGTCCCCCGCGCCCCCCCCGGCAGGCCAGCGCGTGGGTGCAGGTGGCCCTGGAGATCCTGGCGGTGCGCGCGGGCATGGGGCGGCCGTTCGCGCAGCTGGGGCCGGCGGAGCGGCGGGCGGCGCTGGAGCTGACGCTGGCGGGCTTCGCCTTCGGCATCCTGGCCTACGGGCTGCCCAAGCTGGCGGCCGCCGCCTTCGTCACGCGCGTGCTCAACCCCGGCCGCGCCCACGCCCTCTTCCTCTGGGCCCTGGCCGCCGCCTGCCTCGCCCAGCTGCTCGCCATGGCCGCCGTGCGCGTCGCCACCACCCGCCTCGACGACCGCGGCGAATACGAGAGCCCCGAGGCCAACGTGGTCTTCGGCATCGTGGGCGGCGGTGCGTAGGAAACCTTCCCCTTTCCCCTCCCCCTCTCCATAACCCTCCCCAAAAGTTTTTTTTTATCACATATTCCCAGAACCCCTCCCCAATACAAATGGGCGGCGCCAGCAACGCACCCGTGAGCTAACGGCGGCGCCGACATAGCTTTTTCAGCAGTCACCGACTTTTACCTCTCCCTGTATCCGGCCACCGTCGTGCGGAAGCTGCGCTTGAGTACGCAGAAGCGGTTGGCAATCAGCGTCTCGTTGGGGCTCGGCATCCTGTAAGAGACCTGTCCACGTCCCTTGGCTCCCCCCCCCTTTTCCAGCTCGCCCTGATCATTGGAGACGACAGCGCGACGGCAGTTTCCGTAGTGAAGTGCTGGAACATACCTGAACTCCGAAGTCATGATTTTACCTGTAGGTGCCATGGATCTGAAACCAAACCCCCCCCCCCAGACGACGAGAGGGCTAAGGGGCGTCGGTAGATGATACAGCCAACGTGGTGCAGTGGACATGGTAAGCGGCACTCCGCCAAGGGCACCCCCCTGCAAGACGGCGTATTCTCGTGAGACTCACACGCCCAACGCAGTATCGAGGGAAGTGCCATCATCACGGCCTCCTGTATCCCCTCGCTCAAGCCCATCCTCGACCAGCTCACTGGCCGTCTCCAGCGGCCGAGCCAACGACTCAGCGACCGTGACCGGGCCGCCTCCTCGAGAACCAAGAGCCGGTCCAAACGAACCCGAACCGAGCGCACTCTGTTTTGCATCGGCAGTCCTCCGCGGGATAAGCAGGGCGGAGATGACGAGGAGATTATACTGCAGGACTGCCCCTCGCCGGCGTCTGTTCATCCCGACGGCGCCATCATGGTCACCCGCGACTACACAGTTGTGCGTGAAGTGGCAAACGAGAACACACAAGGACAGGAAGAAACTCGCGGCAGAAAAATCACCCCGTGAGATGCACCGCTGAATTGGGGGTCTTTGCGTGGGCAAGGCTTGGGTTGGGAAGGGTTCCCAGAGCCGGCAGGGCCGCTAGGGTGCGACAATCACGCTGGACAACAAAACAACGCGACGCTTGCTGAATCGGCCCCATGATGCTGGTGCTTGGATCTAGCATTAGTATGTAAAACGTACAAGGTTGCTGCTTAGGGGAGTCTAGGGGGGTTGGCAGATATCAAAACACGGCCAACAAAGCTCTATATGCCAAGAAAGTGCAGGCCGCCCGCCCCTAGATTTAGACAAGGCTGGGCCGGTTCCGTACGTAGAGAGAGAGGTTCGCTCAGTGCGCAAACCCCCAGGCGGCCTACCTTCGCCCGCAACCGTATCCGTCGGCCGTGCGTGTCGTCGCATCATGAATGTAGGGTATCTCTTGGCTCCTCCAACTTCTTGATCAAAGTTTTGGTCATTCTTGATTCAGTCCCGGTCCTCATGTGCTCCGGGGGTGCTCTTTGGCAACCCCTCGGTCCACCTCATTTTTGGGTGCCGGCATCCAAGTTTCGCAGCGGGCAAGTACCCTCCTGGGTTTCCGCAGCGTGTTGCCCTTCTTTCTGCTGTGATGTGCCTCCTGGGCGATTAAGATCGAGAAGTAAAACAAGTTTCGTCGCCCGTCCTCACCAAAGGACGGATGCTGGGAGTCGTAGGCAGAGTCGTGAAAGGAACAGTTCGGCGCGCGTATTCATATTCCAGTTGAGCTACTATCAGTCTTGACCACGTCGAAGTATCCTTTCAAGCGCAGGTGATCGCCCGGCTGCTTCAAATCTCGATTGCCGCCCACGGGAGGCATCACGGCAGGGACGAGTGAGCGAAAGTCGGCAGCTGACGCATCATCGAACTTCTAGTTCGATTGGAGCTCGCGCTGGATCTTTCCGATCTCGTTCAGGAAGTTCTTGGCATTCCCCGGGTTCATCTATGGCATCTGTCAGCGCGCTGCGAGTGACGTGCGGCGTGTGTCACCATGTCCGACATACCTTGAGCTGGATGCTGACGGGTTCGCCCTTGTCCTCAATGGCAGTGAAGAGCACGCAAATGGTCTTGTTGGTGGGCTTCTCCGAGAACACCATAGCAGGCACGACGATGCTGTTCAGAAGCAGACGGTGGGTAGCATCCTGGCGCATGATGAGGCGAACCGTTTTGTTGTCGGCGTCCTCGATCGCAGATGCATCAAACGATCCGGGGATGGGCATGCCATTATCGTCCAGGTCGACGCAGGCCTCGGGCACGTTGAGTTTGAGGTTGCCGGCCCCGCGCTCCTTCCAGGCCGCCGGCTCGGTACTCTTGTCGAGGAAGTAGATGCGCGAACGAACCTGGAGTATGGTGGCCTCGCCCGCCTCACCGTCGTCCACATTGGCTGGAAAGGGAAAGGTCAGTGCGTGCATGGTAACATGGCCGGGAGGGAGTGGCTCACTCTTCTGCAGTTTCACCTTTTTCCTGTCGTCGTCGCCCTCTTTCTCTTCCTTGTCTTGCTTCTCGTCATCACCGGCCTTCTCGTCGCCGTCGCCGCCGTCCTCCTCGTCCGATTCAGCGTCGCTCTCCGGAGCGCCGAAAGGCTTTGCCGGCTTGCCCCCCTTAAAGGACTCTCCGGGAGTGCCAAAGGACGTCAGCTTGGCGCCAGACGCCAGGCCGGTCAGGCCGCCGCCGAGGCCCGAGCCAAAAGCGCTGCCGCCGAAGGGTTTCGACGCGCCGCCGAAGGGTGACGACCCGTTGGCCTGGCTGCCGCCGCCGAATACCGAGGCCGTGGTCGTCTCGGGCTTGGATCCCGACATGGCGCCGAAGGGCGACGCCGAGCCGGAGGGACTGGCAAACGAGGTGAGAGTCTGCGATCCAGCTGCCTGGAGGAAGGGCGATGCTTGACTGGCAAAGCCCGACAAGCCAGAGCTGCTGAAAGCGGCGTTCGAGGTTGCCTTGGGCTTATCAGCGGCGGCCTTGGCGTCGGTGTCGGGCTTGTCAGAGTCCTGGGCGCGGTCAGCTTGGGTAGTCACGAAGGGCAGGAGCATAAATGACGAGAAAGAGGAAAGCAAACGTACGGCAGGCTTGTCTGCGCCGTCCGCAGGCTTGGTCTCGCTGGAGACATCCCGGGGGCGCTTCTTCTCGGGCTCTGATCTGTTGGTTCTGCTGACGGCGGCGTCTGCGCCGAGCGGGGAGACGTCGCCGTTTGCATCGTGAGGGTGCTCCTTGTTCTGGTCGACCTCGTCGTGGGCTCGCTTCTTCTTAGGAGAGGAGATGTGCTCCTTCATCTTGTCGGACTGGTCGGGGGTATCAGCACGGCCGTCGGCGGCGGCGTCGTCGAAGGACAGGTTGGGGCGCTCGGATATGGCAGTGTTCCGGAGCTCTTTGCGCGCGGCAGCAGTATCGGGATCCTCGGCCGAAGAGGATTTGACGGGTGCGCGGTCGAGCTCAGAGGGCGCGGGACTGGGCTGGCCGGCTGTGGGCTGGTTTGCGCCTTGGTCGGCCATTATTTGGTCTGGTCGCTAGGCTGTGGGTGGGTGCCGGTGGTGGTGCGTGGGCGGGTGGAGGTGGAGCGATGGAACGGCGGGTGCGTTGTCGCTGTGTGCCTTTGTACCACCTGTGACGATGGGATTGCGAAATGTGGCCGGGGGTAGTGGTGGTTGTGGTGGTGGTGGTGGTGGTGGTGGTGGTGCTGCTGCTGAAGGTCTCCAGCAGCAGTAGTAGTAGTAGCAGCAGCAGCAGCAGCAGCAGCAGTAGTAGTAGTGGTGAGGGGAACGAGCCAGAGAATTCGGGCGGATGGGTTACGATGCGACGGGAGGAGGGAAGCGACAACTGCACTTGCTGCAACGCGCCGCCGGAACTGTCTGGAGATGCAGCAGCAGCAGGGTTGAAGCTGGCGTGTATTGTAAAGTGCTTCCAATGTTTGGTTCAAGACGGGAAAGGAGAGCAACCTGCTTCCGATGCTTTGCACACGCCGGCGCAATGGGGGGGTATCAAAACGAGCAAACTGGAAGACGGGAAGACGGCGCGACCTAGACGGAAGGGAAAGTGCAGTCAGTGCCTGGCCGCCGGAGCGCGATTGATTAGTGGGATGGGATGGGATGAGATGGCGGGACCCTCAGCTGGAGCTTTTTTGGGGAGCCTTGAGGTGATGGTCGAGGGCAGAAGGCCAACGAACAAAACAGCCCGGTTATTATTAGCTCATCTATCTACATCCTATAGTATGTAACCTTAATCCAGCTGTCCAATGTACTACTTACTTAACAATGGATGGATCTATTACCAGATAATGCAGGTAGATCAATAAATAACGTACATGTATACTTTTCCTACCTTAATGGTTCTTACAGGCACAGCAGTGCAGCAGCGGCAGCGGTCAGCCCCAGCAAAGAGAGCCCTCCAATCAGTCCAGGTCGGCAATTACATCCCATCCCCTCCCTACCTGTGACGGGATGGCGAGAGTGGGAGGCCCTGGACAGTCACTGCATCAACTGGATACCTCATACCTAGGTAGGTAGGTGCCTTACATACTGATGTACCTAGGGTTTCCAGCCGCGGTCCTCCCGGTTTTGACGGCCCCTTCTAGCTGAAGTTTTTGGGCACATGACCAAGAACACATGCAAGTACTTACAACAATTGCAATTACAAAATGCACCTCTTTTATCACACCATAGGTAAGGAGGTAGGTAAACTGGGCGTAGGTACATCCTAAAGAGATCCTACTGTAGGTGTTGTGTAAGTAGAGGTCGAAGGTTGAGGGGCTGCCCCGCCAGCCCACCAAGGCGAGAAAAAAAACGGACCTAAATTAGTCCGGTCACCACCATAAGGTTAGGTACTTAAGTACTTAACCTATCTATCCCAATGCCTGCGCCATAGCCCTCCCCTGGGTGCCAACCTAGGTACTTACATTCGGTGGAAAGAAGTAGGTAAAGGATCAGGAATTCACCTCAGTACTTTACCTATGCCGTTGGTTGTACGGGGGTCTATTTACTGTGGGAATATGATGGCGCTTTCGAGGAGCCTGCAGTGTGTCGGGTGTCAAGATAGAAGGAAGATTCTCCAGGTAACCCCTTCATAGGTGTCTTGGCAACGGCCACAGGCGCATTGTACAAGTCACGGCTATATCAATCCGTACAACCGCCTCTTTTTCAGTAGCCCACCCCTCCCTGTCTTATACAACTTTAGGCAAGGTACCCGACCACTTCCTCCCGGGAAACTGGAGATCAGTTGTCAGGGGTACCCATTGTTGGGGACGAAGACAACCCTGGCAGCTGGTAATAAATCAATATTACCGACTACCTCTCTCATGTAGGAACTCGAGCTGACTAGTGCCGTTTGCGATGCCTCACTCCAGAGAAACAATGCATACCAGCCGCCCAGGGAAGCTACTTACCTAAGTACCTATGTATCCGCAATTGGGGGGCGCGAACCACCGGGCCGGAACCTGCGCCTGCGATGCAAAGAGAAGTTTCCCGTCGTTTTTCTTCCATTCTCACACCTGCTACCATGAGTTTGTCTTGGCGCTGCTGCCCGCTCCCGACTCATGGCAGTCATTACCGGCTGACTGGGTTTGGACTCATTTCAGTCGGAGCTGAAGCTTGTTCGTCCTCCGTAGCCGAGACTTGGAACATATTGAGACACATGACGCACGGGTGCCACGCCACGGGCATATAATCCATGGGATAGCAGGAAACAGAAAGCTGGAGCAGTACTAGGGGACAATTATACCGGATCCTTCCCAACCGTAAGGTAAGTATCAAGCAGGTCATGTCATGACTGGCGTCAACAGCGAAGGAGTCCTACCGGCACCCAAGATATTTCAGCCTCCGCCATCGCAGCCACGGCCATGCACATTTGCATGGTGTATGCATCTCACCATGAGGGCTGTCTAGTATGGAAGTAAGATGGATAATGTACTTGCCCAAAGCTTCATGTGGACACTATAGACCCGGCCCGCGCCGGCACTTGCATCTTCGATGAGGGCCACCCGCGGTCCACCCGCTCGTGTCATCTGAAGTGACAAAAGAGTACCATCTACCGACCCTGTGCCCCCCCGAGACCCTGACAATTTTCCATTGCTATTGGAACATAGGTCGGCACTTCCAGTAGAAACCTCTTTGCCTCGGACTTCGGTGTTATGCACTTTGTCCGGCGGCTTTGTCTCGTCTCCCGTCTTGGTTGCCCTTTCCGGCACCCAGACGATGAACCGTGCCAAAGGCATCGCACAAAGGCTCTTTGCGATGACCAACGCCCTGGGGGCTTTCCTCGTGTGCCAACTTCTACATATTTACTCGGATGGATGCATCGACCGGCTCCCGTCCCGTCTGCGACAACGAGGGCACACAGTACAGGTTGTTTCCGGTGGTTCATTTGCACCCACAAGATCGCTTCATCCGCGGACTCGGTATCGCTTCTGGAACCCGGCCTAGATAAAGAACTGTACATAAAGTCGAGCTCATTCCGTGAACCGTTTGTTCTTTCGAGTGTCACCGCCATCGGTCCTGCACGACTGCCAGAGATTGTTCACCGAGAGATCATATCATGGCATCCGCCTCGCCAACGCTTTGTTCGGCGTCGACCTCGACCTCGACCCTGTCCCAAACAGATCAGCCCCGGGCCGAGCCGTACCAGGCTCGATACTTCGTCAACGGCCCTTATAAATACGAAGTGGAAGATGTCAACCACTACCAGCCCGGCGGCTACCACCCCGTGCACCTTGAGGACATGCTGGAGGGCCGCTACGAGGTCTTCCACAAGCTGGGTTTCGGCGGCGTGGCCACGGTTTGGCTCTGCTGGGACCACGAAAAGGAGACGTGGGCCGTGGTCAAGATCCTCGCCGCCTCCCACTCCACGGCGACCAACGGCGACCTGGTCACCATGGCCATGTTCGCGCGGAACAAGATAGGGGCCGCCGAGGCCGCCCTCCACCACGTCTTGCTGAGCGAGCAGTACTTTTGGATCGACGGCCCCAACGGCCGCCACCTGGCCTTGGTGCTGCCGTTCCTGGGCCCCTCCCTGGCCACCTGGCTGGAGCACAACCGAAACGAGCACGCCGCGCTGAGGGACATTTGCCGCCAGATGGCCACGGGCCTGGACTTCCTCCACCGGCACGGCATATGCCACGGCGACTTCCGCGTCGAGAACGTCCTCATGGAGCTCCAGGACCTTGGCCGCCTGAGCATGGAGGACATGATCGAGCTCCTGGGCGAGCCCGAGGCGGACGAGGTCGGCGCCTACACGGGCGATGACCCCCGACCGGAAGCGCCCGAGTACGCCGTCGTGCCCGCCGACGCGGGGCGCCTCGTCGAACGGGGGCTGGTCGCCCCCCGCATCCTCATCGTCGACTTCGGCGAGGCCTACGAGGCGGCGGCGGCGGCGGCGCCGCCCGAGCGGGCCCTGGGCATCCCGCGGCAGTACGCGGCGCCCGAGGTCACCTTCGGCGGCGCGCCGGGCCGCGCGAGCGACGTCTGGTCGCTCGGCTGCGCCGTCCTGAGCGTCTACGGGGCGCTCCCGTTCGAGGGCGCCCCGGCGGCGGCGACGGCGCGCGCCCTCGAGGCCGTGCTGGGCCCGCTGCCCGCCCGCTACCGGCCCGCCCTCGCGCGCCTGCAGTCCGAGCACCACCGGCGGGAGCAGCAGCAGCAGCAGCAGCACGAGCGGGGGCGCCCCCGGACGTCCCCGGACGCGCCCCCGGCGGCGCCGCCGCCGCGGTACACCGACGCCCACCCCGCCACGGGGTCGTGGGCGGACCTCGAGGCCTGCGTCCGGGGCATGACCGAGGGCACGGCGTACGAGGACCCCATCGCGGCCGGCCTGGGCCGCCCCAAGGAGCTGCCCTTCGTAAGCGGCCCCAACCGCATCGACAGTGTCGAGTACGCCATGCCGCCCCCCGAAGTCGAGCTCGTCAAGAATTTGGTGCGGAAGATGGTCTTGTACGAGCCGTCGCAGCGTATCAGCGCTGCGGAGGCGCTGCGGCATCCCTGGATGCGTCGTGACTCGCTGGACCTGAAGCGTCGGTTGTATTTCTTCTTCTGGGAGTCTGTTCAACGGTACACGGAGTGGCTCCTATAATATCTAGCCATCGTAATCTGCAGATGATAATCTGAGCAATAAATACATCTTCCTTACCTTAACCCAAGTTCCATACCGGCAAGAAGTCATGAATCCGCTCACTCGTTCAAGAGCCGCGGCCATTGCCAAGGAACTTCTCCTCTATTGTCTTGTTGTGCTCGCGTCCTATCTTCCGGCCGCCTTGACTACCACGGCTTACAGAATCTGGATGCTGGGGCTTCTACGGTGACGGGTCCTTATCGTGTCACGGGGGCGGTTCTGACGCCCTGGCCCAGCCCGTCGAGAAGCCCATCCTTTGAAGCCTCGGCGTCCCAATCTGGAATCCGACAAAGGCTCCGTCCGTCCCGAGCCCGAGTGAAAGAAGCCGGGCGTTCGGAAGCAGTGGCATCTGTCGTTTGGCCCATCGCGCTGTCCCTTGTGCCACGGCACAAAGACCTCTCGCGGTGTCGTCCTTTGCTGCCATCTCGTCAAAGAAAACTCGAGGAAAGGCGATGGGTACATAGCCAAGGAGACGCGCATGCAACGGTGTCCCCCCCGGGAGAACTCCTGTAGTTTGAAAACTGCTCGTGAAGATACCAGGTCTCTGTAGCTTTTGAAATCGCGCCGCGGTCCCTCCCCACCCCTATCTCCCTCCCCTTTGTCAGTATATATAGGCCGTCACGATGCGGCCCCGACTCCGAGGATCGGTACCATGGAACGTGGGGGATCCCATCCCAGCCGGTAAGCCGCTGGCCGAATGCCATTTCATCAAGTTCCGGGACAACTTCCCGGTCGAGGGCAAGGGAACAAGGGATGATCCATTGGTTCGTGCATACTCCCCCCCCCCTTTTTTCCTATCCAAACCACGGTGGCGCCGAATACAGGCTAACAAAGACACAGATCCGGTGGGCGTGCATACCCGGCTACACGACGGGCTACAGCCAGGAGGAGACGCGGCGACTCAACTCCAACAAACTCATCGTGGCCGCGCGGGCTGCAGGCGTCGTGAATATTGCTAAAGAAGTCGCCAGGGACCTCATGATGTACTACATCATCATCCGGTACGTGTTCCCCCCCTTCTTTTTCCAACCAAACATATAACCCCTTAGTATCTATTGCCAGTCGCCAACTTTCGAACCCCCCCCCCCCCCCCCCCCTTTTTTTTTTTCTTTTTTGTTTGTGCTGCTTTCCCTTCCCCCCGTTACTGACTCGCCGCCCCTCCAGGGCCAACAACCACTCGTTCGCGACGCAGCGCGAGGCGCGGACGGGCGTCAAGACGGGGTCGTACGTGCCGGCCCCCAACCACATCACGCTGCACCTCAGCGACGAGCCCGACACGGTCAAGGTCGGGGGCCACGTCTACACCGACGAGAACGAGGCCCGCATCCCCCTCAACATCACGGCCCCCGCGGACCGCCCGCTCGTCAACGGCGTGCCCGGCCGGAGCGTCGAGCTCTTCGCCGAGGGCCGGCCCCCGCCCCGACCCCGGCGATGACGGGGGGGCACCCGGGCACCCGGGAAGTGGTGTTCTGGAAATCTGCTTCTGGCCGGATGGCCAGCGAGTACTTATATAGGTGGTGGCTTAGAGACGCGAAGAAAGATACTGCGAGGTTTGAAGAATAAAGGGCAGATAAATTGTGTCATCTGTTGAGAATTATATCGTCTATGTTCGCGCGAAGGAGAGTTATGTGCGCTTCGCTCATTACCCACTATCCATCTCAGATACGGACACGGTACCAGTTGATGCCCCTTCCCAATGCCGTTTACTTTTTTTGCCTCCGATGCGCCGTTCCTGTATGCACGCTGATTGCTCCTTATATGTCAAGTTATGCATGGACTACAACCCCCCTAATCAAAGCGAAAGCCACAGCGGCCCGGGCCGTGTCAGCCGAGCGCGAAGGCTCATTTGGACGGACCCCTCTCGTGTGATGAGCGCTCCGATGCCGATCCGTCGTCCCTCTCTGCGCCCTCCGGGTTCGCGTCTTCCGAGGTCCGCACCCAACTCTGGCGTCCGAGCGGGCTCCGTCCCGTACGCGGCGTCGGGCGGTAGCTGTTCCGCGGCACGCCGAGGTTGACTCGCTGCGGGGACTGGCCCGGCTCGGGGGTCCTCGAGGCCGGGCCCGGCGACGGGTCCCGAGACGACGCCGAGGAGCCGCCCTGGCTGCTGACGCCGCTGCCGAGGCCCTGGCGGGCTGGCTCCGATGCGTAGTCGGAATAGGCCGTGTCGACCGTGTCGGTCCAGCCACCCCGCGCGAGCTCGGCATCCGAGAATTCGTACACCTGGCCCGTCGGCGGTACCGCATACTGCTTCGACTTGGCGACCCAGGAGTTGTACTGGTTGGCCTGCGCCATTTCGTACTTCTTCCGGTCCTCCTCGCCCATGATGCTCTCGACGCGGCGGGGGAAGTAGACCGAGTTGCCCGCCCCTGGGCTGTCCGTCATGAAGCTGTCCCATGAGTCGCGATGGACGAGGTCGAAGTTGCTCTTGGGTAGACCGTCGCTCATGAGGTTGATGCTGTAGGCCGACTCCTCGGGGTGCGTGTAGAATCCGTCGGCCTTCTTTTCCGGTGCCGTAAACTTGCCTTCGGCCTTGTCCGGAGGCTGCAGCTTGCTTCTTGTTCGCTGCACTCCCACGGCTTTGCCCTTGCCCTTGGCTTCGGCTGCGGGAATAAAGGTTTCGGGCACAATGTTCAGCTCGTCTCCGGCGTTTTCGGCTTGCTCAACGGCCTGTTGCGGTGTCGTGTTGGGATCGGCGGTGGCAGCGTCTGCTCGGGGGCCGCCCCACGTCCGCTGGCCGGCCGTGAAGATGCCGTAAACCATGTAGTACCAGTTGAAGAAGGGGTTGAGAATGAACATCATGGGGTAGAGCCAGATCTTGAAGCGCTTCAGCTTCATGCCAAAGTAGATCATCATAAGCCAGTTCAGGCCCAAGGAGATGGCAATGAAACCGACCGGGAGATCCGCAACCTTCTTGGTCGTCGTCATGATGGCCATCAGCATGATGAAGAACAGAAGGGCCGTCGTGCGGATTGTGTTCTGCATGAAGCGGACTGTGAGAAGGATGGGGTACCGTTTCCAGAGGCGCCAATCCGTTAGCATGCACACCTCGTTCGTGATGAAACCCAGGAACCATCTTCGCCGTTGCTTGATCAGGGAGCGGACCGTCTGCACAGCTTCTGTCTTGCAGAAGGCCGAGGTGCACATCTGGATCTGGTAGCGCTTCTTGGCGCCAATCATGAACAAATGCGTGAGCCATCGGTCTTCTCCCAGGTGGCTCTTGGCGAAGTCGAATAGGTCCTCGCATTGCTCGGCCTTGTCCGCAAAGTAGTACTTGGCCATGCGACGGAAGGCGGAAAATCGCAGCATCGTCAGAGCCCCTGGCAAGCAGGTCACGGCGCCACATCCGGATTCGACGGTTCGTTCGAACAACTGACCATGGATGTATTCCATATCCTGCAAAAGGGTGATGACACTGTGCGATTTGGTGGTGGATGTGATGACGCCCGTCATGGCCAACATGTCGCGACGGTTGCCGGGGCTCAGTTCCATATCGTAGACAAAGTTCTGGAGGCAGACGCGGTCCAGAATGCAGTCGGAGTCGATGAAGAGGATGAAAAGGTTGTCGTTCCTCTTCAAGTACTGCTGGTACACTTTGTCGATGAGCTTGAATGACCGCTTTTGGCAGTGGCGTTTGCCTCCGTGCGGGAACCTTGATATGGTGATTCGGGCAGCGCGGTAGGTGACATCGATGCTCTTGGGGTAGGTTTCGAGGGTCAGCGGCACCCCCAGCTTTTCGATGGTGTTGAGGTACAGCTCGTCTTCCTGGTCTCCGTCGAACGAAAGAAAGACGTGGATGCATGAGGGCGGGTAGTCGCAATCCACAACCGAATTGATGGCCGTCACGAGAACCTCGGGGTCTTCCTTGTAGCAAGGCATGACGATGACGACTTTAGGCGCCGACGTCTCATCCAGGACCTGCTTGATCCTCTTTGTTCTCCCCAGGTGGTGCGTAACAAGCTGGTAGATGCAGAATAGCCATGGCACAGTCAAAAGGCCGGCAAAGCTCCAGAAGGCGAACCACTGGAGCACGACCACCATATTCTCGGGCCAATACTGGACGATGACGCTGGGAAGCGGGAGGGTGACTACCATGATGGGCAGGAAGATGAGGCTGGTAAGGGGTTGGTTAGCAGCATGTTCCCCCGCGGCGCACCAAAGGGCCAACATACCGAAGGAGTGTGAACAAGACACCAATGATGACAGCCAGAACGCGGATGGTCCAGTGTTCAGCTTTCTGGAATACCTTGACAATACAGTACAGGAATGCGGCTATCCAGAGGAACCATTCCAACAGGGCTGCCAGCATACAGACGCCCACGATGGACGTGTAGATGATCTGTTTGCAAGGGCATGTTAGCTGGGAGCGCAAACCTCCTTTTCTCATCCGGGCGGCCACTCACGTCTTGCACCGGCCACATCTTTTTGATGTCGTACTCCATGATGGGCAAAAGTGAGGTCGAGCTTGGCCTCGGAATGGGGAAGGCGCTTCTGGCAGACCACACGGGGGGCGCCGGGGGTTTTAAACGACGTGTACGGAGTACACCGCCAGACAAAGGCGCGGACAGGGAAGAGGGTTGAGAAAACGAGGGTGGGGAGGCGCCGTCACGATACGGCGGCTACACAGACAGGAGGGGTGTTTGCGGCTACCTGCAGCTCGACGCAAGGGACCCCAAAATTCCCAGTGGTCGTCACTCGAGGACGGGCACGCAAGTCCACTGGGGCATGGGTGACAGAGCGCGTGACGGATCCGGGATGGTCGGGGGTATGCGCTGTCGTTTGCTCCGGCGCGACGGCAAAGAGGTGACACAGAGCTCGTACTGGGCCAGTGGCGGCGGCGTTGGCAGGCAGCTTTCCAGTGCGGAAAGATTTGGACCGGTATCCAACACGAGTATTGTTCCCGACAACCAACAGTCCTATCCTCGGGAGAATCTGGGTTTCCTATGCCCGCTCGGTCAGCCACAACGTCCGTCCCACAACGTCCGCGTTTACACGACGAGAGCCACGCACCTGCTTTGGAGCCCGGCGAGACCGATCGACGCAGCCAGCATGCGAGCGAGTGCAGAGACGGGTAGGAACAGTGACGGCCCGGTAGAAAGTCGATAGAACGAGTGAGATAGATGCAAGAAACCGAGGGCACCACCACGACGGTTGAAAGGGACAGGGCACGCGGGCGGGGACGGCTGCATTCATATAATAATAGAGTCCCGGAAGAATGGATCAACTAGTCCTTCTTTCTAGCCGTTTATACCCTGGGAGAATCCAGGCCACCGGGTCCTCGGCGAGCGGCCAGGGAGGTCTCTACGGGTGCAGAACGTAGTATCCAATGTACTTGGTGTAAGTATATACGTACCATAAGAAGTGGGCAGAATTACACGCCTAGGGTAGGGGATGTCGTCCCTCTCACCTCCCCCCCCCCCCCCCCTTCTTTAGGCAGCTCCACCAGGGGGGGAGGGGTGGAGGGCAGAGACGTGAGGAGGAGCACAGGAAGGGCCACCGCAAGGCACCGCTTCCAGACCGTTGCCCAGGGTTAATACACGGGACGGGACAAGCTGCGTGTGCTCGGGGCCGCCAGCACTGCCCCGGGGATATCGGGCTGCTCCACTCCCTTGGAGCCTCTCGGACGGTGGGTCTCGATATACAACTGGAGACCCCTGGCGATCGAGAGGAGCGTTTCGTCGCGGCGCTTGCAAGGCCCGGCGCAAAAGCTGGGAAGAAGGTACACACATCCCCCCCCCAAGGAAGTAGACAGACAGCAGAGATGCCCCGTGGCGCGTTGCATGCGTGTCGAGGCCGGGGCCGGGCATGTGGAGCAGCCTCGTATTCACACGTGGTAGAGTGAAGGTCACCATTGGCGAGAGCTGCATACAACTTCCAAGGCACCGCTGCAAGCAGAGGAGGTCTCGCCCTGGTGTATGCGGGCCTCGTACGGAGTACATAACGAGGCCATACTATACGTACGGCAACAAACTGGCGGGCTGGAAGCAGCCGGGAAGAGGCGAGGCCGAGTGCAGAGCCGAGATCTCAGCTGGAGAAAACATTGACCGAGTATTAAGTGTTTTTTCCCGTTGGGTATATGGACGGCCAGCCAATCGCATCAAACCGTGCCGGGGCCAGACCGCTGTCCATCTGCAGCCAATCTGTATTGTCGTGATTTGCATGCCTAAACAGGCCAAACAGGCCAGCGGCTCCCGGGCGAGGCGACACGGCTATTTCGAACAAGGCTTGCCCCGGGTGAGCGGCCTGGATGAAGGTGTGAGTCGAAAGCGGCAGCAGTTGGCTGAAGCAGCCGCACCCATAGGCAAGCCATCCGCGAAGCCACCCGCATCGTATACATGCATACCTATTTTAGCAGTTGTGTATGCGTGCTGTAGCCCCAACGGCGTTTCCTTGATCGTGTGTGGCCCGGTGGCTTCGCATGGCCATGCGGCCCCGACGACTCGCAGGACGCGAAGCAGCACTGGTAGATGAGCTGAGTCGATGGCTGCGCGACCGTACCGGGAGTCTCTCACTCTCTCACACTCTCTCCTCATCTCTCTCTCTGTTCTTTTTTTCTTTCTTTCCCTTCTTCTTCTCTTCTCTCTCGCTCTTGCCCCTCTTGCGGCCTCCAAGCCGGGGCAAGCGGGTACCTGGCGCTAAAAGAAAGGAAGGCCCAAAGCGCACGCCATGTACACCCGCTTGCGACTCTTGGCGACCAGTCGGGTCGTTTTGGAAAGAGGAGTGAAGGGCCGCTAGAGCCACCAAGCGTCGTTCCATGGGGGTGGTGTGGGAGTGGTGTGTGTGGGAGTGGTAGTGGTGGTGGTCCGGCACAAGAAACAGGGCATTTGGAAGTTGTGAGTGGATGGGTTTAATGGAGTGGAGGGTCCAATTGCGGAAAGCGCCTGACGGGCTGGCAATCGATCCCGCGTAGCATCCACCACACGCCCTTGTACCAGGTATGTATGTACTAAGGTAGAAGAAGTGTGGGGGGGGAGAAGGTATGTATTAGGAGCAATGAGGTAGGTGGGAAAATACATCATGTAGGCACCTACTTCCATCAATCCTACGGGCTTCCAATGACATCCACCGCCTGGTTTGGTTCATATTTGGTACCTCAGCACGTCAAGCAGCCCTGCCTCCATGGCCTGTCTGCACGGGTTGGTCACCCGAGATGGGATCATCTGGAAATCCAGGTGGCCCAAGTTGGGGGCTGGCTCTTGGACGATAAGATGAAGGCATACCATGCGATGGATGGAGCCAGACAGATGGGCAAAATGGACCGGCAGGCGGACATTTCTTCGATTTCCGTCGTCTAGGGAGCCCGGGGAGGGGAGCCCGGCGTAACGCCACCCAAGTCGATCTTCGGCAGGGGGAGGGGAATCGTTTGTTTCCTCCTCCCCAACGGTGAGGGTTGCTGAAAACGGGACGTCAGTCGGGCACCCCAGCCATTGCGTGCTTCAGGTCGGGCCAGCTCGGGGTCGCTCGGCCGGCCGTCCGGCAGAGGTAGTGGACGACATGGATGGGAGAGACGGCATCCCATCCTTCGAGGTATAGCAGCGTAGCACCAGGGTTGCAGGACAGACGACTGCCAAGATGCTGGCGGCGTCCGCGTCCTCGTATCGTTTCTTGGCCGGCGCCAGCCAGCACATCGTGCGTGAGGCCCTTCCCTCCTTCTTCTTCACCTGCTTGAGCAGTCGGCCGCTCTGCTTCCCACCCTCCCCCTGTCGCGTCATTCGCGCAAACACCTGCAAAAACCTGCCTGTAAAAGCCCCCCGTCCTGCCGCTGATTGGGCCTGTTTTACCCGTCCGACGTGTGCGCGCGGGCGCAGACGTCGTCTAAATATTCGAAAAGTCGTCGGGACGCCACCCCAGCCCACGGCCACCTATCATACCTAGGCAAAATTTCTCAACAGCGTCGCATTTACGGTCGCTCGCCAGCTTGGCGATGGACGAAGCGACAACTCACCCGCCGCCGCCCCGGCTTGAACATTATGTACAAAGAGGTGTTTGCCCAACCGTCATTCACCCGTTTTATCCAAACAGCTGTGTTTCTGTGAGACATGGATGAATGTGTGAAGGGCGGCCTTGGGACCTCTGCTCGGCAATCTCGAGTCGGGTGGAGAGAAGGTGGAGAGGCAACTACCGACCTGCGCAATCCTTCGCCCACCCGATCGTGGAACAGAGATGGAATGGATGGCCCCGTTCTTCTTAGTAAGTAAGTAGGTGATGAACTGGAGGATCGCGACAATGTACTTACACGGCCCCGAGAACTCCAGGTGGCTCGCCCCTCCCCCCGCTGCCCCTCTATAAACATGGGGCCCTTTCGCAACAAGGTACACACTAATACTATGCAGGTGTGTCAGTAAAAGAGAAAGAGAGAGAGAGAGAGAGAGAGAAAGAGGTGATATGTAGGTAAGCACGTAGGTAAGACGTCGTCGTATGTACTATACGCATGCATCGTATGTAGCTCACCCATCACCCACTCTTGAAACGACCAAACCCAAGCTAGCCGTCCGATGAAAAGTGTGCCCTCCTTGGCCGGCTCATCAGTATGAGAAAAGCAACGAAACACATGCTCCAAATAGGCAGGAACCCCGGGCCCGGCAGCATTTGTTCTTCTCCCTGCTACGACTACATTCCGTGCTCCACCGCATTCTGAGGATACCACCTGCGCCGCGCTCCCTGAATGCACACGCCGCCCGCGTGGTATTGGCAGGGGACCAGTGCTTGCTTCCATCCGAGAGCATGGACGTCTGTAATTTCAAAGTCCCCCCCCCCCCCCCCCCCCCCCCCCAGCGAGAAAACCCGAGTGAGAACAATGCTTACGTTGCTGCGGCATGGCAACGGAGTTGTCGGGCTGGCTTGGTGTGAGCATATGCAGTATTATTAGGATGCCATCGTTCCTGCGGGAGGACTTCCGGCGAGCACGCCGCTTAAGATCTACGCTGCCTTGTTCATTCAGCCCCTGCGCGCGGTCAATGCCGAGTAGACGAGTGATTGGTCTAAAATGAGCCTTTTGATTTTAACAACGTATATCAGAAGCAACTATGAGGGAGTGACGAGAAAGCAATTCGCAAATATCAGTTTTCTTGGGACGGAGCCACGGCGCACTGCCATGCGAGGACAATGCGGTAGTCAGTCTGCCCAGTCTCTTGAGCAACATGGTACCACGCCGCCCGTCGTCTTCGTTTCGTCAAGCGCCCCCCCATTCAGATCGCAGCGCAAAGCTCCCACCCAACCTCGGCCCCGCGAGCAGAATAGCTTTCGCTGTCGTCAGCCATTCCTTCAGGACGCTCAGGAGATGATCCAGTCAGCGTCGCCGTTCGGCGTGGCTCTGGGCCCGTGCAGCCTGCATTAGACCACGGCACAGATGTCGCCATCTTCCAGTGATGTAGCGACATCTCTGCTACGGCAGGGCTGGCTGAATCGGCTGGTGTCGCGAGTGAGCTAGCGTCCTGACGGCCGGCTCGCAGGCCAGAACCGGAGCGAGACTCCTGAACCCAAGGCTCAGGTGTCCCGATCACCTGTCTGATCCATGTCCCGTAGAAAAGTGTGAAGTATCCATGCCATGCGGCGCAGATGCGGCACTCAGGTCCTAAATTTCAGCCACAACCGGCCATTGTCAGCTTTCATCCCCTGCTCGTTTACCGTCGTCGAGCCTGGTTGGCCTGATTCCGTGATCGACGCTGAGAGTTGCCCCGTGACATAGGGCGCTTGTTCGTGCCCTGGAGTCTCGGCGCGTTGTCCCTCTCAGCGTGAGTCTCGTCGGGGACAGACAAGTCTGTCTCAGGTTGCTCATTCCAACGACGGCTTCTTTGCTGGGGCTTCTCATACCAGTCCAGGTCATTCATCTGGAGCCTGCGGACGCGCTGTCCACCGCGGTCCTTGCCCATCTTATCGGAACGGTTAAGGTGGTAAACGGGTGTCTTTTCGTGGCCTGCTGCAGAGGGGGCGTGAATAGGGGTTCCATGGGGGAGTAGAGTGCATGAGTCGCTGTTACCATCCGTGTCCTCGGTCTCACGAAGATCTAGGTTGAGCACGAGATTCTTGATGCGCTGCTGCTCTTCCTTTTCTGCTTGCTGCTGGTTCTTCAAAGCCACGGCAAAGTTGGAGTCCGAAGGCAGCTCAACCGTGCGAGTCTGTTACCTGGTTAGAAACCAGAATACAGAGGGTAAAAGTGTAGTCTGGCGCTAGTACCTGCTGGCGGTTGCCTCTCTTCGTCAAGAGCGAGAAAGCCATCTTGTTGGTAACGGGGCTCTCGAATTCGCCGCTGTCCTCCATCTCTTGGGAAGCGGGGGTTTCGCGCGCCTTTGGTCGAACCGGCACAGGCGCATCGAAAAGCGATTTCCTCTCGAACTTGCGGGATTCTAGACTCTCAGCCATCATCTTTGCATACTCACGCTCGAAGTCTGCTTCCTCCTCGGGGTCAACCTCTTCAGCCTTGCGAGTGACCACAATGGCTTCCTCCTCGGATTCGGAATCGTGGGGCGACTGGGGCTGGTTCTCGACGTCCTGTAGGAGAGATCAGCACAGCCCAGCAATGTGAAAGGTTAGTCGCTGGAATCCGCCTACGTCATCTTCCTCGTCTTCCGAGTTGCTGTCTTCTTCGCCGTCGTCCTCTGGGAGCACAAGGTTTTCGTCGCCTTCTCCGCCGTCGTCGTCAGAGCTGGTATCGCTCTCGGCATCGTCGGGCTCGACCGTCTTGTCGAGGCCAGCATTCTTCTGATCCTGCATGATAGCCAATTGGAACGCCTTGGAGGCTTCTTCCAGATTGGTGGCCAGCTTCCACTGGGGACGAACGAGGGAGAATGTATCCTGTACTATGAACTCAATGTCCATGGGCAGGGGCACCTTGGTGTGAATGTAGTACTGGCGTATGTAGGTAAGTATAGGGTCTCGAATGAGCAGAGGGAGCGGTGAGAGTGGCAATGCTAACCTGTAGGAAAGATAGGAAGTAGTCGAGTTTCTTTCCAGCGGCTCCTCGGTTGAAGAACATGCCGCAGGTTTCGAGTATCGTTGCGGCCAAGCGAATGCGGAAGAAGTCGTCTGGAAGATCAAGGGGGTTGAGTCGCCCAGGGATAGGGGCACCTCCTGCTTGCCATGAGTGGACGAACAGAGTCGTGGTAGTGGGGAAAGAACTTACCATGGCCAAAGGTCATGATCCTGTACAAAGTGTCGAAGATGATCGGATGGTCAATCATTCGGTAGTTATAAAGCTCTCCCAAATACTTGACCTCAGCAATGCGACGTTGGTTGTACTTGAAGTCGTTCTGCTCCAGACCAATAGCCACAGACGCAAGTACGCTATCAATGACCGCGACCACAAAGCCAGGGTGGTACCGGTAAATGGCACCGAGCAAAATTGCGAGAATGTGGATGCTGCCGTATTTAACCTTGCCGGGCTTCGTGAACACCTTAGCGATGATTGCGACGACCTGAGATGCGTGTAAGCAGTCCGGTCAGTAACCCGATGCCAATGGGTCAGTTCTTAATTACCTCGGGCTCCTCCCAGTGCAAACGCCGGATTTGTTTCAGGATCTTGGTGTAGTTGCGTTTTGTCATATCAACATAGATGAGCTTGCGAATGAACTGCTCGGTCGGCGTGCGCTCCTTCTGCTGGATCGAGGCCCGCTCAGGAGGGTCAACATAGTAGACGGCGTTCTCGATAAGCATGCGCTCTGTTTGGCCAATGTGCTGCACCGACTTCTTGCGCTGGAGAGTCTCCAAAAACGTGGCCATGCGAGGCGACGTGTCGGGATTGCGCAGCAGATATCTTCCACAGTTCTCGAGCAGACTGCAGATGATCTCGATGTTCATCCGGGAGAAGTCGTCGACGCTAACTTTCAGGCAGTGGAAGAGGACATGTTCCGGAACTATTCCGAACTTAGTCAACTCGGCCAGGTAGCGAATGTTGCTCAGTCGCACTTGGCCAAGGAAGTCCTTCTCCTTCCGCCGCTGTAGGCTTCGGAACTCGTTGTCCAGGTATTCCACCACGCCCTTGGGCACATCTGGCATGTATTGACCCAGCGTGGCTACGAGCCGGGACCAGAAAGGGAGGAGATCAGTGCGACCTTTGGGGACTTCCGTCAAAGCTTTGATCAGGCGGTTCCGAGATGCCTTCGAATTCAAGAAGCAAAAATCGATGGCAGTCTCGTCAACGGCATCCTTGTTGGTGAATTCAGGCAGGCGGGTCAAAAGAGCGTCCACCTGGGCCCCAATGGTTTTGTTCGCGATGGCCGTGGACTGGTCGTCGCTGGGTTCGGGGGCCTTCGGAGGCTCCACTGATTCAGCTGCGTCGACTTTCTTTCCGACCTGCTCGTCCGTGTCCAACTTCTTCTTCTTGCCATCCTCGAGAAGGATGCCCGGTACCTTGCCCTTCAGGTCCGCCAGGTTTTCGTAGAAACGGCGCTCCTCGTCGTCTTCCCAAATGCCTGCGCCGTCGCTTTGGCCGCGGAGGTATTCTCCAGTCTTGACGAGACCAATAGACCCATTGCTTGCCGCCAGAGAGTCCCCGGCATCCTTCAGATCGGGCATTTCGGCCCCCACAGCCTCGGCAATGACTTGGGCATTGCTGACCAGTCGTTCCTGGGCCTTCAGCTGGCGCTCAAAGTTCGCCTGACGGTCTTCAAACACTTCTCCCGACTTTACGTAAGCCTCAGAATTCCGACCCTTCTGGGCGACAATGTTCTTCTGGTCTCGGATGAGGTGTGCTTTGACGTCCTCAAAGTAACGCTTGAGGATGTTTCTGAAGCGTTCCTGGAGCTCGGGGGGCGCAAAGGGAGGGTCGTCGGACGTGCCGTCGGATGCACCATCGGTTCCGTTGATCGGTTCGGCCGAATCGTCGGTGTTCTTGGTCGTGCCATCCTCGTCCACAAGCTTCCGGCCTTCGGCGCCAGCCGACTTGACACCCAAGATATCCCAGCTGAAAGCCTTCACGAAGACGACCAAAAGGGCAAGGTTTGCGTGTTCCCTGTCGTGGCCAAGCAGATCCTTGAGAACCTCCATGGGGAAGGGCTCGGCAGCGCCGCTCTTATTGGAGCTCAGGGCTTTGAGCTTCGTACCCGCGTCCTTACCACCGGCTGCGCCCACGTCGGGCTTCACATCGTCGAGGGTCCGCAAGACGCCCACCAACCAAAGCTCGGTAACAACGCGCAGCAGGGCGCGTTGCCGGACCAGACGTTCCTTCTCTTCCTTCTCGCGCACATCGGGGGCCAAAGTCTTGAGGAGACTCTTGTCCGGAGTGGCCATCCCCTTGCCCAAGAGCCAGCCAAGGTGTTCGGTAAATTCGGCGGGGCCGAATCGTTGGTGCAGGGCGCTGACAATCTCGACGCCCGCCTCGATTTCGCCGGGGGTTTTGAGCCGGCATAGGCCCTCGTAGCATGCTGAGATGATCTCGGACAGGTACTTGAGGAGGCTGAGGGTCTTGATTTCCTGGAGGAAGGTGTTCAGAGTCGCAGCGGAGATGGCGGTACGCAGGCGCTTGATGAAGGCCGTGTTCTTCTTCAGCGACGAGTCGAGAGACTTGCTGACGGGGAATATATCTGCGGGGAGCGGTCAGAGAGGGCGCCGTGCGGAAACGCGACGAGCATGCAAGGAAGGTGTGGTCACCTGAGTCGCCATTCCACGCGCGCTCATTTTGCGAGCGCAACTCGCCTGTAGATTATTTCAGCAACGGTGGCCGGAGGGGCGCAAGGGGGACGACCACTGACGCTTCCTCGAGCGATCCATATCGGATGGCCCAACTCAATTGGTGATATTACTGCCGGGGGATGCTAGCGCTACATTCGCGACGCTGCTTGCCACTGCTAAGGGACTGAGCTCCCTATGTAGTGGAGGTGACAATGCGCATCAGCATCGGCCTGCATGGGGGGAGCGGTCGGACGCAACGTGCCCTCCAGCTGTCGGGTCGTTGCGACGGGAGGACAGATCAGGGCGCAGGCGAGGTCAGGTCGGGTCGGGTCGGGCGTGCGTGTTGCCGGTTTGTCTGTCTGGGCGGCGGCGGCGCCAGGGAGTGAGGGAGTGCGTGGTGAGAGACGTGGTGTTATGCTGCCCGGGTTGGTAGCGGCGGCGGGGTTTCGGAAGAAGGGAGGTGGAAGGAGGGGCGGCGGTGGTGGACGGAGCTGGAGCTGTGACGACCAGCGCGGGCGGTTTTGGCGCAGGGTCTGGAAATAATAAAATGGGTTTGTGGCGATCAGGCGGGCGCCGGAGAGGTCAGTAGTGGAAGTTGAGGTAAATTACCGAGCCGCACACACGCCCCTCGGTCGCCGGGAAAGAGGTGTTTGTTTGGGGCAAGCTTTCATGGGATTGTGAATTCTCGAGATCGCCAGATCCGCCCAATGACAACACCGAAAGAGCGCGTCTAGTACAAGCATGGATGGACGGAGGGATGGGTGATGGTGGATGGAAACCGAAAGCGTCCACGCCTGCCCTCCAGGCTGGCCTGTGACCCAGTAGTGCGGCTGGGCTTATGCGTATGCGTAGGGTCCCCAATGGAAATGCAGGTCATGGTCGCTTCGCAAGCATAGATCCGACCTCCGATGTGGTGCTCCCCGGGGTGGATGACGGGATGGACGGGCCGCCCGCTGGGGGGAACATGAGCGAGCGAGGACGGAACAATGATTTACCGTCCGTACCTAAAGTTGCTATGTAGGTATGTAGGAGGGCATAGACATGTCCACCACTTGTCACGGTCCATACTTGCAAACTAGATAAGTAGTTAGAGATTAAGAGGCTATAAGCGCATGCCTCTAGGCAGTGGCTGACGGGAGGTTGAATCTGTATGCCAGGAAAAGTACCTAAACCCCCCCGCCCCTTCACCTCACCCCGATGGGGAGTCATCGCGTCCGTGACTGTTCCCCCAGTACGGGCTGCTGGGGAAAACTGCAGCCCTCTTCGGTAATGCTCCTGCTATTTGGTATCCCATATCGTTTACCTTAACATGGGACAGCACCCGCCCCTCCCATAAGCGTACATTATGTATGTACCTTTAGAGTCCATAGAGAGGAGGTAGACCCCGTACTCCAGGAGCAGGACGGGAGGACAGGCCACCGACTGTAGACTAAGTAGGTGTCTAAGCAATCCATAGGAGGTAGGTAATATGTAAGTACATCCTAGAGTACATAGCTCCACTCGTCGCGTAAAGTACTGAGTAAGAGAGCGCAGAATAACCCTCACAGAAAAGAGGGATTCAGTACCAGCCCGAGGCTACTTACACCTATAAGTAAAATTCTACCAGACTACCCAGTCTCGGGGGTGACAACGAAAACGCCGGTATACAGGGTCTTGGCAGGTATCTCCCCCATAGGTAAGTACTTACATAGTTAACTGCAGGCCTGGCTGGTACAAGCCCTCAACGCCAAGACCGGCGTTTTCGTTGTCAGGCGCGAGCCAGTCTCTATCTTGTACATGTTCTAAGGCTGGATTCCCAGATACTAATAGACCCAGAGTGGTGGGGAAATGACGATTGCCCTCCTATGGCATTGGAAGTGTCATCATCAACACGTGCGACTACCCGTGACGACAAGCAAAACGTACCTACCTTACTTAAGTACTTACCTAACCTCTTTTGAACCTAACAACTAAAGCCCACCCACTTACTTACATGGTCGTTCTTTGCGACACTACTGAGTGCATCCACTTCGGCTACCGCCGTGTGTCACTCACGAATGTCCCCAAAATGGCCATATCCATAGGTTGGAGGCACAGCCGCCCGCGCCAGACAGATTGCTCCCTCATCGCCGGCCTCTTTCTACAATGCCAGTCGGCACTTCGGCTGTACGCAGCGTAGGTGAACTCAGGCCCCGCGACCGCATCCCCCAGCGTGTGCCGTTTAAATGGCTTAGCTCACCATCGTGCCGGCGCCACGGACAGGGCTATTGAGTCCGTTCCCAAGCTGCCGACCTCGTGGCTTTCGAAAAAAGTCACCACTAGCTAGGCCGAACTACCCAAGACGGACCTTGCTTAAGCCCTTCTTAGCCTGTATGGGATGATGTAGTACGTACTGACGTACGAGCTACAGACCTAATTCTTTTGCCTGGGTCAAACCCACACTCATACTGCCTTCCCAAGGTGTTTGTTGGATTCCTGTGCTGATGCAGGTTGGGCCTCAAAGCCTGGCACTCATCCGCGGCTTTTGGAAAGGGAAGGCAAGTAAGCCAACAATTGCTAGGCGCTTCCACAGGCAGAGCTCTTTAGAACACGCCACTGTGTTGTAACTTACAGGTAGATTACTTGAGAGCTAGATTCTTTTGCAAGGCCGACGGGACCTCTCTACATTTACACACTTGGTTGCATTGTTCTCTACGGCGTACGCACAGCCAGTCTTCACCCGCCTGGCAGTCCCTGAGCTCCCGGAGCCCGATCCTCCAGGGCTTAAGCCAAACGCGGTATAGACAGGATTGGCCATCTCCGCCAATGTCGCCTTGTTGTCGGCTTATCAACCACTGCCGCCCCAGAGACGTCACCCCTGACCTGGCGACCAAGATAACAACGGCTGATGATAAGACCACACACTCAGCCCGCGTCCCTTTACGTGACCAAGGGGAGATAGATAATGGCGCCGCGGGGGATCGAAAACGGTCCCCTCCCCCCTCCCCCCTCCTCGCTGAGACCTGCATTTCCTCGCTGTCCGGCAACTCTCGCCAACCTGCCCGAGCGGTATTAGTCGTACCCTCGCGCGGCATTAGTCGTGGGTACGTCTGTCATTGCGCAGGACGCTATGAGGAACGGAGATCCTGCCGCTAGCACCCTTGCGTCGGGATTACCTTCCAAGGATTCGAGCGACGACCGGCGATCCAGCCTCGCGATATGGCCCATGGGCCGCGCGCAAACGCCCCAAGGCCTCAGTGGACCGCACAAATCACGCGTGGATCTCCAAGCTGGAGGAGACATCAGGAGATAGCAACGGGCACCATCCGTTCGGCCGCCACTCTGGCGCCTGCGTCTCCTGTATCTCCGCCGGGTCTGCCGTTGCCGCAAAAGGGAGGTTCCTTCGCTTCTTTCGCCTGTGTGATTTTCAGTACCATATGTGCCGTCGTTCAGAGCGCCGGAGGGTTTCTTTTGGTTCGTCTGGTTATTGTATCAGCTAGTCAGCTGCTTGAACGTTACGTCGTGCAAGTTTACACGAGGCGTGCATACCCGCAAGGTGCCCGGATTACCAACAAGCTGATTCAGTCCGCCCGTGGACGGTACCCATTTCCCTTCCGTTTCCCATCACAATGGAGACCATCAGCCCGGTGACAGTTCCGCACAAGGGGGCGCTG
Organism: Nigrospora osmanthi; assembly: GCA_029489945.1. Lineage (NCBI taxonomy): Eukaryota > Fungi > Ascomycota > Sordariomycetes > Amphisphaeriales > Apiosporaceae > Nigrospora > Nigrospora osmanthi. The sequence goes on from CP120505.1 coordinate 1,485,782, forward strand.
TCACCATCCCAGCTGCCGCCAACACCTCCAGCGACGGCTTCCCATTCAAGAGACGTCAGTTCTGACGAATCTGATACCGAGACGACGTCGTCCGAGGCCGCCGCGGCCTACGTGCTGAAGCCGTCGGCCTATCCTTTGCCACCTGTGACGAAGCCTGGCATTGGGATACTCCCTGAAGATCTCAAGACGCCAGACAACCACGTACCCAGAGATGCGAGACTTATCCGGCTGACTGGTGTCCACCCTTTCAATGTCGAGGCGCCCCTAAGCGAGCTATACGACGAGGGATTCTTAACATCAAAAGACCTGCACTATGTCCGTAACCACGGAGCGGTGCCCCGCGTCGAGGACAGCGAGAGCATGAGCTGGGAGTTTACAGTGGAGGGCATGGTGGACCAGCCCCTGAAACTGAACCTAGCCGAGCTCCTCCGCGATTTCGAACAAGTCACATACCCCATCACACTGGTATGCGCCGGAAACCGAAGAAAAGAACAGAACGTCGTCAGAAAGACCAAAGGCTTCTCATGGGGTGCTGCGGGGCTGTCAACGGCACTGTGGACCGGCGTCGTCCTCGGAGACCTGCTACGAAAAGCCGGCGTGAAGAAGGGAGCCAAGTACGTGTCTTTCGAAGGGGCGGACAAGCTGCCCAACGGCTACTATGGCACCTCGGTCAAGCTGAACTGGGCTATGGACCCGAACCGCGGCATCCTGGTGGCGCACAAGATGAACGGCGAGGCACTGCATCCGGACCACGGTAAACCACTGCGCATCGTTGTCCCCGGACAGATTGGAGGACGCAGCGTGAAGTGGCTCAGGAAAATCATTGTCAGTGCGACGCCCAGCGACAACTGGTACCACATTTACGACAACAGGGTGTTGCCGACCATGGTCGACCCCGAGATGAGTGCGGATCTGCCGGACACCTGGAAAGACGAGCGGTACGCGATTTACGACCTGAACACCAACAGCGCAACCTGCTACCCGGCGCACAATGAGAAGCTTTTACTCAGTGGGACCCCCGAGACCTACAAAGTCCGTGGCTATGCCTATGCTGGGGGCGGTAGGCGAGTGACCAGGGTCGAAGTTACCCTCGACAAAGGCAAGACGTGGAGGCTCGCCAACATCTCGTACCCCGAAGATGAATATCGTTCAGTCGCCGATGACGAGCAACTGTACGGCGGCAGACTCGACATGTCATGGAGAGAGACGTGTTTCTGCTGGTGCTTCTGGGACCTTGATATCGCCGTGTCTTCCCTCACACAGGCAGACGACATCATGGTGCGCGCCATGGACGAGTCCATGATGGTGCAGCCCCGTGACATGTACTGGAGCGTGCTCGGCATGATGAACAACCCCTGGTTCCGGGTCGTCATACACAAGGAGGCGCACTGTCTGTGGTTCGAGCACCCGACACAGCCCACTCTTACCTCTTTGGGCTGGATGGAAAGGGTCAAGAAAGCCGGCGGGAACTTGACCAATGGGTTTTGGGGCGAGAAGGTGGGCGGGGAAGAGGTAGCGGTTGTCGAGCAGGAGGTGCCGCAGAAGGAAATCTGCCTAACTAATAGCACGGTGAATCGCATCATTTCGATCGATGAACTGCGCAAACACGATGGGGAGGTCGAGCCATGGTTCGTTGTTCATGGGCAAGTGTACGACGGCACCAAGTTCCTGGAAGGCCATCCGGGCGGTGCCGCTTCAATCGTTGGCGCCGCTGGCCAGGATGCCACGGAGGAGTTCTTGGCTATTCGTAAGTCCGAGAAGCAAAGGCCCACGCCCATGGTTGCGATGCTAACCCCCCGCTGAAGACAGCGAGAACGCCAAAGCCATGATGCCCGACTATCACATCGGAACACTGGACGACACAGCTCGAGCTCTCCTGGCCCAGGGCGAGACGCATCCAGTCCACGGCCAGGAGCGGCGGCCAAGTTTCCTGCAGTCCAAAGTCTGGTCACGAGCGATCCTGTCGGCCAAGACACGGCTTTCGGCGGATACCAAGATCTTCACCTTTGAGCTCGAGCACGCGGCCCAGACGGTCGGCATCCCCGTCGGCCAGCACCTCCTGATGCGGCTTCGCGACCCTGTCACGCGGGAGGCCATCATAAGGGCTTACACGCCCATCTCGGACCTCGACGAGCAGGGAAAATTGCACGTGCTCGTCAAGGTCTACCACGACACGCCGGAGCGCAAGGGCGGCAGGATGACGCAGGCGCTGGACGCGATCCCCATCGGCCACTTCGTCGACTTCAAGGGCCCCACGGGCCGGTTCGAGTACCTGGGGCGGGGGCTCTGCGCCATCGCCGGGGTGCGGCGCCGGGTCCGGCGCTTCATCATGATCTGCGCGGGATCCGGCATCACGCCCGTCTTCCAGGTGCTGCGGGCGGTGCTCAAGGACGGCGGGGACGCGACGCGGTGCCTCGTGCTCGACGGCAACCGCGCCGAGGAGGACATCCTCTGCCGCCGGGAGCTCGACGCCATGGCGGCGGGCAACGCGCACAAGTGCCGCCTGCTGTACACGCTCTCGCGGCCCGAGGCGGCGTGGACGGGGCTCCGGGGCCGCATGGACCGCGAGCTGCTGGAGAGGGAGATCGGTCCGTGCCGGGGCGTCGACGGTGAGGATCTCGTGCTTGTATGTGGGCCTGCGCCGCTGGAGCAGAGCGTCCGGGCTATTCTAACGCACATGGGCTGGAAAGAGGACGATCTTTTGTTCTTCTGAGCGGGGCACGAAGGCAGTGGGCGGGCTGAGGATGCATTAGCCGGAGCGAGCAACGGTGCAAGCTGGAATGTTTCTGGGTAAAAGGTTCCCTGGGAGGTCCTTGGGAGATCCTTGGGAGATCCTTGGGAGGTCCTTGGGACCCATGTGATTGATTGATGGGGCACGACTTGATGAAGCACGGGCGGCGCATAGCGACCAATTTGGCGACGAGGAGTATAGTAGATTTAGCCAATAGCGACATTGAATGCTGGGATGGGCGAATGACGAGGCCTTCTCGATGCCACTCGGCGACAATTAGTATCCGTCTCTAAACGTCCTCCGTCGGTGCTTGGCATCCTGTAGCGTCATTGAGATGGGCAACTGTAGTTCGTCTTTCCCGGATACGTGGGAGGTCTGTCACGTGTCGCGCTCGTTTGCTCTGTAAATTCATGTTTCCATAGTTGGTGGCCTGGGGGGGTAGTGGAGGCTCTCCTCCACCTCTGGGCCAAGGCGGCTGCCTAGGGTAAACGTTTGAATTCGCTACTGGCGCCGTTCAGATTCCAGGAGAGGCCGAGATAGATGTATGAATTGAACGGCCGGCTGGACTTACACGGTACCTGCTTCATATCCACGACTGAGATGAGAGGGCTGGCACGCTGGATCAAGCGCGATCGAAATGCGGGCCCGCCCTGGCACACACCCCTGACGGAGCCCTTGTGAGGACGCGCCTCGAAACCTGGAGCGTGGAAGTAACTCGGGGCGGAGTACTTGCAGAGCTGGCAACAAGTACTTGCTTACATCTTATCCACGTCAAGTTTGAGGTACAAGTAGATGGAATACATGTGCGAACTCACGTACCTGCAGTCGGGCATCAACCTACATGGTATTAATCCATGCATTTTTGTAGGATACAGGTGCCGCGCCGTATATTTATGTACATAATGTAGCTGAAGTTGGGTACATATGGGGAGTGAGAGAGGGTGCTTAGCGGGCTGCTCGGCATGTACTTTACTTGTACTGATAGGCACCGCCGCGTGTTGATTTGCTGGGGGGGGGGGGGGGGGGGGGGGGGGGGGAGGGGAGCCCTGAATGAGAGAGAGAGAGAGAGAGAGAGAGAAAGCATAGCGTCGCTTCACCATCTCTCTCGCCCGACAACGTTTCAACGTCTGCATCTGCATTTGCAATCCTCCCTCCCATTCCTCCACAACCCCAACCGACCGATTTGTCCACACCCATATTGCTTTCAGACTGCCCACGATGGATAACTTCAAGGCATTCGGTACCAGCCTGAGGTCAGTTCATTCATTCCCTCGAGCTCTGCCCCACCATACCCCGTGCCGTCCGCCCACCTACCGGCAGAAAGTGTCGCATCCCGCCAAATGACCCTCGTCGTCGTCGTCGTCGCCGCAGCCGCCGCCGCCATCGCGCCACCGTGGCCGTAGCCGTCATGCCGCCGGCCTTTCGCTCGCGAAGCGGATGCTGACCTTACGGGAAACATAGCTCTTTCGGCTCGCAGATCACCCCCTTCGCCTCGCGCACCTTCCAGTACACGAAGGAGCAGTTCGGCCAGGCCGAGGACAAGGTGCGCCGCCCGCGTCACCGCCGTCTCGTGTGCGGATACTAATGAAGCTCTCTGCCCGCAAGACCCAGCTTCCCCCGGACTACATCGACCTCGAGAAGCGCGTCGATGCCCTCAAGCAGGTTCACCAGAAGATGCTGGCGGTGACGTCGCAGTACTCGACCGAGCCCTACGACTACCCGCCCAACATCAAGGAGACCTTCTCCGACCTTGGCCGCACCGTGAGCGAGAAGGTCCAGCTTCTTTCGACCGCTACCACGCCCGCCGAGGCCCAGGCGGCCCTGACCGCCCCTCCCGCCGCGAAGCCCCAGCCCAAGACCTTCAGCCATGCCATCGCCCGCGCCAGCTTGGCCAGCTCTCAGCTGATGCACCAGCAGCACACGGGCGCCGGCGAGGACCCCCTGGCCGGTGCTCTCGAGAAGTACGCTCTGGCCAGCGAGCGCGTCGGCGAGGCCCGTCTCGCCCAGGATGCCCAGATCCAGAGCCGCTACCTGGCCGGCTGGAACACCACCCTCAACACCAACTTGATGTTCGCGACGCGCGCGCGCAAAAACGTCGAGAAGGCCCGCCTGAACCTCGATGCTGTCAAATCGCGCCACAAGGGCACCACCTGGAAGATGGGCGGTGCTGCCGGCGCCACCTCGCCCCGCGAGGAGCAGCATGAGGAACTCAGCCCCGAGGCCCAGGAGGAGATCGAGAAGGCTGAGGACGACTTTGTCACCCAGACCGAGGAGGCTGTTGGCGTCATGAAGAACGTGAGTAGTATTCCGGCATCTCGGGCTATGTCTTCTCTTATTTTCGCGTACCGTGCTCACGCCTTGGCAACAGGTGCTCGACACCCCCGAGCCTCTTCGCAACCTCGCCGAGCTCATTGCCGCCCAGGTCGAGTACCATAAGAAGTCCTACGAGATCCTCAGCGAGCTTGCCCCCGTCATTGAGGGACTCCAGGTCGAGCAAGAGGCTGCTTACCGCAAGAGCCGCGAGAACGCGTAAGGGGTAGTGCCCCACGACGCCTCCTTATACCCACAGAGTGCAATGAGTATGGTCGAGCTTTGTTAGAAATTCGAGGCATTCTTTGAGAGGCATCCTCGTATGAAACGCGAACGCTCTGAGGTGGTGGAGCCCCCTAGGTACGAAAAGAAGGCGTGCAATTCAGCACGCCGTGGGAGGTTGTGAGATGCTTTACGAAGCAAATGGAGTTTCATTCTACGTTGCGTCTTGCCCAGGATTCGATATCAATGGAAATGCTCAGCTCTCCGCCAGCAATTGCCCGCTCCCAACCGACCGCGCCTGCAATTCAACTTGAGACAAAGCATATGTACGCCAGCCGTAGCTGTTCTCCAAAGTCTCGGAGTCATTCGTGGTTAGCCAGAGCTGCTGACTTCGCAAGTATTGGTGGCACATAGTTTACTTGCGTGACGAGCGCCCTGCAGCCTGCTGCTATGCACGGCACCACCCAAGAGCACCTTCAGGAACCGATGGACTAGCGGAAGGCAGCGAGTCACTAGGCTCTCTCTCACTCTCCCTCTCCCTCTCCCTCTCTCTCTCTCTCCCTCCCTCTCCCTCTCCCTCTCCCTCTCCCTCTCCCTCTCTCTCTCTCTCTCTCTCTCTCTCTCTTTTCTCTTCTATTTCGGTTTATTTTTTTTCTGGTGACAGGGAGAGGACGAGGTGCTCAGAGCCCACCCAGAAGCGACGTATGACCTTACAAGGTTTGCGAGAATGATGGATCGTCTGGATTTATCTGGGAATTTGTGCTATCAAACACCGTGCTTCCTAGGCCGTTTCTATCTTGGGTACCAGGGGAAGACAACCCTCTTCCCCGATTACATCGGACGTGCGTCACTATGCCTCGGCTTTAAACGCAGTAGGGCAAGCCGTTGATGGGCTTGCAAGTCGTGTTGGACTCGCAGGTGCCGGCGGCCTATGGGGGAAGGGGGTGAGTTAGCAACCGAGCCTTCCATCCACGTCATCAGGTCGCTGAGCCACCTACCAGCCAAGTGCCATCGACGTTGCAGACGCGCCAGCCCCTGTTATCGGGGGTACAGGCGTACTGGGCCGGGCTGCATTCCTGCGGAGGGGGCGAAGGCTCGGCAGGAGCGGCCAGGGCCACGGCGGCGAGGGCGACGACAGCAAGGAACTTCATGGTTGCGGAGGCGGGCGGTGAAGGCGGGCAACGCGCAGGCAAGCGATATCCACGGGGACTCTGGTGAATGGGCGACGAAGACGGTGGGTGGGCGAGGAGGGTTCCTACCGATCATCGTGGGTGCCTCCCTTCCTTTATATTCGGGGCGGCCCCCACGGAGCGGCATCCCCGGTCGTCCTAACCACAGAGAAACACACCGGGAGGGCTATCAAGCCGATCACCCGACACCACACGACCACCCCCCCCCCCCGGGCGTCCAGCCGTCATCGCGGAACGTGTAGCCCGCTTGGAGCTGCCTTGTGGAGGCGGAGTTATAGCAGCTGGACACTAAGTTTATGGGCGGGCATGGACTCCTGGTCCGGGGGGGCGTTCAGCTCACTTGGCCATGGCCGGGCCGCGAATCAAGTGCAGATATGTGCCTTCATCTAGGCTACCGAGAGGGGGGTAGGGGTTGTTGGTTACCTGTGGCGCAAACCAGGTAAGTCATTTGGGCACGAGCTGACAAAGCTCCCCCCCCCCCCCCCCGGTGGCTACAAGGGGGTGTGTGCCTTTCCGCATCAGCCGCCGTTCGCTCGTGTCTGTTATACACGCGGCCCGCGGGGCGGAGGCTTTTTCTGCACATCCCCAGTTTGTTCCGGATTGCGGCCGTAGGACCCCAGTTCGGTCGGCGTGGTCAGCCGCAAACCGGGGCCACCCCCTTCATTACGTAGCCATTTCGGGGGGGCCGGCTCGCCATTGGAAGACGACGGAACGCCACCTTTTGAGAAGGATCAAGCCCGAGTAAGCAGGAAGGGGGTATGCCGGCAACGAATGAGGTCGCGCGCTTGGCCAGCATATCGAATACGAAGCGAGATCACGCCCCCCCGGTGCTTTTTGGGGGGCGTCTTGGCGTGTCTACGTGGGCTGTCAGCTCGGGGGGTTCCCGTCCCCTTGCGTCTCCCAAATCGTCTCGGCATCACGACAGGGGTAAAAGGGAAAAGAAAGAGCACGACATGACTGTATCGGAGCGCGTGGGGGCCTCGGAAGAGACCCATCTGCCTGGGTAAGATGCTGACCGAAGCTTCCGCAACAGGACGGCAGGCAGTATTTGCTGCTTTGGTGCCTCCCCGAGCCTGCCCGGGCCGCGAGGTGCCCGACATGTAGTTGCTGCACACTTTGGTAACCGGCTTATATTGGATATAGAAAGGCAGTTTCACGATGGGGACGGTAGGGAGGTCTCCCATGGCCCGGCTATTCAGCGGCTCCAGTCAACGCCACGAATGCTGCCCAACACCAGCCATCGAAACCGAGGACGACGACGGTTCCGAACCTCCTCCAGCGCGGACGACACCCATACACCCGACAACGCGGCAGCGTCCCTACCGAGGGAGGAGGCCAACAACGCGCGCAGGCCGCGTCGGACGGCGTTTCCAGTGGACGCCTGGCCTGCGCGCGCAGTTCATGGATAGACTGCGGGATCGCTATCGCCTTAACATGATGAATATCACGCGCCCCATGCCTTTAAGGCCTGTCTTTAAGGGTAACTTACAAGAGATAATTAGTATGGGGTATCTAGTAAAGCACTGGTTTAGGATAAGGCAAGAGGGCGGTATACCGAATGCCGGAAGGCTAGGGACAGTGGTTAGCTAGCTACTGAGCGCAGCGGAACTGGCCCAGACGCCATCGACAAGATGCGAGCGCCAGCTGAGGTCTTCGCGCGCCTATTTGCTAGAGACCCTTCGGCGCGCTAGCTAGAGGTTAAGCCTTTAAAGAACATCGAGGCCTACAGAGAGGTCTTCGCAACGGAGTCAGTTCGAGGAGATCGTATCAGGGAGGCTGGGAAGGAACGTCGGTTACCGGTTTCCCCTATAGGTGGTATAGGGTCTGGGGCAGTAGAGCTTCTTAACGACAGGCACTTTTCACCTAAATCCCATCTATGAAGTGGCATGCTGCTCAGTATTGTGTTTAGGTTTTCGTAGAGAACCGGTGACCTGCATTTCCTCGGACTTCTAAAGACCAGCTGGCCGATGGAGAGTATCTTCCCACTCCTGGCTCTTCCCACATCTGTCGAAAGCACGTGAATATTCAGTGAAACTACAATCGCGGCGCTACCATGTCTGTCCGGACAGCGTCTAATACCTCCGTAGCCGTCGTATACCGATGATCCCAGCATCCTTGGATCACGTTTCCACCAAGCAGGTGGGATACCGCTGGAAAGTGGCCCTCTCCAAACCGTTCGTCCACACGTGCCTCGTACGCGTGTTTTTCATCCATCGAGCTCCATTCGCCCCGGCCATCCCGGAAGGGCCAGTGCCCTGTATGAATAGTGTAGAAGATGGACCCGAGGCTGAAAATGTCGGTAGCCGGCGACGACTCCCACTCCATCCGGGGATCGAAGAAAGGGGTATCTGGCAAGCCTTGGCCGTCCAGCCCATGTTCCTCACATTTGGACCCGCCAAAATCACAAAGCCAGATGCTCGCCGCCTCAGGTGGCAACTTGTCCTGGTTGCCGTCTGTTTCCTGGTGGACCAAGAAGTTCTCCGGTCGTAGGTCCGAGTGAATCACGCCTTTTTGGTGTGCATAGGCAATGGCTTCGGCTGCTTGCTCACAGAGTTTAGAGCGTTGCCAAGGTTGGAGCTCCGGGTGGTGCAAGTCAATATAAATCTGTAGATTGCCATGTTTTGCCTCCGCTAGGCAGATGCCATCGGCAGCGGGCCCTAGATATCTACGAAATGAGGCTTAGCACTCATCTAGTAATCTAGTTAGATAAAGAGATAGGTGCGACTAACGGAACAATTCTGGGGTGTTGGCCCAACACCTCCAGAATCTGCCGCTCAATCTCAATAGCACGACGGTTAGCCGCCATCAGTTTTTCACGATTGGTGTTCCCTTCCCAAACGACCATTGGCGCTTTGCGAACGATGTTTGGTGCGTGCTGAAAGAATTCCGAGGTAGACCCGTAGTATGGGAGCACGTCCATTGTGGAACGAGCGATTGTTGGTGTTAAGGGGAGAATGACAAGTGGGTAGTTGAAGTATAAACGTTGACTTTCCGGATGGGTCGGGGTGGGGGGGGAGGGGAAGTTTAAATAGATGGGCGCGCTTAAGTACTTACATCTTAGCTTGCTCGCCATCTGTTAATGCCCGTGCACGGAATACCAGGTTTGGTATGTAGCACACAGGCAATAAGATATCAGCTAATGTAAAGTCACATAAGTGCAATTAACCAGTCTTTCGTTGGAGGTGGTCAGTAACATGACGGGAAAAGAGTGTGTAAAACTAAACGTAGCAAAGTGCCCACCCATCTACATCACCAGTACCTCGGAGCAGTGACAGGTACCATGGCCTGCCATCTCGGAGACATCCAGCCCAGAAACGCTAAACCCTGATTGGTTCTGATCCTAGCGGACTAGATGAGAGAGAGAATGCCGCTTTGATACTTCCATCTTCAATATCGCAACCCTACAACCTTTGGAGGTGAGTTTGATCGCTCAGCCCTGTACTTGATGCTGAATCGAGGCTATGTGGTGATTAGGTAGTTAAAGCAGAGAAGGGGATGAAAGTAGTAGTAGACCATATCACCCGTGGTTAGGACAGTTGTACGCTCTACAACCGGTGTTGACCCCTGCTGGAGCCCATTTCGCTTTCAGATGCCGTAGGGCCTGGCTTGCTATTATCGGCGTATGCCTCGAACTTTATAAAGTGCCGCTCTCTTCTTCCGTAACGGTATATCTTCGTACTATGATAGTGAGTGCATATAATGTAAAGGTAGAGGAAAATGAGGATAGATCTAACGAAGAGTGTTTATTAAGAATCTGCAGTAGTCTTTTTGCTGGTTTAGAATCCTTCTGCGGACAATAGCAGCTTTTATAATAAAGCGTACTATAAGTATATAATTTTTCAATACTTACCTTAACGTAGCTATCATACTGGTATCTGACCCGATACTCTTGTTAATGGCTTTACGTCTAGAAGTACTATACATGCCAAGCACAATCTCACCACCTCCCAATATGTGCTAGTGCAAATGACATGTTGGTAATTTTACACTTTAGCACCTCTCCACACTTTATATACAGTGTTATACTAATATACGCTAGTAGATAGGCGCACCGGCTGAGACTGGATTGAAAGATTAATGCTAACCTTTACTTCGCCTTTTTCCTTTTATCTTATTCGTGTATCCTAGCTATGAATTACTCGCCAGTTCACTGAAACGCACACATCCACCTACACGACGGTGTGCTGGGCCGAGGTGGTCATTCGGGGTGCCGAGCTTCCAGACGGCGGCGCCAGTGCCAAACGCGGCAGACTGGATCGTCTCATTGCTATGGGGAACCTCATCGTGTCTCTGAACGACGGGATTCGGTCCGGACATGGCGCCGGGTGTAACGTGATAGACGAAATGAAACGAGGCGGCTATGTGTACTTGGTTCCAAAGACTGACAATGTAGGTATACTTCAGTCTGGTCTTACTTACTTACTAGGCCGGGTCAGATATTGCTTACGGGGGAGGAGCGGGCGATTAATATATCTCCGCCCTGCCCGGTCATACTGCCGCTCGCGCGCCGGCCGGTTGCTGCGGTCAGCCTCCGGTCAGCCTTCTCCGGTGCCTTTACACGGGAATTGAGTATATACGAAATAGGCGGGCCGGTTGAAGCTTAAGTAAAGGGGCGGGGGCGCGGGGCGAAGAAGAGGGTAGGTAAGGGCAGGCGACACGCGATAGGGGTTCAATGGTACTAACTACTATGCCTCCAGCAATATATATTGTATCTACTCACCTAAGCACTTTATTGTTTCCCCCTCACCAACCTCCCCCCCGTTTCAATATATTGAAATCAGTCGTGGCACGTCGGGTCCCAGCTCTCCTTGCAGCCGGCGCTCGTACAGGTCCTACAGTCGGCGTTGCCGCAGAAGGGGGGGATGCCGCACTTGGCGCACTGGTTGTTGTGCAGCACGTACTCGATGTCGGTGCAGCGCAGGTTGCCGGCGCCGGTCTGGTAGCAGGTCTCGAGGTCCCAGCCGCCCTCGCGGTGCCAGCCGTCGTGCAGGCGCTTGCCGTCGGTGCCCGTGTAGTCGAAGTCGCTGCCCCAGCCCGTGGCCGAGAAGCGGGCGCCCGCGTCGCAGCGCTCGTCCCAGCGCGTCGCGTTGCTGAGCGCGCGGCCGTTGCGGCTCACGTCGCACACCTTCCGGCCGTTCTCGTAGACGCGGAAGCCCACGCCGTCGCCGATCAGGGGGTCCGTGTGGCCGTGCACCTTGACCGCCGTGCACGTCGGCTTGGGCGTGCACCCGGCCAGGCTCGTGCAGGCGCCGCCGTTGTTGTGCCCCTCGATGGTGCACACGGAGCACGCGTCCCGGTCCGTCGTCACCGTCGGGGCCGCCGTCCCGATACTCGCCGTCGTCGGCGGCTTGGTGATGTACGCGCACGAGTTGGCCGGCGTCACCCGCGTCTCGATGGACTCGGCGAACGTCGACCCGTCGCACACGCAGTGCGCCGTCGGCCACGACGGCTGCTTGTTCCGGTGCGTGCAGCTGATGTAGTCCGTCGCCAGCACGGGCGGCGCCGTGGTGCTGGGCCGGGGCGTCGACCAGTCGGCGCAGCTGGACTTGGTGATGGTGGCCTCGAACTTGGGCCCGCCGAGCTCGATCCACGTCGTGCTCGACACGCAGGAGCCCCCCGGCGGCGAGTAGGGCGCGCTGGTCGGGAGCGTCGGCGCGTCCGTGATGCCGTACAGCGCACACGACGACGTCGTGATGCAGGCGTTGTTGTGGGGGCTGCCGTTGCATTGCCGAAACGTCGTCGTGGACCGGCACATGGAGCCGAAACCCGTGCTGGTCGGGCCCGGCGGCGACGTGAGGCCCGGGACGAGGCCGGCGCAGGTGGACGCCGTGCAGAGCCTGCCGCAGCTCGCGGCCCCCGTGCACAGCGGACCCGGCGGCCCCGGCCGGAAGGTCACGGTGGGGCCCCGGGGCCCGTCTCCTCCGCCGTTGCCCGGAAGCGGGCACGCGTCGTCGGCCTGGCGGGGCGAGAGGCGGCGTTCCCTGGGCAAGGAGGCGGCGTTGGCATCCGGGACGCAGGAGCGATCCCGGGTCTGGCCGTTGTAGATGACGGGTGGCTTGAGGGCGTTGGGAACGTCCTTGAAACTGATGGCGCGCGCCAGTTCTCGGACGAGCTGCCTCATTTGGGCCGGGCTCTTGTAGGCGCTGTACGTCGGGTTGGAGCGCAGGCAGGCAACGAGACCCGATACGAGCGCAGTGGCTGCCGAGCAAGAAAGACGCCGCGTTGTTAGCATTTTGCATTCGCACTGCCTTTTGTGAGAAGCCCTGGGTAGAGAGGATGCTTACCCGGAGAAGTGCCGGAATTCTTCCTGCCATTGTACGGAGTCACATCCACTGGGAAAGGCAGATCGTCGCCTGGGGCGTAGACTTCGACGTAGGTTCCGACAATGCTGGCGGGTCGCCGTGTGCCGTCCTTGGTGGTGGCGCCCACCACCATCATGCCTGACATGTACGGAAAAGCTTCATACGGCATTGTATCCGCTTCCTCAAATAGCCCTGGATCCTCCCCTGGAGGAAGGTGATCTGTGTTTGCGTTTCCCGACGCCGCCACAAAGACGGTACCATACGCTTTTTCCATTTTGACCATGAGGTTAGCTGGCAGGGTTGGGTCAGTTGTACTTTTCCCTAGGGTGCGAGCAAGATACAAGGGCAATCACGTACTCATGGTGTCCCAAAGCCATTTCTTGGAGTAGTCTCGCTCCATGCCCCAAGACATGTTGACCACTGTGGAGTCTTGGGGTTTCTTTCGATCCTTGATATCGTTGGCAACCGCCACAAGCGATTCAAGCACGAACTCGATAGGGTGGTCTTCGTCCGGGTCCAACTGTGTGGGAGCGTGCACTAGTTCAGCTTTCCTGGCTAGCCCGGAGTGGAATCCTCCAGCCATGGCTGCCATGACGGTCCCGTGGATTTCTAATTCTTCATGGATAGCAAACGGAAGGTATGTATGTGGCTTTAACGGTGTCCCGAGCTGACCTGAAAATTCCTATACGGGGCCGTTAGTGAGCCTTGGAGCAATGGAGTAAAACGTGGAATGAAATAAAGCTTTCACTTACAGCGCCATTTGTGAGGATATTCTCTTCCATAATGTAAATTGTCTGGCCGGATCCCTGAGTGTCGTCGTAGTAGTAAGCGAACTTCTCTTGGCTTGGAAGATGGGGGCTGTTATCCACGTCCCAATCTACCCTTGGAGGAATGGAAATCTGCGACAGATGCCACCTGTCGCTAACCTCGTTCTGGGTTGCTCGTTTCTGAAAAGCCGCGGGTTGCTGTTCTGTGACGTTTGCGAGTGCGTCCATGGTCCTTCCTTGGGAGACTCGCTTTCGCTTTCGCCTTTTCTGTCCTGGCTTCCACTTATGAGCCTTGATCGCTTCTGCCACTTCAGCTCTATAGTTGAAGGCCCGCTCGACCTATTTCACCAAGTGACAAGTTGCGTTAGCGTAAGCTTCCAATACGGCTGCCAACCGGAGATATATAGGTGAGTGTAAAAAAAGGGGGGAGGCTTGCCTCACGTTTCTCCTGGAAATAATCAATAGCAACCGGGCCCAGCTTTTCGACAAAGTAGAATGCGGTAAAATCGAGATCGTTCGCCCGAATCTCGTGATAACCATACTCTGCACCCAAGGCCCGCCTTCGTTCTTCGAGCATGCTTCGAATCACCTGTTGTCCAGACTCTGACGGATCGTGGGGCCAAATGATGCCATCCTCACCGAAGTCTCCGCAGTCCCACCTGCTCGCCCTCGCCTGGACGGCAGGGGGGAGCCCAGCGACACCGGTTGCTTGTGGCATCTGCGCTCGTCCCATCACGGTGCGGCCCCGAATCGAGCAGGCATCGGCGCTGGTGGTGGAGTCGTCGTCTTCGGCATCACAGCCCAGGATGGGTGCACACGTCGACTTCACCTGTGTGGCGGTTGTTTTGGTGGTGCCCCCGGTAATCGTAATGCCAAAGGAGCTGGTGGTCATGCAAAGTGACGCTTCCACCGGTGTACAGTCGGCAGGCTTCGGCGGGGGGCTGATTTTCCCTCCCGGCAACACACTGATACAACAGCGCGTCAGAAGGTATTGGTGACGAGCAACGAAGTACGGGCAGCTGTGTACTCACGTGATTTTGGGCCACGGGGGCAACGTGCCTTTGATGGATAGGCCTGGGGGAAGCTTGATGAGGTCGATGGCAGGGGGGCCTCTGCGTTGTGGTCATAACATTAGCCGGTCGAAACAGGACGCGTAGGAGGAAGTCCTGGGGAAGAGGCATTCTTACGGGCCCCAGACTCCCACTGGCAAATTCCACTCCCAGCCACCAATCTTGATGCCGAAATCATCCCACACGACACAGATCTAACAGCTTTGGTCAGTATCGGCGTTCTCTGTCGTATCGGGTCGCAACTTACGAAAAAGAACCACAGTTTGCAAGATGTTTTAGACTTGTCCCCATCCCCATCGTCGTCTTCCCCCTCGTCTGGTACATCTTCCGGCACCGGAGTGAGTTCACCTGAACTCGGCCACGAACCTTGGACCACCCCCGTAGTGGTGGGGGAAGTCGTCCTGGTTGTTTTCACCGGCGGCTCTGGGGTTGGTGCAGGCAGCGGTGGCTTTGCTGTGATGTCCGGCCGTCCTCCAGGTTGTCCACTCGTACTGCCATTCCAGTTCGGCCCATGCGACATAGCCGGCCAAGGCGGCAGCGAGAAGATGGTGGTGAACACGGCCCCTCCCGGGGCGTTGATGGTGGTCGTGACCGGCGGGACGTCGAGACTGATGGGCGCCTCGAAAGGGCCGGCGGGCCGCCCTGACGACACGGGCACGTTGGAGTACTGCATTGAGGAGACCGTCAACGGGGGTGCTTGTATCGTCACGGTCGTGGCGGTGCCTGGAACGACCTCAATGGAAGTTATGTAGGCCGGCAATTCGATAGTAGTAGGCAACGGCAGGCCGCTGGGAGCAAGGACAAAGAGGCAAGGGGGTGTACACTGAGCGGGCGTCCCGCTGTACACCTGATCATTTAGGTACACAACTTGGCTGGAATTATCATCCCTGTTCGGTGTCAGCAAAATGGCTTTTGACCAGCATGTGGCTTCAACTGCCTACCGGGCGTCACCCTGGAGATCGATAGCCCAGTCGGTCGTCCCCCTGAAATTCAGTGATTTGTACTTCTCTGTGCGAGACATCTTGTTCGACTCGTCCATATAAGCAACCCAGTTGTCTGGATAGAGCAACACGAGTCAGCCAGGACGTATGTAATGGACGGGAACAAATCGGAAAGCGATGACTCACTGCCGTACACGACGTAGTCGGTCTCGGTGTCGTCCTTCCACTGCCGGGACGCGCGCCCTCCGGTGACGATATCGCGAATCTCCCCATCGCTGATATACCCGCCAGTGTCGGTGCAGCGGCCGTGCTCTGCTCCTGACTTGGGCCCCGTGTAAGTGCAAAGGGGACCAGTGCACGATGAACTGGTCATCTCGAAGGATCGCCCGTAGCTCGAAACCCCAACGACGACCTTGTCAGACGGAACACCGGCCTTGGTAATCATGACCAGGGCACTCATGGTCTCGGTCATATTGACGTGCGAGCGGAGACAGTTTCCTCCGCTGCAACCTACCTGAGCCCATTTGCTGCCGTAATCCCACTGCCCTAAGTATTCATGTCAATGGAACGGCACTTCCCAAGTAAGAGCCCCGATGCATACCGTGTAGGTCGTAGGTCCTGAAATTCCAAGGAAATGGATGTTAATGACAGATCCACCAAGAACGTCGGCTGAGGAGGGGGATATACTTACATGTAGATGATGTAGTCGAGCACTTGGCTCATCTCCTCAATCAAAAACTGCTTCAGATACCAGTAGGAGGCCGGCGCTGCAATCGACACCGTCTTGCCCGCTGGCATCCTTGCCTTGACAGCCTTGACAAACTCGAGGTAGTTCTCACTCTCCTCGGGGTCGCCTGGGGGGATCAGCTCGGGCGTGATATCGGGCTCGGCGGGGTACTCCCAGTCGAAATCGACACCGTCGAGGTCATTCGCCACAACAAAGTCGACGCAGGCCTGGGCAAACTTGTTTCGGGTTCCCGGCTTTACCGCGTTGCGGAACAAATGATACGTCGACGGTTCCGTCGAGAAGGCCCAGCCCCCGAAGGAGATGACGCGTTTGGGTCCCTGGAGGGCCTTGAACTCGGCAAAGACGTCACCAAGCCGGCCGGTCGAAACACCAAAGCTCTCGGTGATGTCGACAAAGGCATAATGGATGTGGGTGTAGGACGATGGGATCTCGGAGACCGACATGTGTAGGCACGGTCTCTCCCGGTTCCAGGCCTCGAAGTAGCCGACCTTCATGAACGACGCCGGCGGTGAGCCGTTGTTGGTCATTTCCAACCCGCAGTTCTGCACACACCCGTTGGTCCGAGGCTGGGCCGTCCCTGGGTTGCCTGTTTCCGACTTGGTGGCAATGCAATGCGCCTCGTCCACACCACACTTGCCCCAGATGTTGCAGCAGGCCTTGATGTTGCAAGGACTCAAATCCTCTATCTTGGTGCCGCTTGTGGGCGACTGGGTGCCAGGCTTCGACGGACCGCATTCGGCATCGGGATTTGGCGCCGGGAGTCGCGGGGTTCCGGGCCCCAGACAGATTCTCATGCCCGGGAACAGGTTATTGCAGCCACCCCATCCCCACGTCTGCTTGTTATGCGTATACAGATCCTGGGTCGTGATACCGTACGTATTCGCGATCTTGGAGCACGTGTCATCGTTGACTATCACGTATGAGGTGCAACTGCCGTCCGGTCGTGGTCCAGGGACATCGCGTTTGACCAGGGGTCCCTTCGAACAGCATACCCACTGATACGGTTCTGGAGTCCAGCTGATGGGGACTCCGTTGTAGCTGCGGAGTTCGTCGGTGCTTATCCTGCATGCCGACGCCAGTGACTCGGCTGTATCCCCGTACACAGCTTGAGTGTCCCGGCAACTCGCTCCACGCGCTAGAACCCTGCGTGCGGACGTGTGGTTGGTGTGCAGGCTTTCACCGGGTATCGTGAGCAAAGTGTGTGGAAACGTGCGGGCGGTCAGGAGTCCTTCCGAAGAACCTTGATCGACGCAACGAGCTTCGGCCCAGGTACGGGTGGCATTTTGCACCCATGCGAGGTCGCCTCGCGGGTCCGCCACGACACCGAGATGGTAGTCCGAGTTTCGCCCGTTGCCGCAGACCTGTGACATCACTCTCTCCGCGTTCGAGGTACTTCCGGCGGCGAGCCGGTCGATGAAGTCTTGGATGAAGCCACTTGCCACAGCCGAATTCTGCATCTTGCGGCCGACAAAGACGCCGACGAGAGCATCCGGAGTGCGGCCGTAGATGACGTTCTCGCCGCAGTTCAACTGGTCTCCCAGGAAACGCTGAGTGTCTTTCAGGGAGGTAATCATCTTCTCGTTGGTGGACGAACCCGCTGGCGTGCTCCATGTCAACCACTGAGACGTTGCATTGCTTCTTGTGCCCTGGTGGCAAACAGGGGGGCCACTGTTGACATCGTCGGCCTCAGCACGGCGTGCTATGCGACCAAATTCGTTGTCGGTATTGGGGGCTACCACAGCATTGGCGTTTCCAGGGGTCCCGCGGGACAGCCTCGCGGATGTACCCGTAATGGCATTGGTTGACGTATCGGCATTGCCAGTCGTGCAGGCGCGGATCCTGAACTGGTACTTTGGATCGTTGACGGGGGTGAAAGGATTCAGAGTGAGAAGGACTGACTCGCCACAGACCGCCAGGCTGTCCAACGTCGGAAAGGTCGACCAGTCAGCCTGCCTGGGAAACTCGGAGCAAGGCCTTGGACAGGGGTGATGGCTTCGATCCAGCTGAGCCCAGGCGCCTGGAGTGGCGGAGAGCACAACGGCGGCAAAAGTGCCTCGCACAACAAAGTGCATCGTAAGGAAGGCTTGATAAAGAACGGTGACTACTTCAGCACCCTATCACTGCACGACTTGCAGGTCATGTAGCCTTCTTATAACGGTATCTTAACTGCCTTCAATATTCCCTCTTGCCCTATCGCGGGCTTCGAACCGCCATAGCGTCCGAACTGTTACGTGTGGTTCGGAATACAACGGCGCATCACATGGCTCAATATCGGTGTCAATGTGTATTCTAGGCCTTTCGAATAGCGGGGGAACTGAACCCGAGATAAGGGGGGATTGAGGAGTAGGTGCTGTTGCATACTCGTCTAATCCTTCGGCGCTTACAACCCACACCACTCATACTCGGTAAAAAGACATTCGCACTGAGGATGCTGTGGGCTCCGTGTAATATGAGCCCTTTGCCACAAGCTCGCATGACGGGAAGTTCTAGCCCAATCCACTGGGAGATTGAATAGATTGAATATTGATCCTGAGGTAAGCAAGGATTCAGTGCTAACGAAGTTCAGCAACTTGCATTGGTCAGGTGGGTTGATTTCTCAGTCCAATGTGATGACCTAGTGACCTCGGGAAACTGGGAAACGGTGGATGTCCTATCACAGTGCGCTGGTCTTTACGAAACATGCATCGCATCGCCGAAAGAGGCAGGTCGCGTAGCTCAGCTAGTACATGGTAGTTTTGTTTCTCCTAGAGGTGCTTTTTCCTACACAATCGTAGGTATTCCTCATAGGTGGAAGAATGTACAGGAAAATGTTCAGTCGAGGCGTTCGCATGATATCTAACCTACCTATTTAAGAGTATCGGTGAGTCCGCCATTCCCCAACTGTCAGTCACTTCTTCAAGACACGGACAGGTCTCATCCACTTCACCGAACATTACTATCAAGTTCAAGTTCCATTTCTCAATATGGTCCTCCTTTTATCACTGATTTTATGGGCCTCATCTGTAGGCCCAGCCCTGTCTCGAGTGACAAGCGGTCCCATCCGCCAAAGAGCTGAGACGCCACGGCTTCCATACGACCCTAATTCCAGCAAGTACTGCACTTATTGGTACGACTATACCGACAGCCGCGTCTCTTGTGAGCAAGTAGCCAAAGATTGGAGTATCACAAAGGCTGAATTCATTCGTTGGGTAATACTATTCTCTACCGTGTTTACCCCCCCCCCCCCCCCTCCCTCTCCTGACAATGAGTTCCGTGACAGTTCGCTGAATTTGAACTCTTGATAGAATCCCTCCCTCACTTCTGACTGTGGGAACTTCACCTTTGGTCGCAGCTACTGCGTTGAGGTCACAGGGGAACCGACCACCCCCACGACCACGACAACGGCTACACAGTCCCCCCCTACGACGACCACCAAGCCCGGCAATGGGATCGAGACCCCTCAACCCATTCAGGACGGCATGGTGGACAACTGCGATGCCTTCTACTTCGTGCCAGCCGGCGCGGGCTGCGACGAGATTGCAGCGGCCAACGGCATCACGCCGGCCCAGTTCCTGGCCTGGAACCCCAGGGTGGGCAAGACGTGCAACGGCCTCTGGGCCAACGCCTACGTCTGCGTCTCAGTTATCGGGCACACGCCGACGACGACGACGACGGCGACGGCCAAGCCCACGTCCACCCGGCCGGCCAACGGCATCACCACGCCGACGCCGACGCAGCCCGACATGGTGGACAACTGTGACGCCTTCTACTTCGTCCGCGCGGGCGAGGGCTGCGCCGTCATCGCTCGCAAGCACGGGATCACCGAGGCCCAGTTCGCGGCCTGGAACCGCGGCGTGGGCGGCGCCAGCTGCAGCGGCCTCTGGGCCGACGCGTACGCCTGTGTCTCCATCGTCGGGCACACGCCCGCGGGCCCTCCCAACAGCGTCGAGACCCCCACGCCCATCCAGAGCGGCATGGTGGGCAACTGCAAGACCTTTCACTTCGTTCTCGAGAACCAGACCTGTGCGACGATTGCGGCGCAGTATAAAATTAGCGTCCGCGATTTCACCACGTGGAACCCCGCCGTTGGAAGTGATTGCAGGGGGCTGTGGAGTAAGACCTATGCCTGCGTTGGTTTGTTGTAATTTGATCTCGCCGGTGGTCCCCAGTGCGGTGTGTGGCACATATATAGCCAGAAAGCAATCATGGACGAAGGGAAGGTCGAAATGGTTGCTATCCAATGCGTGGCGTCCCAGAGGCGGGGACTAGATTCGCAATGGATCTAATATCAGGTATGTGTACTGAACTCTGGTTGCTCTGTGGGCATGTCTATCTAGGATTTGGGTGGCTATGTCAATCTGAGTTTCCCCTTCTACCAATGTCCATTCCGTTTCCAAACGTGTCCATATGCATAAAGGTTGATGCGTAAAAGCTAGGGGAACTGCTAGTTGACAGATCCAGCTCTCAATAGCCTGTATATGTCCACGGTACCCAGTTTAGCAGATTGCTTCCACACTATGTTTGTCAACAACAGGCACTTGAACAAGACATAGGTATATATTCCAGGAGCTTCCAAAAGGCTTGGACTTCCTACAGCAGAGAATCTGCGGGGCAGCTGCTTACATGGTGAGCAAAGTGTCGAGCTGTGCCGTGTCAGACGCTGAGGAAGTAGCAGGGGTTGACTGCCGAATCGTAAAGTTGGGAAGACCCAAGTATCAAGGCAAACAGCGAGGGCCCTTGCCCTGGAGAGGGCAGGGCATTCTCAGCATTCAAGTCATCTATTTGGAAGGATAACAAAGGGGAAGGATTCCAGGGCTGCCAGTCTTATAGCGTAGTGAGTCAATGCTGAACCCTTGCTAGACATAGGGAATCGTTACATGGGGCCGGGCCGTGAGGATGACTTTGGGCATGTCGAAAAGGGCTTGGAGAAGAAATGTGCCTAGGATGGTATTCGTCCAGCATCTCAGGCTCGATTGGTACGTCTTTGTTATAGACGGTCTGCCTGTGCTGATTGCATGCAAAGAAATACGATCCATCTTTCTAAGTCTTGCCCTTTCCAAGGATAGACCCTACTTGCGGAACGCGGAAATAGGGGGGGGTAGGTTTATAAAAGTCGGCGTTCCTCGGCACCACATCTTCGGCAGTACTTCGACTAGTCAGGTAATTTTCTGGGCGTAACAAGCTCAAACAGTTCTGGATGAACCTTCAAATGTCTGTATTCTGCTTGTTCTACGGCTCTTTTTCGGTCCAAGGGACTATGCCTGTTATACGCGTCGGTATACGTGATAATATGATTGCTATTTTATCTTGGCCTAAGTCAACGTAAACAAATGCCATTTCATGTGGGTTCTATGCACATTAGGTTGCTATGATAGTTATAAATTTAAGTAGGAAGCTAACGTCAGCTACTATTAGACGCCTAGCTTAAAAGCCTTGCTGGAACTAAATTCTAAAAACAGCTATATAAAAATAGCTTTTCAACAATAATATTATTTTCCTCAATTGTTGCACTGGATTACCGTTTGCAGGCCCGGCTGGTTTGGATTAGAGGCAGTGTAAAATGTGATAAAATAGGACTCCTAAGTAGTGACAAGCCCCTTTACTGAGTGAGTATCATACTAAAGTTAGACTTTTGTTCTATGGGAATTGGAGCTGATAGGTATTCGCATTCTTGGCTTTGCTTGGGCTTATGGCGTTTGTAAAGAGCGCACCAGCCACATTGATAGAAGGGACGCCACCATTTGATTTGGCGGCGCCGTGATTGGACACACACGTGACTGCATATGGTCCAAGCTTCCATCCTGACGTCCGGGCAGCTCTCCAAGCTGCGGGTGGATTTCCGTATGTCGGCAACAGACTCGCCATCGTACACCCCGTTCAGTTCCAGCCATTGACCGCTCACCCAAGATGCGGCGGACACTCCGACTTTTGGCCAACGTCAAGCCGGCCCGGTACCTTGAGGCCGGCACCCCGACCGGCTTGACCGGCCTCTACACGGCCACGTCGCCGCGGTCGACGCTCCTCTACCTCTACAACACCACGCTCGAGAAGCTCAAGGCCGCCCCCGAGACCTCGCTCTACCGCCAGTCCGTCGAGGCCCTGACCAAGCACCGCATGTCCATCGTCACGGCGGCCGAGCCCGCCGGCCACAAGGAGTGGGCCGCCCAAGCCCAGAAGATCCTCGACGAGAACCCCGACGGCTTCCGCATCACCAACAACTCGACGCTGAACGGCGCCTCCATGCGGGTGGTGGAGCGGAACGGCCAGAAGTACATGATGCGCCATGAGCCCCAGGAGAAGGACATCCGCTACCAGGAGTGGGACGGTGAGATCGACGAGGGCGCCGAGCTCGAGGGACCCCGCTCCGCCGAGGAGCGTGCCGACCAGGAGCTCATTTTCGAGCGGAAGCCTGAGCAATTGGCCAAGGTTCACTGGGAGCCGGAGCCGCAATTGACCGTTGAGCAGTACGTCCACCACGACCAGCGGCTATCCAAGGTGCACCTGCTGACAGACACAGGGTCGAGGAGATTGAGACCAAGATCGGCTGTGGCCTCATTGAGGAGGTTATCGAGGTGGCGCGGGGTGAGCTGAAGCTCGTCGACACAATGCTGGAGTCTAAGCCGTAAGTTTCGCGCCTGCCATTCCTGACTACAGGGCCCCATACTGACCCTATCGCAGGTGGGAGGCCCTCGAAGAGAAGCCGGCCGAGGGCCAGTGGGAGTACTTCGAGCGCAAGTAACGGTGGGCAAGGCCCCGCATTCTGTGAGGAGCTACGGCTGTTCGCCTTCACCGCATCTTGCCAAGGTCGGGCGATGGATCGCATGGCAAATGGTTGTACATAAAAAGGGAACCGGTCATAGATAACGGAATTCCAAGATACCTCCGTCGGCGCCAAATGTGGTGGCGCTCCACGGCAACAAGCCACTCTCTCTTCTTCTCCTAGCTTGTGTGTGATCGTTGCAAACAGCCGTCTTTGAAATGTAGTTGGGAGAGTCGCCAGTGCTGCTAGTGACGACTAATTGAGTCCATCAGGTGTCTTCGCGGTGCGCTGGCAGGTTTCACTGGTAAATATCACCTTCAGCTGAGTCAGCCTTGGCTCGCCCTCGGGTCACTGCGCTTGATTCTGCCAGTGGAGCTCAACTAGGCCTTCGCGGTTCCAATGCCCAGTGACTGTACACAGTATCCACCTGTACATTAGTGTCAGAGGCGGTTGGCTAGGGGGGCTGTTGATTGGAGACAGTCCCTTCGAAGCTCTAGAATAGACCGGATAGTATGTGTGTCAATCAAGCCCTTCTGAGCCCCATAGATTGATCCCATTGGCTACTTCCTACCTGGCTGGGCATGATAGGTACTGAGTGTTGGAGACTTGATACACGTCATTACTAAGCACCTTTTATGCTGGGTATCATCTGGCAAAATGGAGTAACCGGTGGAACGGTTCGTGACGATAAAACCCGGCATGGAACAGAATCAGATTAGCGACATCTCATACCTTCTTTTTGACTCCATACCGAGACACCGGTACCGCCAAGGGAGGCTGGAAACCGGGGTTGGGTGATGACCCAAGGAATGCCTAGCAAGAAAATAGATAAGATACCTAAGGTAGCATCTATTCCTTCATGGTAATGGATGTAGCTCGTAAGGAGTACATTACTTAGGTCAAGTAGTAGATCCATTTGCGCTAATGCAAACTGCGGCTCGGCCCGCCGGAGTCTGCAAAACCGCCCTGACAAAGGCCCAAGTTCAAAACCCACGCATTTTCCCGGTTATGTAAGTACTTACCCAACTTACCTTTTTGTCAGGACTGGATGCTTCCTCCGCCACACCCGAACTGATATCGAGAGGCAGGATTGCGCCCCTACCGAGGCGGGAGAATCCGTGGCTGGAAGCAGTCCGGTCTCGGCCCTACATCGGTAGCCTTGAGCTGGGAGTTACATTCACTGCTTGCCCACGCCCACTGACTCTCAACCTCACTTGCCCTCCGATTCCCCAGTCACACTCCATCCGCCATGGGCACATTCGCCCTGCCGATCCCTGCCTACCGCCTGGGACAGCACAGCAATCGCAAGCGCAAGCGCAGCTCGGCGTCCCTGGACGGCGACGAGGCAGCGCCGGCGCATTTCGCGGCGGAGCCGCCGTCCTCCCCTCCCGCCCAGCCGTCTCCCCGCCGGCCCCAGGACGCCGTCATCAACCCGCGCTCCCATGACCCCGACACCCTGCGCCAGTTCGCCGTCGCGGGCCTGGCCGCCGAGGCCGAGGTGCCGTCGAAGCTCCACCCCGGCTTCCCGCACAGGGCGCTGCCCGGCGAGGGGGGCGGGCTGCTGCTGCTGCGGCGGCGCCGGCGCGCCGCTTCCGCCCGGGCCCCCAGCGGCTCCGAGGCCGACGTCGACACGGACGCCTCGGAGGGGGCGCCGCGCGCCCCGGCCGGGCCCCGCGCGGCGCGCGCCGACGAGCTCAGCCTGCAGTACTCAGCGCGCGTGCGCCACATCAACACGCTGACGGCCGCGCTGCACCGCTTCCTGCACGAGGGCGACATGCCGCGCGCCCGGCGCGCCTTCGCCCTGCTGCTGCGGACCCGCGACATCGACCTGCGGCTTAACGGGCTGTGGAACGTGGGGGCCGAGATCTTGATGCGGGGGGGCGAGGCGGCCGAGGGCGGCCGGTCGGGCCCGGGACACCGAGGCGCCGGGGAACGGCCGGGCGAGGCCGAGCCCGAGGCCGCGTACGGCGAAGGCTGGGGCCTGGGCGACGAGGCGGCCCCCGAGGCGCAACGGCACGACCCCAACGCCCCCCGCCGCTGGGGCACGGCGGCCAACGCGGAGAAGGTCTCGGAGTACCTCCGGGCCCTGGCCCAGCAGTACCCCTACGACCTGCACCGGCCGCAGCTGACCAGCGCCGTCGACTTCTGGCCCGCGCTCTTCAGCGTCGAGATCTACAACGCCGACGCCGAGTTCCGGCTGGCGCGCCACCGGCTCGCGGCCCGGGAGGACGCCGACGACGAGACCGAAGAAGGCTCGCCGTCGCCGCCGCCGCCGCCCGGCCTGTGGCAGGAGTCCCTCAAAGCCGAAGCCGAGGAGGAGGAGGAGGAGGAGGAGGAGGAGGAGGAGGAAGACGACTACGAGGCGCGGATCCGGCGGCGGGGCGACGCGCGCGAGGCGCGGCGCTGGGCGGCGCACGACGAGGTGCGGCGCGCGACGCAGGGCGCGGCGCAGCAGATCGCGGCGCGCATGGACGGCGTCATGGAGAACCGGCCCTACACGGAGCACCTGGAGCTGCTGCGGCTGCGGGCGCTGCTGGCGCTCTACATCGGGGACCTGCACCTGCCGGCGCGCCTCGTGGCCGAGGGGCGGCCGCCCGATGCCCGACCCCCGACGACGACGACGACGACGACGACGGTTTCGACGACGACGATGTCGAGGGACGAGAGGGCCGCCGTCGCCCGCCGCGCGCACGAGTTCGACAAGGCCCGCAAGCTCCTCGCGAGGATCCTCGACCGCGGCGGCACCCTCGAGCCCCGGATGCAGGCCCTGGTGGACGGGGACGCCGACGCCGACGCCGACGACGATGCGCCCGACGTGGAAATGTCGTGGTAAATGCGCCTGACGCTCGCTGAGGGGGCAGAACTATGATTATGCGGTCAAGACCCGTCGTAATATGCCCACTAGTGCATCAAACGAAACCTGAACGACATGATGGGGTATTCCAGGCCTGCGGCAACGATACAAAGACCAGTCGACCTGCCTTGCTATTTTTGCACAGCCTGAATGAGGAGACGAAGGCGGCGATGTGTATCGTTTTTCTGTCATTTCAATCCTAGTATTGACCGCAATACTATTTTATGACCAAGGTAATGGTCGCTCTGTTCAACCCTCCCTCGATGCCACTCGTTCCGAGAGTATACGCACATTCCTGCTGGTCAAAACGCCCCTCCTGATACCGTTTTCATCAGCGTCAACCCCCCAACCAAGCACAAAACAATATCTACTGCGGCTGGTTTGGTTGGGGGGCGGGCTTCTTCTCGTCCTTGTCTTTTTTCGACCAGCGGTGCAAGATGAGAGCCAAGTTCTTGCTGCCTACCACAATGCACCACTCCCCTTCCGGACTCCAGGCCGCCTGACGCCCAATAAAGTCTTTTACCGACGTCGAGACAACATGGTGATGCGTGACGGCTTTGGACACTTTCTTGATGTCGTACTTGGATCGCCACTGTTTTAGTGTTTCCTCCGAGTAATGGTCACGTAAGTTGACCTGGCCGTCCAAGTCACTACTTGTCCGCCCGGACGCAACTGAGTCCTTGTCTTCGGCGTCCTTGAGTTTGCTGACGGCATCATTCTTCTGTCTGGATTGATGGGGTAACAGCCAACGTGGGCGCTGTATTGGTTGATCGCGTTCGGGGTCCTCCAGCTCCTCAATAAAGGAGTGGTATGTGGTGAGGCGGGCCAGGTCCCAGAAGTAGATATTCGAGTGTGCGTTCCCAAATGCGAGAATCGGGTGTTTATCCTTGTGGTGGAAAAGTCTGAACCGCATGTAGAACTGATGGCCGCTCCCAGGGGTATGAAATTGCACGAGGCGGGTATACTGAGGTGGGCTCTCCGTGGCCGTCGCCAGCGCGAAAGCCGAGCGCGTCAACCGCTCTGTATCGCTCGTGGTGGGCGCGCTGGAAGCCGGAGGCGCTGGGTCGTGGGAAGAGAAGCCCTCGATCCGCCAGAGAACGATGACGTCCTCGTGGCAGGCTCGAGACAGGATCAGGTCGCCAAAGAAGGCTACGCTACAACCGAGGAGGGTCAGTCCATACACCTCACGGGGAAATTGGTGGTACTCACCAATCCACGATGCCACCATGGATCTCCGACGTGAAGAAGTGTGGGTAGTGGACGACTATCGGCGGGGGCGGGTTTTTGTCCCGTGGTCTCGTAGATAGATCGGGCAGTGTCCACTGGGCGAAGTCCTATGTTAGTTGAAGCATCACTAGCCAGGAGGACGTCTTCTTACCAGACACACGCAATTGTCGTGACCGGCAGAAAGAATGTATCTGCCGCAGTTGTGGAACGCCTATGAACAAAACATTAGCAACAAGCCAGCCCCGTCGAGCCGGGTAGGATGGGGACGCCTACGACTGTGAGGAGACCGGAAGAGTGGCCTTCGCCTCCGAGTATGCAGACGCAGGGCTGCCTCTCATCGGCGGGATCTAGGCTCCAGATCCGGACAGTTGTGTCATCTGACGCAGATGCGATCAAGGCCGGGTTGGTCGGGCACGTGGCCAGGTCGTTGATTTCCTGTTGGGAGTGAGCCTGGTTCGAGATGCATACCGCGTGGCACTTACAGCCCCATGGCCGACGAGAACCTGGGATTCCTATCAGCATACAGATGACGCCGATATTGGTGCGATTATGGGTACCTTCGTTATTGTTGCGTTGAATACGTCGTAGATCTTGATCTTAGCATCCCACCCAGCCACGCACAGGTAGGGTATATCCGTTTCGAGATCCTTGCTCCAAGTACAACTGCAGTTCACCGCTTGCTCCTGAGGAGGATGGTCAATTCGAATTTTGCTTGGTACTATATGCTGTGATACTTACATCATCATCCCGGAACAGTTGGATGAGTTCACAGGTGGAACTCGGAGGGGTGACGGTCCTGGGAAGGCGATATATCGCAATCTGTAAGGGTCCGTTTTCAGCGACACAGGCCCCGGGATCACTGCAGGGAAGAGGCGTATGGGTGTGTGAATGTGCCTGCCTATACGTACATGTTTCTTACTGACGGCGGCAAAGATGGGGTCCTCGGTGGGTGCGAGGTAGGGATAGAACTTCACGTCGAAGAACTCTGCAGTATCGTGATGAGTACTCCATTAGGCGAGGGGGCATATGGCCAGGGGCCAGGAGGTGAGTGAGGGCATACCTGTGTCCTTGTCATGAGCGGCGGCGGCTTGGACTTCGTCCTGGGATCTCTCCTATTAGTGCGGATCCGCGTTTCCGCCGGAACAGAAGACGCCTCCTTACCTCAAATCCAATGGCGGCCTTGAGCTTGGGAAGATCCCACTCGTCATTTTGCGTCGTGGTTGGGGCCATGCTGACGCTGCTCTGTGTGCATGATCCGCTCCCAGACGGGGGGGGGGGGTCTGAAGCACAGGAGGAACCCCGGGATGCCGGAATAGTTCACTTGGTTGATACGATGCCGGCCGGGTCGTCCTACAAGCAACGCACCATACTACAATGGACACAGGACCAGTGAAGCGAAAGCGGCGGCGCTCGGGGTTGTGGCTGGGGGTTCCGGGCCAAGGAGGGCGGCAGGGCGGGCAGCTGACAAGCGAAAAGTTGCGTGTATGAGGGTCCCGGCAGAGGCACCCCACGCAAGCCAAGCCGTCGATCAAATGACAATAGGGCCGTTGTGAGTGATCGCCAGCCCGATGCGCAGGCACGGGGATCTCGACAAGGCCCTCGGACACGCTGCCGGCAGGCAATTCGTCGTCGCCTCGTGGCGTCGCCGTCGTCCTTCCTGGTCACCGCTTCGGACGGTGGCGCGATGGGTGCAATGCAACGGCCACCCACGCTGACGCCAATCCGGTTTGGTCGAGGCCGTCAGGGTCGGTCGTACAAGCCGCGGGCGACTTCCGGCATACGCAGCTGCAGCCTCGTCGGAGACAAGACCAGGGGTCTTGGATGCAAAAAAAGGTTCCGCGGGCGAAGGGGGGGGAGGCAGATGGGCAGCAGCTCCCCAAACCAATTAGTTGCAGAATCTTGGTGGGCTCCCTTTACTGTTACTAATCGTGTAAAGTCCACGGAACTACGGCGGGGGGGGGGGGGGGGGGGGGCGTAGGGGTGTGACAGCTCCACAGCCGGCGTTGGTTCAATGGCAACAGGAGGAGCACGTACAAATACTATGTATGAATGGGATGGGGTGGATGGATGGATGGGGGGTGGGGGATGGAGGTCAATGGATGGGATGGATCGTGAAGACGACACGCGTGGGTATGGTTCTTTTGTTGTTGTTGTTGTTGTTGTTGTTGTTGTTGTTGCACCCGAAGTGCCCCGTTGCTCTTGGTTCCCACCAACATAGCACCACCAGTTTCTACTATTACCTACCTGCAACATGGGGATCTAATGTACAGTAGCTCTGCCAGGTACCTATGTACCTACTTACCCTAACTATTGGGACCTATCTATGGTACATACCTACCTGTATTGGAGGTAAGTAGGTACTAGGGCAGCTGAAGGTAATGGATGGTGGTACCTGAAGATCCATCGCTGTGGTCCATGAAAGCTCACCGATAAGATAAGAGGAGCGGTAGTGTTGGGCAGCCCGCCCTGGACGACGACGACAACGACAACGACGACGACATCATGTCGGAAACAACGACCGCGATGACAAAAAGGCATAGGAACACAGCGCATCGACAAAAGCCCCCTCGTCATCGTCAGGTGGGTTTTAATCCCAACCAGGTTTGCTATATGAGCTCGGCTAGACCTCCGTCAGATTCATCCATGTGTCCATCCATCCACCCATTCGCGGATGTATATGTGTGTGTGTGTGTGTGTGTGTGTGTGTGTGTGTGTGTGTATGAGTTCGAGTTACACGGTTACGGTACATGATGAGCAGTGGGGGTTTTGCCTGGCACGCGAGGGGGCCGCTGATGGCGGATGAGCCCCCCCCCCCCCCCCCCCCCCCGTCCCAGGATCCATGGATCGTCGTGGCTCGCCTACACAGTCGCAAGCTGGCCAGCCACTAACTACCAGGGCAAACCGCCCAGGCCCTATCCCAGGCCGAACCGGCATCGCTCCGAGAGCGAAATGAAAAAGAGGCTGAAAAAAGGGATCCGCCTGTGGTCGTCACTGCTCGCCGTAGGGAGAGGGATATCCGCACCCGTGACGGGCTCTGTGCGTCGGCCTGCATCGACAGGATGCCGGGTTTGCAGGGTTCTTGCCATCCCGTCAGCCCAAACTACGCGGAGCGAAGGGTGAATGAAGGACGATGATGGCGCCAGCTAGGTCATTATCCGCGAGCCCGCCGAGACCTATTTTCTCATGAACCTCCGCCCGTATGCGTGCGCAGCATTCGCACATACCGCTTGCCGGCCTGGTACATACTTGGGGGGGGTAACTCTCTGGCCCTTCATGCGCCGCGGATGGCAACCCGGTGGTCTATATCATCCATTTAGTCCGGGGGAGCAGAGACGATCTGGCACGGAAGCCAGCCTTCTCGGCCCACATCAGGCCATTCCGCTCCTTGCCCGCGAGGCGTGGATGCTGGCACGGTACATGGTGACAATCCTCCGCTGCGGGTGTATGGGTTCTCGGTCGCATGGCCTCTGCCGGAGAAGGGTAGATGGCTATCTGCGGCAGCTCTACGACGACGTCGGTGGGGTCTTTTTTCTGGGCGCAACCCGCCCGTTTGCCCCGGGGTGGGCAGGCAGGCCTGAGACGGGGCAGGCAAGGAAGCCGGCTCGGCTGCCATACGCAGTAGATGATGATGGGGCATGGCGAATGGAAAGCTTGGAACCTTGGCCACGGACACAGTACATGCCTGGAGGACGCCATGGAACGTCTCCAAGCGGCCGGAACCATCCATCCCTGTGTCACGTTCATACAGGGGCCTCTGGGATGTCAAAGTCGACTGATAGTATAGCTTCTTCTCCTCACTCAGGTTACCTCCTATAGGCACATCCCTACCTCACGTCCCGCGGTTGCAATGAGGACGCTCTTGGCTGCCCAACCCTCTTGGCGGTCCGCCGGCTCGGGCTGAACGGGCTCGCGGGCCCCGGCTCGGTATGCGGCACGCAGGCGCCGCCTGTCGCGGTCGGGGTTATGTAACTCAACAAAAGAGGTGGAGGTAAGCACTAGGGAAGAGCGTGCGACTGTCCATAGATCCATCCATGTGCGTATGGAGTTGGATACAGGCTGGGCACCCTAAGCCCTTTGATAGTCGCGCCCTGACAGCACCGCAGAGTCCCTCCTCCGGCCCCTCTTTGCATTACCCAACAGGGGAAATTCCCCGGCTGCTCTGCGCAGGCAGTTGCCTGTTCCGTACGCATCCATTGGCGTACGCCGAAGGCCACCCGCTTTCCCGTTGACTATGCTGGTCGTGATGCCGCTGCCGCGGCCGGGGAGATTGGCAGCGCGCGAAGTATACTGAATCAGGACGTCCGCTGGCTTTGACCCGTCATGCTTGCTTGCTTGCTGGCTTACATACTTATCTTACATGTCTAGGTCTCCTCCGTGCCCACCTCGGCGCTGGTCAGCCCGGCACGAAGGATTGGATTCAGGGCCCACGGGGGCATGCACGCCAGAAAGAAGACGGCGCCAGACAGGCATCAGAAGCAGCCAAATATGTATTCGGCGACGAGCTTTCCAGAAGAGGAAACGACTTCGCTGGGGGGGGGGGGGGGCGGACGGCCCGGAGGCGTTGAGGAGCCCGTAGCGCCTTTCGTCGTGGATGAACGGTCTTGCCTCCAACCTCTACTCTCTATCTTGGGGGGCGGGTATGGACTTGGCTGATGGTGTGTGCCCGTCGACTTGCAGCGCCTAATACCGAATGCGTGCGGGCGGCGGAGAAGAGGCGTGGTTGCGGGCGAGGGTTGCGCGAGTGTGATGGCTGCAGCGAACCAAACTCGCGCCGCGCATGGTTGGTTTTGGGCCCGGAGAATGCCGCATTCCTTGTCCATAGGTACGGGCGTCCAGTACAGGTAATGGCAAGGGTTCTTTTGTCGGGAAGGATAATGGAAGCGCGCGCGCAAGGAACGTTGCGGCTGGATGACAGACTGCCATCCGGGGGCCTGGCCTGGGTGAGTAGTGTGACCTTGCTCCAGTTTCCCCTTCTACTTAGGTTGTTTTCCGCGTGCGATGAGGCCTGAAGTGATTGGACAGCTCAGGTACGGAAGTAGGTAGGTATGTATGTATGTACATATGTACATACTGATATTCCATACCTAATAAGTAAAGTACCTATCTTCTAGCCATCCATTTTAATAGCCCGGTTACTTACTTACCTACATGTACCTAGGTAACTAAGTCGGTAGCCTGTAAGAATTGGTCGGAGGCGATGGAGGACCTTCCGGCTGTCCGCTCCCTAGCGACGGGTGGCCCGGCCGGACACGGATGAGACCTCACGGGTTCGTTCCATTTTGCCAGAGAGAGGGGGAGAGAGAGACAGGCTGACAGAGACGACCACATCCATCCCCCATATGCCCACCCGCAGTTGGTACGACTACCCTAGCCGCTATCTTTAGTAGCGTGCGAGAGCTGTCGAGCCTCCGAAATGTCATGCTTGCAGCTGGGTAGTGATCGACACGTGTGGCCGCCGTCCATATCTCGCGAGCCAATGACGAAGCCCCAGACCATCGGCCTTGGGCCGTCCAGCGACTGGCCACGGATTCGCCCATCCGTCGTCGTACAAACCAACCCTTGGGGGGGGGGGGTTCTCTTACACGCTTCCATGCTGCTTCAACGCTCTTCTGGTCGGTTTGCCTGCCCTGGGCGTCCCTGTCCTTGCCTTGCCGGCCCTGTGCTCCCCCACTGCCTGCCCGGCCCTGTCGCCCCCCCTGTCTCTAGGTTCTATTACACAGTACCTAAGGTCTGGCGAGCAAGTAAGGTTGTCGGCAGCGTTGGTGTCAGAATCTAAGGTAGGGTAGCCCGTCGCTCCTGGCAAAGCCCTCCACTCTTCCGCTAGGCCCGCACGCCCGCACGGGGGCAGCCTAACGGGAGGTCGCATTTCCACCTGTGCGTGCCCGGCGGGGGAAGAGGGGGGCCGAGGCGTTGGTTTGGAAACGACTAACGTTCTGGAGGCACCGGCACGCTGGGAGTCGGTACGACCAAAGCCCCCTTCACCGTTTGCTATATTGGCCCTTTTTTAATCCTCCCTCTCTACTGTCCGGGGGGGTGGGCGAGAGGCGGACGTGCAGTGACGAATTCCCTTGGCCTCGCAACTTTGCCATGGTTTGTGCACACCAAAATCCGACGGAGCGGGAGGAGGTCCGTCGCGGGCCAATCAGGGGTCGACGATGTTCGGTATGGCAAATCCCCATGTCCATCGATTGCGCATCGCAGGTCTGCAAGCCTCGTTGGCGCAACACAGCATCCGTCTCGGCCGTCAGTCGACCGACGGCCATGGATGTTGCGCACGTATGTACGGAGTATATACGTAGATGATGGATGCGGGAGTCCATCTTTGCCCAAAAGGATAGACGTTGCTCGACGGCGACCCAGGCAAACAACAGCGAGCGAACCCCCGTCCCCTTCACCCCCCCCCCTTCCCTTCCACCCCCGGAAAGCAAGGCTCTCTCGCACGCGGCATTGCGTGGCCGTACTCTCGTAATTCGGCCTGTCAGTTATTTCATCACTTATGCGTCGGTCAACCCATAAATTGCCATGGTGAGCCGGGCAGCAGGTGGCACACAGGGGGCGTTGCCGATTCGGCTGCCGCCTCAGCAGGCGAGCATCGCAAACCGCGGCGCGCCATCTCCTCCTCCTCCTCCTCCTCAAGGCCGTTGTCGTAGGTACCGTTACAAAGCTCGGCATCCATCTCCTTGACCCGTCTTGGAACCCCACTCTTCCCAAGCCCATTCGCCCAGTTGGCTGTCGGAGGCCATGCGACCTGTTCGAGGTTTTGCGGTACCGAGTATAGGACCAGACAGCGCAGCGCGTTTCCCTTGCTTTCGAAGGACTGGGACACGACCGGCGTGCCGCACTGTGTTTGCCGACCTCGCTGTCCCCTGGCCACTCAACCCCCGGCCCTGAAGGCTGCGTTCCGGTTCCTGTAGGAAGCTGGGTTCCGATGTGGAGCTGAATATTTTCCGGTTCGTCAAAGTAACTGGAGAGTTGGATGGACGCTGAGCGTGTGCCGGATGCCCCATCCACGCCCTAGCTGGCCCCCGGACATGGCGCCCAGTCCGGGTCCCCTCCCAATATCAAAGCCAGTCTCGTGGGCTCGCGCTGCCCGCTGTCTCGACCGGAGGACGGCCGGCCGTCGTCGATTGCGCGTCGTCCAACCCTGCTGAGGCCTGAGCCGGGGCCAATGGGCCCTGGAGGGCCTCGCCGGGGCAGGGCAACAGGGAGCTTCTTGCTGTTTGACCCGCCGTTCGAGAGACAGTCGGCCCAAGTGGGCCAGGCGAGCCAGGGTTGCGCACGGAGAGGGCGCCGCCCGTTTCTTGACACGTTCAGCGCTCCCTATACTAGGTTAGCGGACATCCACCATGGGGGGGCCGGCCCCCTGGAGCCTTGAAGCTTCCCCCCGTAGTAACCGGCTAGCCAGACGGGCTCGACGGGCTGCCAGGCAAAAAGAGGCTGCCAGCCCACTACTAGCCGGCACCTGGCTCGCCTGGATCCCGAGCGTCTGGCCCGGCGACCTCTGGGCCTCTCTTGAGGGCCGGAGTGGCCTTGCATGGCGCGCTAGGGCGTGTCCGCCCGGCCTGGGCTCTACTATGTACCATCAAAGGAGACGGACGGGTTGACGGGCTGACGGACTGGGCGTGACATGGGATGGCATTTAAAATGGCCCGACCGGGGCGGGCCAGGCATGGATGGCCGTGCAGAACACACGGATGGGTTTGAGGCCGAACTTCTTTTCGACGCGGCCACGCTGCCATGCCTGTCGCGACCAAAGAAAGTACAGGCCTGCGTTGGAAGAAGCCTCCTGGCTGCTGCTTACACAGCAAGGTACCCAGGTGTCGTTTCGTCGTTCCCCTGGTACGACAAACAGCCGCCCGTTGGGAGCCTGCCTCGCACAAGTTGCCTCCCTCCTTGAGCGTTCGCTCCCCCCCATATGTACCTACCATACCGCGCTGGGGCAGTGAGAACCGTGTCACCGCTGGGCGTCCGTACTCGTGTACGTAGTTCAGACCCGTTGCACGCGAGTCATTCTGGGCAGTAAAATGAAAACGGTCTCGCAGTTTCTGACATTTGTACGGAGTATAGCTAGTCACACTCCACCGCCGATCCACGCTGGCCTCTGGGGCTTCCGAAAATCACCCGGGGATGCATGATAGGATTCTTCTCGACAATAAGCTCCATGGGCTGCGGATTCCCTCGGGGCCGAGTCAGTTCTGGGCAACGGCTGTAGCCCTCTGTGCCCATTAGTCCCGCTTGTCGAGCCGGGCCCTCGGCACACGGCCAGGCCGGCCCAGCCATGGTTAGCAAATGTTGGTGTTGGCAGATGCGGAAACAGTGCGCGCGTTTCTTCTTCGCGGCGCGCGGTCCGCCGGCCGCACGATGCCCTCCAATCGTTCGTGCGTGCGTGTGGCCATGAACAAGGGCTCGCTCCGTGGCTGCTGAACCTCTCCCGGCCCGCGCATCGGCGCCGCTCCCAGGCAGTCAGACATCCGGCCAGCTTGCCAGCCCAAATGCCCGAGTTGCGTCGTCTAAATGGCATCCCAGCAGCAGATCCCGATAACCTGGTTCACCATTTGGACATGTTCAAGCCGGGGGCCTGAATTTCCCTTACGATGGAGAGACCCCTACCAGCTCCATTCGGTGCTGAGATGTTCCGCATCAGGAAAACACGTCCGACGGCCCCCCGGTCTTTCGCAAGCTCTGCCATATTTGTTCATGAGCTCCGTGCACTGATATCATACCCTCTCTGGCCATGATAGGGAAAATTAGACACCTGCAATTCCAGCAACCCCCACCAGAGGTGCGGCCAATGGCAACGGGCGGCTTGTCTTCCATAGCTCGAGATTGGCCGCCATGGAGGCCATGAGGGACCGGGAGAAGAGCGTGCCGGGGAGGGCCAAATCTACGCACACGACCGCTCCGAGGGATTACGTGTTGGTGGGCGCGACAACGGCGCGGATGAGAAAAGACGCGAAACCCACGAGCGCTTCCCATTGGGCTCGGCAGAAGTGCCGACCCGGGGCAGGATTGCTTTCGACGGTTGTGTCCAGCTGGGAAGCGCCTGACAGGCGGGCTGGCCGCAAAAGCAAAGCCTTATGGGGGGCGTTTCCGCCTTTGCTCACGGGGGCTATAACTTGCCGAAGTGTGGGCTGGCCTGCCACACGAGCACGCGCCCCCCCCCCCCCCCGATGACGGACACTCGCGAATGACGGCAGGTTCACAGTCAATAGAACGTCCGGGCTACTGTGGGTGTTACGCCAAGCTGAGGAGGGCGCGTGGATAACGCCCGCCACAGGTACAAAGAAAAAAAAAACAACGACGACGACGACGACGACAGCGGCGGCGACGACGGCAAGGCCAAAAGGCCGGCATTGGGTTTTCGGTGCAACCCCAGCAAGCCCAGGTTCCATTGCATATGCCCAAATGCCGATACGGCACCTACCTAGGTCGGTAAGAAGCTCATGTACGTACGCGATGATGGGATAGTGGAAGTAAAGTGTCAATATACAACACCTGATCCATACCATACTGGAAGGGGCATGCTTTCGGGAATAGTCGTGACTAGGTTGCCCTGCTCGCTCTGGTGCCCGCCCGGGTGCCCTGCTGCCACGCCATGGATCCCAGCGACCCCATGTACGAATACGCAGGATGGGAAACGTACTGGATACGGAGACGGCCAGTAAGTACATAGTACTATATTGCGTGGATGACAGGACCCCTGCTCACCTCTCGTCGAGACGTAACAGTACAGCTTGCTTAGCTCTCAAGGTAGGGCGCAGGGTTCAGTGGGGGGACCCGTGGTTCACTGATTCCCTCCTCAGTCCCTGACGGGAAGAAGAAGGGGGGGGGGGGGGGAAGGTGGACATGAGGTGTGGGAATATGCGCCGCTCGGGGTAGGGCACCCTAGTTGCCCGCCTAAGACTAGCTCGTCAGTAAGTCCCGTCAGGGCTCCATGGGATCCCATGGGAGGGTGTACATGTACTTAGGTACTTACCTAGAGCTTGCGTCCCGTGCTTGTCGTCAACAACCCTACCTATGAATGAACCCGCCCCTCCCCAGGGCAACCCAGACCGCACCGGAAATAGCCCACCACGGGCTTGACGGGTACCTTGACGAGCGGCAAACGCAGTGGACGACAACGACGCCCGGCTACCATGCTCTTATTTGCTTCCCTGGATGTCACCACGACTATCCATGTGTGTTGCGACCCTGGCGAATGGGATGCTGGCCGCCCCTAAAGGAGCTTAAGAAGATGACAGCATCCTACGGCTTGCGTATAGAAACCTGATGTCAACCTGTGTATTCCCTCCCGCAAGTACTAACTGTACGCCACCACCACCACCACCACCACCACCCATCCATCACTCCAGTGCCGTCCGTCGCTAAGCCGCCTCAACAAGCATCTTCCCTGGATACGCCCCGTTCAAAAAGCACACCATCTCTATCAAGCTTCTCCTCCCTCCGCATTCAAGCCAGGACTGCCTGCCTGTCTACCTTTCCCTCCCAACCTGCCTGGTCTTCGCCGTACCAGCGGCTATATCACCTCGACCTCCCCCCTCCCCCCCCCCTCCTTGGGCCATCTACCGTCCAACCGCCTCGCTTCTCAATACCTTCAACGACGCAGGCTGCCCCGCTCTGTCTCTGTTCGTGCCTTCAAGTTGCTTATACATCTAAGACATCACGACTCTGCTTGTGGCTGCAGCTTCTCAGGACTCCGTGATCCAGTCGTCGTACTATCGTCTGATCTACTGCTACTCACTTCCACCCCGCCCACTTGTCCGCCCACCGCGTTCTCCGGTCCTCCCCTGACCACCCGCCGCCGTCTGTTCTGACCCATTCCGTGCTGTGACTGGCTGGCATCAACTCTCGCCCTGCCCATCCGCTGGCCTCTGCTCCGCGGCTGCACCAATCCGGGAGACGAGGGGGCTTGCTGTGCCACCGAGGAGGCGACGACCAGGTTCCCGTACCACGACCGCCGGAAAGCCCTGACGGGTTCGCTCCTGTGACTTCTGCAAACTGCCGCCCTCTCGAGTCTACGACCACCGTCTGGACATCACACAAGACTGCTCCTGGGTAGCTTGTACAACTTGTCAACCCATCTGGCGGTGACGACGGCCCCCAAGGTGGTACAGTACTCGGTTATCCAGAGACACCTCGTTGGCTGCTTCGTCCCAAACTCCTCTCGACTACTCACCGTCGTGCCGGGGCCTTGAAGTTCCTAGCCGGAGCCCATGGGACACAGGGCTCGGAGCTTACCATCAGCGTAATCGTTATCCTTACTAGAGGACCTGGGCTTGGGGCGCGGCGCTAGCTGCTTTACCACCCGCAACCTTCTCGACACCTATCACGCTGGTGGCGCATATTTGATACCGAAAATCCGGGCCGTATCCAAAACTGTGAAATTCGAGGACGGCACAGAAGACAGCCCGTTCCAATGGAGCAAACATTTATGACCATTCACAGTCAGTATGCCCGATCCCCAGAGCTCGGCCGCTTCTCCGCAGTCGGCCCCCAGGAACGGCACGGGGGGGTAAGAAGCTCAGCTCTTTGGTGGCTTTTAGCTAACCGTCCACTGCGTTTTCAGATCTCTCGCCCGAGGCAAACATCCTCTTCGCCTCGGACTCTATCGTCGATATCCTGGGCTATCAGGCTAACGAGGTGCTGGGGAAATCATGCTTTGACTACTTCCATCCCGACGAGGTGCCCTTTGCGCGCTCCGTCCACAGCAAGGGAGTTTTGCTGGACAAGGCCGCGGTGCTACATTACATGCGAATCCTGTCCCGCGATGGCCAGTGGGTTAGCTGCGAATGCTGCTTCACTGTCGTTCACGACGTGCTCGTCGCATGCACGAGCATCTACCAGAGGTCGGAGAGGAGCGAGAGTAAGTCTGGATGTACGCAGCCGTGGCATGCATCCCATGTACTGACAAGATCCAGGGCGCGCACTCGAAGCGCCACAGATTCGGCGACTGTTCTCGAGCTCGCCTCGTGACCCGCGGTACCACATGCTGGAGCATCTTTCGCCCAAATTCAAAATGCCCCCTATGGAGCGCGAACCCCGGGCCGCCCTCATTCTCAACCGATTTACCCGAACATTGACTGTAATGTTTGCCACCAATGCGGTGGAGTCGATTCTCGGAGTGAGCCCGGACCAGGTGAAGGGCAAGAGCTTCTACGAGTGCATTGCCGAGAATTGCCTGCCAGACGCCATCAGGTGCTTGGAGAGTGCCAAAGCTAACGACTCGATCGCGTATTTGCGTTTCTGGTACCGCGATCCCCGACGAGAGGAGGACTTCGACGGGGAGGAGGACGACGACGAGAGTAGCGATTCGGATGGTGGTGCTCAGCTCGCTGAACCCATGGACGTGGACCAGGGCGGCGTGGCTGAGCCGGAAATCAAGGCCGAGCCTATGAGCCCCCAACCCTTCCGAGCCTCGTTGTTGGCCGCCCATTCGCAGTTCTCATCTTCGTCTAACCAGGATTCTGCAACGAGCGGAAGTCAGTCCTACCAAACACCCCTTACGGACCCCTCCCCGCCTGGCACGAACATGCCGCCGCCCCCGCGTGTGTCTCAGCGCCAGCAGCAACGACGACGCCCATCTCCCACGCCGGCCCCGCCGAATGCCAACCGACGACGCCGGGGAGAACCCCTGCCCACCTGTGAGCTGGAGGCTGTGGTGTCTTGCACGTCGGATGGTCTGGTCGTTGTTCTGCGCAAAGCGCGGCCGGCCATTCCCAATATCAGCCCGCCCGTGGCCACTCCCGGGTTCGAGAACGGTGTCTTCGCAGCCCCGTGGGGGGCGCGACCCATTCAACCCCAGTACCCGCCGGAGCAGCTCTATCACTTCCGGCCACCTCTGATGCCTCAGTACATGCCCGTCCAAGAGCACGTCAAGGCTGCGGGCGGGCCTCCCATCGACCAACTTATGCGGTCGATCCGCGACGTTGCCGTCTTCGCGTGGGCGTTGGTGGGCATCAACGGGAACCTCGCCAATTACGGACACGGGGTACCCCAGGGGGAGGCACAGCCGCCCGATGGACTGCCCATATGGGATCCCTCGTCCAAGGATTCATCGTACCCGCCCCCGGAAAATCAGGCAGCGAGGCGATGGGCACAAATGGAAGACCGCCCGATGCAGCCGGAAGACCAGTCGGCGGCCCCCTACCTGCCCCCGAGATTTCACACGGAAGCGTCGCGGGTCTACGGCCAGGGGTCTGCGCCGTACAGTCCGACAGGCCAGCATTCGGCCTTTACTTTCACAGCCTCTTGGACGCATTCCTCCACCGACCCCTACACACCTGGGTACCCGGCTTTCTCTCATCAACAACACAGCGTGCATCCTGCGCCGCCCAGCTACCGCGACAGCCAGATGCGGGAGGTGTGGATGGACGGCGCCGACAACTACGCGCAGCCTCAGCAGCAGCAGCAAAACCAACACCACCACTACCACCATGATAGACTGCAGTCGCAGCAGCCGCCGCAGCAGAGCAGTCAGGACCACGCCGTACCCACTACCCAATCACCTAACCCGGGCGAAGGTCCGCACGGCCATGGATATAGGTGGTAGAGGCCATCATCTCTTTCTACTTTTTGTTATTTCTTTTCTAACCTCCCATACGTAATGGAAGCCGCCTGAGGGGCGCCAGTCGGGCGGCTCAGGTGCAAAATGGAAAATGAAGCGTAATGAGGGCACAGCAAGCAAAACAGCGATTATTTACGGTCGGGAAAGGCCATGAACCGGGGGGGAGGTATTGGGACGAAAAGCGAGAATGTTTTTTTACTCGGAAATTGGTCGCACCGGGAACCCTGCAATGAGCCCATACATAAAAGGCAGCGATTCGAGGGATTGGTTCTCGGGGGGCATCTCTTGGGGTTGTCCGTCCCACTCTCTTTGCGTGGCCCTTTTGCAACGGGATGTTTGCGGGTGGCTCTTTGGTGTTGGGGCGTACAGATACCCAGTGTGCTTTTTCACATGAGTTAGTATATCGTTCATTGGTCACGAATTCAATTTGGCAATCTCTACCCGTTTTAGCGTGCCGTCACGAGCAGGTTGTTCCCTCGTCTTGTCGTCTCGTCGCGGAGATGGGGGAGTATATTGAGGTTGTGTTGGCGTGAGTGTTGCATGGAGTACCTAATATATGATCCAAGCCACATCCGCGAGGCGCTTCGTCATCACGGCCGTAGGTACTCACTGAAGTACTTACACAGGAAGAGGTATGCACTAAGTCCGTAGAGGTAAGTAAGTTCCGTAAGAGGTGGTCAGTACCTACCAAGTAGGTACTTACTTATTTACTAAGGTAAAGTTCCAATAGTAAGTAGAAGTCACCGCTGGAGTGTATCAGCGTCCCATTGTAAGAGGGTACGAAATACCTCCTTCCCCGTGCCTGGGGAGGAGCTTGGACCAGGCCCACCACGTCAACCTCTCTCATTGAGGAAACCGTGGACCCAAACCCGATTGATTGGTGCCTGCCATCTGGTCAACTACCAGAGAGACAGAGCTTCGTCTTCGTGGATCGTAGCCAGCCAATTCACTCCAGCCAACCCACCGTCTGCTCTACGCTCTGCACAATCCCCGTCTCTCAGTATACGGTCCCCAGGGCTCCGAACGCCATCGCCGCTTCTGACCCGATCCAGATCCATCCTCGCCGCCGCCTCGTGAGAAGCACAGCGACAGCGCCGCCCGACACGCCGCAATGGCTTCGTCATCTACACAGCAACCCTACCCCAGTCCCGAAGTTGAGGACGACTTGATCGATCCCGATGATGGTGAGCCCTGCCTTCCCACTGCCGTTGCCGGTTCTTCGCCGTATCCGTAGCGCACAGGGGCTGACGGCGGGCCTCGTCCCTTTCCCCCCCTCCCCCCCGACAGCCGACCTCAACGACTTCGATGACCCCCTGGGCCGGAACGAGTCTCGCCAGCCCCTAACGGGTAACATCGGCACCTCGTCCTCGTCGGGCGGCGGCCGCCCGCTCAACGAGAACTACCTGACGTCGCGCATCCCCGGCGAGGACCGCGCCGCGGCCAACACCATCGACGAGTCCGTGTGGGAGACGCTGCGCCGCGACCTCCTGGCCGTCTGGTCCAAGATGCGCGAGGTCCTGTACCCGCGCTACCTCTTCGGCGGCACCATGTTCGAGAGCGCCGAGGGCTTCCGGGGCGCCTACGCGAACCTGCGCGGGGCGGGCCTCGCCGGCGCCCGCGAGGAGCTGGCCGGCCTGGCCGGCCGCGTCATGGACCCCGAGTCGCTGCTCAACCAGAACAACATGTCCCCCGGGCTGAGGGATTGGGACATGTGGGGGCCCCTGATCTTCTGCTTGCTGCTGAGCTTGCTGCTGAGCTTCCGCGCCAAGGACGACCAGAAGGACGTCGTCTTCAGCGGTGTCTTCGCCATGGTCTGGATTGGCGAGGCCCTGGTCACGCTCCAGATCCGGCTGCTGGGTGGAAGCATGTGAGTGCCCCGGTTGGCGGCTCAAAACGAGCGCTACGGCGTCGACGGACGTGACTAACAGCGAGGCAGTTCTTTCGCGCAGAGTATCTGCATCATCGGCTATACCCTGTTCCCCCTCGTCATCGCCGCCCTGCTCAGTGCCCTGGGCATTCCCATTGTCGTACGCGTACCGGTGTACCTCGTTCTCATTGCTTGGTCGCTGGCAGCGGGTGTTAGTATTCTGGGCGGCAGCGGTGTGGTCAAGAACAGGGTCGGCATCGCAGTTTACCCTCTGTTCGTTTTCTACCTCGGCCTGGGCTGTCTCTGCTTCATCAGCTAGACGGTTGGGGGTGTACGATGCGAAACGACACTCGGTACCAGTCGTATTGCAGCCCTGAGTGGCCGAGACTGCACAGGCACTTCCCATTGCCCACATTCACACGTGTGTTCTTAGATATCCCCGGTGTACTATTCAAAAGCTATGTTCGCAATTCCCGTGGTTTTCTATCTTCGCTCCCCGTCCTGTTCTTTGCGTGTCTGCGCCATCGGGTAAGGAATCTGCGGCGTGCGAGGTTCGGAGATTGATTATCCAGAGGCAGCGCTTCCATTTGGAGCCCAGCCGCGGAGGACGCATGCATGAAGATTGGAGAAAAAGCCTTGCAGGCAGCAAGGTCCGCTTTGGGCCAACCGTGCCGGAGATGCATCCCATATAAACCAAGCGGCGCCCTTCGCCTCCGGGCCGTCTGGGCGACCGCTGTTGGCCCGTTACTGTGCGTGGCTCAGTGCAATGCGCCCCTGTGGTGTGTTGGTTTGGGCGGGGTCGCGATAATGGGCCGCGGGGAGAAGTGAGGCCTCTGTCAGCCCATTGGGCGCCTATCGGTTCTGTGTCACTGGGCTGCCTGCCGAAGGTCTTCGGTTTCTAGCTGCCTCTCGTTTGGCGGTTCCGTATATCTGGGCGCGGGGCCCCGGCCTCGTCGCAGGCCTGTTTTTGTCAGTGTGTAAACCACTTGCCGCCCCCTGGCGTCCCTTCTTCATCGTCCCCAATGCCGCGCGCCGTCCCGTCGTCGTCCCGAAGGGAGCGGCGCTCTTCGCAGCTCCCAGCGCCGGGCCAGGCGTCCCCCTCTCCCATCGCCGCGTCCTCCAACCCTCGGCTGGCCGGTCTCATCATGCAGTTCCCGCCCCTGAACGAATTGAGGAAGCCCCTGGAGGGCGATCTGGATGGGTGTTACAACCATCCCTGTGTGATCCTGTCGCCCGTGTTGGCGGCCGACGGTGTCGTGACGGTGCTGCCGGTTCGTGCTGCCTCTTCCCCCCATGTTGCACCTGTTTCCCCCATGTGTGTGTACCTGGCGCGCAAAATATTCTAACCGGCCTCGCGCCTCCTCCAGATGACCTCCTTCGGTGAACACCATATTCATGTCAAGTTCCCCCTAAGAAACCAAGCCAACATGCGGGCACAATATCTCCCCGTCGCTCCGGCTCCGGCGGTAAGCAACACTCCCGGT
The DNA here is from genome assembly GCA_029489945.1 of Nigrospora osmanthi. Lineage (NCBI taxonomy): Eukaryota > Fungi > Ascomycota > Sordariomycetes > Amphisphaeriales > Apiosporaceae > Nigrospora > Nigrospora osmanthi. The sequence goes on from CP120505.1 coordinate 1,529,798, forward strand.
GTTCTTTCTTGCCTATTTCAACACGAATAACCCCCCCTCCCCCCCCCCCACCCCCCCCAACCCCCCAAACCCCCCGCGCTGTACTCCCCGCTACGCTTTGATTTCTGGCGAGCCGGCCCGAGGGTCCTCCGAAAACTCGCTCCACGAACCCCTGTTCCGGGGAAAATTGCTGACCCCGGGCCGTCGTACATAGCACCCCGACACGGGAGAGCTCCTGCGCCTCGGCGACCCGAGGAAGATGAAGAAGGACTCGTACGTCAACACGGAGCGCCCGCACCCCGGCATCCCCTTCGCCGTCCTGCGGCCGTTCCACGGCCGCGACGGCGCCACCGGCGCGCCCGCCGGCGCCGGCCTGGTCCTGTCGGTCGCCTCGTACCGGCTGGTCGTCGAACGCGCGGGGTTCGCGGCGCCGCTGGCGCCGCCCCCGCGCGCGCCCGCGTCCCGGCCGACGGCCCCGGCGATCCGGGCTCTCGAGGGGGGTCCGGGGCCCTCGGGGCCGGATTATTCGGCCCGGCCGGCCGTGGCGCCGGCGCCGGCGGCACGGAACCCCGCTCATGCCCTCGCGCACGACGGTCGGGACTTCCGCATCGACGTGGACCGGAACCCCGCTCATGTCCTCGCACACGACGGTCGGGACTTCCGCATCGACGTGGACCGCCTTCGCCAAAGCCGGCCCCGCCCGCCGCCGCCGCCGCCTTCGTACGGCACCGTGGCCGGGGTTCGGCCGCCCCGCCGCGCGCCCGCATGGGCCCCTGCCCGGGGCGGCGGGGAATTGTTCGGTGGTTACTCGGGGGGTGGGGCCGCGAGACCCCTGCTGCCCCCCGGCTGGGTTTCCCGGGTCGTCAAGTTCGTCCTGTTGTCCGGGGCGCTCTTTCTGGCGGGGTACGGCGTCTATTGGGGGGCCGTGAAGAGCATCGAGATGGCACAGCTGTGCTGGGCGTGGGTGAAGAACGGCGCCGGCGCGATAGCCGAGGCAGCCCGCGGGGCGCTTCGAGGCCTCGGCGGCGCGATAGCCGAGGCAGCCCGCGGGGCGCTTCGAGGTCTCCACGACTCGCTAGCGAGCGCCGGGGACGGCGTCCGCGGGGCCTGGGAATCGGTCGTGGGGTGGGTGAGGCGGGCGGTGGGATCTCTTCACTTTTAGGAGTTCCGATCTTTCCGGGGTCGGTGGTCCTACGTGGCGCTGTTCTATGGGAAGTTGCTAACCTGAGTTCCTGTGGCGTATATGCTTCTATTTCTGGCTTTTCTCTTCGGCTCTATCGTGGCGTAAGGGGGCGAGGGCATCTTGGGGAGACGTTAGTTCTTCACTATATGCTTCCCGATCTGGCGAATATTCCTTCCAGCCGCACCACGCCGCTTCTCCCCATCCAGACGAGTCTATGACTGGTATCCATGAACCCGTCGTCGATATGACAAAATCACAAGCCGTACGTGGGCGGGCAAATCCTCATGCCGGGTTACTGGGCGGCGGCGGCTAGGAAAGCAACCTGCGACTAGCATCTTACTCAATCGAGCTTCCATTACATGTCTTCGTACGGTTCTCCCTGTCGCTCTCGCGGCCGAGGCCTCACGGCTTTCTACACCGAAAACCCTTGCACTCACAGTGAGCCGGTTCTTTTGTCCACCCCCTGAATGGATAGGCAGGTAGAGACTGCAAGCAAGCACTGGATGGAAGCTTGATCTGGGTAGCCAGAGTGCGTATAGGTACCGAATAAGCTACTTTTCAAGCTTAAATACCATACTTTGACGGCGCCTTTTCCAGCCACTTTAGACCGGGTCCAGCCTGGGCCAAACACGTCTGGGTGACGAGCGGTTGCTTGGGCCTCGAACTGCCGCAGACGAACGGCAGTGGCGTCGGCAGCCCGACTCGCCCGCAAAGGGGGGGAGGGGGGCCTCCCGGATCAACTCACAAAGAAGTCGAAATGATCCAGGAATGAAGCCAATTCGATCACAGCCTGGGCGGATTACCGAAGATGGGGCTGTTCTGGTGGGGGGACATACGCAGTTACATGCAGGTGTGTGTCGAGTGTGTGTGGCGTGTGTCAGCATCGAGCCGTTTCGGAACACACAGATGGATGCAGGAGTAAAGCTCCCGCAGTAGACACGAAAACCAGGCCTAGGCGTTCGTGGTGTGCCGATCCGTGTCAAGTCGGCTCTGGTTAGCGGTAAGCCGACCCCAGTTCATCCGAAAAACGGTGCGCATCGCGGACACAATTGTCCATCCATCCATCTATCCCGCTGTGTATAAGTGGCCCATTAGGGGGATCGAGTCGGCGCCCCCCACGCATCCTCTGCTAGAGGGGTGTTCTACAATGTTGTACATATGTATACTATGTACATACGAATAAATAAAGGGTCTGCCCAGCCTCTTCTTGCTTACGGCGCCGCTGGCCGGGGTTGGGTTGTCAGATAATACCTCTGTTCCAGATTCCAATACCAAGGATGATTTCGTAGTTTCCTCGAATGGCAGTGGGTTTTTGTTTGCCAGTACAGAGTCTCTTGCCGGGGCCGGTATTGTCGGCTCGTTACGGTAGCACCGCTGCCTTTTTAGACCTCCTCCCATTACTCATGGATGCGCTATGGGATCTATCGTTGCCAACCCGCCTGCCCGCACGACACCGCTCCTGCTGTACGTCAAGATGGGCAAATAGACTCACTCGGTCATCGGTGCTAAAGGAGGCGGATCAGGCCGTGGAGCAGGAACCCCCTCCTCCCACCAACCAAAAAAAAGGAAGAAAATGGAAGGGTGCTTGCGCGCGCATGAAAGGCAATGTGTGCGACAAGTGACGGCAAGATGTGCAGCAAAGCAGCTTGCTGACCTGGCGCTTGTATGTTGCCAGGCTCGATTCGACCAGCTGGTCTCGCCTCGTTGCGGTCATGCCGGGTTCCGCCGCCTTCTTGGGGCACGGAACGATATAGGCACGGTTCAGATCCATGAAGAAAGCCGAGCATCACGGCGACAGAAGAACCTTCCCCCCTCCCCATCGATCCCGTGGACCCATCCGAGCCAAGCCTTGGAAACCCTGGTGGCCCGGGAACTCTGGGGGTGGGCGCGGGGGAGGGAGGTGGGATGGAAGGGGAAGAGGCAAAAAAGACGGATGGACCCATTGACCATGGAATGGGTCTCCTGGCCTGGGGTGGGATGGAGGGTCTCCATAGCGGTACCATTGCCATCCCATCCCATCCCCATCCCATCCCATCCCACCGTCATCCCCAGCGGCTGGACGGGACGAACGCCCCAACCCCGGGCGCTGCATTCTACCTAGGTACCTACTCCGTAGTAACCTCACTCACCTTATCTCTGCTGACTATTCCTCCGTCCGATGGGGCCCTCATTAGGGCCTCTTATCTCTGGGCAAACCCGCCGCCGATTTACGGCCGTCCATGAGACAGACACTCGCTCTTCTCTTCAACCGCAGACACCATCGCCAGCCCCGTTCCGTGTACCTGACTGACCCCGGTTCCGACCTGGCCGGTTGTGCTTACACCCGCTACACACTACCGTCGACCCCATCCCTCCCCCCCCCGACACGCTTTCCCCATCCTCACGTGCTTCCCTGCTTCCCCGGATCAGGGCCGTAGGTACGCTCTACACGCGCGCCGTCGCTGCTGCTGCTGCTGCTGCTGCTGCTGGGACGTGGGGCTTTTGCCGCCGCGCCGCGCCCTCACTTACTCGCCCGCCCTCGCCCGCCTCGTGCGGCCTGCAAGTCGACCGGCTCCTACTAAGCGACCACCCCGACCGGTCGCGCTCGTCATGCAGCTGTCGCGATAGCCCGGCTCTAGAGGCGCATCTATTCCCGTATGGTCGTGCCCTGCTGCTGTTGAGCCCGCCCGCCGTCTCGCCGCGCTATGGTTGGCGCTGTCACGGCTTAGCGCGCAGACAGCAAGCACCCAACCGCACTCGCCGCACCATGCGATATTGCGACGCTTGCTCGAGCTACCATTATCTCCCGCGACCGTTTTCCCTCGCCGAATACCCGCTCCCGAGTCGCCGACACCTTGACGGGCCATACGTCGCCCCGGGATAACCATCGCGACGTCCCCTCACCATCGGCGTTTTGCGCCCCGCTATCCCGTCTGGTCCTCCAGTACCGGTCCCCCGTAACGGCTGGCACCGTCCCTCCCCAGTCGTATCGCCATCTTCTCTCTCCCCGTCCGCCGTGGTCCTGCCGAGTCCCCGCCGCCCGCTATGCAGTCGTCCAACCCGTCTTTCCTGCGGCAGCAGGAGTCCCCCACCAACTCCGGTCCCGCCCTTGCAGATCCCGCCCCGCCGGCGGGCAAGAAGAAATCGAGGCGGGGAGGCGACACGGCCAGCCAGAAGCGCCGCTGCGTGAGCACCGCCTGCATTGCTTGTCGGAAGCGCAAGAGCAAATGCGATGGCGCCATCCCGAGTTGCGCGGCTTGCGCCAGCGTCTACGGCACCGAATGTGTCTACGACCCCAATTCCGACCACCGCCGGAAGGGGGTCTACCGGGAGAAGATCGACAGCATGAAGGCCCAGAGCTCGACGCTTCAGATCCTCATCGAGGCCATCCTCAACGCCGAGGAGGAGGATGTGCCCGAGATTGTCAAGAAGATCCGCACCTGCGATAGCCTTGACCGGGTCGCCGAGTCGTTATTGAAGCAGGACTTCGCCAACATCAATTCCGACGACACCGGTGGCGTCGAGCCCGACTACGCCGTCGAGATGCCCGTCGAAGGCGAGAGAGACCTTGCGAGGAAGATGGGCGAACTGAGGCTGGAGAACGGCTCCGTGCGCTTCATAGGCGGCACCTCGCACCTCATATACTTGGCCAACCCCACGTTACCCAACCCCGAACCCGAATCCCAGGAGCTCGATTCCATGTCCGATCCCATCACCAGCTGGTCCGAAGTGACCAAAGACACGGAGCTTGTCGTCCACTTGATGAACATGTACTTCAATTGGCACTACCCCTACTTTGCGACCCTCTCCAAGAACCTCTTCTACCGGGACTTCTTCAGGGGGAAGCCCTGCAGCACGCCGACACGGATAACCCACTGCTCGTCCCTGTTGGTTAATGCCATGCTCGCTCTGGGCTGTCACTTCACCGACGTGGCCGGGGCCTACGCCGTCGCGGGCGACAGCTGGACCAAAGGAGACCACTTCTTTGCCGAATGCAAAAGACTGATTATGGAAAACGACGACTTCGAGAAGCCGCGCTTAACGACGGTCCAGGCCCTCGCTCTGATGTCGGTAAGGGAAGCGGGCTGTGGGCGCGAAGCCAAAGGCTGGGTCTATAGCGGCATGAGCTTCCGCATGGCCCAGGACCTTGGGCTGAACCTGGACATGGGCGGCATCGGCACCGAGACCGATCAGCTGGACGAGCACGAAATGGATGCCCGTCGAATCACGTTCTGGGGCTGTTTCTTGTTTGACAAGTGCTGGTCGAACTACTTGGGCCGGCTGCCGCAGATACCCAAGAACACGTACAATGTGCCCAAATACGACGTCTTCCCGGACGAAGACGCCGAGGACTGGTCTCCTTACACCGATACCGGATCCGACGAGACATCCAAACAACCGTCGCGAACACGTGCCATCGGACTGCAGCTGTCCAAGCTCTGCGAAATTAGCAGCGACCTGCTCTTGTTCTTCTATCATCCCAACCATATCGGACGGTCCAGCGGCAAGTCGGTCGAGCTGAAAAAGCTCAGCGAGCTCCACAGGCGGTTGGAAGATTGGCGTAAGGAGCTGCCCAAGGAACTGGAGCCCAGGGAAGGGCAGCTACCGAACTGCATCCTGGTACAGTGCGTGTTCCTGGATGAAGCGATACGGGTCTGCGAGGTCGCTAACGTGAATATAGCATGTTCTTCCATCTCCAGTATATTCACCTCTTCCGGCCGTTTCTTAAATACGCCCCCTCGGCCTCCCCCCTGCCGCCTCACGTGTCGCCGCGGAGGATTTGCACCGCCAACGCGGGGGCCATATCCAAGCTGATGCGGCTGTACAAGAAACACTACAATCTCCGTCAGATCTGCAACATTGCCGTCTATATGCTGCACTCGGCCTGCACGATCCACCTGCTCAATCTGCCGGAAAAGACGGCGAGGCGGGACATTACGCACGGCATCAAACACCTCGAAGAAATTGCCGAGGATTGGCTCTGCGGCAGACGCACGCTGGGTATCATCAGCGTCCTAGCCCGCAAGTGGAACTGCGATCTTCCCGAAGAAGCGGCGCACGTATTGCAGCGTACGGATGAACGATGGGGCACCTTCAATATGTCCGAGGTGCCCTCCCCCCGGTCCCATATAACGACGTCGCCTTCGCCGCCCGCTTTGGGGCCCCTGTCGCCTGCCACAGCGAAACGCGAGGTGGTGGGCGGTCACCATCACCCTAGGACGCATCATACGAGCTCAGCGCCAAGGGCTTTGGCGGGGCCGGCGATGGCCCCGGAATTAAACAACATGGCTGCGGTGCCGCCGGGTTTCCAAAGCGTGGCCGTAATGCAAAACATCAACGGCAATGGGGTGACGGCGAATCCCGTGCCGCTTGCGGTGGACGAACTCGGGATCCAAGCCTGGCGGCAACCCATGGCCAGTTATCCGCGGTCGTATGGAGCGCCGTCGTCGAACCCGGCCACTTCAAGCCAGCCATCAGGCAGCACGACCAGGAATGCGACGCCGAACTCGTCGGTGTACGCCGTGGACGGACAAGATTGGTACCTCAAGGACAGTGCCAACTGGCAATCCGGATTCGACGCATGGAATATCGGCGGCGGAGCGAATGGCAACAGCAACAGCAGCACCAACGGCCTCGGAGAAGCGCCCATGTTCATGTTTACGGGCAACACGGGCGAGGCGGGTACGGCTACCTTGCGGCGGTCTCCGCCAACTTCTACGGTGGATTACGAAAACCTCAACAGTCTGGCCAACTCGATGACGGGCTGGGAAACCCTCGCCGGACTTGACTAGAAGGCAAGGCGACGACGACGACAACGACGACGACAATGGTGAAGACGAAGAAGGCGATGGTTAGGACTGTGTTTTCGGATCGTTTTATATATTGAGTTGCTGGGAGTTAGGTGGTGGAGTAAAGAGTGCGACAATACCACGGGTAGGCGCTTGGAGTCGGTCGGTGAAGCCAAAAGGAAAAGGGGGGAACGGGGGCATGTCTCATGTCATTCATCCTTGAAGAGCAAAGATGGTCGAAATGGCACGATTGTTTGAATTACGAAGTCGTCGATGTTCTATTCGCTCACCAACTGACCACCCCTGGGACTTGTGTTCTCCGCCAGGAGCACGACTATGAAGTTCTGAACGGCCACAAATTCGCATGTGTCTGCTTACTCCAAGACTACAAGGCCGGCGAACGATGCCTCGAGATGAAGGGCGAGAAGAAGAAGAGGAGGAGGAAAGGCAATGCTGGATGTAGCACCAGGGCTCATTCGTGGCCGAAGTGAAGATGGCGGCATCCTGGTCAACTCGGCTGAATGTGTGCAAGTACGCTATAGGGGACGGTACCCGCTAGAAAACCCGGCACGCATACGTACATGCATGCATGGATATGCGGAGAAGGCTTTTACACGTCTTTCTTCCCCGGACGGCTGCCGGCAACAGGATCCAAGGCTTGTAAGGGTCACGGCCCGCGTATCGGGGGGACGCATGCCGTAGTGTCACTCGGAACCCGAAACGGGTCATAACGGAGGCCGGGCGGGTTCGTTCGCCCGAGTCAGAACCGAACCCTCTAGGCGACGCGCTTTGGGGGGCGATACCCGACGACCCGACGGCTGATCCCGGGGGTCTGCCCGTCCACAGCCGGATGAAGTAGATGATGGCATCCCGTATATAAAGTATGCATAGGTACTTACATTACTTACTTATGTACCTATGTACCTATCTAGTGGCCCCGGTTGTGCTACGTGGGGAGGCTCGCGCCTGACAAACAGAAAAAAACGCCCCATTCTCGGACCGAGCTTTGTGCGATGCGAGGGCAGGTATCAGTAGTACCAACCGGCAAGTATGTACTTACATGTGTACTACCCTGACACTCGCACAGCGGCAGCAGCCTGTCGGGGCGCCACCACGTGCGTGACATGAACCAACTCCACTCCTTCGCGATGTGCTTCCCTCTCCACCCGCCGGCGACGAAAATGGGAGCGGAAGCCTAGAGGACTGGGATGGATGCCAGAAGGCGAAAGAGTCCGAGCAAAGTCAACCCCAGCACTGGAGAGGATCGAATCTACGTATACTGACTGGCTAGGGCGTCCCCGCCTTGGCGAAACTGGGAAACCGAACCCGGACCCGACGTCGGCTGTGGCAGTTCCGCTTCGGCTGGACTGGCCGACCTACGGTTGGCATCCACACGCTGCTTGCTGCTCTCGCTTGGTCAGCCAGCACGTCAGAGCCAACTCCCCAGGCACCGCCGCCGAGACCGCTCTCTCTTTCTTATCAGCCTCCCTCGCCTCCCCTCCGCCTCTTCGCGTCCACCGACTCTTAACCCCGTGCTGTATCCGGCACACCACAACGCATGGGGGGGACGCCCGACGCTGACTGGCCCACCTTCCCCAAAGGGCAGTTGAGCCGGAAGGGATTTCCCGACAGCGGTGCTTTGGGTTCGTAGCATCCGACGGGGCGCCTTGTTGGTCGGGTAATCCCCCCTATGCGGTGTGCCCGTCGTACACGAAGGGAACGCCGCCGGCCCTGTTGCACGACGGCCTGAAAGCGAAGGGGGGGCAGGGGGGGAAAAGAGAGAGAGAGAGGGAGGGAGGGAGACGGCGCCGCGCCCCCCTCGTCCCCCCTCGAACACGGCCCGACGAGAATGACGCCCGCGACATGTGCCTGTGCCCCGGAGCCGCGACCTACGTACTACGTATACCCTGCGTGGCTGCGTGGGAACGAAGGGGCGTTAAGAAGAGTTTGGCTTTTCGAGTGGCTCGTCAACCGGCGCCCGCCCCCTTCCCCCCCCCCCTCTCCTCAGAAATAGGGCCACACCGGCTACCGGGGATAAGGGACAAGCCCTGCCTGATCGGTTCGCGGCGAGCCACTTTTGTCATCCTTTTTTCGCCCTTCGCGGTCCGCCTTCAGTTGCCCAGTCCCGAGGGGCGGTCACGGCGACCCTCCCTGCCTCCCCGCCCCACGACTTGCCTTTGGGTCCTTTTCTTTCGGCCTGGTACCCGCCCGTCGTGGCCACGACGGCGCCGGCAAAGCCAAGCCACCAAGCCTTCTTGACGCAGTCCGGGCATGGCCTTCCGGAGTTTATATCGCACACCAGCGGGAGCCGCTTGTTCCTCGCGGCATGCTCCCCTGTCCGTGTGCCTAGTTCCCCAACGCCGCATGACGCCGTGGTCCGGCCATGGGTCCTGAAGATTCGGGCTCTTGGTTGGCGGGCCTGAGTCTCCCTCCAGCCCGGCCGCAAGGAATAGTACTGGCCTGAAGATGGGTCCCGCCCTTTCGCCGGCCTGTCGGAAGCCGTTACCCACCACCCACAGATACGGACCGCCAGATTCCCCTTGGTCCTTGTGCTTCACTTTTCTTTCCCTCGCCTCCCGAGCTCCCTCGAAGGATTGGCCAACTTATGGAGACCCAGTCCTTGCTCCCTTTAGTAATGTAACTTCTTTGTGACCCAGTCCTTGCTCCCTTTAGTATAACTTCTTCATGACCCCTCCCTCTCCCCCCCCTTTCTACCGCCCGCGCCCAATCTCCATCGTATGTTTGCCAAGAGATACCACGCCTTCCCAAACCGTCTCGTCGCCGCCCTCTGATTGGACGCTGCACCACGCAAGCAGGGGAGGCCATGGCGGAATCTGCCGACATCATGGAGAAGTCGTCGTCGCCCAGGCTGGCCCCTGACAGTGCGAGAGACTTTGGCGCCGCCGCCGCCGCTGAGCAGAAAGAGAAGCCCGAGTCTCCCTCCAGCACCATCGCCGAAGGAGAGGATGGCAGCGGCAGCGACGAGAGCGCCACCACCGCCTCCTTCTCCTCCTCCTCCTCGACGTCATCCACACTACAGTCGGGAGCTCCCCCGAGGTCCACGGCGCTGGCCCGGTCCGTCTCCGAGAACCACGACGGCATCGAGACCCGCCGGGACCCCGAGATTGGCGAGCCCATCGAGGAAAAGACGACCACCACGGCCCCGGATCCGAATGACCCCAACCTCGTGACCTGGACGGGGCCCGACGACCCCGAGAACCCCAAGGCCTGGCCTTACTCGAAAAAATGGCGTGCCGTCGTCATCGTGTCCATGTTCACCTTCATGTCGCCGCTGTCGTCGTCGCTGGTGGCCCCCTCGCTCACGGCCATCGGCGAAGAGCTGGGCGTGCCGCCGGGGACCGAACAAGCCCTCATCCTCTCCATATTCGTGCTTGCCTACGCGATAGGGCCCCTCGTGTGCGTTTCCCCCCTTTTGCGTCCGCCTGCACGCCGGTGCATGAGTGTAGCTGACCCCTTCCCCCCCAACGACTTTGCAGATGGGGTCCCTTATCCGAGCTGTATGGACGCATCGTGGTCCTGCAGGTGACCAACCTGCTGTACCTCTTCTTTAACCTCGGCTGCGGTTTCGCCAAGACCAAGGCCCAAATCATCGTATTCCGCTTCTTCGCGGGCTTGGGCGGCTCCGCGCCGCTCGCCATCGGCGGCGGCGTCCTGGCCGACCTGTACACGGCCGAGGAGCGCGGCCGCGCCATGGCCATCTATTCGCTCGCACCACTGCTGGGCCCGGCGGTTGGGCCTATCGGTATGTGTATTATACATTTCACCCTCGTTCTTTTACATAAACTCCCCAGTGCTGACGCCTGTGGCAGCCGGCGCCTTCATCACCGAGAACACGACGTGGCGGTGGTCGTTCTGGGCGACGACGCTGGCCGACGCCGCGATCCAGGGGCTCGGGCTGCTGCTGCTGCGCGAGACGTACGGGCCGGTGCTGCTGGCGTGGAAGCGGCGGCGGCTGGTGCGCGAGACGGGCAACACGGCCCTGCACACGCCGTACGACGACCCGGACCGGACGGTGTGGCGGCTGGTGCGGCAGGCGGGGGCGCGGCCCTTCCGCCTCCTGGGCACGCAGGTCATCGTGCAGGTGCTGGCGCTGTACATGATGTACCTGTACGGGCTCATGTACATCGTGCTCGTCTCCTTCCCGGCCCTCTTCTCGGGCCCGCCGCCCGCCGGCTACGGCGAGGGCGTCGGCGTCGGCGGGCTCAACTACCTCTCGCTGGGGCTCGGCTTCTTCCTCGGCTCGCAGACGTGCGCGCGCCTGCAGGACCGCGTCTACGCCGCGCTCAAGCGCCGCCAGCCCGGCGGCGCCGCCCGCCCGGGGCGCCCCGAGTTCCGCGTGCCCATGATGGTGCCGGGCGCGCTGCTCGTGCCCGCCGGCCTGCTCGTCTACGGCTGGACGGCCGAGCGCAAGACGCACTGGATCGGCCCCAACGTCGGCGCCTGCCTCTTCTCCGCCGGCACCATCGTCGGCTTCCAGTGCGTCCAGACCTTCCTCGTCGACACGTACACGCGCTACGCCGCCAGCGCCGTCGGCGCCGCCACCGTCATGCGCTCCCTCGCCGGCTTCGGCTTCCCCCTCTTCGCCGACTCCCTCTACGCCCGCCTCGGCCTCGGCTGGGGCAACACCCTCCTGGCCTTTGTCGGCATCGCCGTCGGCTGGTCCGCCCCGGCCCTGCTGTGGTTCCGCGGCGAGACCCTGCGGAAGAAGAGCCCCTTCGCCGCCGGCCCCAGGTGAAATAGATCCTGCGAGCCAAATAATACAAAAATGATATCCTACCCCGCCTCCCTGGCTGGCCCATCTCTCCCACTCGTACTGTGCACGCGAAGCATATTGCGCCAAGCGCCTATCACTCTGGTAAACATCATGTAACGTGTAATGTTGAGAATTTTGGGCGCCCGATGCCAGTACACACATACATCTGTCTGTGCCCACCCAACCCCAGGACTGCTTCACAGCCCAAGGTGAGAGTAAATCGTCTATGAAGCATCTGATAAAAGCAAACCACCTTGAAACGCCAATGACCGCTGAACGTGCCCACCAAGAACCGGAATCCCCCCATCATGCTGACTTCGCAAAGTATCAGAGAAACTGGGGCACAGGGTATCTATCCGATAAAGCCCCTTGGGATGCTAACACAAGAACCGAGACTCCGTCGGAAGACAAGAGCCGTGTGATCCGAACCGACTGCTGTCCTAGCGCGACAGCTACTTGTGCATACCACTGGTGGGTCGAGGAAAAAATAAGAGATCAACACACAATCTCTCATGCCGACTCGGCGGCAGGCTCCTTGGTGTCAACCTTCTTGGCCGGGGGCGCGGCGGTAGAGTCGTCCTCGCGGGCGCGCTTGCCGTTCGACTCTCCTCCGCTAACATTGATACGGGGTGCCTGAAGCTCGCCGTTCTGCTGCACTGCCGGCGTCTCCTTGGGGGCCTCGTCGGGCTTGGCGTCCCGGCCGTCACGCCCATCACGGTGGCCACCCCGGCCCCGGCCTCCGCGGCCACCCCGACCACCACGGCCTCCGCGGCCGCCCCGCCCACCACGCCGGTCGTTGAAGCCGCTCTTCTGGTCGTTCTCTCGGCGCTTCTTCCAGTCGTTGGAATCAGCACCGTTGTTGTTTCCGCCGCGTCGCGAACCGCGGAAGTTTCCACGGTTGCCACCCCGGCCGCGAGGGCCCTGAGGGTTGATTTTGCCCTCGCGGATGTCCTTGTTCTTTGCCTCCGTGTATTCGGCCTTGGACATGATCAACAGATCATGGTCCTTCCAGGTGGGCTGGGGGTCCAGAGCCAGGAACTTCTCTGCCGTCTCCTTGTCGGCCCACTCGACAAACACGGAGCCCTTGAATCCGCCGTCCTCGCCTCGCCGGAGTCGGACAGCCCGGATCTCGCCGAAGCGGAGGAAGAAGGCCTCAATGTCGAACTGGGTCGAGGGAACCTCTTCGCCGAAGCCTTTCACATAGACACTGCGCTCCTCTGTCTTGTTGTTCCGCGTCGGGTCGAATGGCTTTTGGCGACGAACGGTCTCCTTGCCCTCCTCGCCCTCGATGGTCAGGAACTTGCTGTCCTTGAGGGCCGCGACAACCGCCTCATAAGGCTTGAAGCGGCGCATGCGGCCGAATGAGCAAATAGTCGTCAGAGGAACAGGCTTGTTCTCAGCGCCGCCCGTCAGCTCAGACATGAACTTGTCGGAAGGCAAGTTGCTGTCGCCAAAGTAGAAGTGCACCTGGACGGCAAAGAGTCAGCATGCGATCAGCTCGCAATCGTTGGCTGGATGGTAGCTACCTGGGTGCGGATCAGCTCAGGATCGGAAGATTCGCCAAGAGCCATAGGATCGAATCGGTTCTTCTTGGTCTTGTCGTCTGTAATGCCCAAGTCACGGCGGACGCGCAGCATGTTCTTGGGAGGGTTTCGGGTCGAAGGCTTCTCGGATGCCTCCTTGGTTTCGCTGCCCTCAGCAGGGTCCTCCTTGGCAGGCGCCTCCTCGGCGGGCTTGTCTGCGGCTTCCTCAACCACATCCATAGCATCGTCCGTGGCAGCTGCGGTGGGCTCTGCAACGGCCTCGGCGGTCGGGGCTTCGTTCTGGACCTCGGGGGTTTCGTTGGGAACGGCAACGACGCCGTTCTCAACGGGCTTGGTCTCCTGGTCGGCCATGGCAGCGGGACTGGGAAAATGATATGGACTGCGATTGTGTGTCAGTGAAGAGGCCGAATGTATCGGAGCCAGAGCTGGCTAGGGCCTTCTTCAGAACAGCGCCGCCGGGGGGTTCGGTGAAGTGAGTCACGCGACAATAGACGACTAATGCCGGGAGTCGGGACTGGTGGGATGTGGGTGGCGGGAGGAAGCGAAGGCGATGGCGAAGTGGGATGACAAGACGTAGTGTATGTAATTCGCAGCAGGGAAGGTGCAAGTGCAGGAGTAATAACCCAGGGGAATGGAGATGCGTCAAAGCGAGTATCGAGGGACTTGGGGACCTGTTCGCCGAGTGTTTGTGGAAAATCCCCAGCCTCTCGTCAAGCTCTGCAGCTGACCGTGGACGACGCGGGTCAGGGCAACGCGGGACACTGCCGACGGGAATGGCGGCGCAATCAAGAGTGCGGAATGAACCCAATCAGACTTACTGGAGAGTGTGGTTGCTCGCGACAATAGGATAATATGTTGTAGAGGTGGAGGGTGTCAAGCCTGGAGTGTTTGTTGCGAGAGCTACCTCTTCTGGTTCCGTCGCAAAACAAAAATATTGTAGGTAAATAACTGACAAGAGGCAGGGCCAGTAAGTATGTAAGTAGTGGTGCAGCTTTGCGACCGACACCTCCCCCAAAAAATGCAGCTTTCCTAACTCGAGGCTAAAAAAAAAAAATAACTGCCTCTGCGCCTCTACGCCACTAACGCTATCAAACTCCCTCGAATACCACCAATTGAAGGGTTTTCCAGCCAGACCGCCCCACATAGAATGGAGACTGGGAAGAACCTTTCTCCTCCGGTCCCCAAGTGCCCAAAGTACCAGCTACGCCTGCGTCACATGCGTGTACGGCGCTTACAGCGTATCCGTACCTCGCGACCCCACAAGACCCTTGAATTCAGGGAAACGGGGATGTACCCGTTCGTACCTACCTAACGCCCGGAGCACCCATGTACCTAAGTACTCATGGGGAGTCGAAGTGAGGGTGCTACCGTGAGTATTGAAGTTGGACGGTAGGTGAGCTAAGTGGTGGAGGGATACACGCTAGGGGCCCGTCTCTCGCTTTGGGCTCTGCGCAACGTACCGAAGTAGCGACCATAGGGAGAGGGTTCACTCGCCACTTCCCCAGGATCCATTGAGCGTCTATCGAATGCATTCATCGGAGAACCTGCCGAAGCAGGGCTGCTTGCCTTTTCCGGATTCACCACCATGTAAGATAATCCATTCCCCAAAATGCCCGTAACAGAGCCGGCAGCCAATATATGCTCGAGTTATATCGGATATCTGTCGATCTTTGGCCAAAGGCGGGAGCCCCTCGCTGCCGCTGCCGCGGGTGCCAGTTCCCAGTAGGGCGATCAGAAAGGCTTGTCTCTCTCTGCGGAGGACCTTTCCAAGCTATCATCCATCATTGGTATCCATATCCGCTATGCGAGGCACCCCTCTGCCCCTGGGGCCCGCAGGGTTGCCACGCATTCGCCAAGAAATGCAGGAGTGAAATGGGTTTGCATAGGAAATGGAGAAGCCACCTCGAACTCGGAATCCCCATCTTGTGGTGGCCTCGTCATTTTTCTGGGTGTGAGATGCATGTTCCAGGATTATCGATGAGGGGCCATCTCCTCCTTATGACCTTTCCCACATGCTACTATTGCTGTTCATGGACAGGTCCGGGCCTTGTCGTAAAAGACACAACTCATAGCTCGGAGGCGTCGACATCCTCCTCCTCCCCGTCGTCTGGGCCCTGCATAATCTGGTCCATTAGGTTACTGCTGCGCCCGCCTTTGCCGCTCCGTCTCTGTCCCTTCTGGTATGCCTCCGTCTCCGTAACGGCTTTCTCGCCCACAAAGTGACTCCCGTCCCATGCAGCTTGACATTTGGGGCAGGTTTGATCCCTCCTGGCCCGCCAGAAGCCGTCCAGGCAGATCTCGTGCAGGCGAATGTTGCAGTCGCGGTTCGCGCACCGCTGCCCCTTGGTGACGATCTCCTTGCACGCCTCGCAGAACTTCACGCGCTGCCAGCTGTCGTCCTCGTCGCCATCCAGGTCGTTGTAGCTGTCCAGGAGCCACTGCCGCAGCTCCATCAGGGCTCGCGGGCTCAGGCTGTACAGCCCGGAGTCGCTTCGCTCGAACCAGCCCTCGTCTACCATGCTCTGCATCATGGCTTCGGCCTCGGTGGACTTGAGACCCTTCAGTTGGGACTGTGCTTGGCTGTCGCCGTCCTCCACGGCTTCGTCGTTGGCGGGCCGCGGGGCCCGGGATAGCTTGTTGGCCTGCAGGGAGTCGAGGGCCATGACCTCCATGCGCGGCGTGTTGTACTTCTCGAACATGGCGTCGATCACGCGCTTTACAAAGGCGATCTCTTCCGCCGAATGCAACGTCGCCAATTGCGTCATGGCGTCCGAAGTAGTGTTCACGATAGCATACACGCGCTCTTTCCGCACCTGGTGCATGGTGCTGCGCACCTCATAGTCGAACTGGGCGAGGGCGGCTTGGGAGGCAGAGACGTAGGACTGGAGGTCTTCCTGGGTCACCTCGTTGGCCTCGGTGGGCTCACCCCGGGCGGTGAAGATGGCGGCAAGAATGGGCTGCGCTTGTCGGAGCGTCAGGGTTCCGTGGGCCATGAAGGCTTGAAGGAATGCCCGGTTGCTATCGTCATACTGGCCCCGTATTCCTTCGTCGCCGTTCATGATGTGTAAGCCTGCCGGCGGGCGGGCGGAGATCTCTCTGGGGTTTGGCCGGGTCTTAGGACGCTGCCATGAATGGCATCAAGATGACGGCGTGCCGTTGCGAGGGGCTGCAGGATGAACGACCAGACGCAATATCTTGATTGTTGCGCTACGGGTGATCAATGGCAGTGTTTCTGCTGCTGCTAAGATGCCGCCGTATGGCATTGAAGTTTGTTGCTGTTGGGGGTGTTGCGGCAGGTTGACCTTAGGATATCCGATGGCAATGTAATATTATTCGGTATCGATGCGACACCCCATACATAGCCTTTTCGCCGTCGCGGCTCCGAGGTACATAACGGACGAACGCGTCGGGTTCGGGGGCGAGACGCGTTAATTGCGATGTAGGCAAGAGGTAGGTACATAAGTACCTCCTAGCCTAGGTACTTACTTACTTACATAAGTAGTCTCGGCTCAGCCTCAAATGGAGGGGCAGTGTGGCTGTGAAGTGAAACTCGGATCCAGTGCCGGCTTGGTGGGGATCTAAGAGGGACTCGACCCCGGCTTGTGTGCTGCCACGCAAGCCTCGATCACAAAGACCCCGGCAACGGCCAGCCAGCCAGGCATAGCCGCCCGAGCTCCCTCCCATGGGAGGCCAGGATATGGAAGCTCTCGCCACATGACGCCCTCGGAAGGCCTCCCAACGTCTGCTGTGGCCGGGAAGGGGGGCGCCTATTGTTCGCTTTCATGCGTAGCCGTGACTGGGCAGAAGCTCAAGAACTGAAACAAGCCTGAAGTGTACATGTGTATTTATTTAAGAAGCCCCCTTCTCTGCTCTCTGGTCAGGCCTTTTCAACACACATCTAATCCAAGCTCCCCCCCTTCCTACCCCCGATTGATTTGTCGCCCAGCAGAACTGCCCTAGTAACAAGCGTATTGCACGCGCGCGGCAGCTCTCTCCCGGCGCCCACTCGCGCCTTACGTCACCGCCTCGGGCAGCCCAGCCGCACCGCAACCCGCCCAGGATGCTCGAATACTTCGCCTACAAGAAGGTGAAGAAGCACCGCGCCGAAAAGGCCGACAAGCAGCGCCTGGAGAGCGCCAAGGAAGAAGCCCGACTGGCGACGGCCTCGGAGCCCCCCTCGCCCCAGCTCGTGTCGGAGCCCCCCGGCACGCGGCTGCTGCGCGAGGAGGACCAGCGGTACCTGGAGCGCCTGACGGCGCCGGACCCCGACGTCCACGCCCGCCTGGACGTGGACGGGGCCCGGCCGCCGCTCCCGCCGCGCATCAAGACGCCCACCTACGAGTGGGACAGCGACACCGAGAGCTTCGTGAGCACCACCAAGGATGCCAAGGCCAAGCCGCCCGTGGCCAAAACCGCCACCGAACCCGCCCCGGCCGACGCGGCCGCGAAGCCGAAGCGCTTCGCCTACGTCACCGGCCTGGGCCGCAGCCTCTCGCAGCGCGTCAGGGCGAGCACCGCCAACAGCGGCCTCAAGCCCGTCGCCGCTCCCGTCACCGAGCGCGAGCTGGAGCGCGAGGAGACCGAGATCAGCCGCGTCCTCAACGACCTGAACCTCTCGGCCCAGAACAACAAGGTCTTCAGCCTATCCGAGGACTCGGCCGAAATGGTGCGCAAGTTCACCCTCGTCTTCAAGGACCTCGTGAATGGCGTGCCGACGGCCTACAACGACCTCGTCACCCTGCTGGAAGACCGCGACGGCGTCCTGGCCCGTAACTACGAGAAGCTACCCGGTCCGCTCAAGAAGCTGGTCACGACCCTGCCCGAGAAGCTGACGGGCAGTCTGGCCCCCGAACTGCTGGCCGTGGCCGCCGAGTCCCAGGGCATGAACTCGGAGCAGGCGAAAAGAAGCGGCCTCAAGGACGGTGGCCTGAAGGATGCCGCCAAGAGCTTCCTGACGCCCAAGAGTCTGCAGGACCTAGTGACCAAGCCCGGCGCCGTGGTCGGGCTGCTGAAGAGCATCGTGGGCGCGCTCAAGACGCGGTGGCCCGCCTTCATGGGCACCAACGTGCTCTGGAGCGTCGCACTATTCCGTAAGTCCTGGGCACTCCCCGTACTGCGCTTCGTTCCCCGCGCTGACATTCTCCATAGTGCTCCTTTCCGCCCTCTGGTACTGCCATAAGCGTGGTCGCGAGACCCGCCTCGAACGCGAGGCGACGGCGCGGGGCGAGAACGACACCCTCGATGGCGCGTCGCGCATCGAGGAGCTCCCCGACGACCCCCAACTGCCCGCCCCAAAACCCCGACGCACCCACACGGCGACAGCGCTGCCGGCTCCGACAGACGAGGCGAGCAAGCGATTCAAGCGGACTTACACCAGCCCGGCGTCGTCGTCCAAGCAGAAGAGCAAGAGTCACAAGTGATGGCTTAGGGGGTTAATGATTGCACGACGAGAGATGATACCCACGTCCCTACTTAAGATTGCCTGGTTTTGGTTTGGGCATGTACGGCGTTACGACGGAATGCAATAATTGGAGTCCTTCGCGTTTCCTCGAGAGTTGACCATGGATCTAAGCGAGCCTCTGATATGCAAAGAAACTACAGAATCGATTTCCCCCCTTGCGCATTGCGTACGCTAATTTGCCGGCTTCGAATTAGTCCCTAGTAACGGTGTTGCCCATTGACATGATGGGTATAGTCAGGCAGCTCGGTGAACTGCGGCCTTTGACGGTCAAGCGGGGATGTGCCTTATGGCATTGGGTCCCAGATGATTATTTAAAGAGGTACTGAGAGAAGTTGTCACAGTAGTAGTCTGCAAGTAAAATGTGCAAATCTTCCGACTTCCGTACCTCAATATCAAAGTGATGGTGGGGCCTGGAGTACAGAGCTCCCAATGGTGGAAGGCGGCAGGTACAACCATTGGATCCCCATACCGATTGTACCTACCCTAGCTCCCCTAGCACCTTCCCAGGTACCCTGGCCGCTAAACTGGGGGGGCTGTTTCTAAGTAGTAATCCCAGCTGTCGCGTCCAGTCGCGGCGTTCTATTGACCATCGTTGACTTCTCTTCTCCCAGTCCCAGTCCTGTCGCCGTTGCAAACGGTGCCAGGCTGCCCCTGTGTGGTCAATACTGTACGATACCATTGGACTCAGGCATTTATACGTGTTTACTTTACCATGGCGACCAAAGAAGAATCCCCGCGGAAAGAGACGCCGCCCCGGGCCTCGAGTCCTGCGGTCGCCTCGTCATTGCCGCAGAAACGAGCCTTCGAGGACGATCATCTGCCCGCCGTTTCTTCGCCTCTCAACCCCAATCCCGACGTCAAACCCCCCAAGAACCAGTCGCAGGACGATTTATCAGCCATGGGCCAGGGAAAGCGCACCAAGAAGGAGACGCTCAAGAAGCGTGAGTCCAAAGGCGTCGCCATCGCTGGTCCCGACAGCCCCAGCGCCAGAAGCACGCCCGACCCCAAACTTAAGGAGATACCGCTGCCGCCTCTGCCGCCTCCGCCGTCGCAAAGCGACGTCTCTCCGTTGCGATACAAGCTAGCGCCGCCAAAACCGACCGACTTCGAGCCAGCGCGCGGGCCCGTCTTTACCCATCATCATGACGTTCCCGCGCCCGACGGATCTACCATCCAGTTCCACGAGACCTCAGAGCATGTGTACAACAAGAAGAACTACCACTACCTCCACTGCATAGCCGACCCGGCATTTCCATCCTCCTTCTACTACCGGCAGACGGAGCCCGAGCCGTACGGCGCCCACATAAGCTTCGAGGATGCGGCCACCCACATGTACCTGGACCGGTCCGGGTGCCATATCACGACTGACAAGGGCTTCCGGATGGCGCGAGCCAACGTCGCCGTACGGCAGGGTCGGTGGTACTGGGAATGCAAGATCACGCGTGGCACGGTGCAAGGTTCCGAGGGAGCAAAGCCCGAGTCGCATGGCCACGTGCGCATGGGGTTCGCCCGGCGCGAGGCTTCTCTCGACGCCCCCGTCGGCTTTGATGCCTACAGCTACGGAATCAGGGACGTCGAGGGCCAGAAAGTGCACATGTCCCGACCCAAGGACTTCTTCCCGCCGGGGGAAGACATCAGAGAGGGCGACGTCATCGGCCTGGAAATCCAGCTGCCCTCCGAGAGCCTGCACCGAAAGATCGTCCAAGGACAATTCAATCCGGCCGTCGACCTGCTGTGCGATGAAGGCCCCAGCGTCGAAGGCCCGAATATTGTACGAGATCGGATACCCATCCGCTTCAAGGCTCACATATACTTTGAAAAGATCGACTACCATATGACTAAGGAGCTTGAGGATCTGATGAATCCTTCGGGAGTCGTCACTGCTAAGACACTTGAGGCACCCAATCCGGTCCACAGAGTGCCCGCGTTGCGCACCCTGCCCAAGTCGTGCATCAGGATCTACAAGAACGGCGTGTTGATGGGCACACCTTTCACGGACCTGCTAGCATTTCTTCCACCCGCCTCCAAACCACAGGCCCAAGTTGGTGCGCGGGAAGGTATGGACGACGGCATGCTCGGGTACTACCCCGCCATCAGCGTATTCCGCGGCGGCGCCGCCGAAGTGAATTTTGGTCCCGATTTCTGGTATCCGCCGCCGAAATACGGCGAATTCTCCAACACAGGCGACGGTGCGGCACAGGAGGCAGGGAAGAGTAGCCAAGATGACATGACAAAGAGCGAAGACGCCGAGATGACGGGCATCGAGACCGATACCGTGACGGTAGCCCCCGCGGGCGTAGACCAAGAAGGACACGGATCAAAGGAGGAAATTCGACCGATTGCGGAGCGATACGACCAGCAGATCGTCGAGGACATCGTGGCAGATATCGTCGATGAGGTCGACTTCTGGATGCAGGACGGCGGGCGCGTTATTGATCGTACCGGCGGCCGGGACGAGAAAGCCGACGTCACGGTGAGCATGGCGCCAGGACAGGCCGAGATTAAGGAATTGGTACAGGATGACTAGGCTTTGCCCCTTGGGCTACTTGTGGTATATTTCTAGAGATGGAGACACGAGGGGGAAGCTTGGGCCCGACTGCCTGGTTGACGAGTCCGACCTACATAGCACCTATCGCCACGCAGTCCCCACGGTCGATCACGAATGACTTACGAACGGCCTTCACCCATGGAGGCATTCCACAGCGCTAGCTACTTACAAAAGCTGTACATGTATAGAGCTACTCCTAGAGTAAGTGCGTTCCAAGCCAGGTATCGCCACAACGACTCAAAGGGATGCCACTGGCAACGCCTACTATGTACCTTCTACAAGTCCAAAAACTGCATCTGTTGGTGCTTCAATTACCATGGAAATTATCGTCTTCCTCCCAGTCATGCGGCGTTGTATAACATCATATTAAAGATAGAAAGTGGATATGGGACACGGAACAGGACCCGCCCTCTTCCGTTTCGGTTGCAGGACAATGAAGTATCTATCTCCCATACCAAATACGGCTGGGAGACGGAGGAACCGGGGGCGCATGCCACGATTTTGTCCTTTTCCGGGGGTTGCGGCTTTGGGGGGGCAGTGCGGTGAGGGGGACAGACACCCAGGAGAAATGCAAACGTTAGGGTCATGTTTCATACACACATCCAGTTCATACATGATTTATATAAAACAGCGGGCAACTTCCGGGTTGCCACGAAGAAGTGAATACGAGCCTTGGGTCTCTCCGCGCCCCGGCATATTGGTGTGGGAGGCCTGCTTCTCCCATCCTTCCTGTTCCCGACACGACTTGGGGAGGATACAGTCGATGACGCGATTGTACGCGCATCACGACGGCGCTCAGAAGAACCGGCCCAAGCGGCTCCTCTTGATCTGGTCGTGCACCGAGGCGCTTCGCGGTGCGGCCGGCATCCTCTGCTCCGGGACCGGCTCGCGGACTTGGAGCTTGGCCCCCTGGTTGGGCGGCCCCTGGAATTTCCCGGCGCCGCAGGCGTCGACGATGCCCTGGCACTTGCCCTCCCAGACCTCGCAGTTCTTGCTGCCCGTGGGGGGCGCGGACCCGTAGCACGCGTCGGCCTGGGCCCAGCAGTTCTCGGAGGACGCCCAGCAGCCGGCCTCGGTCGAGTAGCTGGGCACCTCGACGCCGCACCAGTTGGCGTTCAGGAGCAGGCAGTTGTCCGGCACGAGCTCCGCGGCGGCCACGCGGCCGACCTCCGCCGCCGGGGCGAGGGCCACCTTGGCCGCCGCCGGGGACGGCCCGTCGGCGGCGGCGGCGGCGGCGGCGGTCGGGGCGAATACCTTGGGGCCCGGCATCGGGTACGGCCACCGGGGCTGGTAGATGTTGAAGCTCACGCTCGGGTCGCCGGCCCGGACGTAGCCGGGGATGGCGACGCCGTACTCGGCCGGGACGTGCAGGGCGCCCGAGGCGGCCCCCCGCAGGCGGACCTGGGCGCAGCCCGTGTAGAACTGGGGGTCGCCCTTGTCGGCCTCGTGGAGGGCGAGCAGCTCGGGCCGGAACAGGTAGGAGCCTGCGGGGAGGCCCGCGGGCACCCGGACGGACAGGAGGCCGTTGTTGGCGATCAGCTTCTCGGTGCACCACCGGCCGGCCGCCTCGTCGTAGCCCTCCTCCCAGATCTTGAACCAGCCCGGGCCGGCCGCCGAGTTGTTGCTGCTGCTGCTGCTGCTGCTGCTGCTGCTGCTGCTGCTGCTACCGTCGAGCTGCTTGGCGTAGACGGCGCAGGGGCCCTTGTGGGAGCTATCGATGGCGCCGGGCTGGGCCCCGTCGGGGTACTCGCGCCACTCGAAACTGAGCGTCGAGCCGGCGTCGGCTGGACACTCGTACTTGACCGCCTGGAGCCCGTCCTTGCCTGTATGCGCGAGCCGGGTTAGTCGCGGGAGGAACCGGGAGTCACGAGAGAGAGGGGGTTGAGTGCGCGTACCACACGCCATGTCGTCGCTCGACAGGCTAGCGATGGGATCGGTGCTATGGGCTCCGTCCATGTTCATCCGAACGCAAGTGCCATCGCCCTGCGACTTGCCGTCGACGTACAGAGTCGAGAATAGACTGTGGGCGTTGGCCAAAGCCAAGCCGGAAAGAAGAGGGAATGTGGACTTCATGTTGGAGACGATCGGGAAGAGGCAACAACAATTTTGGGAACGCAGGAAAAGACGGGCTTGCCGGCGCCTAGAGAGAGAGAGCGACGAGTGTTGCGAAAGGAACGAAACCGAAGGAGTGACTGAAGAAAGGAGTGACGGAGAGGGGATGCGTGATATCTCTCGAGGTTAGACCTGCAGAAACCAGTCTGTATTTGTAGGGCGGAAAGAGGGCGTGGGAAGAACCTATACACGGATATCAAGGGCGAAGGAATGTTGCCCTGGTCAAGGTGGGAACGGGGGTTAGTATCAAAGAGAGAGTCAAACCGACACGAGTGCCTGGTTGTAAGGGAGCGAAATAAAAAATGATATCCGAAAAGAGCAGGGCCCTGCTGCTGGGCTTATATTATGACGGGAAACGGGTTGTTGGTTCCCACGGGCAGCCGGCGCAAGGGAGGAGGAGACATGACAGACAACAGCTTCATGCTGCGCTCGCCCGCCCCCCTCCTTAGCACGGCCGGAGTATAGGCAAGGCCCGCATCCCCCCACGGGCAGCCACCCGGCCGAAAAGCAAGTAAATACCCCCCGGGGATGACGGTGGCGACACCAGCGCTCGTGGTTTCGGTTGGTTGCTCACCGGAGGCAGAAGGACTGCGCGGGTGCGAGAGGGTGGGCGGGCACCAATAATAGAACGGGCTGTTATGTACTTGGACATAGGGGGATGTATGTAAGAGAGAGAGGGGGGGATATATACAGAGAGAGCGAGAGCTATGCAGCAGCCCCTTGTTGGTACATGGGACGATGGGCTTGGATGGGATCCAACGGAGGATGTTGCATAGAGAGGATCGAGGTCTGTCATCAGAGCCCCCAAACGGCCCCCCCCCCCCCCCCCTTCCTTTTTTTTTTCAACTCGCCTCCCCTACAACCTCACCGGGACCTGATGGAGAGTGAGAGGTATACTCTCTACTCATATCCGTCTCGGGGTGAGCGATGCATAAAACGCGCTGTCCCTTACTGTTGTTGTTCTGTCCGCGAGGGTCCGTTTGCCATGGGATGCATCTCGGGGGGGGGGGGGGCCTCGCAGACGGGCCGGGCGGTTAGCGGTTCATTTCCCTCCATTGGTGCGACTGTCGGCGGGGCGCATTGTGCAACGGGTTGTTTGCTCGACCCCCCCCCAGACAGCCCAGCCCTAGGAGGCATCCCATCCATCTAGGCTATTAGACGGGCCCGAAAGGGGGGAGGGAAAGGGAAAGGGAAAGGCGCTTATAGAGAGGGCCCGCGGCGCCTGTTTCGAAACACCCGAAGGAAACCCTACGCACTGCTTTCGTCCGATCGGATCTGTCAGATTCAATCTGCCGCCCCCCCCCCCCCCCCCCCCCCCCGGGCTGCCCGTTTCAAGCTGACAGCCGATGCTGTCGGATCCGCCCTTGGTTGCTTCTCTACTTATAACCATCGACCCGGGGGAAAAGAGAGCCGGGCTCTCCCTCGCCCTTCCAGCCGAACCCAGTCGGTTGGTCAGTCGAGCCCCCCAGCCCTGCGTGATCCGAGCTCTCAGCCGACAAGGGGGGGGAAGGGAGCTCCGAGCAGTTATAGAACGCACTATAACCGAGACTCGGCGCGTGTCGATCGATTCGCTACTGCGCGCCCTTGGCTGCGCGTAGATACTTTACATTACGTAGGTACTACATTACTTACGTTAGGTACGTACCTAGAGAGTGTTGTGACCCAGGGGCTGCCTGCAGCGAATACGCCCCCCCTACATCGCGGGACTGGACGAGCCGCCGGCCTTCCGACTGGGCGCTGCAGCTGAGCAGCAAAACAAGCATATCTCGCCACCGAGGCGCCGCCGAAGAGGGGTTGGTCGGAATGTGCCCTCGTCCTTCGTCTTTGCCAGTGCCAAAAAAAAAAAAAAAGGAAAGGAAAGAAAAGACAGAAAGAAAGAAAGGGTGGGTGCACGCTCGGGCCCGGTACTGACTGGCCTGGGGTTGCCAGGACGGCTTTACCCCACACCCCGTCGCGAAGCCGAAGCCGATATAAATGTTCAAGAGAGGAGAATTGGTTCTGAGCATTGCGGACGTGACGCCCAGGACCGCCCGTCATGACTGGCTGCTATCCATCCAAGCTAGGTCAAGACGACTTCCGACTCCTCGAATTGGCACCGGAACCGGGCCACCTGAATTCCCATCGCTCCATGCAAATGTCGGTCCCCGAGGATTTTATTACACTTGTTGTTGGTCTTTTTTTTTTTGGTACAATCATATGATACATTGTTGAGGTCTCGTGAACATCGTGTCGGGTATATTTAGTCCTGGTTGTTGATCTTGGCCAGGATCCTGCGGGGGAGGGGGCGTGTGTTAGCCACCGTTCGGGAACCACCTGAACGACGTTGCGCGCCGCTGGGTTTGTGACTTACTCGCTGTCGCGGAAGAGGTGGTACTCCTCCTCGCCGACCTTGACGGGCGAGCCACCGTACTGGAGGAACCGGGCGGTTAGCAATGCGCGTCTGCGGGCCTGCGACGCCATATGGGGGGAGGCGGGGGGCGTGAGTAGAGAGGCAACTCACCTGGGGAATCAGCACGCGGTCGCCCTGCGCAACGCCCATGGGCATGCGCTTTCCATCCTTGTCCAGGGCGCCGGGGCCGACGGCGAGAACCTTGGCCTCGTTGAGCTCCTTGACGCTCGACTCGGGCAGGAAGATGCCGCTGGCCGTCTTGCTCTCGGCCTTGACCCGCTGGATCAGCACGCGGTCCAGCAGAGGGACGAGGTTCTTGATCGATCGCATAGCAGTGGCCTGGGGAAGCTTTCGTCAGTCCGGTTGCTCACGGCTCGGCACGTCTTCCGCGGGTCCGCTGCAGAAGCCAGCAGTGAGGCCCGAAGAGCGGGGGAGGCGGGATACGGGCAGCGCAGAGGTTCCTACTCACCATTTTGGACGAATTAGGGGCGGAAGGCGACGGGGAATCGGTATATAGAAAAAACGGATGGAAGGTGAGGAAGAGAAGCCGAAGACTACTTGGGGGCTCGGGGGAAAGGTGAGGCTATCGCGATTTGTACTGGGGCAGAGAAAGCTCTCGAAGGTCGAAGGAGCAAGGATCTCTCACTTTTTCTGTCGGCTAACAATTTCGCCGACGAGTTGGCCCAAGCTTTCCGACCGGCCTGGCCCGGCAATGGCCCTGCGATCTTGGTTGCGGCACCACCTGCACTGACATTGAACCTAGAGACGCCATCCAAGACCATGTATATGTACACATCATCCATCCATACATCCAATGTATTACCAACGTAGGTGGTACTCAGTCCAACCGCTCCAATTCTTCCTACCGGCTTCTAGATGTGGCGGAGATCCCATCTACCAACCGTAATCAAGGCGGTGCCTCAAGTTACTGCCGTGGCCATCCGTTATAGCCGTTGCTACCGTTTATCTGGAACCTAAGTACGCTACCGACGGATGTGGCTACAAACGTCTCCACCATCGAGCAAACCCGAATTGGAGGTACATAAGTATCTAAGTCACCCGCAACATCCCATATGCCCTCAAGCAAGCAAGAGGTACTTATTATATACACGCAATGGCGCACTACAGTGTGTGATATACATCGTAAAATCTATTGGCTGGAGGAACCAGGACAGCGTCTAGTCTTGCGAGCCAGTCTGCCGCCGCGGCGGCCCCGTCACCCTTCTGCCGCCGCTCCTATGATGATGACAATGTCATATGTAGTCTCCCATGGTCTATACCGCTGTATCCCGCTGGTCATTGTAAGAAAGACGCATGGCTCCACCCAACGCCTGCGTGAAGCAAAAGATACCCAACTTCCTGCAGCCAAATTACAATATCGTAACGCAAGTCCCCGCTTGACCCTCTGTATAAGTAGTGTTGCCTATCCCAAGTGGGAACGAGAATCCAATTGCTCCCTCCGCGAGACGCCTGTGCCCCGACTTGATCCCCGGCAAGGCGCTTGTCATTTTGCTCTCAGCTGCTTTCAGCAACACTCGACCTACTTGCTGGGCGCAGGAGGCTCGAGGATGTGTGTGTGGTCCTCGGCGTTGATCACCTGACCGGGCGCGATCTGTCTGCAGATGACCGTATCCGACACCCAGGGCTCCTCGAGGATATCCGACATCTTGGCTCGTTCTCGCGGGTTGATCGCCAGCATCCGCCCTATGATGTGTCGACTCTCCCTCGGGAGCAGCCTTAGCAAGCGCCAGGGACCTCGGATGACTTCTTTCTGGCCTTGAGCACCCTGGCTCGCCGAGCTTGCCGCGGCCGAAGTCGTTGCCGGCGCGTCAGGCTTTTCCGGCTTTTCGGGTTTATCGGATTTCTCGGACGGGCTCGGTTTCTGTTGTTCTTGTTGGCCCTGCTTATCATCCCCCTTCTCTTTCTCCTTCTCCTTCTCCTTCTCTGACTCAGAGGCCTGCTGTGGCGCCTTTTCTGCCTCGCCCGTGGTTCGCGGGGCGGGGAGTATGAGCTTCTTGGGATCGTGCCCGGGCGTGGGCTCCGAAGCAAAGAGTTTGTAGCTGTTGTCTGACATGCGAGGCACCTTCCATGGAAACCTCCGCAGCGACATGCAGCAGAAGATGATGGCCAGCGACCAAATATCCACAGCCTGGGGGTCGTATTTGCGCTCCTCGTAGACCTCAGGGGCGAGATAGGGGTCGGAACCCACGATACCTGATCCGTATTAGTTGAAACCGGGCAGCCAAAGGAAATGGACTTCGGGCTTACCTGATGCCGGCACTATGCCGCTCTCAAAGGGGTAGCTGAAAACGTGGGCGCTGCCGAAGTCGATGATTTTTATAATGCCGTGCTCGCTGACCACCACATTATCCAGCTTCAGATCACGGTGCGCAAGGCCCATGCTGTGCAGGTAGGTGACACCGCTGAGGATCTGGAGGAAGCAACAAGTAATCTCCTGCTTCGA
Organism: Nigrospora osmanthi; assembly: GCA_029489945.1. Classification (NCBI taxonomy): domain Eukaryota; kingdom Fungi; phylum Ascomycota; class Sordariomycetes; order Amphisphaeriales; family Apiosporaceae; genus Nigrospora; species Nigrospora osmanthi. The sequence goes on from CP120505.1 coordinate 1,558,020, forward strand.
CATCTTGCCTGTCATGACTATGGCAAACAAGTCGTAGGGAGCGTATTCCATCACCTCGTACCACTTCCCCTTTTCTTGGACAATGTCCAAAGTTTCGATGATGTTGCCGTGGTGCAGAGCGGATCCGACGCAGAATTCAGCCGTGAGCTTTTTGACATATTCCTTTTCACTCTCGTACGTATGACGAGGCCGGAATTCCTTAACGGCAAAGACAGTGTTGTCTTCATTGCGCCTCATGAGTTTGACGGAACCGCCTGCACCCGAGCCCAGAACTTTGCCAATCTTGCCGTATTTGGATGTCAAACCGTGGTCCTCGGCAAAGGGAACCTGATAAGCGGATGCTCTCGAGGACGATGCCGCTAGCTTCGAGCCACCAGGCGAGGCTGTCTTCTTGATGCTCTTGCTGCTTCCTCCGACCTTGAAGAACCTTCGGAGATCTGTCATGGATGAATGTCGACTGTGTGAGGTAGATTCGGTACCGGTATGTTGGAGATCATGGTTGCTCTTGTTCAGCACACCCAACAGTCCCGAATGCCGCTTCTCGCTCTTCTCGGTCTTGTGAAGGCTGGTGGTCGAGGAACCCGGAGACGCTCGACCCTTCTTGCGGCTGAAGACAAATCGTTGGTCGATATGCCCGGCATTTTTCGACTGGGGTGCCCGCTTGTTCGCAGCGTAGGGGTCGTTGACATCGCCAGCAGGGGTGAAAGGCCGCGAGTAGAATTGACTAGCGCTCAGCCTCGAAGGACTCGATTCCCGGGACCCGGGGACCGATCCGGCTCCCGAAGGCCCAACGGAGAACATGCCTCTGCGGTGTGCACCGGCCCCGCGCTCTTGCTCGCCCGACACAGGTCGCTGGCGCGAGATGGGCTCTTCCGATCTTGGGCGGTGCGGGAGCGGGATTCGAGGCGACACGGGCGCTGAGCCTCCCTGGCCGCTAGCCTGCGGTGTAATAGCTTGCGGAGAATCGAAGGCCCCTTCGTTCGCATGTCCCGGCTTGAGGCCTCGGCTTCCGGAAGGCTCGGGGCCGCTGGTACCGGCAGGTGTCAAAGGAGGTGACGCAATCTCCGGTCGAGGGCTCATGGCTGGCGACTGGCGCCCGACCGGGCTATGCGTATGCGTATGTTGCGGAGTGGCACTCGGCGAGTCTTCGTGCGAGGGAACCTGTCACGCACGGTCAGCCGACTACGTCATACATGGCCAGGAACACCCCGAGGAGAGTTGCGGGAGTGGGAGAGGAAGAGATGGTGCGAAGTACAGAGCTATGAGACTTCGAGAACCTTGCCAGGGGGAGGGGGGAAACGACACGCGCAACTTCAGTTTGCCGGCCACCTCCGATGGGGCCGCCTTCAGTCACACCCAGGGGAAAAAAAGAAACCATGCGCCGCGCAAATCCCATCAAATCGGGGTAGAGCAGTGACGAGGGACCGGGTACGTACTCTGGAGGGTGGCAGCGAAAAAGGCTCAAACGAGTAGTTCTTCATGCGCTCGCCCTGTAGCTTCAGGGTGTTGGACAGTGCCTGTATCTGTTCGGGCGTGGCTTCCTGGGGTTCGGGAGATGCAGCCGGTTTCGTGGGCTCGAAGCTCGAGCGGCCCTGTTCGGGATCGTACTCCTCGACCTTGGAAGCAAAGCGGACTGCCGGGGGCGCCTCCGGGGGCTTTGCATGCTGGGCAGATTGTTCGGGGGCTTCGTGGGAGCTGCCTACGGGTCAATCGAGAGCGTGTCAGCCGATGTGGTTGGGAGCGGGACAAAGGAGACGGGCGTGGCAGCCGAGGGCGCTCGGCACGGCGGCACAGCCAGCCATGGGCATTCGGGTTCCGACAAATGCAACGGCGCCGCCAAACCCCGAGCCAAGCAGGACATACGGACGCGATGCATGCTGTCTGCTTGACGTCGGATGTGGCAGTGGGGGGCGGGCGCTGCCGGGTGGCCTTCTGCAGCGGCAGCCATGTCATATCCACAGATGGGAAGGGAGAAGAAGTAGGGGAGAAGGCAAGACAGGGCTGTAGATTCGAGGTTAGTACATACATTGGGGCTGCTGCTGGCCCTGCTGGCCGTCGTCGTGGTGTTTCTCCATGGTCAGCGTCGGGGCATCTAAGGGATACTGTGCGAGTGCGCGTGGCAGCGAGTCGGAAGGGTTAGCGATTGTGTCTCCGGAGCACCACTCAAAGACGAGCAAGAGGTGAGGGAAAAGACGAATGAAGATATGATCGAGACGTCAACGGTAGCGCAACGCCGCCAAACGAACTTGTTGGTGGGGCAGCTTCCTGCGAGACCGAGAAGCGCGGTCGCTCTTTACCTAGTATCCATCTGTCCTGGGTGGTGAATTGCCTGGGGGGTCTAGCTCGTCTGGGCTATGATGTTTTTGGTGTCCTGTACCCGGGACTCGGCCCTACCTAATAAGAAGTACCTACGGCTCTTCTGTCCATGGTAAGCAACCTGTAAGTACACAGGCACATACATACATGGGATCCTGTAGGTACGTCTTGACATCCATGGAAGATGGGGGAGATACGCCTGTGCCGTCGTCTCGTTTAATGGAATGGATCTTTGTAAGATGTAGGTAAGTACCTATCTCTTCGTGGCTCGTCTCCCACTGGCATGCTTTACTTGGCTGTGATTTGTTCGAGCGGTCTGCCCTCACATGAACCACCGCAGGCAGGGCGCACGCCTTGGCTGTGGCAGACGCCGACAGCGGTTCAGCCCATCTGCGCCTCCCCATGCTCGTTTCGTTCCGTCCGACGGCGCGCCTCGCTGAACCACCGAGAAGCTGGAGGCTCTTCCGGTGAATCTTCCTCCCATTCCATTAGCATCGTGCAACGCCTTCCGCCCTACATACTACCCTCTATGGCAGTGGCAAGCCACCGCCGCCGCCGGCTTGGAAAGCGTGTTGCGCGGAACCCATGCTGCCATCTGCCATCCCTCCCCGGTCAGCCTGGTGTCGGCGTGCGCGATCAATTATAGCCTGGCTTACTTAAAAGAGTAAACCGTGGGGTCGCCGGCTTCAAAACTTGTCATAAGTAACCCCGGCCTGCCCACCCTGCAACCGCGTGTACCCGGGGGCCCTGGGGGTTTCGTCATGTTCAGCCACTGCAGATTGGGGGGTCGGATTCCCAAGGTTCCATGTTATGCACAGTCAGTCAGTCAGTCACCTCCTCGCCTCTTCACAGCGGCATCGGACTGGCTGCCCGTTCTTTGCTCTCGACATCCATCTTCATCACGCTGGGTGCCCGAGATGATGGTTTGCAATCACCGGCCCCTGGCGAGCCATGGGCCCAAGTGCCCAGCGCTGCGACGATCAGTCAATCCGTCCTGTCCGGTCCCAGCGAGTCAGACTGGCAATCCATGGGGGTTGGGCTCCCAAGCGTGCTTGATCCCATGCTTGTGCCGAATATCCCATGCCCGCCCCATCCCGCCGCCGGCCCTCAGGTGCCCTGTCCCGCCCCCAGCTCTGGAAAAAAGTATGTACAGTATTTCATTTGATCCATATCCGAGCTTTTCTTTCTTCCCCTGAGACCCGCCCTGCTGCGGCTGTCAGCTGTCCACTGCCTGTGAACCTTGATGTAGGTACATCCCATACTTACCTACTCCTTCTACAACACGAACCTGTGTAAACTGCCGCCCGGGGCAAACTCGGCCGACACGCAACCCTCCCCTTCACATGGATGGCCCACTCTGTGCTTAGGATCTATTGGATGCCGTCCCTATCCGTGGCGCCGTGACTCGCGAGGGGTTGCCAGATGGACGGTTCTGAAACGAAACAAACTGACGGCTTTTTCTCATAATTTTTTCTCTTTGATGACGCCTACCAGACGTCCATTATCTTACGTGTAGGGCTGAGTAGCTACCTCCTCTTGCGCGGGTACTCCGGACCAGGACGAACTCCATACTTACTTACCCTCCTGTGACTTGAGGCCGCGAAACAACAGGCCCATCACTGTCGCCGCCGCCGCTAAAGCCGCCGGCTCAGCCGGAGCGGCTCTCCGGCTTTGCGGGAATATCTCGCTCCGTATTGCCAAGCACCTACACATGCACCCACGACGTCGACATTGGGTGCGCGCATGGATAGTCGTATGTACATCGGCATCAGTGAGTCAATCGTGGCCGGCCGGCGATTACTCGGTCTTTCCGTTCCACAGCCCGGCGGAGGACTCTTCCACCGTTCGGCTCCCACTGCCGCGATGCGTCCGCCGCCAACGACTCGTCCCATGTCATTGATTGTCCCTCCCCCCCTCCCCGTTCCCCCATGGGCGTCTTTTGGTGGCGGCCGGATGGATGGATGGATGCTCGGCGCCACCGCCTTGCCGCTACTGGCCCAAGAACCAGAAGTCCCGTCCGACCAAGCAGACCCTTGTGTAGGTACGCAGTACAGGTGTGCATATGTTCGCATGTACATCCACCACCCTGCCCGTTCACGGTTGCACCAGTCCGCTATCGCGGGACCACCTACGACACGGCGCTCCCGCCAAGACATGTGCTATTGGACGCGGGCAACGGCAATGGTGCGCTGGTGCGCGGCGGCCACGCGCTCTCCGAGGTTGCCTGCCCATATTGGGCCTGCAGCGGTGGGAGAGCACACCCTCCGACATGCGTACGGCCCAGGTCGCGCGGGCTTGACGCTTATTCGTACCTAGTCAAGATTCGCCGACCGCTATCCGACCCCCCTCGTGCGTTCTAGGCTTGCATCGACCTGGCGATCGCTACTCCCCAAACTAGGTACGGACAGAGCTGCCAAAGCTTGGTGGATTCCGGTTCTCGGGTTCCACAGCCGGCATCTTGGTATCCAGACAGGTCGCCAGACTCCGGAACGCTGCCTGCCAACGCCCAGCCATTGGTCTGAGTCCTCCATGCACCGAAAACTGCATGGACCAGGAATGTAACGAAAAGGCAACATCAATTACGTGTGCTTTCGTTTCATACCTCGAAGTATAACGTATCCAATTATCCATGGTTAACGAGGCGGCATTTTGGCCGTCGTTACTCACACTCGCACGCCGGCGTGTGGTCCTGGGTCGACTCGGAAACAACGCCAGCGGTTGCTTGCCATCCCCCTGATGACAAGTTAGGCTGCCCCGGGGTCCGAGTCAGTCAGTACTGGTGACGAGGGGAGACAAGCCTCCTTGACGAACGCCAATGCGCGTATCCCTTGCACGCTACATGCCGGCAGCAAATACCGAGCTGTCACGCCAATGCACAAGGCTGCCAGGTCCTTCAGCCCTATACACCTGTTGTTGTTTCGGATAAAGTGCCGGCCATGTCCCCGCTGGGGAACGACGTCGGGAGCTGGCCGGATGCTATACCAGATCAGATCCGCGCCTGCTGTGGCAATCAATTACAGAACAGGTGGCCTTTCACACGAAGTTTATTAGGACGCGATCAAGCTTCCATCCATCCATGCCATGGTAATTTGTGACCGGGGCATACTCCACGAAGCTTCCCTAGAGCCCTTGGCGTTTTGGGAAAGGGGACGCGGTGACAGCCCGACCAGGTTGCTACGAGATGCCCAAAGGATAATCCCACGCCAGACAGAGTCCAGGCCCGAATAAGGCGGGGCGTTACTATCTGCCGGTTTGACGGCTAGAACCGACAGCCTATACAGTTAAGTATGGACAAGGCCAGCTTTCTCGTCTGTGCATATGAATGTTCTAGATTTCCAAATTTAGGTTACGACAGGAGTGAAAAGGGCCGTTATATCCCATGGGACAATAAGGTTTGCTGTCGAGCCTGAACACCCAAACCGTCTAACGGAGGGCGGGGAGGTCGATAGCAGGAATTGCCCGGCTTCGATCATACCAACAAGCCCGGTCCGTGTACTGTGTACATTGAAGATTGTGATGAGCATGAGCTTCGTACAACCGGAAGGGATATTATAGAAAACCAAAGTCCCATCCCCCAACTTTTACCTCGATTGCCATCGTAGGTAGTCAGGTCTCGCATGTGTTGCTATACGAGGTGTATGACTTAGAGAGTCTACCACTAACACTCGAGGGATAGAGGCGGTTAACCGTCCTTGATATACCGGGCCTGCGAAACATACGCCAGGATGCCATTGGTTGAGAACCTGTCTCTTAGGAACCAGGTGGAGGGCCCGGCGACTGTCCACTTTAGTATGCTTTAACATATATTACACCACAACCTTCAGGCGGGCAAAGATCTCAAGTGGCTATCTTCTGTCCCGCCGCGTCTAGGGAACGTCGGCGCGGGCCAGTGTTGCGGGCACGTAAGCCTGCTTGGAATCTACATGTGTGTATCGTCGTACCCAGTAGTTGGGCCTGCCGGTCTCGGGCATCACATCCGCGCCTCTCTTGTTCTGCCGTACTTGTTCGAAGGAGGGTCCATGGAAATGTGACCTATTCTGCGGCACAAGCAGCCGACGTACGGCTCCGTGGAATTGCTCCACCAAGAGCCGTCTTGCAAATTTGCTTGATATTGAACTTTTCCCTTCATCATCCCCTACATGTACAGGTGGTCGTGCCTCCGCTATTTGCATTAGATGCCGGGGGCGTCGTGGGCATCCCGTGGGAATTACGGCACAACCTCGATTCCTACCGACTTCGCCTGGTAGATAATGGATTTGCAGAGTCCCTCGAGGGACAGCCCGGATAGCCGGAGCTCGGTCTGCTTGATCTTGGCGATCTCGTAGACGTGCTTCAGGGTGATGGTCCCTACGGTCTCGTGGCCGGGGCGGCTCGCTCCCTTGCGCTTGCCCTTCTTGCCGACGGGGACCTCGGCGGCATTGCGCAAGAGCCAAGAGGTCTGGGGCGTGCGGATGTCGAAGGTGAAGGACCGGTCGGCGCGCACCGTCACGCGGGTCGGCATGGGCGTGCCCTGGATGATGTGGGCGGTCCGGGCATTGAATTCCTGGACGGGCACATTAGGACTGCGGCGGCAGGCGGCGCCGCGGCGGCGGCTTCGGCAGCGGGCAGCTCACTTTGCAAAAGTCCATGGACTTGACACCTTTGCTTCCCAGCGCGGGACCGACGGGGGGACTGGGACTGGCCTGGCCGGCTCCAACAATGAGCTTCACGACCTGGTCGGCGGCGGCGCGAGCTTTCGACATGGTGCGCGGTGGGGTTATGGGTGTGCCTGCAGAGTGGCGGTGGGAGGGCGCGGAGGGCTCGCAGGGGAAATTGGCAGTGGGTTGACCGCACTTTGCTTCGAAGCGTCTATCGTCGTCGTCGTCGTCGTCGTCGTCGTCGTCGTCGTCGCGCGTTTGTCGTCGTGTGTCGTGCGTCGTGCGTCGATACCGCCCGCAGTCGCATCAAAATCTAAATTTTGGCGGCGTTCCCATTCGGGACCTAAGTCAAACCACGGAACAGCCCCGACCAACCGAAGCCGCGCGCGCTGCGCTGGCGGAACATTCGTGGATGCACTTCCCCCCCCCCTGCCATCTGCTAAGGACCCCTGTTCTTGGATGGAACTGGGGCCAACGCACTGGGATTCCACGAGACTACAGGAGGTATGGTATGTACAGGATGTACACAGCTTTGCATCCATTGGATCCAATCTGGATCTTATGGAATGTGCAGGCTACAAGAACTGTTCCCCCGGCCATGTACCCAGGGGCATCGTGGACCTACCTATGTACTTAGACTTCAACCCTGAGAGAAAAGGCATCACATAGGACGACAGAGCGCACGAAGTATCTACATTCCAACTTAGTACATATACCTGGTAAGATGTATGTACATCGTTACCAGCCGTCGAGATGCAGGTGGGATGGGATAGGGACTGGAACTGGACTTTTTAGGTACCACGGGCACCACGGGGCCCATGCATGTCCGCCATGCGCAATTCTTCAGTACCTGCCGCCCACTACATCATAGGTCGGTCCTCAAGCCATCACGTATGTCCGTCCCATCCATTCATCGTAAGGTGGTCAACCCCACTAACGATATCCCTCCTGCCTGCCACCAGCGGATCACTGGATCACATCTTAGCGCTACATAGTACCCGTCTATCGACCCTCGGCAGTCTTCAATTTCCCCTTATCACCGCCTCTTTTCCTGCAGCTGTCCTCGTTCCCACTGCCCCCTCGTATTCAAGCCTCTCCGCAGACCGTTTGACAAGATAGGGAAAAGCAAACTCAGCATCATGTTCAACTGGGCCAAGAAGACGTTTGTTCCCCCCCCTCTTCCCCTCCCTATCACCCCTCCCTCCCCTCCCTCGGCCCCTGCTATCGTGACCCAAGCTACCGCTGCTGCCGCCCCGCTGACATATCCGTGATGTTGAAAGTTTGGCCGATGTCGTGGGCACCGAGGAGCCCATCTACGGCCCCTCCGCCATCCGCTCCATCGCCGAAGATGCCAAGACGACCCCCTACACCGAGCTCACCCGGAAAGACATGACATGGGAGGTGCAGAACTCAACCAGCGTCGAGACCCAGAGCTTCTACTTGACGTCCGCCAGCGGCCACCATGCCCTCGCCCAGGTCATCTATAGTAACGTGGCGTATGACACACGATAGGCCCGCGCCCCTCGTCTCCTCGCAAAGCTGACCATTTCTCTTTCTCTCCCTGTGAAGCGGCGTGCGAACCACCTGCCAGTTCAACACCAAGATTTCCTACCCCGACGGCGCCAAGCCCCATCTCTGGTGCTCCACGGCCCTGACCGACGTCGAGTTCAGCGAGGACAAGACCAACTTCTACGCCAAGGACTGCGCCCTGGAGCTGTCTGACGATGGCAAGTCGTACACCATCAAGTCCATGACGGACTCGCGTGCCATCGTCAACCTCAAGATCACCCAGGCCGCCCCCGGCTTCGTGGCCGGCAAGGATGGCAAGACGCTGTACGGCACCGACCTCTCGAAGCCGTGGGGAGCCATGCGACACGCTTTCTGGCCGCGCTGCGTGGCTGAAGGCACCATCACGACCGCCGAAGGCCCCATCGACTTCAAGGGCCACGCGCTCTTCATCCACGCGCTGCAGGGCATGAAGCCGCACCACGCCGCAGCCCGCTGGAACTACGCCAACTTCCAGGGCCCTACCTATTCGGCCGTCCTGATGGAGTACACGACCCCGCCGTCGTATGGCACGACGGTCGTGGGAGTCGGAGGTATCGCCAAGGATGGCGAGATTGTTTCAGCCGGCAGCATGGGCACTGCCGTCCACACCAAGACGGCCCTGGACGCGGAGACCTCATGGCCAGAGCCTAAGGAGGCTAAGTTCACGTGGTCTGGCCAGACCAAGGAGGGAAAGCCGATCGAGGCTGTCATTATTGGCCCGTTCGAGAAGCGACTGGACCGCATAGATGTCATGGCCGAGGTCCCGGGCTTCGTCAAGAAGATCGTTGCCGGCGCTGCCGGTACCAAGCCCTACATTTACCAGGTATGAAACGGAAGGGCTTCTGTCGATTGGTACGTTGCTGACCAGCCACCTAGTTTGCTCCCACCGTGGAGTTGAAGCTGAAGATCGGAGACGAGGAGATCACCGAAACGGGCCAGCTCTTCAGTGAAGCCACTTTCATCTCCGCCACGGAGCCTGGTAAGTCATTTCCTCCGAGGTTTGGCATTTACTCTCTGCTGATCCCACACCAAGCAGCCCCCCCGTCATAGGGCATGGCCGAGCCGTGGCAGTAAATATGCGCATCCGGGTTTTGAATCCGTCTTCTCCTGCTGGGCATCGCTGATAACGAGTTCCTGGACATGAGATGGTTTGTTTCTTGATTAACAATTTCTTGGCGCTTATAGAACCTGGCGGATTATGGTCACTCGTTCCAAGGCTCCGTCGTCTTGCATGAAATGGGAATGGGTATACATGACGTGGAATGAGAGTTTGTACACACCTTACAGTGGGCTTACTAATGGGCGAATACTTTAATGCAAGCACGACTCAGGATTCCTGCCCTGTTGGGTGACCAAGTGATCGATGGTGTTGCGGCGGCCAATGTGCTCAGAGGCCAGAGGCATTTCTAATGCTTTATGTCTTGTCGGGGTCCACGCAGCTGTTCGAACTGGAGATAGATGAGCAAGTATAAGATATGCTCGCCCCTAATCCAAGTATTTGGTCGTAGTTGGCAGCGTGTCTTATTTCGCCTTGCCTTGCGCCTCAGGTTGTGAGGATAGCGCCGGGCGGCTGCTGGTTCAGGGGCCACAAGATGTGTGTGTTAAACTACATACATGCCTAGGTACCTCTGAAGGTAAACCTGAGGTACATTACCCAGGCGGTGCCATCCTCCTACCTCCTGGGGCACGATATCATTACCGCCCATTCCTTCTACCGCCCTTCGATTGGTACTTATGAACAGCTCGACATACGAAGTTGTTGCCAGTGTCTGCCTCCCGTTGTGCTAACCCCTGGCATTTCATAGCGGCTTGCCTGCCTACTTACGAAGACACCCATGAGAATACCTTACAGGAGACAATCGACTTCTTGTCGGCTCATACATACGACCACGGTTAACGGCCGGGCTCCACTGACAGTTGGTTGAGGATCCTGGCAGTCGAGTGACTGACAAGTCGATGAGCTTCCGGGTCCATGTTTCTCTCGAGTTTCTCAAAACAACACCCCCTGATTTTTTGCTCGTGGGAGGTCGTTCGTCCGCCATAACCAAGAGTAAACGAAAGGAGGCACGGGGATTTAAAGGATCGTCTACAGAATTGTTCCTGCACCGAAAGGGAGGTTCCCTGGTCCCAGTGACATTATTGCGCACGAGATATAGACAGTAGGCGAAAGTAACTGCTTCGATCCAGGTACCTAAACGAGTCCACAGGCTTCCCAAGTCGGTGCCCTCATCGCATACTACCACGTATCGGGTGTGTGTGAAAGTGGGGTTGTATATAAGGCAACTAACCTCTCCAGCTCTTTCCAACCTGCAGTGGCCCGTCGACGCCGGTGGCCGGCTAAAGTTTGGACGGTCGGGACTTTGTTGGTTGCCACAACGTCGCCGTTCTCAAACACCCACCCCCACCAACTGCCCAGGACCTACCTATCCTAACGAGCCTAACTCCCGTCTACAGTGCACCTACATCAGACCCAGATAGGTTCATGTACCTACATGGGATCTTACTTGGGTTTCCTGGTAACGAACGTATTGGAACCGCCGGCCACAACAAGGCATTCCAGGATCCCTTTCTAATCCTTCCCATCTTCCCGTCTCCCGTCCCGCATCGGCACTCCATACCACCACTCTGCATCGCAGAAATCCCCACGCTCATCCCTGCCGTCGCGTTCCCCCGGATAATCATCACTGATTGGTTCATCGCCTCTGGAAACTACCATCGCCCTCTGCCCCAAAATCATACAAACGCGCGACACCAACATGCCCGGCGGCAAGGGGAAGGCCTTGCACGGCAAGGGTGCCAAGGGCTTGGGCGGCGGCCTGGGAGGCAAGGGCGGCGCGAAACGCCATCGGTAAGTAGGCGAATGCCCGTCTCCTGGGATTCCTACATGATGCCGATGACGACTCACCGCGGCGGCTTTTTACTTGCAGCAAGATCTTGCGCGACAATATCCTGGGTATCAGTGAGTTCCACCTCCCCTTCCCCCAATATCCACTCACTCTCCAGCCACTTTTCCGCGGCGGGGAGGTTGTGGCACGATCAGACTTGCTGACGCGTTGTGTCTCGCGCGCAGCGAAGCCCGACATCCGGTAAGTCGGGGTGGTGGAACACCGGGTTTCGGCCTCGTCTTGGCCGCGCTTTCTCCCGTCCGGCAAGGCTCGTCGTCGGGGTCCCAGAGGGGAAGCCTGGCCGGCCCCAGCCGCGGGTATCCGTCCTTCGAAAGCGCGACTAGCTGACATGTACGGCTGGTGGGTAGACGGCTCGCTCGCCGTGGCGGCGTCAAGCGCATCTCGGGCATGATGTAAGCAGCTTCCCCTCTTCGCTTCGACATGAATCCCGTCCCCCACGCCGCCGTTTCTCGTGGCCCCGTGCGGGTCTGCCGCCAAGTGCACGACCAATGGATCTGTTCTAGAAAACGACTGACTCTGAACGGTATAGCTACGAAGAGACGCGATTCGCCCTTCGCAAGTATCTTGAAGAGGTACCATTTCCCCTGCCATTCCGAACTCACCAAGCGCCGGCCCGGTGCAACCGCACGGCCAGCTAACCTCTCGATCCGGGCAGGTTTTGCGTGATGCCGCCGCATACTGCGAGTACCGGTCGGCTAAGACTATTACACTGAACGACGTGAGTTCCCCACCCGGCCCCACGTCTACGAAGTCCACATGTACCTTCCATGGACGGTATTATATTAGAGGTAGTTTCGACGAACTTTTGCCTAAACTTACTTGACAAGGTCCTCCACGCCTTGAGAAGACGAGGCCGCCCCGTCTGGGGTTTCGATTACGGCTGGGAGCAGCCTCGCCGAGTCGCCCAGCGCGGCGCTACTGCGGCCTAAAGGATGAAGTGATACCGTGTGATGGTTGTTGCGCCGATTGTGGCATCGGTCGATTTGAGCGTAGTAGGGCGACTCTGTGTGCGCGTATGGTACTGGAATGGGTGTTTTGACTTGGGAATGCGAGCGTGGCACGATATGAGAAAATGCAGAGAATAACGAGAAGAGGCCGGGCCTCCCACATTGGCACGCAATTGCGCTTCTTGAAATGATGCAGAAGAAGGGAAACGAATGTTTGGTTGGGGTATCTACTGTGGCCTGCCTACTTCCTACCCAAGGTCAGCAGGTCCTTAAAAGTTGAAAACAAAAAGCCATCGCGTTGAACTGACGCCGGCATGCTGCGGCGGTAATGCTTGGAATGACGCCCGATTTACCTCTTGCGCCGACTACCTTCCCACTCCGTCACCACCTTCTCCAGGGCCTTGATGGCCCGTTGCTCGTCCTTCCGGAACTGCCGGCTGAACATTTCGGGCACAACCATGGCGCTATTGGCGTGCTCCTTGGCAAAACCGACGGCGGCGTCCCTGCCACACTTCTCCCGCGTGACCTTGACGGCTTCATGCAACAGATCCGAACCGACACCCTTGCCGCGGTACCGGAGCATGACGGTCCAGGCCCGGATGACGCCCTTGCCGCCCTTCAGGGCCGACGCCCGGGTGCGTTTCCGAAGGGCGGCGCCGCTCGGGGGCCGTTCGAGCCGGAGAACCAGGGCCCCGACCAGGACCTGGCCGAAGCGCACGCCGATGATGGTGTCCTCGTCGCCCGTGTCCTCCGAGACGAGCCAGCGCCACTTCATCTCCTCGGCCATGTGGACATACTGCCCCGTGAAGTAGCGGATGCCCAGCAGGTACGTCATGACCACGCCCGAGTGCAACATGAGGGCCATGCCGAGGTCCCGCCGCATGCGCCACGAGTACTGGAAAGCCGCGGCCAGGGAGGCGGCCAAGAGGGCCAGCAGGAGCGGGTGGAAGACTAGGTACAAGGAGGCGAGCTGGCGCTGCTGCGCCACCGAGTCGGTGACCAGGTTGAAGGCGTCGAGCTTGTCAACATCCTCGCGGAGCACGCCGATCTCGAGCGGCGGCAGGTCGTCGGGGACCGGACTGGGCGCGGCGTCGGCGGCGGCCAGTGGGGCCGGGGAAGGCGGCGGCAGCGTCTGCGACGAGTACGGCTCGAGCATGGGCGTGTTGGCGTTGGACGACATGGCCGAAGGGTTGACCACGAGGTTGGCGCGCAAGAAGGTGAAGAAAGCTGCGGTCGCACACGGGGGGGGGGAAACGGGTCAGCCCAAGCTTTTTGGCCGAGACGCTTGGCGATGCGACGATGCGTGCGGCCCCTTTCCCGGGGGTGCTACAGGCGCAGCCGGCGGGATCGGGATGAAAGGAAGCCTATGCAGCAGACGGGGCGCTGGAGGCGGCCCCCTCGGGACGCCGTGGTGCTCGGGGCGAGATGCGCTCGAACGCGCCGTGGTGTGTGTGCACTGGCACTACAAGACGAGAGAGAGCTTCCGCAGCCAACGACGAAGACGGCGGGAAAAAGGGGGGGACATGTATCACTCCAAGGGAAACACCTCGGCTACAGGCATGGCCCAACTGTCACTTACCAGTGCTTGTCTTGAGGCCGGGAACGGCATTGAACTTGTCCACGATAGTGCCATGGCTGCAGCTGTTCAGGTCCAATTCTCTCGGGCCCACGTGCGCCATCTATGCATTTTGTGTGGGCGGCCCGACGTTTGCGAGCCAGGCCCGTTCTAACAGGGATAGAATAGGCGAAAGAGGGGTGTGCGGCAGTGAAAGCGGTTGGCGGCTGTCGTCTATCGTCTATCGTCTGACGGCGTCTCGAGCGTCGCTTTTTTTTTTTAACCGGTCTGTTAGGTTCTAGATGGGTCTGAGCTGGGATACTAGGGAGAGAAGTCCGGAAGGACCATCGGCGAAATGTGAGAGAGAAAAAAAAAGGTTGTGAGAGAGGGTTAACCAAAGCCAGTGGCAGCACGGCCAAAGACAGACAGAGAGAGAGGGGGGGAGAGAGACGGAGACGGAGCGACAGAGAGCTGAACAGGTATCCTGCAATCGGAAACCCGGGATTTGACGCTATATGACGAATTGCTCGGCCACGATGACGGGACCAGAAGGATGAGCAGAGAGAATGAAGTAGAGGGTGACGAATGCAAAGCCGGGGGAGAGGGGGGGGGATCGGGGGCGGGCAGGATGTTTATCAAAGCCGCGATCGACGCTGTGAAAGAGTCTTCTCGGGTGGAGATGCCTGCCCGTCAAGGGCTTGCGACGATGCCAACGAAAACGGGCCAGACGCCTTGCCGCCCGTCCGCCTGGAACCGATGCCCCCATCCCATCCCGTTCGCCAGGCCCCGGGACCCCCAAGACGGGCGGGCCATACATAGCAGGCTCTCGGGGGGGGGGGGGGGGGGGATGCATCCCTAGCCCAGGCGATAGGCAACGCTGCTCTTGGGCTTGGGTGTTATCTGATAAGAAGGGGCAACAGACGAATGGCAGGGTCCCGGGGCGGCGGTCCAGCAGGCGCCACAAACGCTGGTGGTGCAGGGAAGCAAGCTTCGCGGCTTTCTGGGCGTTGGCGATATCGTGACATGTGGGTGTGTGTGTGTGTGTGTGTGTGTGTGCCCGGGGTGGTTCGCAGCATTGGGTCGGGCGTGACGGGACGTCCAGACATACCCTGCGAAGCTCCGTCCGCCCACGGTTGAATCCGCTCCCGCCGTGAGTCGTGGCAGGGCTGGCTGGCTGACAATGGGGTCTTCACCGAGGGGGGGCAGGAAGAGGAAGAGGTTCCACGGAGTGTAACGGGCGGGGTGACGGGGTCACGGCATGTTTCGGGGGCGGGGGCTCGTCCGTGGAATATAGGGGGGGGGGGGGGGGGTTTCTATTCCCGTACGGACACCGTGAGCTTGTTGGATCCCCCCTCCTGTCTCAGAACACACCGTCATGGCCTTTTTTGCTGCATCGTTCGGTTGCCGGGCCACACACACACGTACCACGCACATGGGCCGGACGCGAGCAAAACGTCACGTCCCCCCGCCCATCGTGAACATGGAACCAGGTAGGTTCCCTAGCGCCTCGGGGGGGGGGGGGGAGACGGCACAGACGGGTACGATGCAGGCAACGTCGGTCATCGTTCTGGGGGCGGGCAAAGACGAATCACGACGACACCCATGGATAGCAAGACGGTCCCGGATAGGGCATCTGGATGAGGGGCGTCTTGGCAGAAGCGTTGAGTTAAAAGGTCGCCCGCCTCTTATCTGAAACTGTGAGTCGCGGTTCGCTGGGAGCGAAGGACTTTGCGTCCGCGTGCGTCTCTTGAAACCAGGCCCTACCGAGTACGCGTAACTGCGTGGTCAGGGGGAGGGAATGCCAGCTCGCCAGGGCTGCAAAGCGCCAGGATGGGACGAAGTCAATGACATCCAACCCATCCTGGCGCTTTTTTTTCCCCCCAGCCCTGGCAGCCGCGGGGTAGCACGAGAGCGACCCCTCTCAGGTCCTCCCATGTATCGGACGCGCTTCACGAGGCCACAGAGGCCCCCAGATAAGCGGGAGGGATACCTGGCAGGGCTGCACTCGTCCCTGTCACCTCCCCATCCGATCGTTATGGTCTCATGCACATGCAACACCGACCGCTTGTAGTCACCGACGACGCCGCCTGTGGTCGGTGATTCGAAATGCAGCAGGAAAGGGAACTTCTGTACGAAGCCGGTTGAGGAGACAAGGACGGCCTTCACGTGCGTGTGCGTCTGTCTGACGACCTACATGGTTCTAGACCGTATGAAGAAGGGCTGGACAGGCGCGCCCATGTCTCCCCCCCGCCGGCTCAGGGCCGGAAGAAGAGCAGTAGCCACTTCCCGGCCAGCCAGCCCTACGCGGGAGATAACATATGTACTTACTTACATTGGTCCCATTCCTGTGTCCCGCCTGTGTCGTCAGCACCGTGATGAGGTCCCTTGTTATCCACGTATGGATGGGCGTGACCCATGGGCGTCTGTCTGTGCGGGTGTATCAAAGGCCCCCTCGCTCATCCCTCGGCTCGCCGTTAGAAGGCGACGTTCCCCCCTCACATTCCCCCATTCCTTTCCCTCCCCACCCTTCTTGTCACCATCTCAACCGCGATTACGGGAAAAGCACCCCCTCACGCTCATGTCGTATGACGCTGCAGCATTAGAGCTCGGTGTGGTTGCTGCTGGCTCCTCACCCCTCCTCGCCAAGCAAGAGGAGGGGCAATGAGATCTCCATCTCCGGTCGCCTTTCTTCGCCAAATCGCCCAAAGAACGGTGACAGACATGGCTTGCAATGCCGACAAGCAAATCGGAGCTGCCTTGGCACCGCAGGCCGAGGATAGTCACGGGACCACGGGCGTATTCTACGACGCCTAGCTCCCACTGATGGAGTGAGCGACGATCTACCAGGCCGTCGTCTTCTAGCAAAACCTAAGGGCTGAGAGGACAGGCAGACAGTCTTCCCCTGCATTTCCTGGTCTTGTTTGGCCTCACTCCTTGCAAAGACCAGCTGAGGTTGGGCTTGGCTCTTGTCTCGGCCTCCGGGGCCTCGGGACCTTGGGTCGGGTCTCGTACACATCGCAAGTTGGTCGGTCCAGGACTGTGTGTGTGGGAAGGCCGTCCCCTCCATCCTCGACCTGTCCCGCTCTTCATTGGCTCAAGCCCGAGCCGTCACGGCCACTCAGCTACGGCAACTGGACACTTCCCAAGGCAGACTAGATCGTCGGAATTCAGCCTTGCTGCCTACCGCGTCCTACCAGGATCGAGTTAGCTCTGGCCCCCATCTGCTCCTTCGGTCTCCCCAGAACCTGCATACAAGTGTATGCCGCGTGAGGGGACCTGCCAATTGGATGTGCAGCCTCGTAAAAGTCCTAGGACGGTACCCTCGTACCTCTGACAGTCCTAAGGGGCCTCCCGCTTCGCCGTCCTGCAAAGGCAGCTCGCCGAAGCCTTTCCACTTAACTGAGGAACGCGGGCCCATGTTGACGGCCATATCGCTGTAGCCAATGCTATCTATCTTCTTCACCCAAGTTGCCGGGCTGTTTGTCGCCGCCGCGTTATGACCACTCTGTTTCCCGAAAAGGGCTTCCGAGCCGGTGGGGCCGCTCCCGCCAACTCGGCCGTCATGGACCGAGACTTGGAATCGATACTGCGCGAGTCGCCTCTGGACGCGGAACCCTGGAGTATGGAGAGGCCCTCGAGCCTGCGGTCGAGTCTGGAGAACGGCTCGAGGGCGTCTGAATCTTGCGTGTAAGTCAGGCTCCGGTGTCCTGTCGCGGCGTCGTCGAAACGCGCCCCTAGCGCCCCCTCCCCCGCCACCGCCGGTCTAGTAGCCCGTATAGTGGTTGGTGGACTGGTCGCTGATCGCCGGCAGCACCCGCCAAACGTCGGGCGAGGACTGCGCACGCCAGCGCTTCATCGTCTGGGCCGCCGTCAAGCGCAACAAATCGACTCGACTGAGCCGCAACGAGCGGCTTACGTGCCCGCTGCTGCGATGCGGCAAGCGATTCAGCGACCACGAAACCATGCTGCGGCATCTGACCGAGTGCCGCCACTTCGCCACGGGCCAATACGTGTGCTACGAGTGTATGAAGGTGGAATGCTTCAATGATTCCAAGTGCCGGTGCTGTCTGGGCCACCCGACCAAGCGACGGCGCATCATGAACATGGCCAAGAGCTTCTTTTCCACCCTCGGCCACAAGTCCCGCAAAGATGAGGCGATACGCCAGCTGCTGGACGAAACCGGCAACCCGCCACCCAGTTACGACTCCCTCGGCATGCCGGCAGGGACGCAGCTCGGAATGCCCGATGTTGAAATGGGGGGGACCGAGATCCTAGAGATGGATGCAACAGCCCCTGAACCCGTGCAGTTGGACGAGGTCAACTACGAAACAGCAGCAGCATCTAAGAGCCCTTGCTCGCCCGGCGCTGACAACGGGCCGGAAGCCAATGCGCTTTTCCCTGTAGCGGACGACTTCGCTCATTTGTCTCCGCTGCCGATGGGCCCCATTCCGAGCTCCTTCAGCACGCCCATCCCCGGCGGGAACAAGCCCTCCCTGGCCCTCGATACCCGCAATATTGGCCAACGCCAGACACAGCAGCAACGCTCAACTCATCTAGCCCCGAGCTCTTCCCTTCGTTCCGCGAATAGTTCGATATCACCTATGAGTGCCGGGTCAGCGGCTTGGACCATGGGTTCTTCGATAGGGACGACCCTCACTTCGCCCATCACCCCCTTTAGTCCCGCCGACTACGAGGTCGGGGCTCTCTCGAGGGAGAACAGTTGCAAGTTTCCCAAGGACTATCCCATCGCTGGCCCCAGTGGTACAGGCTGGAATACCGACCAGAGAACGGCCGATCCTCTTCGCGGCCCTTGGATGGAACCCGCAGCAAACCAAGACTGTATGCTGCATGAAATATCCGAGCTCCCCGGCGATGATCCCCTGAACCTTTCGGTGCCGAGGGTTTTGGCCAACGACCCATTCTTCTTCGATGCGGGCTTCGATGCCAAAGAGTGCCCATCGTGGCCCTCTACCATTGACCCCGAGATCAATGTCTTATTTGCACAAGAGGATCTGCTTAACTCATCGCAAACCCCCAAGGAGCAGGAGCCCACACCGAGCCCCGATGCACGATCATTGGTAGACTCGGTGTTGTCGGTTATCCATGAACACGTGCTATCCTCTTCTCGCAAGCTGGCTTCCGCGTTCGCCTACGAGGATAACCCAATCGCGATCAACTTCTCGTCTCTGCCTGCTCAGGAAGTCGCTTCCAGGGGCCTTGCATCACTGAAGAAATTCCTGAATGGGGCAGCTTCCCAGGATGCGCTGGATTATATCTGCTTTGTTCACTTCATCTATGCACTATCCCTTGTGCTGCGTGACGGCGATTTGGGCGACCGGTGCAACCAGCTATTCAACCAGGCACTGGCCTACCGAGAATTTGTGAAAGCAGACCAGTGCATCATGTACTCTCAGGTGGTACGTGCCATATGGCAACCCTCGGAAACCTCTCAAGCGGGAACAGAAGACGGGCAGCCGTTGAGCCGATCGACGAGCCAGAAAGGCAAGCAGCCGGTTTTCCGACTCACCCCCGAAATGTCTTCAGGTGTTGACCCCCTGGTTACCATTGCCAAGGATTTCCTTGACGGTGAGTCGCCCCTATACTACCATATCTACAGCCAGCCGTGCAAGACTTGCTAAATTATGGCACAGAACTCGAAATCATGACCGTCGCAGCCCATCAATCCGGTCTTGTGAAAGGCATGCCTTCGGATCTGTGGTCATCACACGTAGATGACATGAGCCCGAATACACCCCTGTCAACAAACGCCTTCACTATTACTGTCGGATATGTCATAGATGTCCTGAGCCAGAGCTTTGGGCCCGACTACCGGGGCTTGATCACAGAACTTGGAAAAGTAAGGCAAAGGGTCAACACCGGAGAGCTCAAGACCGTGAGGCGGGTGGAGCTCTGTCTCCTCGAAGCAGGAAAGGTAAGTCCTACACGCTCGCCCGTGACCCGGACTACACCACGACATTTACTGTTTGGGGGGGGAATGTCAAGAATGCCAGCTTACCACTGCTTTAGAATTCATTACACACGAGCAGACTATTCGATGAATTCGTACCGCAAGTCAGGAGATTGTGCGATCCGATATACTCCCAGCAGGGATTCAACCAAAGGGAAAAGTACCACAAGCTCGGGGTAGAACTGATTGAGCATTTGGCTAAGGGGCCCTCTGGGGAAACCCCTGGGAGCGATTTGCCATCTCAGTTTGCCGAGCATGATGTTTTGAACTTCTTCTTCCATGACTGGGTCATTTCCTCCCCGAATTCATCCGAGCTGGTAGGAGAGCCACAGGTCATTACACCCGTCGACCCTACTGCCGATCCGCTGTCGCTCAACAAACAAAATGACCTGCCAGAGGCCTTGGCGCCTGGGACACATACGGATTCCGCAACGCCACCAACTGATCCGGCCCACGATGCAACCGACCAGCCTGCCAGAGAAAGCACGTCTAGCTCTCCGGCGGGCCCCAAGGTGGAAGCGCAAAGTTGTTGTGAAATATGTGGCTACCGACCCAAGGGGCATCCTCAGTGGTTCAAAGGCAGTAGTGCGTACCCCAATTTGCCGTCGGGTTTTCACGACCTTGCCCCCCTCCCCTTTCCATCAGAAGTCGTCCATCTTGAACCCGGGCAACAATGACTGATCCTTGTTTCTCATAGTGGCCAAGCACAAAAAACTGCAACATTCGACCAACCCGCCGCAGATCTACAAGTGCCCCTATCCCGGCTGCAACAGTGCATACAAAAACCGACCCGACAACCTCCGCCAGCACCAGATCGAAAAGATGCACTTCGTTGACGGGGCTGACACCAAGGGCCGGCGGACGAACAAGCGGAAGAAGCCCTCGGATTGATTACCGACATTCCTGCTCCCCGCTGCACACAATTCCGTCAGGATATTATCTGGCCTACGGCTCACCACACCAGAGAGTAGTGGTTTATTCTGGCACTGCTCTGGATTGGGGTTTTTTGCAGTTTTCTTGTCTTTTCCGACCGGCGTTACGGATCAGGTCGGAGGTGAGGAATCGAGATACCACTTGCATACATGATAGACTAAAGGGGGCATTTATATGTGATGAAAATATAGGGGGCAGTGTCGGGATGGCATGCGGAGAGACAGGACATGATTATCAGCCCACTGGCTGTGGCCCACACTTCCCCTCAGGGGCACAAGGCGTCTGTCTAGCCACTATGAGGATCCTGCTCCTCATTGGATAAATTTAGTATAAAACCAGGCCTTATATATATATACGCGAAGACTCACGCTGGACATTTCCCGCCGGCACGGGTTACAAACAGCCAGCGTGCCCGGCAGAAGCGCGGTCTCGGATCCGGAATGCCCTCGTGACCCGCAATCAACAACAACAACACAGTTATGCCCGTCAATACTGCGATGCACACCTTGGCCAAGGTTCCCCATACGAAACATCAGGAGGTAGTGACCAGGTAACGTCGAGATTGTCCCGGGGAAATCACATGGCCTCGCCTCAATTACGGTACTTCAGGAGCACGCAATCTCTCGAACCGGGCCGGGGCAGCTGGCAGACTGGCAGTCACGACTTCCCTTGGCTGGTGGAGCCATGGGGGTGCAGCTAATGGGAGGACAGAATGATGGCGCAATCCGAGCTAGTCTCCTTGCGTCCACAATTGCCAACCCACGCACGCATACATTCCCACCTTCCAGTCGACCATGGCGATATTTCTTCCATCCCACCATCTCTTTTCCATACGGGGCTTCTTTCGGGATGTTGCCAGTCTTCTTTCTTGCCTGGACTTTGCCATTTTGCTGGTACGCAAATGGGTTGGTCGTTCCATCACCACGGACCCCGGCGACCACACGGCACATGTTGCTTGAGCTTCGCTGGAGCATTTGTGTATTCATGCGACAACTATCTACCAGCACGCTGTTGCTACTATGGGATTGCTACTTGCCAACGCTTTCCCAAACGAACCCAGAAACCACCAGGACCAATTCATCTTACGTCGTCGTGCTGGGCTGGCATGCCAGATTCCCAGTGCCTCGAAAAAGGACAACCCCCATACGCCGGAGCCAGAACGCCAGGAAACCATGGAATCACCACCTCCCCCCCGGAATCTTATTCCTTCACTCGCACCCCGTACCGCGAGAAGTATCCGCACTTCGGCACATGGCTTTTCTTACCGGACCTGAAGTCGAAGATGTTGCACCCCTCCTTGGCCACGTTGGGTGGCGTGTATACTGCTCTCGGTCAGCCAAGTGGTTGCGACGCAGCCGGTATCACGGGGGTCGGCCTACGGTGGAGTGAGACGGCGAAGTCGCTGCCTTCATTCGACACGCGATGGACGCCTAGCTCGTCGGCCATGTAGGCGACGGCATTCTCCTTGTGTTCGGCCCGCGACTTGATGGCCATGGGCTTGCTCTCGTCGCCGTCCGGGAAGTCGTATCTCGTCTCGGTCAAGGTGCCGCGGAGGATCTTCATGAGGCAGTGCGCGTTGCCGTGGTCGTGGATGGGACTGCCTTTGCCGGGCGTCCAGACGAGGATGAGCTGCCGGGGCGAGAGTCCCTTGTCAGTACCAGCTGGCCATGCCTAAAGGATCCGTGGACCATGATGGGACCGCGAGGCGTCCTTACCAGGTTACTCTTGCCGTTGCCTTCGTCGACCAGGTTCCTAGTATAACCCCTCGAGGCGTCGCCCATAGCGTAAGGGCTCCACTCGGAGTCGTCGGATACATATTGCTCCATGGCATTCATCAAATCGCCGACGTCGATGTCATCGGAGGTCAACCCGGACGAAGGGCCCAGGGTGTCCTTGAGCGACTGGACCAGTTCCTCAAAGCCGTTTGGCTTGGACGGATAGTCCAAATCGTCGCTAGCCGCGGGTGAGAGGGCAGGGTTGGAGCAAGCCATGGTTGGTATGGATGGGGACTGAGCCTATGGAGATGTGTACGAAGAGGGATGGCGACGGGATGGCTATTGCTACTCGGATTGATGGACGAGGTTACTGATGAAAAGCAGGCGAAAGCGACAACACGGTACGGATGGCAATGCAACGGCGGCAGACGGGTCAGGAGTCGACGGTGAAGGTGAAATGGGGAACCACATGGATTGTGCTGGCTTTTACCGACTCCGCTTTCCACCGTGCGAGGACGACGACGACGACGCCGCCGCATCCCTTCCCAGGATGTGCCCGAGACCGGCGGTTCTTTGACGAGGAGGTACCGCGGAATTGGGCCCGCAAAGAGTCCATCGCGTTGTCAATTTGGCTTGGAGGAACCCGACGGGATTGGTCGGCGTTGCTGCTGCGCGTGCACTTGGGCCCGGTCACAAGCAGCACGGGGCTTTGTCGCATGGCTGACTGGCGACTTTGTTGGTTGCGGGCAATGAAAGGGCTTGCGGTGCCCGCGCCGGGTGGTGGCCGCTCTTGCGATAAGTGCACACCGACTGTGTCCGAGGCGGCGGCGGCAACCATGGGTAACCGCCCGCCCTCGCCTGCTGCATTACCACCTTGCCTACCACATTGCGTACGCCTACGCAGGCCAAGCCGAGGTGGCAGGTCATGCCTGCTTCTGTCCTTATCAGTTGATCCGGGGCGGTACCAAGCGAGCCGAGCTGGCTGCAGCAACATCTGCAAAATTATGGAGATTTGCGCGCAACAAGTGCGGTCGGCTATCACCGGACCATCCGAGGGCGCAAGACGGTCTGACAGCCCTCACGAGCCTTTTCTGACCGTCTGTCAGACAGTGGGGCAAGGGATCAATTGGCAGGGCTACCTAGTCGACACGAACAGGCCCATCCCTGGGGACTGGCTCGATTCTTCCCGAATGTCCCATGCTCGCTCAGCCCGTCAATTGCTATGTGGTTTTCCGTGGGCAGTGGAGGGCATCAAGCGAACTGTCGTATTTCAGCGGGTGACGCCAAACGGCCATGGGCAAAGGCGAGCCGGCGGAATAGGGGAGGCCACTCTGGCTACCCTATAGTTTGTTCCATTGCCTTTCGGCTGCCTTGGCGCTTCGTACTAACCGGGGCCACTCCATACCGCGAACGGCTTAGTAGTCGCAGGTCCCTGAGTCCTGTTAGCTCAGAACCTCGGAGCGGCTTCGCAAGCCGCTCCACTGCTTTAGGGTTGCCCAGATAACCTTGGTTGGCCGCTCGAGGAGTAAAAGCCCCCTGCCCGGGTGGACTTATTAGTCAAAGCCAACCCCCCTAGACTGTGCATCGGCCCTCTATTCGTACTGTCCAGGTCTCGTGTCGCTGGAAAGAGGTGGAAAGTGCATTCGAGCAATTCACGTCGAGTAAAGACACAGAGACCTCCTCCATGAAAGTCTGCGAAGTGGCGTTCTTAGAAGGCAGGTAAGAAGTACGCAAGCAAGCAAGCAGGAGAGGCAGGTGTGTAATTTTTTACGTACCGACCTACCTTATTCTAGCAAAGCACCCGCTGTCCATGGGCTATATAGATCCAGGTCATTCTTGCCATACTGCGGGATGTCGCCATAGCTCAATATGGCGAGCCTTTCAAGACTGCCCGCATCGGCGTTGGCGATGCCGAAGGGAAAGGGACGCACGCCTATGATCGCGCAACCTATACTTACAAATCCCGCGGTTCCCCATATAAAGTAATCGGGTCACTTTAAAGCCTCGGTGCTATGCCACTGGAGTAGACCTCTGCGGACCTCCAGATCGATATATTCGAGACGTATCTCCTCCGTCGTTGCCGTCTGCGCCCACGGAAAACAACAATGACGGACCCAGGGCTCGTCCAGGATGCCGCGCCCATCCCATGCGATGAGAGCAACGAAAGGGCCATGCCGGCGCCGTGTAAAGACGAGGCCGGCTGGCGCCGTGTTGTGAGGAATTCCACTCCCTCGTATGTTGGATGGGCACCGGCATCGTCCCGATCCTGCTGCACGACCCCCCCCTTCAGCGCGGGCTGGGTGTACTGGGTGGCGGTGGCCGTTTTTCGTCCTGAACGTGGCCCTGCTCCTGGTCTTCACCCTGGTGTCGGTCGCCCGCTACGTGCTCTACCCGCAGATCGGGGGGCCGGCCGATGGTGCGGCACCCGACGCAGTCGCTGTTCCTCGGGACCTTCCCCATGGGCCTCGCCACCGTCGTCAACATGGTGGCCCTCGTCGGCGTGCCGGCGTGGGGCGACGGCGCGGCCCGGCGCCGCCTGGGGGGGCCTGTGGTGGTTCGACCTGGCCGCGGCCGTCGCGGGCTGCGTCTCGCTGCCCTTTCCTCCTCGCGCGGACGGGCCGCCTCCCGCTCGCCTCGGCCACCGCCCGCCCTCCTGCTGCCCATCGTCCCCTGCGTCGTCTCTGATGATGTGGGGGATCGGGCTGGTCTGGTAGGCGTACGCCGTCATCACCCTCGCGACGACCAAGAGCTTCCCTTTCAACAGGGGGCTGGTGGGGCTTCACTTTCCCCCATCGGCGTATTTGCCGTCTGCACCGCCGAGCTGGGCTCGGTGTTCCCGGGTCTTTTCTTCTCTGTGGTGGCCGAGGTGAGTTGCCCGCCAGCCACCATCCCGCCCGTGAAGCTATCGGACTGATTTGAGCCTGGCAGGTGTTGTCGGGCTGTGTTTTCTTGCTGTGGACCACGGTCGCGACTCTTACCCTCAAGCAAGCGCTGTCGGGAGACATCTTCGTGGCGCCCTGTCTGAAGGACGTCGGAGCGACACAGAAGCGGAGCTGAGGGGCTATCCCGCTTGCCACGAGAATCAGAGCTCCCAAGGGGCGACGTATACCCTGACTGATGCGAAAGTTATGCACGGTTGCAATATGTATACTAATTTTAGAAGTGGCGGGCGGGGAGGGGGGTTGCTGCCCTGCAATGAGAGACTATACTGAGCGAATAGGTTTATCATCTACACCTTGTTCGCCCCCCCCCCCCCCCCCGGGGGGCACCTGAGCGGGTGAAGCAGCAGGGTTGACATCTGGATTCCCGGCATCGTCGACTCCCAAACAAATGAACAAGACTCACTCGTTGGGCTTGCGATAAGACTCATGCGGCTGAGTCTTACGGAATAGCGATATGGGAGTCAGCGAGTATCATAGGAGCTAGCCCGAGAAGGAAGCTCGTCTTTCCTTCCCCATGACTCATATGCTGGAAGTAAGCCAGGAAGCACCAAACCCGTGGTTCAAATACGCACGTATACTTCTGGCCCATTAACCGCTGGTGCCATAATTCTAGTACCAAGAAACCTATTCAATTTGCAATATACCGCCGTGTCTAATCTATACTCAAGACCGTCAGCAGACACTTTGTAAGAAACCACGGCAGGCGGGGAACTCTATCCATCATGGCCTTCGAACTTTCGCCCACTTTCCACCTTGTTACTCCCCGTCTTTACATCTCCCACATCCTGGCCCGTCGGGACTGGGATTTCATCATCGCCCTCTATAACAGCGACCTCTTCCTAAAACATAACGGAAAGACCGGCGTCGATACCCAGGAGAAAGCCTTCAAGCATATTGAAGGCTGGATCACGAGCAACTTCGAGAAGAACGGGCATGGGCAGTACCTGATCAGCCTGCGCTCGGCGGAGGGCGCCGCGGGCGACGCCTCGGTCCCCGACGAGGGCGGCCTCGCGCCCGGCCAGATGCCCATCGGCATGGTGACGCTGATGCGGGGGGACTACTCGGCGCCCGACATCGGCTTCGCCTTGCTGCCGGAGCACACGGGCCAGGGCTTCGCCACCGAGGCCGGCACGCGGATGCTCCGGTTCGCCACCGACCCCCCGGGCGAGGTCGCGCCCGTCGCGGCCGAGGGGGCCCTCCCGGAGGGCCAGGGGCTGGGCCTGGCCGGGGTCTTCGGCTTCACCGCCCCGGACAACGCCGATTCCAAGAAGGTCTGCCTCCGGCTGGGTCTCGAGTACCGAGGCGTTTATCCCCTCGAGGCGTTTGGCGGCCAGGAGAGCGCCGTGTACGCCATGCCCGGCATGGGCGATGTGGGGGATTATGGCATCAAGGGGCAGAGACTCGACAAGTGAGCGCGCTCATCGATCGACGATGGCCAAGAGTGCAGCCTGCCCGCGTAATGCTGAAGAAACAGTATGATCGCATTTCGAAGTAGAGCAAAGCTGCCTTTGCTTTGACTAATATAGTGCTGGCTAATTCAGAAACTGTCACATACGACCATAGCTTCCAGAAAACTCGGGATCCCGTCCGCTCTCCCATAGATAAGCTGGAAAGCGCCGAATTAGTACTAGGGTCGGTGACGACCTGGGAATCCTCGGTGTTGTATGTTTTTTGCCCTTTTTGCCACCCTGAAACAGGTGTATACGGTGGATGCTGTGTATCCGGCCGTGTCGGGTCCCGGCCCCCCCGGCGCCGTAACGCCGTCGACTCGGGGTGGGGATTACACGGCCGGGGGCTGTCGAGGTGGTCGTACACGCGCACCATCATTGTGCCATCTGCTTTTACTTATCTTCGATGTATATGGCGTTTCATCTGGTGCGCCAACTTAAGTAACCAAGTGCCCTCACATGGATGATGCAAAGGGTTCTAACGTACGCCCGCGTCTATTCGCTGTTGCGGCGCTTGCTGAGTTGACCGAAGACACCACCCCAGATTCGATCATACCTCCGAACTTTAATTCGTGATCTGAATTTAGCGGTCGGTCGGTCAGGCAGCAATAGAACGTCCGTCGTGTCTTGCGTCGTTGGGCTGACACCCGGCATGTCTGTCTGCCTTGGCTCCTACGCAGCACGCCGGTCCGGAGACCGGCTCTGCATGGCTGACGGAGTGCGGCATATTCCACCGCAGATCCGATGGCCCGCCGGCGGAGGCGCGAGCCCTCATATAGTGGGCACACGGAAGCCCGTACTCCTGGACCTAGTTTCCCGGGGCCAAAGCAACCAGCGGCCGATCGAGGCAGAAGCGCCTATTACCAAAGCGCCAGACCGGGGCCGTGATCCTTCTTCCCCTTCCGGACATGGAAAACGAGGCCCGAGGAGCAAGAAGCACTCTTCTCAAAGCAGCAGCGCCAATATGGGAAGAGGGAAACGGGTCACATCATAGTGACGGGCCCCGCCCCCCGGATCAGCAGGAGAAGGGGGGGGGTCTAGGGCCTCGGGCCGGCCAAAACGTCGTCGGCCTACTTCGGCGGAAGCCAGGCTGGTCCGACGCGTCTGGACGATACGCAGTCTGAACCTGTTCGGCTACGATAGTACGGACAAGCAAGCAAGCCCCCCCTCGACCCTCCCGAGTATATTTGCTCTCCCGTCGGTGCTAATCAGTTCTTTTCTTTTGGCAGGCGTCAGCCCTTCCTCCCCGGGGCAGAGGTGCCCGGTAGATTGACCGAGGTGCGTTTGGCTGGCTTGCTGAACCCATGGCCCGACCCGCGCGGCAGCCGAAAAGAGTGGCGTCGCTTTTCGCCGGGCCCTAGCTGTGCTTTTCCATGGAAGGGGCACTCGTACGCCCACGGCAAAAACGAGGTGGTGGTACCTAACGAACGCAAAGAGGTACGGAAGGAAGCCGGTAGAGCTCCCTCGCATCTATCGATATGTAGACATGCGATGCTATCATCTACTTAAGCGCCCGCCACCCGGCGTGAGAGGCGCCTCAACAAAGCCGGGGACCGCCTGACAGGACACACACACACACACACAGTGCAGTCCCTCCCTGATGGTAATCCGCCAAACGGATGAAGGCTTCCCCCCCCCTTCCTATGGCTGGCTCCCTGCATCGGTTTCTGGACTGGGACAAGGCTGTTTTGTTACTCGCGTCGACATTTCGGGCGCTTGGCGCAGCCGGTGCCAATCATGTGGCTCAATGGGCTTGCTTGGGTGACAGGCAGAAGTCGTTCCTCACGGCGCGGGGAGGGGGAAGGGAGGGGTACAATGCAGATGGGAGGCCTAGATTTACTTGATTCTTCCCTCCTTGCCCACCCCCGCCTCATACGGGCGTGGTCTGTCGCCGGGTGGCTGCGTTTGGAAACATACGGCGCATCACGAGCGCCCCATTCCCCCTCCCCGCTTCCGGAGGAACTTCTCCCAGCCTGCGTCATTTGAACCGACACAGGCGCGATGGCGGACCAGAGAGCTGCCCCCGTCTTGTGTGTCTCCTCCAGCCTCCGCTAGGTGGCTTTTGAAATTGGGGGCCTCGGCAGCCTGAGACTTGCTGCGGCAGGTCGCTACGAAAACTACATAGCGTGTGCGGATATGGATAGATCCTGGATGTAGGTACATACTTACATCCATGCCGACATAGATACATGTAGGTACCTACTTACCTACTTAAGTCGGTATGGATGTAGGAAGAAAGAGGCACGTATGCCTGCGAGCCTAGGGTGCCTGTCTACCACTTCTACTTGAGTACTTACTTACTTAGGTATGTGCTTACTGTATGCACAAGTGGCTATGAAGCAAGTGGTGGTGGAACAGCAGCCAAATGTATGTCTCTGGGCCGGATCACCACCCGCGGGAGCCAATAATCTCGGCCAGGCTCGTCTGCCACAAACGAGGATGCGAGGATGCATGAGCCATGGAAAGCCACACACACTCGCCAGTCCGCGCCAACGGCCCTACACAAAGGGGGACAACCGAACCAACCAACCGAACCAACCAACCACTGGCCGTGGTGGACGGTCAATTTCCGCGCATGTACCGCTTCTGAGCGCCCGGCCTCGTGATGTGGCTGTTGTTCGACTCCGGCCAGCAAGCATGGGTGTGTTGTTGATCTCGATTGTCGCAAAAGACACACCGAAGAACAGCCCGGGAGGGAGGGGATTAATTGTAGCAACATACATCCAAATATGTACCTGGAGCGGCCCTACGGTACATGGTTTCCCCCCCCGTATCCACCACCATTACCTAGGTCTCTCTGTCTCACGCCACTCCTTCAACGCGCCCGCCCCCCCCGATGACGACGGCTCGGATGGACCCAACCTACGGCACGCATGCTCTCTCCTGCTAAAAACAGAGGCCGGGGGGGAGGGGGGATGGGCAAAGAATCGGGTTTCTTTCTAGGACCCTTGTCCCGACAGGCACTCCCCATCCATAGATGCTTCAGCTATGCATATTCACCACTGGACCCAATAACCGCGGGGGGGTTTTTTGAGCATGCCGGCCGGACAGCAGCCAAGCGGCCTGTTCCCAAAAACAAGGTGGGCATGCTACTACATACTACCGATACGCAAACGTATCTCGATGGGGAGAGACCGGCTGCGTGTCGTTTCATTTCTTCACCTCCATTGCCCGGGGTTCCCAACCTGTGGCGATGCCCGCCCAAGCAGTGTATGTGTGTGTATGTGTGACATGGGCCGACCCGGCCACGCTCAACACGACGGGTCGCGCAGGGCGTCCTGCCACCGCTGCTACACTACCAAGAGTACCCTGGTGGTCAGACAAGGTATCGAGAGAGAAGAGGTGTGTGTGTGTGTGTGTGTCAAAAGCAGCAGATCTTGATCGCCTGGGTCTGGCCAAGGCCGCCCGCCCCCCGGAAGGATCCCCCTCCCCCCATCCCCGTACCAAGCCCGGCGGGTGGTGATGGTGTGGTGTGGTGTGGCTGTTCCCTGTTCAGCCGTGTCTGTCCGTCTACTTACTGGATTCGCTTGTCCGTTTTCTGCTCGACCGCGATGCAAAACCGCCCAGGGACGTCATTCCTCCTTGGAGCTTTCCCCGCAATGCATACATACATGTAAGTGCAGGGTGGTCTGTCTCTCAGCCGTCTCCTCTGAATAGTCCACGACTGGGACGTCTTTTTCTCTCGGATACAACCTGGGAGCTGGACTGTTGTTCTCTTCCCAACGTTGGCCTTCTTCCTCGCTCTGTCTGTTTGAAGTAACTGCGTGCCCATCCCGCCTCTTCCCCCCCATCGCCCTACTCGCGCTCTGGTAGCCACGCAACTCCCTCCCAACCGATACAGCGAGGGAAACGCCAAGATGGAGCGAGCGAACAGCAGTAAGTCTGCCCCGTCTGCCGTCGTTCTTCCTCGCCGACGACGGCTAGGCGCTCTCTTCGCAATGTCCCACCCAGTGCTGACCTTGGACGCAGTCAATCCCTTCGCCAAGCGCGATGAGCACGACAAGCGGGCCATCTTTGGCTACAAGCTCTTCACCATCATCACCTGGATCCTGGCCGTCGTTGTCTCCTTCTATTACACTTTCAACGCGCCCCACGAGGGTGCTCATGAGCGGCATACCATCTGGGGCCAGAACAGCCGCCACGACACCGCCTTCAAGATGAACCCCATCATTGCCAGCATCTACTGGTGAGTGCGGCCAAGGCGGACAACTCCCTCCCGGGGGGGGAGGGGGGGCGCGCCCTTGCTGACCGGCGACCCAGGCTTTTCTTATTCATCCTGCAGGGCGGCTACATTGCCCACCTCTTCTCGACCGACCTCGAGAAGCTGAACCCCGCCTGCGCCGTGGGGAGCCACTTCATCGTGAACAACCTCTTCCACTTTGCCTTCGTCATGTTGTTCGTGCGGGGCTACTTCGCCTGGGCCGAGGTCATGATCATCATCAACTGGATCAACCTGTCGTCGCTCTACTTCCGCCACGTGGGCTACCCGCGCTTCATCCACGAGCCCGTCGTCTCGGGCCCGCTGGCCTGGACCTTTGTTGCCGTGTACTGGAACGGCGCCATCATGGTGCCGCACGCCACCAGCTTGGTGTCTCGCATCTTTGGTAACATTTTCATCTGGGGCATTCTGGTCTACGGCCTGTTCTTCATTGTCACTTACAAGGTTCGTATAGCCACCCCTCCCTTCTCCCCCCTCTCCGCGCGTCACCCACGCGCGGCCTCACCACAGCATCGACTCGCTAACATCTATGTCCACAGGACTACACCATGGGCTTCAACCTCAGCGTGATCGCCGCCGCCATTGGCGTCTCGCAGTTCTTCCGGCAGGTCATCGCCTTCCAGTGGATCTTCGCCTTTACCATCATGGCGACCCTGTTCGTCGCCACCCTGGTCATCGCCGTTCCCGCTGCTACCGGCCGCGACTACCGGTGGAGACAGCAGGTGCAGTCGCAGACCCAGCCCGACGCCGAGCGCGCGCCCCTGCTGGCCGAGTAGAGACGCCCGCGCTGTCCAGAGGGCACCGGGGGAGGGCGGCATCGGGGACAGCCACGTACGATGAGACGGGCTGGCGGCACGAGAGGCACGGGCGGTGCCGGCGGCGAAGGAACAAAATCTGTCGGGCATTGTCATCAATCGGCACGTTGGTCGGCACGTGTTTTGTTGAATTTTCGAAAAGAAGGTTGGAATGTATTTGATGGAACCGCAGCCGTGTTGCTCCCGCGAGGGAAGAGGGCGGGTGGTTGCGTATTTTAGAACCCCTACATCTATCTTTCAGAGGTACCTAAGTCAGCTTGGACACTCTGAGATGGATGTTCGGATCTCACAATCAGGGCTGAGATGCAGCCAGCAGCTTTGTGTTGGTACAAGTTGCATCCGCATGCTCAAGAAGGAAAGCCCGATAGCAATGTTAATCCCACTTCTGGTAATTAAAAATGCAGTAAGGGATGTTTCTTTCCTTATGGTTCCTTCAGGAGGCCGAAAAGTCCCCTGCCTCACATGGGAAGTGAGTTGAAATGACTTCAGTCGCTGTTTAGGTAGGGCCCTGCCACTGAGTCCTCCATTGGGGGCCCCCCCTCCAACTCTACGCCATCCAGAAATCTTGCGCCAAGCTGCCCACCCCATGCGCCTACCAATCTTGATTGCGTTTTCTCATTGCGCTCACTTTCCATAACAATACTTGTAAACACAACCAATCGCCCGGCCTTCCTCCTCTCCATTCCCCACCATTGGTTTTTTTGTCTTTCTTCTATACCGCCCCAAAGAAGACGAAACCCCCGCATGATGTTCCCGCTGGGTCTCGGCAACGACATATGCCACATCCCCCGGATCTATCGGATCCTGGCCTCGCGCCACGGGCCGCGCTTCGTCGCGCGCGTCCTGACCCCCGCCGAGCGCCAGGACCCCCGGCCCCGCGCGCTGCTGCAGCGCCTCCCGGCACCGCCGCCGCCGCCGCCGCCGCCGGGCGCCCGTCCGGCCGCCGTCCGGCCCGGTGAGGACGAAGCGGCGGGCGGGATGCGGGATCCGGATCTTTGGGAAGCCGCTGTCTTTATGGCGGGCCGGTACGTTTTTTTGTTGTTTTTTTTTTTCCTTCTTTCCGTTTCGGGGAGGGGGGGGGCGGACGCCGAAGGACGACCGACCGTTTCCCTCCCCGGGGGAGCGTTCCCATTCTTGGAAACTGATCCGGGGTGGGGGAGGGGAGGGGGAGGGATGGGGGGAAAAAATAAAAACAACAACGACCCCCTCCCCCCTCCCTCCTTTTTCTCCCAAACCCTCTCTACCTAGGTTCGCCGCCAAAGAGGCCGCCATCAAGGCGCACCCGCACCGCCGGCTGACGCTCCAGCTCGTCCGCGTGCAGACCCGGCCCGCGGCGGCCGCGCCGGGCCCGGCC
This sequence comes from Nigrospora osmanthi, assembly GCA_029489945.1. Lineage (NCBI taxonomy): Eukaryota > Fungi > Ascomycota > Sordariomycetes > Amphisphaeriales > Apiosporaceae > Nigrospora > Nigrospora osmanthi. The sequence continues at coordinate 1,591,323 of CP120505.1, forward strand.
GACGCCCGGTCGAGCGGCCCCCCCGTCGCCGTCATCCAGGCCGACGCGCCCGGCCGCCCCGACACCACCGCCCTGCTCAGCATCAGCCACGACGGCGACTACGCCGCCGCCGTGTGCCTGGCCGTGCAGACGCCCGATGGCAACGGCAGCGGCGGCGGCAGCAGTAGTAGTAGCTCGCCATGAAGGGGGGGGGTATCGTCTGATGCGAGATAATGTGGAGGACGAGAAGAGGGGGAAGGGTTGTGTATAGACTGCCTCATATTAATCCGGAGTTGCACCATGGCGTGTCTTTGACGCGCCGCGCCACTGTACAGTCGTGTCCTGGATTCAGAAGCACGGGGACACGGTGATATCGATATACTTGATGTAGGGAGCCTGGGTGGCAACCTATTTATTTCCATTGGCGCTCTTGTTCCTTCGGTATCCCGAACTCCCGCCTGCGCTTGGACGTGAGGCGTTTTCGACCTGCTTATTCCTAGACGGGCATATTTCTACCAGGCGAGGCGAGATTCAGTCACGACGTGAGCAGTCTCGATACAGTGGCCCGACACTGGAGCCTCCCGTCGGTGCCTCAAAAGGAGGGGGGGGGGGGTTGTTCGAAGTGAGCGGCGTAGGACTCGGGTAGGGGGTTGCATTCTAAGATGTTCTGAAAGACATATACTTCGTTGTTGATAGGTGTACCGGAGTGAATACCTAGGTAAATATTACACAGATTCAACGCCAGGGGGTCGGGAATCTGTCGGGATGCGACGCGACCCCGGCTTTCGTTGTGTGTCTCTGGCATGAGATGAGAATACGTCTTGGAGACAGTTCCTTAAGAATCCTCTGCAGCTCAATTTTGCTCGAATATTTCCCAAGTAGCTCCGCAGGCAATCAAAGAGATTTGAAGCAATCTCCTCCTCCCATACCTATCCCATTCCCGCATCAGCTCCCGACCACCCAAGCCATATGTGAAGCACGCTTCTTCCCGAGGACGGCCCCAAACTACACTCGCAATGCTTGATTCTTGCTTTCCCGCTTCGTTGCACACTCGTCCTGCAACTAAGCGAGCAATCTGGCAATGTCGGCCATGCGCGTTTCCTTGGCCTTGTCGCCTCTGGACTTCTCTTGGAAAGCTTCGCTGACCAACCGTCTCTTCTCCGCCTGGATGTCGAGAACGCGCTCCTCGACCGTCCCCTCCACGACCAAACGCCAGACCGTCGTCGGACGGGTTTGCCCGAGGCGGTGCACCCGGTCAACAGCCTGGTCTTCTATGGCCGGCGCCCACCCTGCGTATCGAGTTAGCACTTGTTCGGCCGTCGGGTCGGCATGGGGACTCACAGCTGTCGGCCAGGATGACGGTGTCAGCAGCGGCCAGGTTCAACCCGACGCTGCAAGCCTGCAGGCTGGCGAGGAGGACGCACGTGTTCGGATCATTGTACAACGTGTCGGTGGCCGCGTCGCGAGCCTTCTTGGGCATGCCTCCATCGAGACGGGTGCAGGCAATACTGGCCTCCTTCAACCGTTGCTGCACGACGTTGAGATACGATGTCCACTGGGAGAAGACAATGACCTTGGACCCGTGTTTTTGGAGGGTTGCCTGCAGGATCCTCACCAACGCTTCGGTTTTGGCGCTCTTGGTCGTATCTTCAGGTGCTTCGGGCTCCTCGGCCCCGGCTTCGGGCGCTGGCGCAACCAGGGAATCTTCCTTTAGCTCGTTTCGGCACATGGGGCATGTTCCCTGCATCTCGATGGCCTTCATGATGCAAGGCTTGCCGAACACGTGCTTGCAAGCTGTGATGACCGGTTCGTGGATTCCGATGTGGTCATAGCATATCGAACACTCCTCCTGGCTCTCCAGCATGAACTGCAAGGCCTGCTGCAGAATAGCCACATTCTTGGGGTCCAGAGCAACGATCTTTTGGTCTTCCAGAAGTGCCAACAGATCATCGACGCGTTCCTTACAGAGGGACCAATGGTTGCAAATTTGGCGGAGTCGCAGCAGTCTCTCGAGAATGCCCGAGTATCGGCCTTTCTGCCCCTTTTCGGATCTCTGCTGGTATTTTTCCAGCTCACCCTGCGCTTCCCTCAGCATGGCATCGTACTTTGGCCGCTCGGCGTCGGTGAAGGCGACGCGATGGACATATTCCGTCTTGGGCGGCAACTTGAGATCGACAAACTTCATGTCCTTCCTGCGGCGCAGGCAAATGTCCTGCATCAGGTGGGCTAGGATCTTCACGGCGTTGACGCGAGCGGGGTGCTGTACGTGAAGTTGCCGGATAGGCCGGGAGATGACAGCGCCGAACTACAACATCTGGGGTCAGTATTCACCTTGAACACGGGTTCGTGGAGCAAGTTTCGGAGCACCCCCAGGCCAGCACGCCAGAGACAAAACCGTAGTGGGAGTACAGCGGGAGCTATTCGTGCCGAGAGAGGTAATAAAGAACACCGGATGTTGCTTACTATATCGCTGTCCTGCAGTCCGCCCTCAAGCTTGAGAAATTGAAGCAGCGACAGGAAATCCTTCACGCTGTTGATGATGGGCGTGCCCGTAAGCACCCAGCGAGACTTTGCACGCAGCTTCTGCACCGCCTGGGCCGTCTGGGAATTCGGGTTTCGGATATTGTGCCCCTCGTCCAGCACAACGCGGCGCCAGTCAACCCCGAGAAGGCGGTCTGCAGGCTTCAGTCGGGACTCCGAGTTGAGCATACCGTACGTCGAGATGACCACATCGTACTCTTGTATCTCAGCGGCCGTCATGGGCTTGCACGAATGGTACACGAGAATGCGAGGCTGGCATTCCTCTTTTACGTGGAAACGGATTTGTTGCTCCCAGTTACCCAGAACGGACCTGTTGTGAAGAACTTGTGTCAGGACGGGAACCGGTTCACCCGGGGCACGCGACTTACACAGGGGCGATGATCAGTGTAGGTCTACCCGTGGCACCCTGAGATAGGATAAGACTGATGATTTGCACAGTCTTGCCCAGGCCCATGTCATCGGCCAGAATGCCACCAGAGATGAGGTTGGGTTGCGTGTTCAGCACAATCGACGTGGCCAGGTTCTGGAACCGACCAGCCCGGCCTCGCTTCCAGAGCTGTACTACTTGGTCCGAGTTGAGCGCCGGAAGCTGGGGGTTTTCTTTGGCTACCATCCATGCTAGACCCTACAAAGAGCCATCAGTGCGTGCAACATGGAAGGAAACCCAATGCATGTCCCCCGTACCTGGAGCTGATAAGGCAGAAGCTGCGATTTCATAGCCTCCGGCTGCGGTGCCGTCGGCATCGCCTCCAGCATCGCTTCACCCGTGGCCAAGGCATCCGTCAGTTCGTCGGTTCGGCGCGCCTCGAAACCCTCACTGGCGGCCATCAGACTCTGCAGCGACAAGTCCTGCTGTTCACGCTCGGCCGTTTCGGCGCTGGTGCTGGCGCCGAGCCCAACCTGAGACCCGCCACTCCGAAGGCCCAACACTTTCCTACGGGCCTCGGCTTCTTTTCGGGTAGCCTTGAGCTCAGTTGCCTTGAGGAGCTTGTCCTTCTTTAGCCTCTCCTCCAACCGGGCCCGATCAGCCGCGACGCTTGTCCCGTACAAATAGAGCCGGATGGGGCAGTCAAAGGAGGCTTTCTCGCCGGTAATGGCACCTTCCAGAACCAAGTCGTCATTGTCAATGTACGGAGCTAGCTTTTCGACCACCTTGCGAGGCATGTGACCGATCTGGACCCCCATGACATTGTCCACCCGAATGGCATTACGGTCGTACATGTTATTGGGCTCCCGCCGCAGGACGACGAGCTCGCCGGGGGTCGCGATGCCATTGTAGTACCGGACGCCGACAATCTTGTTGTCCAAGGAGCCGTAAAGCTCCAGCGGCGGCGAGGATGAATCATACTGGGTCAGATCGACGGGGTCCTCATCGTCCCCCTCCACCACCTGTGATGCGGGCGAGGTTTGGGAAGGGGCGGCTTGTGACGGCCCCCCGGAGCCATGGGCCTGACTGGAATCCAGTCGAGGGTTCTTGGAAGGCGGCGGCGGCGCATCATCGGTTAGGTCGACAATGTCGACGGGACGGTCGCGCTTGAGGCGGGCCATGGGCGCTTGGCGGTGGTGATGCAGGCGCTATTGTACCGCGGGAAGTAGTCAGCGGAATATACGCGGGCCGAATCCCAGAGGACGGGGAGGCTCGAGGGCGCGAGAATGTCGTCGCTTAGCCACGATCAATAATTGGCTTATCGTCAAGGCAACGTGCCACGCCAGTTCGTGGTACAACTGGGTTAGTGGGAAGATTCAGGTGATGGTAAGTAAGATGTAGGTATGGACTAAGTACTTTAAGTACTGCGACGCGTCTCGCTACGCGTGGGTGTCGATCTAGGACTTCCCTTAAACAGTAAGTGGGTACGTATACTTACATCCATGCCCCAGTACCCTATGTACTCCATCCATTACTTAGAGGTACATAGGCATACCTGAGCACCTAGGCACTTCCCCAAGGTGGGGGAGGGAGGGAAGGAGGATATGGATGGAAGGCAAGGCACAGGGCTCTTCACGATTCCTACCTGTTGTATATCCGCACCAAATTTCTCCGGTTCGAAATCAGTTAAAACACTGGACACTTTGAAAACCCAAAGTACTAAGGTAATAAGGCCCCGTGAATTCTCCTCGAACTAATGGCTAGGTACTTTAGGTAGTTTACATAAAACCCAGCCTGCCCGAGACGAATTTAGTAACCTTGGGGAGGAGGCTGGTCCATACTTATGTTGCCAAGCTTGTGTCTTTCGGCTCTGGGATGGCAGGGTCGGCTATTGCTTAGACACTACTCCGTATAGGTGCTACATACGTATATGGCACATACGTACATGACGTAGCTCGCCGATGTCGCTGTCACTCGGCTAGATAGGGACCTACATGTAGATAGGTAAGTACCTACGTAGGTTAGTGAAAGCGGCTGGTTGTTGAATCTTGTTCAGTTGATCCCCAGCAATACGCGTTACCCAACATGGCGTATACCCCCTCAAAGTGGGTAGCTTATTGAAGGAATCTACCCACCCAACGAAACCGCCGGGGCCTATAAGATACGTCAGTACATTTTGGTAGATCATCAACCCACCGCTGCTGTAACAAAGCGGGTCGATAGAGATTGAATTTGGCCGACGTGATATAGGATAACGTAACATGCACCAATCTCATGAAGCAGCGGCCTCGTGGCGCAACGGTAGCGCATCACACTCCTAATGTGAAGGCTGTGGGTTCGAGTCCCGCCGTGGTCTAGTTGTATACATCCGTCTGCTTTTCTTTTTGTCTTCGCCGGGTTCTCAAACCCGGCCCCCGGTGAAGGGGGCAGACCTGGCTCAATCTTTTGGCCATGGCGCCCAAACATTCGAACCACATGCACATTATCAATTGTGAGGGTACGCACGCTTACCTCGTCTACTGTTTTATATACTTCAAAGAACGATTGTTGAATAGGCGCGCGTCTTTAGCATGGGGCTCATTGGTGCTGAAAACGCGGAATATGCGTAATTAGCTAGGGACCATTTCTATGCGGTACGATAGAAAGCAACGCTGTAGAGGAAAATGAAATGCAGTCGGGAACAAACACTTTGATTCCCAACAGCTGGCGGGATGACTCTTTGCACATAGCAGCTCATTCGTATTCGATGTGGTACGCCCATCGACTCATACGTACTCCAATATGCTGCCCGGCCAAAGGACGGGATCTGGGTACGAGCGTATGGGAGGGTCTATGGAAAGTCAGCGTAAAAACACATGGCACGGGGGAGGCTTGGAAAGACTGACTCCTGTAGCCTGTTCGGAAGGCATATGTGCGGTTTATCACCCAGTGTTCAAAGTCGACGGTACACGGTCGAAGGGCATGCTTCTGGTCCCAATTTTGCACCTGGACGGCTCCAAAGTCGTGTCAGTATTATCTGGGCATTTTACTCCGGTGGTGATGGACCAGGGACTGGCGGCTTACCATCTGGACCATCAGCTCGTAAAGCTGTAGTTCGCGCTTCCAGACCGCGTGGTGGTCAATATGGTTGAGCCTTGTCATGAACCTGAACTGGATCACGGAGTTGTGTGGTGCCAAGGCCTCGAGGAGATCGGCGAGGATTTCAATCCAAACATGGGCGCTACCAGAGCTCCCTTCTCCCAGACCTACCCGTAATTCGACGTACCTGACCTTCTGTAAGGTCGGCGTGCTTATGAAGAAGTTCAGCGGGAGTGGACGCTCATGGCCAAAGACCCAAGGCGGGATCCTGTCGATGACCAACGGGCGGGTTCGGAGCACGTCGAGGGCCTCGAGCGCGATGTGCTTGCACAACAAGAATATGGTCGGCGTGTGGAGGTGAATGGCGGCCTTGATGACGGAGGGCCATTTGCTTGACGTCTTGGGCCCGCCCTCGTGCGTGTAATAGGCGTCAAACATCGCCCGACTAGTGGGGTAGTCGACACATGCCTGGTAGACCAGATGGCGAATCTCGAGAGGCAAGTCCAGAAAGGAGATACCGGGATGTTGGCGCCGCGTGATGTTGAGAGAAACGTCGGACAGACAGGCCGGGAGCCGGTCGGCCGTCGATCCCACGGCTTTCTCGGCCGCCATGTTGCTAGGCCGGAGATGGTGGGGTATGGCCGGCTCCGGCTGGCTTTCGGCTAGGAGGGCTGCCAGGCCATTGGGATCCCGGGCCCGTCTGAGCACCTTGTCTTGGCCACGTCGGAGAACCTCGCGCCAGTGGTTGTATTCGACGCGCGTCTTGAGCCGGACCATCCTGCGTCGAGGGGCCGGGGGGTATGGCGTGGGCGTGGGGTGCGGAGGCAAGACGTCAAGTCAGCGATACATAGGGGCAGGCTGCCCATCGGACAGACTTCGGGAAGAGGGAGGGGGTTCGCGAAGACGTGTTCCTGAAGCGAATATGGAACGCGATAGGAGGGAGGTCTCTTGCTGCAGACGAGGGGTGAGGTGGGAGAGAACTGCTGGTCCTGACCGAATAACCCCCGGGTGCAATACCGACCTAAGCAGCCCGGCGTAGGACGGCAAAGGAAGCGTTCATAGAGCTTCGTCCAGCAGTGCCTGTGATTAACTACGGTGTGGCGGCCATGAGCAGCCGAGCCGAGGAAGTGATTAGATTCGCCGTTAACCGAACGAATTTTCTTGTTTGGTTTACTCTCGGCCTGGCCCGGCCAGACAAACAAACAGGACGACGCCCGTTTGCGCCGAGCCGCCTCGTCTCAGCTGCTCGCTCTAGTCGCCGGATGGACAGGTGCGAGCGAGAGGTATTATGTCTGTCTGTCTGCTCTGTTGTGCTGTCCTCCGGCTGGGCTGTCACGAGAGGCACGCCGGTGGCTGTCGAGGTGGAAATTAGAGTTCGCTGGCACAATCTCCCCGTGAGGAATAAATACGTGACCCGCTGGGGGTGCCTTCCACTTGGACTTCGTAACGGGACGAACAAGACAGGCGGGCAATCAGCGTAGCCAAGCAGCGAGATAGGATGGCATTGATCGACCCAGTGCGTCCGCAGCCCGGCTTGTCGCACGCTCGCGACCCACGGCAGTGAAGTGGCACAGGGCGAGATGCGAACCGAAGGTGCTGGCGGGTAGACTGGCAGACGGGGCTGGCAGGCCGGGGGGGACGAGGAGAAGGTTTGGACGATTCGATTCACCCAGGCCATCCATCCTTCCACTCCCTTTGCGTGTGTCTTGCCCTCCGTCACACTTTGATTCAAATGCACGGTTGGACTGACCTGTCACAAAGGCTAGATACGTGGGCGCAGAGAAGGCCGGCCGCGCTGGGCACCTGTCATTTCCCATTGGGCTCCTACGACTATGGACATGGGAAGCCGATGCGAACCCTCTCCCCTCTCTCTATTGGCATGCCGCGGGGACACGACGCCATCGTTGCGTGCAGAAACGAACCTGACGAGCCCATCCACGCCCAGCCAGCTGGCCCGGCCGGTGCTTCGCAAGGCCCTGGCCGCCCCTTGCCCTTGCCAATGAGACAACTCTATTGCGCCGGCGTCCCCCTGGACGCATCTGCAACCGAATCGCCCGCCCCTTCCGCCACGAGACGCATGGGAACTCCGATGGCGAGGGGTAAAAGGAGCCCTAGAGGGAAAGCGAGGTATCGTGTGTGGTTGGGAGCTGACGGCACCCCCCCCCCTCCGCCTCTCCCTTCGCCCGCCCTCCCGCCATCTCGCTTGTTTTACTTGGGTTATGTACTTTATATCTACCCACATCAATCACCTATGGAAGGATGTGCTAGAAACCAAGCCCGCACCTGAAGGTGGTCGGTCACCTACTCGTATACTACGGCGGGGCTGGGCAATCAACTGTGTGTCCGTCCTGCCAGTAATGAGGTATGAAAAGAAGAGATATTCAGCTAAAACATTCCGCACATCCCGTAACGATATCTGCAATCCCCTGACACGGCACGTTTTGGTCGGCAGGCTGGCTACCTACCTAGCTTTATTGGCTTTGACGCGCAAGTACAAACATGTGCACAGCGGCGGCGGCAGCAGCTCTGATACCCAGGTAAGTACCTAATGTTAGGTACTTATCCATGGATGGAGGGACGTAGCAGCAGCATGGGGGAGACTTTGCACTGTCATGTCATGTACGTGTACGTGGACGGCGGAGCAAGCCCCAGGTGGCCCTTCGCCGACGAAAACCCAACACACCCGGGACTTCGCTCGATGAGGCGGCGGGCAGCGATGCGCTTACGATGTATTCGAGGCGAAAACACGGATGAACCAGCCCTTTTGGGCGGTGGTGGCAGAGCAGAGCATTCGGCCCCCACGCTCATCACCTTCTACCTACCTTGGGGAGGTACTTGGGTCGCTTGGTCGCGTAGGCGGCACGCAGCTATCGGGAATGGGGAGGAGAAGGTTGTTAGTATGTAACTCCCATACAGACAGCACAGATACACGCCCGGTCCGATGTAGGTAATAGACTCTCCGGTGTCCAAACATAGCTCCGACGTGGGTTCCCAAAATGTGGATGGTTGGATGGGTAGTGGTGGTGGTGGTGGTGGTGGAGGAGGAGGAGGAGAAGGAGGGATGAATGCCCGGTCGGATCACTCACTCCAGCACTAAGGGTACCTAAAGCAACTAAAGGTAGGTAGGTACATGGTAGTAGGTATGTAGTCCACTTCGTAGTGCGCAAGTACACCTCCCATATCCCATGGATCTACCTCAAGTAAGTACTAATGTATGCATGCAAAGAGCTTTCTTGGGTTAGGTAGCAGACAGAGTGGGCGGGCCTCGCGGGCCTCCCCTCCTCTCTCCCTCTCCCTCTCTCTCTCTCAGAGAGGGCTCGCGCGCGCCGCCGCCGCGGCCGCCGCCCTCGTTTACCGCGCGCGCCTTGGGCGTACCGGGTGGGGATGCAGGGTTATTAGGCATCTGGCTCTCTGGACCTCTCGGACCAGTTGTTGGTGCGTCCGCTCCCCCAGTTCCGGCAGCAGGGGGGCTCTCTTCGACTCCCCCCCCCGTCATCCCCCATCATTCATACACACCACTGGATGAATCCCATCGTGCTATATCTACGCCTCTCCTCACGGCACCGTCACCGACCTGCTGCCCACCTCTTGTCGGCCGGCGCGGCCAGGGTTGTTGTGATTGACGTTTGGCCTGCCATCCCAGCACGCCCTCGCCCCAGGTCGTGTCAGCGGGTTTCTCGTGTCTACGTCGTCGCGTCTGCTTGTTTCCTCTCTTCTCTTCTCTTCTTTTTCCTCTCCTCCCTCTTCCTGGCCTTGCCGAGCATGCCTGCCATCGAGCAGAGCCATCCGGGCCTGGCCTTCCCCGGGCAGGTCAATGTCAGCGGCGGGATGAGACGTCCGTATCCCACCTCGCACTCCGCGACACCGCCCAAACCATCGCCGACACCGCAACAACACCAATCGCCCTACCAACCGCAGCAGTACACCCCTCACCAACCGCCCCCGGCCCAGTACCCGCACACGCTGTTTACCAATACCACGCCGTCTCCCGTGCCCGGCGTTGCCAGTGTTCAGAATCTTTCCAATGGGAACTCGAGGCATACGCCTTCGCAGGTCCATTCTCATGCCGGCCCTGCCGTGACGGCCGCGCGTCAGCAGCGTGGTCCTCAGCGGCAGATGCAGCAACACCAGCACCAGCACCAGCAACAACAGCACCAGCAACAACAGCAACAGGCGGCACAGCAGCAGGCGGCACAGCAGCAGGCGGCGCAGCAGCAGCAGCAGCAGCAACAACAGCAACAGCAGCAGCAGCAGCAGCAGCAGCAGCATCAACAGCACCAACAGCAGCAGCAGGCAGCTCAGCAAGCACAACAGGCCCAGCAGGCCCAGCAGGCCCAGCAGGCTCAGCAGGCCCAGCAGCACCAGCAGCACCAGCAGCACCAGCAACATCACCAGGCTCAACAGCAGCAGGAGCAGAAGCAGCAGCACCAGCAGCAACAGCAGCAACAGCAACAACAACCACCTGGACAAATGGCTTACCTTCAACAGGCTATGAACCAGCCTTCCATACCCCCGCAGGTCTCGCAGCAGGTACCACAGTCCGCCCAACCGGTTCAGCCGGTCCAGCAGGTCCAGCCCCTACAACAGCCTCACCCGACTCGGCAGGCGCACCAGGCAACACATCCAACAGTGCACTCGGTCGCGCACCAAACGCATCCCGCACACCCAGCGCATCCCGCCCACCACCAGCCTCACCCGGGCCATCAGCCATTGCAGCAGCAGCCGCTCCAGCAACAACAGCCTGTCCAGCAAGTCCAGCAGGTTCCCCAAGTTCAGCAAGCTCCCCCGGTGCCGCAGGTCCAGCAGCCGCATCCCGTACACCCGCCGAACGATAGCAACCTGATGTCCCATACACCGCCAAATCCGCATTCCCACCCCCTCCCGCCGGCTCATACACAGCCACACCCCCAAGCTGTCCCGGCAGCGCATGCGCAGAATCACCAGTCTTCACACCAGACGCACCAGACGCACCCGGCTCACCAGCAGACGCATCCTCAAGCTCATACTCAAACCCACCAGCAGGCCCCTCCGCCGGCACATCCACAACCCCAGCAAGGGCTTCCGCCCCAGGTCCACCAGCAACCTCCCATATTACAGCCGCAGTCGACACCTCAGCCACCGAGCCAACCCGTTCTCCCCAAGCCCGAGCCCGTGGTTCCGCCGCCGGACTCGCATAACGACGATGATATGGACATGGACAGCCAGGAAGAGCTGGGAGACGGCGACAGTCATTTGTCGCCAAAGCTTGTGGAAGGAACCCCCTTCGTTCCCCGGTCGCCAATGGGGAACATGATGTCGGCACCCCCCGAGGGCGGAAGTTTCGCCACCCTGGAGGCCGTCCACCGGCACGTGCTGGAATACTGCACGTCGGTGGGCTATGCCGTCGTTATTGGGAGATCAAAGAGAACAGTCCCGGGGTTGAAGAAAGTACTGTTTGTGTGCGACCGAGCAGGCAAGCCGCCAAGTCGTGTAAGCCCGGAGCAGAGAAAGAGAAAAACATCGTCCCGAAAATGCAATTGCCAATTTGGCTTTTTTGCCATCGAACAGCGGACGCAGTGGACTATTCGTTATCGGCCAAACCAGGGGCACCTTCAGCACAACCATGGTCCGAGTGAGAGCCCGCTTCTGCACCCTGCCGCGAGGAAACTGGACAGCAAGATGGTGGCCGCGGTGAAAGAGCTTAAGGAGTCTGGTGAGTCGCAGGAAGCCCGTGGTGCGGATGCTTTGCTGACGGACGCAGGCGTTGGGGTGAGCCAGACACTAGAGATCCTGCAGCAGCAGAACCCTCACGTTCCTCTGCTACCGCGCGACATTTACAATGCCCGCGCCGCCATCAACCGTAACCCTCAAAAAGTTGAGGCGGGCATTGCCGAGGCCCGGTCCACCATCTACAACAAGCCGGCACCCACTGCCGAGGAGCGCATCCGTTCTGACCTGCGGCGCGAACTCCAAAAGACAAAGGACGACTTGGAAGACAGCAAGAAGGAAGTGGAGGACCTTAAAGAGAAGCTTCGAGAGAAAGACAAGATGATCGAAAAATTCGAAATGTTCATTGACATTTGCAACCAGCGGGTCATGCTACAGCGAGAGAAACTGGCCGACACCGGCGACGAAAATGCAGGGACTGGGGGCTCTAGCAGCTGAACCCAACGGGCTGTAGTGCGTGTGGCGCAGGCCAGAACGCATGGAGGGAGTGTTACCGAGGTAGCTCAACCGTCGGTCGGTTCGTTGGCTACAAGCAGGAAGGCAAGAATTGTTGTATCATGACTACAGGCGTAAGGATACGGGTTAACGAGAAACGGTCTACGGCTGGGGCGCATTCGGCAAGGCGTTAATTTGCTCGGATGCATCATGGTTACGCGAAAGACACGGTTGGCAGCGACGAATTCGAAGAGACGATGGACTGGACTCGCATCCAGACGCACTTTTTCTTTCCTGTGTATGTTGACGGCGCAGACTATCGTGCCCGCCAAGCTTCTTGGGCTCGATAGTTCTTAGGCGCATGGATGTTGATGAGCAGGGGTTTGACGTTGAAAACTTTATCCTTCAAACGTTTGTACACTCGGTGGTGAGCGGGCTTTCCCATAGTAGGGCTGTAGGGGCCGATGAGACTCAAGAGGGTAAGAGCACGCGTACGATGATGGGTTGACGGATCAGCCTCACTAAAAGAGCTATAGGGGTTGGATTATCCGGGGTTCAGGTTCCATGTTGGTGTGTTGGTGTGTTGGTGTGTGTGTGTGTGTGTGTGTGTGTGGTGTGTGTGTGTGGTGTGTGTGTGTTGTATAGCAACGGTGGTGTGTGTGACGGAAAGGAGGTCCACCCGACGTTTGGAGCTACTCAGTACCCGCCCGCCGTCCAGACGGGCGGGTGAGCAGGGGTGACACCTCCCAGTGGCTCCACACCCCCGTGTTTGCACGCATCTATCCATCCATAGCGGACCTCCAGGTGTCAGGGGTCCGCAGCAAAAAACCCGATGAGTGGCCCTGTCGTCGGCAGATACATGCGGTGTACCTTGGACCGGGTGTCAGAGATGGGAGTAACAAAGTTTAGCGCAAGTCTGCGATACCGTTACATTTCATACCTACCTACTGACATACCTATCTATGTGTAATGTACTTATGTATGAAGTGTATAAACATAGAGGCCAGTATATTGGAAAGCAGACCGACGTGATATCTGGAACGTGATTGAAGGCATAGATTATCAGAGAGAAAGTAGAAGAAGAAGCAATCAAGGAGCCATACCTGGGTTAAAAATAGTAGTACTGTCTGTCATACCTACTGAAGTACTTGGGTAGTATAATCATCACCCTCCTGGAACCAAAAACTCTCTTCAACATGCGTCATTTTCCGGGCTCTCTCGTGGTGTCTGAGTTGACATGCAGGATGTACCTACATACGTGTTCCATATCTTAGTCGACACCCTACGCGTCGAGGCAGCGCGGAATGGACAAATTGGAAATAACATCCATCTATCCCACAGCACGCACACACGATGTCCCAACATGCGTGCGTGCACTCTGCTACAGCCAGCCAAACCGCACCGGCCAGCGGAGGAGCAAGGACAGGCACTGGCGGCGGTCAGGGCTGGATGGCGGAAACAGGCCCTGCCCCCGCGACAACACGGACGGGCGCATGGATGGCATGGGACGGGTTGCACGGGCAGCGCGGGATGGGGATGGGACGGGGCAGACAGACGGGGTGTGGGTGGCTCGTGTGGGTGGTGGCCTGGCGGGTGGTGGGATGGATGGTGCATTATGGCGTCTCCCGTTTTGCTGGTCGCGCGTTATGTGGTGCAGCTGTTGATATTCGCCTACATGTATGGGACCATAGCCACTTGGCGCGACGCTCCCACTCACTACTTACCTAGGTACCCCCCCATGACAAACCCATGCCTGCCTGCCGTGCGGCAGGTGCCACAACCTAAACTTCTGGGATCTATCGCAACCTGAATCCACGCAGCCTCTGTCCCCATCCAACGTCCCCGACGGAAACAAACTCTAGCTACGAGCGATAGGCCAACGACGATACATAGTGAGAATAACGACAACGACGACAACGACGAAACGTCCCGTCGGACCGGCTGACCGCGTCACATCCGACCCCACGTTCCTTATACCCTTTTTTTTTGTTGCTGGTGGTTTCGGACCCCCCCGCGCCCCTATTGTTTGGAGAAGGTACAGTAGCTCCGTTTGGTCGCCGTCCTCGTCCATCTCCTCCGACCTCTGACCTGGCTCCAGGTTCCCGGCCTTGCCCGTCCCCATACCACACCCTCCGCCGGCCCCCCCAAGGACTTGCCACCGATGCCACGATCCGCGAAGCTGTAAACACCAATCCGTCTTCCCCAACGAGCAGCCGCCGCCGCCGCCGCCATGATGGATCCTGTGGCTTCCCCGTTGACGCCGCAGGACTCTGTCGCCAACGGCGTCCCGACCTCGTCCCCCTTCACCGCCATCGACCCGGCTCTCGTGGTCGAACATCTGGCCGCCGTTGTGTCCATCGCCCTGGGCGCGGCGCGCAGCGACCTGGAGCAAGAGGGAAACCTGCTGTCCCCGTCGCACTACGCCGACACCGTCCAGCGTTGCACGCGCTTCGCCAACGACTCGCAGGTCGTGCTCTACATCCAGAAGGAGATCCTGACCACGTCCGACATTGTGGCCGATGGCGACTCGGCCGACCACGCAGTGGCCACCTCGTACACATACACCATCACGTCCGAGATATCTTCTTCGCCCACCATCGCCGCCTACCTTGCGCTCCTGAAACGGCCGCAAGCCATCGACCCCGCCCTGCCTCTGACCACGCAAATCCAGATCCAGACCTTGCCGGGTGCGGCTTCTCTGAATAATGTTGTCGCCGAACAGGGCCCCTCCGCCTCCCCGTTCGAGATTCTCCACACGATTCTTCACAATGCGCTGGCGCCCTACTTCGATGCCAGTACCAAGTCTTCGCAGGCCATCAACGGTGCCAGGGGCCGCGCCGATATTGACGCGAAGACGGGCATCCCCGTAACCAAGAAGCGCATGACGGAGCTCGAGCTCAGTCTTCTGCACCTCCAGCAAAATGTCGAGATCCCCGAGCTCTCCCTGCCCTTTCACCCCGTCGTCCAGTCCGCCCTCGACGAGGCGGCTGCGAGAGGCATCCGCGCTACTACCGATCTGATACCCTCGGCCCTCCTCTCCGACAGTTCCTTCATGAACAACCTGCAGTCGACCGTCAACAGTTGGATCAAGGCCATACAAGCCATTACCAAGCTCACGCGGGACCCTGTCACACGCACAGCGACTCAGGAGATCAACTTTTGGCTGTCGATGGAGTCCGCGCTGGAAGGCATAGAAGCCCAGCTGCGGAGCGAGGGTGTCACTCTGACCCTTGAAATTCTCAAGCATGCGAAGCGTTTCCAGGCCACCGTCAGTTTCACGGCAGATACGGGTCTCAAGGAGGCCATGGAGACGGTACAAAAGTACAACCAGCTCATGCGGGACTTCCCCCTTGACGAGCTGCTCTCCGCCACGTCCCTGCCCAAGGTGGACGAGGCCGTCACCCAGATCTTTGGCCACATGAACAAGAAGATGAGGTTCAGCAACTACCCCATCAAGCGAACCCTCGACCTGGTGGAAGCCATTTCGGCAGACCTGAAAGACGCCATGCATCGCTTGCTCCCCGGCTCCGAACTGGTGGATCTCGAATACAAGGACTTCAAGGCGCTCATGAAAACCGCCGACGACATCTTTAAGGGCTGGGACGCGCAGATCAAGGAGTTCACTAACATTGCTCGTGAGACGACGCGTAGGAGACAAGAAAAGTTCATCCCTATCAAGATCAACCCGCAACACAGCGAGTTGCAGGCTCGCTTGAAGTACATCGACAACTTCCGAGACAACCACGAGCAACTTCAGCGGACCATTGTCATCGTCCTCGGTCCCAAGGCCACTGTGAACGGCCTTGGAGGGGAGCCTGCTGCCAGCGCCGCCCCTCTTGTCGAGGAGATGGGCGATGTGGATGCCGTTGCCGAGGTTGAACAGGCCTGGGATGCCCTCAAGAACGTCGACCTGCTCGACGTCTCCGAGGAAGGCACCCAGCGATGGGTCAAGGCTGAGAACACGTACAACGAGCGGACGACCCGCGTCGAAAACTCCATCATTGCCCGTCTGCGAGACCGCCTGGCGACGGCCAAGAATGCCAATGAGATGTTCCGTGTCTTTTCGCAGTTCAACGCCCTTTTTGTCCGGCCCAAGATCCGTGGGGCCATTGCCGAGTACCAGAATCAATTGATCGACAATGTCAAACAGGCCATTTCGGCGCTTCATGAACGCTTCAAGCAACAGTACGGCCATTCTGAGGCGCACGCTATGGCTCAGCTGCATGACCTCCCTCCAGTTTCTGGTGCCATCATCTGGGCACGCCAGATCGAGCGCCAACTCGATGGCTACATGAAGAAGGTGGAGGACATTCTCGGTTCCGACTGGACCCTGCACGCCGAAGGCCAGAAATTGCAGACTGAGAGCGACCTGTTCCGAAAGAAGCTCAACACCCAGGCCATCTACAAAGCCTGGCTGGACGACGTCCAGCGGAAGCAAATCAGCATTTCCGGCCGTCTCTTCAACATTGAAAAGGTCCGATCCGCCAACAATGCCCTGGTACTGGTCGTCAACTTCGATGCCCAGATCATTACCCTCTTCAAGGAGACTCGCAACCTGGGGTGGCAGAATTTCCAGGTCCCTCACTCTGTGCATAACACCGCAAAGGATGCCAAGCGTGTCTACCCGTACGCCGTCAGTCTGATGGAGAGCGTGCGTACCTTTACGCAAATAACCCGGCAGATATCCGAAATGTCCGAGGTCTCAATCCTGCTGAGCGGGTACCAGAACGAGGTGCAAGCCCTGATTGGCAAGGGTGTTCCCCTGAAGTGGGAGACGTTCCTCGATACGTGGGAGGTGCATCAGAAGCCGATGCTGCCCAATGGCAGTATGGATGCTATTGGAAGGAACAGTGCCGGAAGCAAACATGTCATTTTTGTTCGGGATTTTGCCACGGCCACTTCGCTCCTCCAGTCCAAGACCATTGCGCTCGCTACCATTCACGCCAACATTCAGAAGGCCCTCCAGGAGCTGACTACCTGTCCGTATGAAGCTTCAGAATTCGAATCGCGCCTGCAGACCATCCAAGCTGCGGTTGATCAGCTGAACTTGGAGCAATATGTCAACCTCGGCTTCTGGGTAGAGAAAATGAACGAACGCATCAAGAAGACCTTCTCCACACGCCTCCAGCGTGCCGTTTCGGCCTGGATCGAGGCTTTCGAGGACGAGGATACCGGCGAAAACGATTTGGTCCGGCGCAGGCCGCTGGCCCCGTCCGGCGAGCCTGTCAAATTAGACGCCCCGGTCATGAAGCAGCTCGTGCACGAAATCACCATGCGAAACCAAGTCATCTACTTGGATCCGCCGCTGGAGTATGCGAGGGCCAGTTGGTTTTCTCAGCTGCATGACTGGCTAGGCATCATCTGCAACCTCCCCAAGATCAAAGCCTCAAGATACCAAATGAGCCTCAGTCTGAGCACCGCGGCTCAAGAGGAGGCCCGCTTTACTGAACTTCCAAGTGATTGCACCGACATCCTGTCTACTGTCTACACGTCTGTCGAGAAGAAGCTCTCCCAAATTGGCGAATACGTGGACAAGTGGTTACAGTTCCAGTCCTTGTGGGACCTGCAGTCGGAACAGGTGTATGAGCTTCTGGGTGACCAACTCTCCAAGTGGCTTCAGCTGCTTCAAGAGATCCGCAAGACTCGTGCTACTTTTGATACGACCGAAGTCAGCCGCTCGTTTGGTCGCATTACTATTGACTACGAGCAGGTCCAGGCCAAGGTAAACTCCAAGTACGACCAATGGCAGCATGAAATCCTGGTCAAGTTTGGCAGCCGCCTCGGCTCTCGTATGAGAGAGGTTCATGCCGACATCGAAAGGGCCCGAAAGGATCTCGAGACGCAGAGCCTCGAAGCAACGTCAACTGCCCAGGCCGTTCAGTTCATTACCATCGTCCAAGCCTGCAAGCGCAATGTCAAGGCGTGGGCCCCTGAGGTCGAAACCTTCCGCCAGGGACAGTCGACGCTCACACGCAATCGGTACCAGTTCCCCAACGACTGGCTGGATGTCCAGCAGGTGGACTCCCAGTGGGAAGCTCTGAACGAGCTTCTTACTAGGAAAGCCAAGGTCGTGCAGGACCAGACCGACGCTCTGAAGGCCAAGATTGTTGCCGAGGACAAAGTCGTGATGGACAAGATTGGCGAGATCGCCCTGCAGTGGAACGAGGAAAAGCCAGTATCCGGAACTATCGCGCCGGAGGCTGCGTCCGAGACGCTCAGTTCTTTCGAATCGCGCATCAACAAGCTCCAGGAAGAGTCAGAGATGGTATCCAAGGCCAAGGAAGCCCTTGACCTCCCCGCGAGCCCGGAGTCGTCTCTCTCCATCATTCTCGAAGAGGTACAGGACTTCAAGTCGGTCTGGGCCAGCCTGTCGACCATCTGGAAGAGCTTGAACGAACTTCGCGAGACTCTGTGGAGCAGCGTTCAGCCTCGGAAGATTCGCACCTCCATCGATGGCCTGATCAAAATGACAAAGGAGATGCCGAGTAGGATGCGACAATACGCCGCCTTCGAACACATTCAAAACATCCTCCGCCAGCTCCTGAAGGTCAACACTACACTAAGTGATCTCAAGTCGGAGGCCATTCGAGACCGCCATTGGGTCAAGATCTGGAAGGAAATCAAACCTGGTCGGCGCTACTCACCGATATCTATGACCCTCGGCGATGTCTGGGATCTCAATCTGGTGGCTACCGAAAGCATCGTCAGAGACATCATCACCCAAGCTTCCGGCGAGATGGCCCTGGAGGAGTTCTTGAAGCAGGTTAAAGATACGTGGGGTAACTACGCTCTGGAACTGGTTCCTTACCAGAACAAGTGCCGACTGATCCGCGGCTGGGATGACCTTTTCGCCAAGTGCAGCGAGAACCTGAACTCCCTGCAGGCGATGAAGCATTCCCCCTACTACAAGGAGTTCGAGGAGGAAGCATCCTCGTGGGAAGACAAGCTCAACCGTGTCCACGTCCTTTTCGATGTTTGGATCGATGTGCAAAGACAATGGGTTTACCTCGAAGGTGTGTTCACTGGCAACGCCGATATCAAGCACTTGCTGCCTATCGAGTCATCCCGCTTTCAGAACATCAACAGCGAGTTCATGGCCGTCATGAAGAAAGTCTACAAGCAGCCCATGATTATGGACGTTCTTGGCATCGCGGGTGTCCAGAAGTCCCTTGAGCGACTCGCCGAATTGCTCAACAAGATCCAAAAGGCTCTGGGCGAGTATCTCGAAAAGGAACGCGTCTCCTTCCCCCGATTCTACTTCGTTGGTGACGAAGACTTGCTGGAAATGATCGGCAACAGCAACGACACTATGCGCATCGCGAAGCATTTCAAGAAGATGTTTGCTGGTCTTAACGGCCTTGTCATGGACGAGGAAACCGTGATCTCCGGTTTCACATCCAAAGAGCACGAGGTCGTGCGACTCAAGAAAGAGATCTCGCTCGCCAAAGTACCCAAAATCAACGACTGGCTGGCATTGCTTGAGAGTGGCATGAGAGCCACCCTGGCTGAGCTTCTGGCCGAAGCGATCGAGACATACACCCCCATTTTCGAATCGGCCGACGTCGACCAATCCGCTCTGAACTCTTTCATGGAGACATACCCCAGCCAAATTGTCGTTCTCGCCACGCAAGCGGTATGGACCACTGCCGTCGACAAATCCCTCGCCGAGGGCGGCGAGACTCTCCAGGCGCTCTTTGAGCGCGAGGTCCAAGTGCTGCGTCTCCTTGCCGAAACCGTACTGGGAGATCTTGAAGTCATCCAGAGGAAGAAGTGTGAGGCTTTGATCACGGAGTGCGTTCACCAGCGAGACGTGATCGAGAAGCTTGTCCAGGCCGGTGCCAATTCAACAACTCACTACCTGTGGCTCCTGCAAATGCGATACGTCTATGTTCCTGAGGGCGACTTCCTATCGCGCCTCAGCATCAAGATGGCTAATGCCAACCTGAACTACGGCTTCGAGTACCTGGGTGTCCCCGACCGCCTTGTCCGCACGCCTCTTACGGACCGATGCTTCCTGACTCTCACGCAAGCTCTGTGCCAGAAAATGGGTGGCTCGCCTTACGGCCCTGCTGGTACTGGCAAAACCGAATCCGTCAAAGCTCTTGGTGTGGAGCTGGGTCGGTTTACCCTCGTATTCTGCTGCGACGACACGTTCGATTTCCAAGCCATGGGTCGCATTTTCCTTGGTATCTGCCAAGTCGGTGCCTGGGGCTGCTTCGACGAGTTTAACCGGCTGGAGGAAAGGATTCTGTCAGCCGTGTCACAGCAAATCCAAAACATCCAACTGGGTCTCAAACAAGGTGCCGAAGACGACAAGGCTCAGATCGACCTGATTGGGCGCCAGCTCCGTGTCAACGAAAACACCGGAATCTTCATCACCATGAACCCTGGATACGCGGGTCGTTCCAACTTGCCCGATAACCTGAAGAAACTCTTCCGTAGCGTGGCCATGTCCAAGCCAGACAAGGAGCTTATCGCCGAAGTCATGCTCTACTCGCAGGGCTTCAACCAAGCCAAGCAACTCTCGAAGCAAACGGTGCCGTTCTTCGACCAGTGCGCAGCCAAGCTATCAAAACAAGCCCACTACGACTTTGGACTTCGTGCCCTGAAGAGCGTGTTGGTGAGCTCCGGTGGCCTCAAACGCGCCCGACTCGTCGACAGTGGCGGGTCTCTCGGGGCTGAGGAGGTCGTAGAGCCGGAGATCATCGTCCAGAGCATTCGCGAGACTATTGCACCCAAATTGGTCAGAACTGATGTTGACATCCTGATGAACGTCGAGAAGGAGTGCTTCCCCGGTGTCGAGTATGTACCGGCAAACCTGACACAGCTGGAAGAGACCATCCGTCGTCTGGCTGCCGAACGACACTTGGTCGTCACCGATACCTGGATGACCAAGGTTCTGCAACTGTATCAGATCCAGAAGATTCACCATGGTGTCATGATGGTGGGTAACTCCGGCACTGGTAAATCGGCGGCGTGGCGACTGCTTCTCGATGCCCTGCAGCAAGTCGAGAGCGTCGAAGGTGTTTCCCATGTTATCGACTCCAAGGTTATGTCGAAGGAAGCACTTTATGGTAACCTCGACTCCACCACCCGTGAATGGACCGACGGTCTCTTCACAAGCATTCTTCGAAAGATTGTGGACAATCTGCGTGGAGAGGACTCGAAACGCCACTGGATTGTGTTTGATGGCGATGTCGATCCGGAATGGGTCGAAAACTTGAACAGTGTCCTCGACGACAACAAGCTGCTCACCCTGCCTAACGGTGAACGTCTCAACCTCCCGGCCAACGTTCGCATCATGTTCGAGGTGGAGACTCTCAAGTATGCCACGCTTGCTACTGTGAGTCGATGTGGTATGGTTTGGTTCAGCGAGGATACCGTCACGCCCGACATGATGGTCTTACACTACCTGGACGGGCTTCGAAACGTTGCCTTTGAGGACCTCGACGAAGACACCGCAGCTGCAGGCCAAAGCCCTACCAAGTCGCTCCAGATCCAGAGCCAGGTGGCCGATTTGTTGCATGCGTTCCTTACCACGGATGGATTCATTCACGAGGCCCTCACTGAAGCCGCTGGCTACAACCATATCATGGAGTTCACTCTCGCGCGTGTGTTGACTACGCTTTTCTCACTATTGAACAAATCCGTTCGCGACATGATTGAGTACAATGCTTCGCACATCGATTTCCCCTTGGATCCCGAACAAATCGAAGCTTTCGTGGCCAAGAAGCTCCTGCTGGCCCTGGTATGGGCTTTCACGGGTGACTGCCCGCTGAATGACCGCAAAGCGTTCGGAGACAAGGTTGCCGGGCTCGCAAGCTTTGGTTCCCCGCCCCTGGACGGAACCAGCTCACTCATTGACTTCGATGTCACGCTGCCCCAGGCCGACTGGACTCCGTGGCAGAACTCGGTTCCCAATATTGAAGTCAACACCCACTCTATCACCCAAACAGATGTGGTTATTCCAACACTGGATACGGTTCGTCATGAAGATGTCCTCTACTCTTGGCTCGCTGAACACAAGCCTCTTCTGCTCTGTGGTCCTCCGGGTTCCGGTAAAACCATGACTCTGTTCAGTGCGCTTCGCAAGTTGCCCAACATGGAAGTTGTTGGTCTCAATTTCTCGAGTGCCACCACCCCAGACCTCCTCATCAAGACCTTTGAGCAATACTGCGAGTACAAGAAGACTCTTAATGGTGTCATGCTGTCCCCGACTCAGATCGGCAGGTGGTTGGTCGTTTTTTGCGATGAGATCAACCTGCCCGCCCCCGACAAGTATGGCACGCAACGAGCTATCTCTTTCCTACGTCAGCTGGTAGAGCACAACGGCTTTTGGCGAACCTCCGACAAGGCTTGGGTGACGCTGGACCGCATTCAGTTCGTGGGCGCCTGTAACCCACCGACGGACGCCGGCCGTACGCCCTTGGCATCGAGGTTCCTTCGGCATGCTCCTCTCATCATGGTTGACTACCCTGGTGAGCTCTCTCTGAACCAGATCTACGGGACCTTCAACTCGGCCATCCTCAAGATCATCCCCACGCTTCGTGGATACTCTGAGGCGCTTACCTCGGCTATGGTGCGCCTGTACTTGGAATCGCAACAGCGTTTCACGCCCAAGATTCAGCCGCATTATGTTTACAGTCCTCGTGAATTGACGAGGTGGGTACGCGGCGTGTATGAAGCCATCCGTCCGCTTGAAACACTCTCAACTGAAGGGCTGGTGCGCATCTGGGCTCACGAAGCTCTGCGTCTCTTCCAAGATCGTCTGGTGGCAGAGGATGAGCGCCAGTGGACCGAAGAATCTGTCAAACGTATCGGAATGGAATTCTTCCCCACCATCGACGAACAAAAGGCGCTTGGTGGGCCTATCCTGTTCTCTAACTGGCTATCCAAGAACTACGTCCCGGTCGACCGCGAACAACTCCGGGACTTCGTCAAAGCCCGCCTCAAGACTTTCTGCGAGGAAGAGGTGGATGTTCCTCTGATTTTGTTCAACGATGTGTTGGACCACGTCCTGCGCATCGACCGAGTCTTCAGACAGCCACAAGGTCACCTCATCCTCATTGGAGTCAGTGGCAGTGGCAAAACCACACTCGCTAGGTTTGTGGCCTGGATGAACGGCCTCAAGGTGTTCCAGATCAAGGTTCATGGCAAGTACTCCGGCGAGGACTTCGATGAGGACCTCCGAGAGGTGCTCCGTCGCTGCGGCTGCAAGGGCGAGAAGATGTGCTTCATCATGGACGAGGCGAACGTCTTGGACTCTGGATTCCTGGAGAGAATGAACACGCTTCTTGCCAACGCTGAAGTGCCTGGTTTGTTTGAGGGCGACGACCTGGCGGCTCTCATGACCGCCTGCAAGGAAGGCGCGCAGAAACAAGGTCTCCTGCTTGACTCCCAAGAGGAACTGTACAAGTGGTTCACTGGGCAGATCGTGAAGAATCTCCACGTGGTCTTCACCATGAACCCACCTGAGGGTGGTCTGGGCTCCAAGGCAGCGACCAGTCCCGCCTTGTTCAACCGTTGCGTGCTCAACTGGATGGGCGACTGGTCCGACCAGGCCCTCTTCCAGGTGGCCAGCGAGCTGACTACCAGGGTTGACCTCGACAAGCCCAATTGGGTGGCGTCGGATTCCATTCCTGTTGCTTACCGCGGTCTCAGCCTGCCTCCCTCGCACCGAGACACTGTGGTTAACTCCATGGTCTATATCCACCATTCTCTTCATCGGTACAATGCCAAGCTCAAGAAGCAGCAAGGCAAGATCACCTTCCTGACCCCGCGGCATTTCCTCGACTTTGTCGCCCAGTACGTTCAGCTGTACACGGAAAAGCGCGAAGATCTCGAAGAACAACAGCGCCACCTTAATGTCGGTCTTGACAAGCTGAAAGACACGGTCGACAAGGTCCGCGATCTGCGTATCAGTTTGGCCGAGAAGAAGAAGCAACTCGAGGCAAAGGACGCCGAAGCCAACGAGAAACTGCAGCGCATGGTGGCCGATCAGCGCGAGGCAGAGCAACGTAAGGCCACGTCTCTCGAGATCCAGGCTGCGCTTGAGATCCAAGAGAAGCAAGTTGCTGAGCGGAAGGAGCTTGTACTCAACGACTTGGCAAAGGCCGAGCCTGCAGTCGAAGAGGCCAAGGCCAGTGTCAGCAGCATCAAGAGACAGCACCTGACCGAAGTGCGATCCATGGGTTCTCCGCCCGTCCCGGTGCGAAACACCATGATCGCTGTCTGCACTCTCCTTGGACACAACAAGCCAGACTGGAAAGCTGTGCAGTCCATTATTCGAAAGGACGACTTCATTGCCAGTATTGTCAACTTCGACAACGAGAAACAGATGACCAAATCGCTCAGAAGCCGGATGCGCGCCGACTTCCTCAACGATGACCAGTTCAACTTTGAGGTCGTCAACCGTGCCAGTAAGGCCTGTGGTCCGCTGGTGCAGTGGGTGAAGGCTCAAGTCAACTATTCCGAGATCCTCGATCGGGTGGGCCCCATGCGAGACGAGGTTGTGCAGCTCGAGGACCAGGCCCTGCAGACCAAGGCCGAGGCGCAGGCGGTCGAGAACACCATCACCGCCTTGGAAGACAGCATCAAGGCTTACAAGACAGAATACGCTAGCCTCATCAGCCAAACGCAAGAGATCAAGAGTGAGATGTCTCGCGTCCAGTTCAAGGTTGACCGCAGTGTCCGGCTCCTCGACAGTCTATCCTCAGAGAGGACTCGATGGGAAGAGGGAAGCAAATCATTCGAAACACAGATCAGCACATTGGTCGGAGATGTGCTCACCGCTGCCGCGTTCCTTGCCTACAGCGGTCTCTACGATCAGACCTTCCGGAAGTCGATGATGGATGATTGGCTACACCAGCTGTCTCTGTCTGGTATCCAGTTCAAGCAACACAACCCTGTCACGGAGTATCTCTCCACGGCTGACGAGAGGCTGAGTTGGCAAGAAAACAGCCTGCCCGTCGATGATCTTTGCACGGAGAACGCCATTATTCTCAAGCGTTTCAACCGATACCCGTTGATCATCGATCCCTCCGGCCGAGTGATTGAGTTCCTCCAGAAGGAATGCAAGGACCGGCGGCTCACCGTGACAAGCTTCCTGGACGATTCGTTCACCAAGCAGCTGGAGAGTTCCCTCCGTTTCGGAAACCCGATTCTGATCCAGGACGCCGAGCATCTGGACCCCATTCTCAACCACGTCCTGAACAAGGAGTACCAGAAGACAGGCGGCCGTGTTCTCATTCAGCTGGGCAAGCAGCAGATTGACTTTTCGCCTGCTTTCAAGATCTACCTGTCCACCCGAGATCCCTCGGCGATGTTCCCGCCCGACATCTGCAGTCGCACCACGTTTGTGAACTTTACTGTCACCCAGAGCAGTCTCCAGACCCAGTCACTTAACGATGTGCTGAAGTCGGAGCGGCCGGACGTTGACGAGAGGCGATCCAACCTGATCAAGCTTCAGGGCGAGTTCAAGGTTCACCTGCGCCAGCTCGAAAAGCGCCTCCTGCAGGCCCTCAACGAGTCCCGCGGCAACATTCTTGATGATGACAACGTCATCGAGACGCTGGAAACGCTCAAGACAGAAGCGGGTGAGATTACGGCCAAGATGAGCAATACCGAGGGCGTCATGGCCGAAGTGGAAGAGATCACGCTGCAGTACAACATCATCGCTCGCTCCTGCAGTGCCATCTTCGCCGTCTTCGAGCAGTTGCATTACATCAACCACTTCTACCAGTTCTCGCTGCAGTACTTCCTCGACATATTCCACTCGGTCCTGCACAACAACAAGAACCTCGCCAACGAGAGCAACCACCACACCCGTCGCGACATTATTATCAAGGACCTGTTTGTGACCGCCTTCAAACGGACAGCGCTGGGCCTCGTTCAAAAGGACCGCATCACCTTGGCCATGCTGCTCGCCCAAGCCTCCCCTTACAAGATGGACAAGAGCCTGATCGACGTCATCCTTGATGAGCGCATTGAGGGCAGGGACCTGTCTACCGAGGCTGCCGCCAAGGACGAGGCGTTTGCTAGAGCCTCGCGACTCGGACCGCTCAAGGACAAGCTGGAGCAGGTTCCCGCAGAAGCATGGGACAAATTCTTGAGCGAAGAGCTGGCCGAGAACTTCGTGCCCCAGATATGGGAAGATGGCACCGAACCCCACGACCAGTCTCTCTTGGCCATGCTCCTCGTCAAGCTCTTCCGCCTCGACCGCTTCGTCCCTCTCGCCGAGCGGTTTGTTGCCTCGGTGTTCGGTGACGACCTTTACGACATCGTCGAAGACCTCAAGGGAACCACAGACCATGTCTCGCCCACCTGCCCCATCGCGCTCGTCTCCAGCCCTGGATTCGACGCCAGCTACAAAGTAGACAATCTCGTGGAGCAGTCGCGTGTCCGCTGCACCAATATTGCCATGGGCTCAAACGAGGGCGTTGCCAGTGCTGACAAGGCCATCAGCAATGCCGCACAGGTGGGCAATTGGGTTCTGATCAAGAATGTGCACCTCGCCCCTACTTGGCTGCAGTCGCTC
Organism: Nigrospora osmanthi; assembly: GCA_029489945.1. Classification (NCBI taxonomy): domain Eukaryota; kingdom Fungi; phylum Ascomycota; class Sordariomycetes; order Amphisphaeriales; family Apiosporaceae; genus Nigrospora; species Nigrospora osmanthi. The sequence goes on from CP120505.1 coordinate 1,617,965, forward strand.
GAGAAACGCATGGAAACGCTCAACCCGCACTCCAACTTCAGACTGTTCCTTTCGATGGAGCCGAGTCCCAAGATTCCCGTCAACTTGCTCCGCGCCTCCCGGGTGCTGATGTACGAGCAGCCTGCGGGAGTGAGGGCCAACATGAAGGACTCGATGAATTCACTGTCGACCAGGGCCAGCAAACCGCCCGTCGAGAGGACGAGACTGTACTTGCTCCTGTCGTTCTTGCATGCCGTAGTCCAGGAGCGGCTGCGCTACGCACCCAACCTGGGATGGAAGGGATTCTGGGAATTCAACGACGCCGATGTAAGTCTTCCCCTCGTTCACCAGGCCCCCCGACCTGTGCCTTGTGGCTAACCCCTTTTCCAGTACCAATGCTCGGCCTTTGTTGTCGACACGTGGGTCGAGTTTGTTGCCCAGAACCGCACCAACATCGCGCCCCAGAACATTCCCTGGGACATGATTCGCTACCTGGTGCGCGAGACGTACGGCGGCAAGATCGACGACGAGGGCGACTTCGGCCAGCTCACCCAGCTCGTCAACTCCTTCCTGCAGCCCGCCGCCTTTGACATCGGCCACAAGATCGTCCCCAGCACGGAGCAGGACGGCGGCCTCGAGATGCCCGGCGGCACCAGCCTCCAGGAGTTCATGAGCTGGATCCAGAAGCTGCCCGAGCGCGAGCCGCCCACGTACCTCGGCCTGCCCGCCAACGCCGAGAAGCTGCTCCTCGTCGGCCTCGGTCGCAACCTCATTGGTGACCTGCGGAAGGTGGGCGAGCTTCTGGATGAGGGAGAGCAGCTCATGGGTGATGCTTAGGGAGCAGCGATGTCGTGCTGTGGCAAGGTGGTGAGATGTTGAGCTATCCGTGGGGAGTCGTCCGGCCGCGCACACATGTATCCCCAATTTCCCAGCCTGTCGTAGAGAATACAGAGAAAGACTACATAAATAGAGGGAAGACTGTGGTTCTTCTTTTAGACTTTGTGAACGCATGCCCCCGAATGCTTCTTCTCGAGACCCAGTTTCAAAATGGCCCGTGGCCGGCCAGGAAGTCAAATAGTCGTCGTACTGCTCTGGTAGTCCAGAGAGTGTCGAGTTTATCATGTCGCACCGGAATACTTCTCGCTAGAGAAGATAGATGGCTACAGGGTCAGGGTGAGAATGCATCGCTTTTGGAAGTGTACTACCACCACTACTAGTACTAATGATACAGTGGTTAACGATGACTTGTCCCAGAACAAGTACACGCAGGCAAAAAGACAGCCCGGCCGAAGTCGTACTCCCCCCCCCCCCCCCCCCCCCCTCCCAGCTCTTGCTCCCACCCCTTAGGCTTCGATCTTCCGGCCCTTGCGGTCGACGCGGTCGTCGCGCGGATCGAAGCCGCCGCGGCCCCAGGTGGCCCACTCGGGGGTCTCGGGCCCCATGTAGTCCTCGGGGCGCCAGTCGCCGTCGGGGCCGCGCTCCTCGAGCAGCTCGAAGAAGCGCTGGTAGTCGATGCGGGAGTGCCACCTGCCGTCGACGCGGAAGCGGCCACTGGCGATGAGGACGCAGCAGCTGTGGGCGTGCTCGGCGGCGATGCCGTAGTCGAGGCCGCGCTCGGCGAGGCGGCGGTTGAGGGCCTCGACGAAGTCGGTCACCTCGGCGTAGAAGGGCACGTTGGCCATGCTGAGCCCGGCGCCGGCGCTGCTCGAGGTGCCGCAGTAGGTGACGCCCTTGACCTCGACGAAGCAGGGCAGGCCGCGCTCGACGAGGTCGGCGTAGCCGGCGGCCTCGTCCTCGACGTTGAAGCCCTTGACGAGGGTCAGGCGGAAGACGGTGCGCTGCTTGAAGCGCTTCTCGCGCAGGATGTCGAGGCAGCGCTGGAAGCGCTCCCAGAAGTCGCGGTGCAGCGGGCGGTCGATCTTGCGCAGCGACTCCTTGTTGCTGGCGTCGATGGACACGTACAGCTGCGTCACGGCCCGGAGCGCGGCCAGCTGGTCCGGGTGCTGCGCGTTGCAGACGAGGAAGGACGAGATGCGCTCGGCGTGCAGCATGGCCAGGAACTCGTTGATGTGCGGGTAGAAGATGGGCTCGCCCACGAGGCTGAGGGCGCAGTGGCGGATGCGCATGGCCTCGGCGAAGCGCTCGGCGCGCACGCCCGGCACGCCGCGCATCATCTTGATCTTCTGGTAGTGGCCGGCCTTGACGCCGTCGAAGATGAGCTCGGGCGGGTCCACCACCCAGCGCCACGTCGTGCCCACGGGGTTTGTGCCGTGGCGCCAGCAGAAGACGCACTTGTTGGAGCACGAGAGGGACGGCGTCGTCTCCATGCACTGGTGCGAGGCGATGCCGTAGAAGGAGTACTTGTAGCAGGAGCCCCGGCCGCGCAGCGCACTCTTGGTCCAGCGGCAGATCTTGACGCCCGAGTGGGAGCCCACGATCGAGTAGCCCTGCTTGGTGAGCGACGCGTACGTGGGCGAGTTCTTGGGCACCATCTCCTTGACCGTGGCCGCCGGCGTCGGCTTCTTGGCCGACGACTTGCCGTACGTGGTGAAGTCCACGGCGACGGGGGCCTTGGCGCCCGAGGACTTCATGCCCTTGCCCAGGTCTTCCAGGTCCTGGAGATCGGCGCCGGCCTTTTTGCCCTTCTTCGCCGCCTCTGGCGTTTCGTCCTCGAAGACCACCTCGCCGTCGTCGTCCTCGGAGGCAGATTCGTCATCGCTCTCGACGGCGTCGCCGCTGCCGGGAACGCCCTGGCCGAGGCCACCGGTGGTGGCGACGAGGCCCATCACGTCACTCACGCCCTCGGTCCATTCGTCCAGTCGCTCTTTCAAGTCCCGCTTGGGGTCGCCCATGCCTAGCGGGAAGGCGCGCTTGCGTCCGGTGAGCTTGGCCATCCACTTGTCCACCTCCTTGGCCTGGAAGCAGAAGCCCTCTTCCTCGGTCGGCCATCCCTCGCGGTCGCCCAGGCCGAAGACGGTGTATCCCACGAGCCCCGACAAGGGGGCCGTGTCGATCCGGAAGTCGTTGTGGGTCTCCCGGAGATGCTCCAGGAAGTTGTCGTTGATGGTGTCGATGTTGTAACTCGGGATCACGAGGAGATAGAAGTAGTCCACCGCCGCCCCGGACTCGGACGTCTTCGGGGGGCTGATGAAGTACTCATCATAGTCCACCTCGGTCAGGTCGAGCAACTGGGGCTTCAGCAGGCGCGGCTCCTCGCCGGCGACACGGTGCTTTTGCAGGGCCGATTCCAGCTGGTCCGCCAGACCCTTCACCATCCGCTCGGTGCTGCCCGTCAGGGACGAGAAGAACAGCAGAGGCTGCAGCGGGCGAAGTTCCTCGGGCGGGGCGTCGGGCTTCTTCGACGTCTCGGCCCGGCGCAATTCGCCTCGGATGCGCCGGGGGCCATTGGACGACGGCGCCTCTTCCCGGGTTGAGGGCGGCGGCGACGGCGCAGCCTTTTCCGAGACGGGGTCTGAAACTTTGGTCCCAAGCTGGACCTTGGAGGGCTTTTCCTCATAGATCTTCCGGAAAACCACCGAGTGTTCCCGCTCGGTGGTCAGGAAGAGGTAAAGCCATATGGAGAAGAGGACCCCCAAAGTGGCCAGGAGGATGGGCGTCCTGTAGACATGCCAAATGTCGATAAAATCTAGACAGCATTGTCAACAACGGGAGACTGTGAGCCGAGAATGGGGCGGTAGACTGACATGCGACAGGCGCCAGGGACTCGGGATGTGACGCCCAACTCTCGTGATGCGCCTCCATCTTGTAGGTGGCGGGAAATCCTGGTGTCGGGTTGCGTTAATCGATTGAACATTTTTGGAGGGGCTTTTGGAGGGGCAGCAATTCTTCACGCCGGTGGAGAGCAGGCCGACCTGAGTCGAACTACAGGCTTAGTCAGCCACCCAGACCAGGCACATACGAATACCTCAGCTAATACAACACGACCATGGGAACAGTGGACGACATCCATGCCTGCTCAGTACGTGACTTTATCATGTAACTACTATGTAAGCCCGTATATATATATATATATATATGCTGTTTTGCCGATGTAGATGTAATAGAACTTAGGTAGCTGAAATGGCCCGACTCCGGTGGCCCCAAAGCCAGAGGAAAGCGAGGGGCGTACCGGCAATAGGTTCGAACGCTTGCAAGACACACGGCGGGCAGGCGGGCACAAGTATTGGCCAGCCGAAGATATATAAGTCGGGGTTTGTGATTCGCGTAGCCAAGCTATTACCGGGTACAACGTAAAATGTCATCGCGAAGGGATATTCATGCTTCTCATCATTTGTCTATGCCTCCCTTGCCGCCGATACTTTGCGGCCTAAATATACAACAAGAGCCCGCTGCGCAAGGGACTCTTCATCCATGGCGTGGCTCGGCCAGCCACATGATTATATCGTACAGTGCCACTGGTGAGGCCTCGCAGTACCTCGTGCTGCGGGAGTGGCGACCGGTTGTGTGAACTCGAGGGTGGGGGGGTTGGTCGGGTGGTCGAGTGGTCGAATGGTCGAGGGTATGGGGGTGCCTCTTATGGGATGCGCGTGGCAGCTTAGTCCAGACCGGGGTGGGAGGGCATTTCGCTCATGTTGATGCCGCTGCCCTCGAGGTCGAGGTTCTTGTCGTACGCAATCATCTCGGCAAGGACGTCGAGTATGCGCTGTTCTGATGTCAGTGCCAACGGCCAGCGGAGTTGGGGCTTGGGAGGGGGGAGGAGGCCAAAAGCACTTACCTTGTCCACCGTCTTGTCGTAAATGCTAATGAGGTCGTTGGGGGTCGGGTAGACCTTCAGGGCCTTGTAGAAGGCAAGAGCCGATTCGATCGTTTTCGAAGCTGGACATGGGGCGTCAGTGGATGGTTTCCTTTCCGTTGGGGGGGCGAGGGCACGTACGATCCTGGCCCAGGACCTCGCCCTCTTGGACGTGCTCCATGAAGTAGGCCTCCTTCTCGTTCACGCCGGTGGGGAAGCCCTCCTCGAGAGCGGCGTCGACGGCATCGTGGATGTCCTGGGCCTTGGCCTTGCTCTGCGCGACGGCGTCCTCCTTCTCGGCGCGCACTTGGCGGCGCTCCTGGCGGCGCAGCTGGCGGCGGAAGTCGGGCGAGCGGCGCCGTTGCTGGTCGAAGTAGACGACGTAGGCTAGAGACAGAGGCTGTGAGCAGCGGGACGGGGAGGGAAGCGCGGCGAGCGCGTGGTCGGCGGGCGGGCGGGCGCGAGGGCCCTGCGCGGTGACGTACCCAGCAGGCCGGTTGCTACTGTCGCAACGGATATGGTCGCAATGGTCGAGGTCTGCACCATGGTGACGGGGATCTGGCGGGCGACGGGACGGGACGGGACGGTAGTCAGTCTGGTAGGGGAGACCCGGGATGCGGTTCGTCGTCGTCGGCGGCGGCGGCGGGGACGGCGGCGGCAGCGGCGGTATTGGTGATGGCGGGACGGGCGTCTGGAAGTTGAGGTGGAGGGCAGAAAGCGAGCGCAGCTTTTGAAGAAGCTCTCTCTCTATTCCATGCCCCAAGCCAGCCAACCAGACGAGCCCACACCCGCCCACCTTTCGCTCGCTGGACGGGAAAAGGCTGGCCTGCACGCACGTCAACTATCTTTTTTTTTTTCCTTCCCTTCCCTCCTCGACTGGCACTAGTGCTACATCGGTACCTCATAGGACGTAAAGCTTGGGAACCTTGTCGTCTATCCCTGTCGGGCGGAACCTCTGCCGGCCGTGTGTACTACATACATACATACGTACTTGATGTGCCCGTGCAAGTAACCTCCAGCTGTCCCTCGCTGATACCTACATCGAGAACATATACGATGTAAGTACATCCCATACCTAAGTAGGCATCCGCACCCGGGGATATCATCGTACATCAGCCGGGAGCCTATTTTTCTCAAGGCATTCCAGAACCGCCGAACGCTTGGCCGGCCGAGGAATGCGGTTTAGCTGCTTCAACCGCCTACACATATTCTGCATACATGCACGAGGTACATATCCTCTTTACCGGCCCCGGCTCGTCCATAAAGTTCCCTAATGCTGCAAGTAGATGGCTGGCTCTGGCGGGTGGGTGGGCTGACACTGGGTGTCGGAGTACAAGGGGCAGGAGAGGGGGGGCTGAACAGCTTGTTTCCCGTCAATCTCACGGCATAGGTCGTTAAATGCTGCTGGTATATCCTGAATGGGGGGTACAGTATGTAGCACCTAAACTCGGGTGCATATGTTCAATATTATAGGTTAGTAGGATGTAGGTAAGGCAGGCACTAATTTAGGTAAGCGCAACGTCGTCGTCGTTGTCGTTCTCCAAGGCCCATTACAGTGAATTGATCAACAGAATGGAATCGACTGTCGGGTGCTATGTTGTGCTTCTATGTAAATTGTACATAGACGCACCTTCTATACTATTTTTAAACTTAAGGTAAAGTATGTAAGTTCAAACCCCCCCGTTGTGGTGCTGCTTTCGACTGGGCGGTTTGGTTTCGGCTGGGCTGGGACGGACGGCCATCCATCCACTCACTCACTTCCTTCTCACGGACACCGACGCCTGGACACGGTGACCAACAACCACACCACATCACCTCCTGACCTTGACATCGCCGGCCTCCTCAACGCCTCCCCCTTCCCCTCCCACACCGCCCGCCATCCGACGCCCGCCATGTCCGAGACCAAGCTCTCGCTGCGCAGCGGCGGCAAGAGGAAGGGCCGTCCCACCATCAGCGCGCCCAAGCAGATTTCGGGCCCTATCCCCAACGATGGCATCGACGTGCCACGCAGCTCCGGCGGCCGGTCCATGGCCGCCCAGGCCGCCCCCGTGCCCCGGCCGCGCCCGCCCCCCTCGCAAGGAGGCAAGACGAACGACCTGGTGAAGCGTCGCTACTCGACGCGCTTCAACAACGTGCCTGCCAACTACGACGCCACCGCGCCCCCCGTCCCCTCCATGCCCAGCATCGACTCGGCCCGCTACGAACAGCCCGCCGACCGCCGCCCGCCGCCGTCCCGCGCTGGCGACAGCGGTGGGCGGCCCCCGGGGGGGCCTCCCGTCGTCGACATGAAGGCCCTCCGCGACCCCCGCCTGGCCGCCGACCAGTACGTCGCCAACCTCCTCAGCGAGGCCACCGAGGACGAGATCCGCGACTACGAGGACGCCCTGCGGAAGCTCAAGAGCCGCGCCGCCACCGACCTCCAGCAGAACGTCTACCAGAACCGCACGCAGTTCATCAAGATCAGCAAGGAGGCCGAGAAGCTCAAGGCCGAGATGCGCTCCCTGCGGAACCTCATCACCGAACTCAAGACCAACACCACGGCCCTGCGCGCGGCCTCGGCGAACCGCGACCCGCCCAACCTGAGCGGCGACTTCTCGACCGGCATGAGCAAGAGGGACAAGCGCAGCTCCGTCGCCGACCGCACCGCGCTGTGGAACTCGCAGATGCAATCCCTCTACAAGAACGTCGAGGGCTCCCAGAAGTTCCTGCCCAACTCGATGGGCCGTCACGTCGTGCAGGACGCCGGCTTCTGGATCGAGCTGGACAACGCTACGTACAAGTCGCGCCGCTCCATGCAGATCTTCTTGCTGAACGACCACCTGCTCATCGCTTCCCGCAAGAAGCGGAAGGCCGACATACCCAACGACAACCGCGCCCCTATCACCAAGCTGGTGGCCGACCGGTGCTGGCCCCTCCTCGACCTCGAGTGTGTCGACATGGCCGGCACCAATGACACGCCGAGCGGCCGGACCAAGCTGGCCGACGCCATCATGGTGCGCGGCGTGGGCCAGGAGTCCTTCATCTACCGGACCGAGAAGCCCGAGGACCCCGAGAAGGCCACGCTCATGCTGAACATCCGCAAGGCGATCGAGCAGCTGCGCAAAGGGCTCAAGTCCGAGATGGAGGCCAACAACAAGGCCAAGGAGACCATCAACTACTTTGCCTCGCGTGACCCGGGCTTGCTACAAAAGACGGAGCTTCTGCAAACCCTGTCGGACATCAAAGACATGCTCATCGAGGTGGATGGCCGCCAGCAGAACCTGCGGTGGGTGGAAAGCCAGATGGACGAACTGGACATTGACATCGCCTTGCAGCGAACCGAGCTGGCCGTGGAGAAGGTCGAGAAGATGAACAGCCTGGCGCGCGGGCTTAAAAGCAACGTTATGGCCCAGGACTTCATCAACTTCAAAGTGGAGGAGCGGTCGGCCCGGCTGGCGAGCCTCATCACCCGCGACCTGATAGACAACCACGGGGCGCAGACCAAAACGAAGCGGAACGTCAGCTGGCTGACGCGCCTCGGCGCCGAGGACCGGGCCAGGGAGGCCTATCTGGAAGCGCGCGGCGACTTGCTCAAGAAGCGATCGAGGTAAGCCCAAGCCGCCGCACGCCGGGCAGCAGAGAGAAAACACGTTCGGCTAACCACGCCCCACCAACAGGCAGTGCATCTTCCAGGGCGACCTGCACCTCTACATCTGGCAGCTGTCCTTTGTCTACTTTAGCATCATCAGGAACACCGTGTCGTGTTTCCAGGACTGCTTCCCCCAGACCATGATGAGCGCTTGCGTGAAGTGGGCCAAGGAAGAGGTCGAGGCCTTCAACGTCATCTTGGCTCGTCAGCTCAGTAGTACCGAGAAAGACGGCAAGGTGTGGAACGAGTGCATGGGCCGGGCCAAGACACACGCCAGAATGCTCGCCGAAGTACAGCTCGACTTCCGCGAGCTCGTAGGTAAAGACGTGGCAGAGACTGCCACCAAGAACAGCGACGGGGCCGTTGGGCTCGGACTGGCTGCCTCCTGAAGTGTGCGCGCCTCGTAGCGAGGAATGCCGGGTGGCCAAATACGAGTTGGGGCCGAGGCATTGCTACGCGTTGTGTTGAGATAGCCCCTGGTGAGCGTGCTTGCCTCCCTGCGTGTGCTAGAGCTGGGTAAATATGTACTATACGCCGGCCCTTGTTCAGAATACTATTTTTCCCTACATCATCACGCCTGTCGGCTGCAAGAATCACAGTCCGGTGACTTGGGCTCTGCGGCCAGCCCCGTCGACGCAAGCCCCCCCCCCCCCGGTTGTGATGCGATGCATGGGAGAGAGCGCGGGGCAGGGGGGGCTCTGCAGAGCTGTCACCAACAAACACACCTACCTGTAGGGTGTGAAGATCGACATTCCTAACGAACCCTTGTAGGATCTTATTGCCAGCTGAAGAATGCCTTCCCCCGGGGCCCGCATCCGGTACGCGGCCCAACATTTCCGCCAACGCCAACGCCAACGTGCCGCTGGTTGGGTGTGCTCACTTGACAAACGCCATACCGGCTAGGGCCTGACAACAGAAACGCCCATTCTCATCTCTTAGCCCAGTACCATCCTAACAGCAGCAGACCCATACTATCTGCTCTTATGGTATACAACCGAGGGTCCGCTGTTAGACTTGTACGTGGGTCATAGCCAGAAATGGGCGTTTCTGTTGTCAGGCGCAAGACCGGATTGCTGCTGGATGAGCTCGTCTACACACATGACCCATCACGAGTCGCTGCTGGTTGCTGAGCTCATGGCCATGTCGGATGGTGGTCAGATTTGTCTCCCTCCCCCTTGGACGGCGGCATCCAACCCCTGAATACGAGTCTTCCCTCGGGGGCAATCGCGAAGCTGGGTTTGGTTCGGTGATTATGGAGGCATGGCAGTGCGAAGCAAACAAACAACCATGTAGCCAACACATTACGGTAGGCACGGGCGGCAACATCGGCGCCATTCGGGCTCTTGCCGTATGAGCCAGATGTTCCACTGTACTTACAGGTAGGTAGGTATACTGGTGGTGAGACAGGTTGAGGTGTGCGATTCCCGCGCTGCCTTTCCTTTTGCTGGCCCGTCCACGGCATATACACCTACTTTCCCCCGGGTCGCCGCGGCGTCTGATTCCACAAACAGCGTTCCCGGCCACTGCGACTTAGGCCAGATGCCCAGCCTCACAGTCCACCACGGCCAGACGTCCCGAAGCTCCTCGGGGTTGGAGGAGCCGGAAGGAGTACGAGCTGATAAGCAAACCATGTCACCTTCAGAAAGGGCGCAGGCCGAAGCCTCGCACCTCGAGCCCACTTCAACCGGCCAGGGTGACAAGGTTACACCAAGCCGCCTGCCCGTCGAGATACAGCTGGACATCTGGGATCTTGTCGTCGGCGATCTTGGCGCGCTATCGCTTTTGTGGGAGGTATCCTTATCCACAGAGTCGCCCATGGCAGTTCGCCCCCTGTGCGTGGGCAACGAAGAGGACCACTACGCCAAGACCCGGGCCAGGAGGCTCAACAACGTCTCCGTCCTCCTGCCCCAAGTTGGGGAGCGTATCGACCAGTGCTTTGCCAGAGTGCCGGCCCTGGGCGGTCCAGGTTCACACACGCTGTCGGCATATTGGGTCGACTTCCAGCGTGACGTCTTCGCCCCCCTCGCCCGCGCCGAGCAGAATGGGATGGAAATTGGCAGAGCGCCGGCCCTCAGCGCTTGGAGCCAAGCTCCGGGAGAAGCGGAGAGCTTCTTGGCCGAGGCACGGCACTGCCGGGGCCGGGAAACGGTGCAAAACATCTTGGTGCCCGAGGACTATCTTCGGGATGAGCGGAAGGGGTTCGAGATGGCCAAGTGCTTCCCCGGGCTGCGGAGGATACATGTGTTGCAGGCCTTCGTCGCCAGGTACCCCCAGGGCTTCGCCGCCGGAAGCTTCGCCCAGCACCTGGAGGCCTGGGCACAGGTTACCCGGGCCTCGGCCGGGGCGGACGGCGCGGCAGCCGTGTGGCCGTTCTCGGTGGTCCTCGAGGCCCTCGCGGACGTCGACCCAGGAAAAGGCCAAGCCCGCACCCTCTGGACTACGGAGAAGCCGGACGCGTTTTGGCCTTACGCGCCGGATTGGTACCACAAGCGCCACGGGGTCGCGGGCCGGATGAATGGGATGGGAGAACGCTGGGCGAGGACGCAGGCGTGCCGTGTTGAGATGGTACTGATCAGCCCCCGGAGAGGTAGTGGATCGGAGCCTTCATTTTTGGATGGCAAGATACTCACCCCGCCCAGATTCCGTCGTGAATCACCGTGAGCATTCCATAATTCTCGAGATGGGTATGTTTTCCCGAAAGTTGTTTTCTTCTGAGAGACGCGGGGGTCTTGGGAGTGATGAGTGGTAGAGCATATATCCATTACCACTGGAGCAGTTGGTGATGGTGTGGCGGGTTTCATGGAGTACCTACTGACAGCTGGGAGGGCTACCAACTGCGATGTACCTTTCTTACTGAAGTAGGCTGCCGGGTGGCGTGGCGGTGGCACGTGCGTGCGTAACTGCCCCCAGCGTAACTTCCCCCGTTGAATGCACCTGCCCTAGGTAAAGACTGAATACAGTACTAGTAGTACTTACTTACTATGGGATTTATAGATACTATGGATCTTGATCTTCTTAAGCATGGAACATGAGGTACCACTCACGCCTTGGGGTTTTATGGATGTTAGGCAAGTATGGACGCCAGGTACTGACTTGGAAGCTTCAATTCCATGCCGGATTAAATACAGTAAGTAGTAGCTGAAGTGGACATCCAGGGGGCGTTTGGCGATTTGATCCCAAATTATCAGCTTGAGGGTCGCTAATAAGCGCATCGTATCCCAGCCCTAACCAAAAGGGCTGGCGGATTGGATGAGACGACGGGCGATTTTGAGCGAACCTACCAAGCTGTGATCTTCTCCCATGCCACCTTGGAGGGGGGGGTGGTGAGCAGGAGGAGCGCACTCGGACACGGCAAAATGCAAAGCACAGCACGGCACAGATTAGGTCCAGTGGTAGGTAGGCAGGTTCACAAACAATATGCACGGGCACGCAAACAAACGGGTGGGAAGGCTGGAAGCGAACGTTCCCCTCCCTGTTTTCTTTTCCTTTCCTTTTTTACTAGGGGATAGATGGTAGTTGAGTCTATCCCATAGTATTAAGTAGTAGTAGTAGCCCGGAGAGAGAGAGAGAGAGAGAGAGAGAGAGAGAGAGAGACAGAGAGAGAGAGAGAGACAGAGAGTAGTACCAACTCGCACAGCAGCAGCGCAACGCTACCACGCTACGACTTCGGCCCCTCCTTGGCTTGGCTATGCCCGTTCCAATCGACTCAGAAAAAGAGACACATCCCGCTAGGCGCCCCTGCTCATCAAATCCGTAGCCCAACGTCATCCGCGAAGACCAAACCAACCCAGGACAACATCACAACCATCACCACTTTAGCCGCCATCATCAGCCTGCCCCCGACACCCCGCGCCCGCCGTTGAGCAGCACCACGAGGAGACCACGAGTAACGACCAGCCGAACGCGCCACGACCCCACGCCCGCCCCCCCTGCCGAGGCGCCACGCACCAGCATACATCCCATACCTTCTCCCTCTCTCCCCCCCTCCGCCCTCCTCCTCCTCCTCCCGCCGTTATGGACACCAACATGGAGGACGTCGGTAGAGCCCCCGCCGAGTTGGCGCCGCCCATGCCCGCCCAGGAGCCCGCCACTATTCCCACCCTCGATGGCTGGATCGAGAGCTTGATGAGCTGCAAGCAGCTGGCCGAGGCCGACGTTCAGAGGCTGTGCGAAAAGGTGCGTGTGCTCCCGCGTCCCCCTGCTCGTGCTCGTGACCGCCCTCGCCGTCGACACTACCACCACCACCACCACCATCACCACGGCCGCCACGACCACCCGCTGACCCTTCCATCTTCAGGCGCGAGAGGTGCTTCAGGACGAGTCCAACGTCCAGCCAGTAGTATGTCCTTTCTCCCTCCGAGTGCCTGCCCTCTAGGCACGCTGCGCACGCGAGCTCGCCACGCACAAGAGACTGACCGCCGGCGCCCTTCCTTCTTCCCCCCCCAACGCAGAAATGCCCCGTCACCGTCTGTGGTGACATCCACGGCCAGTTCCACGACTTGATGGAGCTGTTCAAGATCGGCGGCCCCAACCCCGACACCAACTACCTGTTCATGGGTGACTACGTCGACCGTGGCTACTACTCGGTCGAGACGGTGACGCTGCTCGTCGCCCTCAAGATCCGCTACCCCCAGCGCATCACCATCCTGCGCGGCAACCACGAGTCGCGCCAGATCACCCAGGTCTACGGCTTCTACGACGAGTGCCTCAGGAAATACGGCAACGCCAACGTCTGGAAGTTCTTCACCGACCTGTTCGACTACCTGCCCCTGACGGCCCTGATCGACAACCAGATTTTCTGTCTGCACGGTGGCCTGTCGCCCAGCATCGACACCCTCGACAACATCCGCGCTTTGGACCGCATCCAGGAAGTACCTCACGAGGGACCTATGTGTGACCTTCTGTGGTCCGACCCCGATGACCGATGCGGCTGGGGAATCTCGCCCCGTGGCGCCGGCTACACCTTTGGCCAGGACATCTCAGAGGCCTTCAACCATAACAACGGCTTGACCTTGATTGCCCGCGCCCACCAGCTGGTCATGGAGGGCTACAACTGGTCCCAGGATAGGAACGTTGTGACTATATTCTCTGGTGCGTCGGCCCCCTCTTTTCTTGTTGCTGCGCGTGCTGCGTCGTTGCTAACCCCCACGACACCAGCTCCCAACTACTGCTACCGATGCGGTAACCAAGCCGCCATCATGGAGATAGACGAGCATCTGAAGTACACCTTGTAAGCAACCTCTCTCGTTCCCTTCGGTCGTCCGGCGGCAGCTTGGCGGATTGGAGCTAATTCGCTGCCCCTCACTCAGCCTGCAATTCGACCCTTGCCCTCGCGCTGGCGAGCCCATGGTTTCTAGACGTAAGTTCTCCCCCCGCCTCCTACCCATTGTTCGGACAAGCTTCCGTGCACACCTTGCCACCCCCAGAGGTGTGAACACGCGCGCATCTCACCTTCATCCCGTCGGCGTACCCGGCACTGGCCGTGGCAGTCAAGGTTCTCGCTGACGCAACCTCAGGTACACCGGATTACTTCCTGTAAAGAAGCTGCGGTCACGCAGTTCCTGTCACCGAGAGGCCAGCCGAAGGGCTGAAACCCTCGAGCCCATGTGTGCGTGCCAGCTGTCTCCAAACCCCGGCGGAGGCACGAAGAAGCAGGTGGCCGCGTGTCGCGTGCTGTACGCATACACTGCACCGAAAGTCGAGTTTATTGCCAAAACACCGAGTGGCACGTGGACGCCGCTTCGGAGCGTTGGACTGCCGCTGTCTCGTTTGATGTCGCCGTTTGTCTGTTCCGCTGACTTGTCGAGAAAGAACACGGGCCGGGGCTCGCCAGCGGAAGGGAATGCAGGCGGCATCCGCAGGCGCGGGCGCACATGGGCGACAAGATCTAGATAATCCGCATTATAGAACCCCTTGCGCGCACCTATGGTCTCTTGGCTGCGTATTCCGTGCTATGAATTTTCGTCCCCAGACTTGCCTTCGGACTGGCAGTCGAGCTGGGCCCGCTGAGAGTGGCAGTGTAGCAACCTATTCGAACGCAGTACTGTATTCACCGCGCTTCCTGCCCACAGGTATGTTCACAAAAGTGCTTCAATGCCTGAATTCTGGAGTCCACAGCCTTCCCCAGTTGTTATGCTACACTTGCCCGAGAAATCGGTGGGCCAGGAGGGCCAGCAACGATGCTCGCTAGCTGGGTGTCCTATAAACACGGGTGGGAAATATGTGGGAGGAATCTTTCCGACTAAAGTAGTTCTCACGTCTTCGTACGAGATGACCACCCCCTACCGGCGCAGTTTTCCCGTCGTAGATGGACAAACGATGCCTCTTGTGGAAAAGAGAAACAACCCCCCCTCCCCTAAGGAAGCCAAAAGAAAAGAACGCCCGAGGGCCCAACGAGCGATCATGGTATATATGCGAGACCCCGTCAACCCCCCCCCCCCCCACAGAAGAGCAACAATAAACGTGCGTCGCCCCCCCCCCCCCCCCCCCCCCAAACATGAGCCCCTTTTTCGAATTCCTCCGCCAGGTCATGAAAAAAGAAGGAAATAGAGAGGGAGAATAAAGGGAGGGGAAAGAGAGAAGAAATCACAACGGAGCTCCCGGGACGGCGCCCGCCCCTCCCTCATGTGGGACTTTCATCACCACTCCCCCGGTGCGTCCGCGCCCCCAAACGCCTTGATTGCTCGACAAAAGTACTGCGTGGTATATAGATACGACCGCCGGTAGCCCACGTACACGACACAAACCATAGAAAAACGGGAAAAGGGAAGAAAAAACAAAAGGGAACGGGAGGAAGGAAAATAAAAGACGCTATGTTTTGTCGATTAAAAGACAGGGACTCTCTCTCTCTCTCTCTCTCTCTCTCTTCCTCACCCCCTTTTCTTTTAACACGTCGTGGCTTGGCCGATACGGTCCCGCTCCGCGGAGCCGAGGCTGTCGCTGCGGCGCGAGCGCGCCGTCGCCATGCTGCGGTCGCTGGTGCTGGGGCGGCCGGAGCCGGTCGGCAGCGGACCGAGGCGGCCGGCCGTCGTCGTCGTCGTCATCTCGGAGGAGGTGGCGGCGGCGGCGGCGTCGCCGGCCTCGGTCCGCCGCGACTGGCTGCGCGACAGGTTGTGCACGGTGCCGACGGTGGCCAGGTGTGTGGTGGCGCTGTCGAAGTCGGTGTCGTCGCTGAAGCCGAGGGCGTGGTGGTGGTGGGGGTGGTAGTGGTAGCGGTAGTAGTGAGGTTTGGTCTCGAGCCTCTCGCCGCCCGCCGGCCGGTCGAACGAGTTGTTCCGGCTGCTGCTGCTGCTGCTGCTGTTATTTCTGCTGCCGGGTGGTGGCATCGCCTTGAACTGGCGGCCACCGCCGTGGCCCGCGGATCCTCGGCCTCCAGGCACGGCCGCCGCGGCCGCCGTGTCTCGGCTGGGCGTCGGGGCCGCGTCCCGCCGGCCGCCACTGCTCGGCGTCCGGCGGGCCGAGGGGTCGCGGCTGGCGGTGCTGCCGTTGCTCGGGCGCCGCCTGTCGGTGCTCCGCGCGCTCCGCTCGCTGCCGCTGCGCCCGTCCGAGCGCCGCCGCCGGGGCGTCGTGGCGCCGGCGCCAGGGCGGCGCGCGCGGCGGCCCTCCTGGGCGCGCGCCCGCCTTTCCGCCGGGGGCGGCACCTGCGGCAGCTGCGACGCTCGCTCGATCGGTACGCGCACCTGGCCGTCTTGGGTGCGCTCCGGCAGCTGCTCCGGCGCCAGGGACGGCATCATTTGCTGCTGGCCCCACGGGAGGGCGCGGTCGGCGCGGTCCGGGGGCGTCGATGCCGTGCTGATCTTGCCGAGCATGTCCTCCAGGGCGCCCAAGCGCTCGCCGCCGACCGAGGCGGTGCCTATCTCGGTATCACCCCCGAAGACGCTGCCGTCATGGTCGCCGCTGCCGTAGTCCGTGTAAGCGCCCGCCGTCGACGAAGGGCCAACGGTCGACGGCCCGCCGGTGGGCGTCATCACGTCAATATAGTCGTCAGCGCTGAAGGCGGGCCCGTAAGACGCGAGCACGAGGTCGCGGGCCAAGGGCCTCTTGGGTCCGAAAAAGGGGGGTGGCGGGTCGGCGCCTTCGTCCGTGTCCGCCGCCGTGTCTGTGGCGTCTAGCGTGACGTCGCTGCGACGGGCAGACACGCCCACCACCCGGGGCTTCTTGAAAGACGTGGCCGACCTCGAGAAGTTGGAGCTGGGACGCGAAGCCGAAACCATATACGGCGAAGTGGCGGCGCCCGGAGCTTTCGCCTTCTCGCCTGAGTAGGCGCCAGGGCCCTTGGCCTTGGAGGGGACGTAGAAGCGCTTGTGGAAGAAGGAAGCGAGGTAGGTGTAGGCCACGATGACGTCGAGTACGAAGTTGAAGACGTAGAAGGGCGCCCGGGAGTGGTACCATGCCGGGTTCTGCAGCGACCGCGGCTCGAAGTTGGTGCCGGCGCGGAAGGAGGCGCCGATGGAGAGCAGCGTGGCCGTCAGGAGCAACAAGGCCAGCTTGGCGGCCCAGCTGCCCTCGCCGAACTTCTCGACCCGGTACCTCCGCGGAAGCGTGGCCGCGAGAAGCACGATGGGGATGGGGAGGAAGGCCAGAAGGGCCAGGTACGTGCCCGAAAACAGCTGCACGAGGCGATCGGCTTCCTTGATGTGCGTATCCAGCGTGTAGAACGACTGGACCGTCACCACGACGACCATGATGAGGCAGGCCACGACGCTGAAGAAGAAAAAACGGAACAGGACCCGCGCCGGCGTCGACCAGCCGAACTCGGGGTGGTAGCCCCGCACGATACGCTGCGCGAAGAAGAGGTTGACGACGAAGACGATGACGGTGCCGGCCTGGGCCAGTATGTTGGCCGCGATGGCGATCCGCACGTTCGTGGGCTTCGCGGCCCACGCGATCCGCATGGCGAGCGCCGCGGCGCGGATCATGCTGAAGGCAAACATCATGGCCGAGAAGACAAAGAAGTGGCCTCGCCGCCTATTGATTTGGAAAACAGCCATGTGTGCTATCGCCGAGATCAAAAATAGGGCCAGCAGAACCCCGCTGATAGGGTTGTCCACCGCGCTGGTCGGCACGCCACCCACGACTGCTGTCGTCGGGGGATACGGCGGCGACATCCGGGCCATCGAGTTACTATTATTGGCATTAGGGGTCTAAAGACGGGGGGGGGGGCTGGTCAGTATGCTGCTTCGTAGTAGTCGGGCATATCATGGCCAGGCCGGCGGCGGGCCGGGACGGGACGGTCGACGACACGGCATGCCGTGAGGTTCTGCGTACCTCTTGAATTGCTCCCGAGGCACCCGGCGACGATATTTGCGTCCAGTTGGACATGGTGAACTGCGGGCCACGGGTAGCCGATGCTGCCCGATACTGGCTTCAATACCGGCCCCTCTCAGAACGTCCAGCCCTCTCTCCGGGTATAGGGCTTGTTCTGTCTGTCCGTGTACGTTGGGGGTCCAGAGCGCCGGGGAGCGGTAATGGTGAGCGACACAGGCCTTTGGGTTGGCTCTCTGTGCTGGAGCGTGGAAACAAGCCAGAACGAGCGTGGGATGGGGGCATGGGAGACGAGAGAGAGGCAAGCGCGGGCAAAGAAGATGCTAAGGGGCTCGGCCATTGTTATTAGGAGTTCCTGGGCCGAGACGCGCATATTGCTCTTCGCATATCGGCGGTAAGCAGTCAGACGAAGCGTGATGATTCATTCGTCTCGGTCCACGCACGTGGGCAGACCACTGCCATCGGCACACGCATCGAGAGATTGCTGGAGAGAGGGGGGAAGAGAGAGGGAGCCACAGCCGGCCTGAACCCTGCCCGGGGAAACTTGTTGACAGCCGGGCCGGAGCCAGTGAGGGGGGTGGAAAAGAGAGGAGGGGGGAAGGCAGCAGCTGTCGTCTGCCATCGGCGTCATGCTGTCAGCCGTGGTCCGACCTGCGTGCCGGTATCGTGGTGGTGTTTGGCTTTGGGCGGCCTGGCTTGGACCCTCTCAGTTCAGTGCCCAGCACTTGAGTTGGAACAAGGTTGAACGGTCGCAGGAACGTCGCGCCACCATCTGGAGTGTCTTGCCCACTGCCGCAGCAGGTCGCAGGATGCCTTGGCACATCGGCCTCGGGGGGGCTCGAAGGCTCGTGTGCGTGCGTGTGTGCGTGCGCGGGCGGGCGGGCGCTTGTGAGTGTGAAGTGTGAGTGTGAGTGTGTGTATGCCCCATGTCGCCGGTATAAGGTTGCTGGGCCTATCCTCACCCACCCTGTCAGCCTGGCGCGTTGCTGCCGAGAGAATAATCTGAGGTTGCCAGCAACTGAGCGGGGGGAGAGAGACGAGAGAGCACACGCGCGTGCCGCCAGGAAAAGAAAGCCGGGTCGTCGGGGACCATGGCCGTCCGGCTGCCCCACCAAAACTCCGGCGTAAGACGGACGTAACGGACCAACCAGAAAAGACCCGGCGGCGGCTGCCGGGGCATTGGCGAGGGCCCTACACAGCCGCCGTAATCGTCACCCACTAAGTCAGCAACGGTTTCTTGGACGGCGAAAAGAAACCAACGGTCCCCCGGATCTCACCGCTGGGCGGTTGGCCACCCCGCCTGCACCGCGTGGCTCTGCTGCCTTTAGGTTGGCGCGCCCACTTCCACTGCTTGCCATGATGAAATCATCCGGCACGTCTGTTCCTCCTAGACTTTCCCGAGTCTGAACCAACGGCGCACCCCTGGTCGTATTTGCCCCGGGGGGTCGCCTGTCGCAAGCCCAAGATAGGATGTTGCCGCCGTCGTGGGCGTCCGTCCGCTGGAAGGAGTGGCTTCCTCCCTCTTCCTTCTCCGCCGTCCCCCTTCCCCGAGGCGACGGATGAGTTGAGACGATCGAAGGTCATGAGAGGATACCATCTCATGGCTTCCACACCGAAATCGAGGACATCGAAGCATCACCACAGTGTCCGGGCTCTACCTTGGGAGAGCATGCGGGCTGCCCTTCCGTCCATGTGGACTGGACTACCCTCGTACAGACGGCCGGGTTCCTTGCCCTGCAGACGCCCCTGTTTCTCCCTGGGCCGGTGGACTCCCATACAAGAGATTAGGTTGCCAGGGGCGAGGACGGGCATGCAGCCGGCCTTGGACGGTGGCTGTTCGAGACAACCTTGACGGCTCTGTCAGTCCACGTAGTGCGAGTGGCGTTGTCGCTGCTTCGGCCTTCCGCCCGTCGTATATGCGGTGTGTAGACGGTTTCCTGCAGCGCTGGGTGGCTCCCAAGAATAGCCGCGGCCGTGCTGGCGCCGCACGTGGTAGATGTGCCGGCCTTTGCCTCCCATCAGTCATCCGTGATGGCTGGCACCGCCTCTGGGGTCGTTGCTTGCGCACTGCGCACGGAGGTTCGCGGTATGTAGACGCCCATGTCAAGCCGGCGCCCCGTCTTGTCTTTTCGACAGTCTCCCGCCCCTGTCCAACCAGTATTCAATGACGTCGGGTCGTCAAGACCTTGTTGATCCCCTCCTGAAGAACCCGTCGTTTGATGCAGCCTCCGCGCTGGTGGGATCCCATTTAAGACGGTGTCGAAACCCCCCTCCGGCTCCGGGATGGATTTGAAGTATCTCCTTCGTGTGCTCAAAGCCAAGCCGCCTGTCATCATTTGGCCCGTCTTCCCGCTGCGTACGACAGCGGAAGCAAGAAACGGGCGTCGAGACACTTGCAGCATTGCTTTTATCTTTCTTTTTTTTTTTTTCCTTTAGCGGCAGTGCATCCGACAGATGCTTCGTGCATCCTGTCGACCTCTGCCCTATCGATGATGTACGGAATAGCCATCTTCCGGCATCCTCGCTCATCGACAGAGGCGATGATGGCCCATGGTGGGAAGCAGAGGTACAAGCAGCCCGTCCAAACAGGCCCGTAGGGCAGTCGTCCGTTGGTGCGGAAGACCCGCGCTGGCTGAAGTAGAGGTTGGTAGAAACGCTCTTCGCGTTGGTCATCATCAACACCTGACCCTGGAGACTTAACGACAAGGAACGAAGATCAAGTCTTAGCGATGAACAAGGTGAAGAGCGCTGCTACCAACCGCTCCTTGGGCCATCGCAGGTGCTGCGCACTAACGAATGGTTGCCCAAAGCCTGTACGGGCTGACGGCGCACGTTCTGGTCTTTTCCGAGGAGCACCGGCTTGCCTCTGTCCAGCAAGACTCACTCTCGGCCTCCGCTCCGAGTTGCTTTGGACGAGCGACTACATCTCCCAGGTTGGAATTTGGCACTCAGTGCTAAGATACTCCGATGTTGCTGGTTTGCATGGTAGCGCCGGCAGTAGTAGCTCGTCTGGCTTCCAACGACCGGATCAGTTTCTTATTGAATCCTGCACGGCTAATTGTTGGAGATGTTGCTGATAGAGAAGCGAAGGAGCAAAGCATCTATCTGTTGAGTCCGGGCTGGCACGATGGGCGAGGAGAAGGCAAAGGGTTACTAGTGTCAAGACTGGCAGCCTCAAGTGTGGGTTGTTGTAACAGATCCCTACATGAGGTCCATGGGATCGGGAACAGGAACTTGAGATTAATAGGTAGCTACTTAATGTCCTTAAGTGCCTGTCTCTTAGTAAGATCTGGAGAGTGCTTTGACGCGACAAAAACAGGCAAGTAGCACCTGCTTCACTAGGTAGGTACATACATCATTGGGATACTTTAGGTAAGCTGGCATCCACTGTCCGATCTGCATCGGAAGGGGAATTGAATTACTTCAGTTACATACATCCCAAGAGCTACCTAGCGCCAACTGATGAAGCTCCCGTCCCTTTCATCATCATCCATCCATCAATCCGTTCAGCCGAGTCTCCGCTTCCAGGGCGTCGGTGCCAACCGATTGCCCCCTCAGCGAGCCAGCTTTTGCTTGGTCGGCCGGGGGGTTGAAGGAGACCAAGGAGGCCCTCGCGGCCCGCGGACGCGTTTTAAACATGGGGGGGAGCTGTAGCAGCTGTAGCAGAGCTGTACAAGTAGGGCCCCCCAGTAACAAACAGCCCCCAAGCAGCAGGAGGAGGTGGAATCCAATGGGACAGCTTTCCAGGATCCCGTACACACACATATGGTACATACTGGGAGCAAGTATGGGAGGTGATGCCAGCCCAGCCCCAGACGCTAGCCGCTAGTTCGGGTAACTAAATACATGTAGTCAGTACGGCGTACGTAGTACCGGGACCACCCTGCCCTACCCGTAGAGTACATAGTAGCTCTCGCCCATCAAGACACGCAAACAAATATCGACGTTCCTCACCATCACACAATCCCACCCTCTCTCTAGGTCTCTCTCGCTCACCTCTAGGTAGAGCCCGCGACACGCACTGCTTGCGCAAGCCATCCCCTCCTCTCCCGCTCCTCCGCCCGCCTCGTCCACGAATCTATATAGAAACGAACGGCCCGCTTCCCGCATCTCGCGCGCTGCCTTGCTCGCCCAGCCTTCCTCCGACCCAACAAACCCAAACCCGCCACACGATGGATTTCTCCGACTCCTTGTAAGCTCCCTGCCGGTCCCCGTCGTCGTCGCTTTTCGTCCCTCGGTCTCGTCGTCCATGGCCAGGCGGGAGAGCAGAAGCAGCAGCAGCAGCAGCAGCAGCAGCAGCACGCGCTGGACTTTCGTCGTCCGCCTGTTGGCTCCCCTCGCTCACTAGCGACGCCGGCGCAGTGTGACTGTGATATTGTGTGTGTGTGTGTGTGTGTGCCAATGTCTTGCCCTCTGCAAAGCGCCTGCGCGCGCGCGCGCGCGCACCCGCACCCACACACGCACACGTCCATGTCCATGTCCCCGAAATCACTCAAGCTGGCCGCTAACCTAATGTCCTTTTCCGTGTAGTCGCATCGTCAACCTGGCGGTTGGCATCATCCTGATACTGGGAGGCATTTCGCAGTTCTTCCCCTTCGGATTGTACGTTGCGCTCCTCCTCCTCCTCCTCCTCCTCCCCCGAACCGCACAGCTCTCTCTCTCTCTGTCTGTCTCTTGTTCGGCTGCTAACCAAAGGGCGCGCGCCCCAACCAGCCAATCGCTCATCATTGGTATCTACACCATCATCTTCGGCGCCGCCGTCGCCCTGCTCGAGTTCCAGATCCCGCCCCAGGTGTCGCGCTACGCCTCGTTCCTGTTCTCCTTCATCGGCCGTGGTATCTGTGAGTCCGCCTTCCCGAACCCCCCCTCGCCCGATACGCGACGGCGAGAAAAAAAAAAAAGAAGTAAAAGGAAAAGAGAGGAAGGAAAAAAAAAAAGTGAACCCGTGTCCTGATCTCCCCTGTCTCTAGTCTACATCTTCATGGGCTCCATCCTCCTCAACGACGGCGTCCTCCGCATCATTGCCGGCTCCATCGTCGGCCTGATCGGTGTGGGCTACTGCGCCCTCGAGTTCATCCCTTCCATCGAGCCTCCGGCCAACATGCGCGAGGCCGACCAGGGCTGGGGTGCCGAGCAGGTCTAAAACCCGCCCTCTTCGGCGACCACCGGCCTGTCAACCGCCCTCCCTCCTTGTCTTCGTGGGGGGGGAGGAACCGAGACGAGCAAAAAGAAATGCCGGGTGGGACGGTCGCATGCCCGCGACCTGCGCAGGGAACCTCTTTTCGGCGCGTCTGCCCCCAGGACCTCCGGCATGGTGCCTACCGCGCAAAAATCGAAGCAGACGGGTACTAGGACGAAAAATGTCTGTATACTCGTAAGATGGATAGGGGACGGGCAACGTGTCACATGTAAAAGTCCATGTTTGGGCGAGCCGGGATGGCTGGGAGCTCGTAGAGCAAGGGCACACGGTATGAATGCGAAGGCATGGATGAGTACCTAGGCTGCCATGAGCTTGAAAAAAACCAGTCGTGTTTCGCAAAGCATAGCTCGTGTCTGGGGTGAAGCCCCAGTGGTGGAGGGGGGGGGGGGGGGTATAGTCTATGCACCAGACGCATGCGCTTGGCCCGATCGCAATTCCCAGTGTCATCTGTGCCTCGTTGTGTCGGGCTGAGTCGTCCGTCTACCACGAGTCTGACCCCTAGACATGGTCGTGGACTATGCGCACGGGGCTGGCTGTCCGCCACTGGGCATGCCGAAAACAGTACCCCTTTTGTACGCTCCATGGCCCCTTCGTCCCCTGGTAGACCCTGACGGAGGACGTCTTTTCGGAGGACCGGCCCCTTTGCCCCCTTTTTACCAGCCTGGTGGGCACCTCCAGCTAACCCAGAGCGCCGAGTTCCCAAAGAATGTTCGTATGGCCATTCTGAGCATCCCGCCGTGAACCCCCAATCCGTGACGCCTAGTTCGTTTCCCCAAACCCGTTGGTAACCCGTCCCTTTTTTTGCATAACCTTCGTGATATTAAAGCCCCGTCGAGGCCTCTTGCTCCCGTCGCCCATCATGGGCGCGTCGGTTCCCTAGTCCAAGGCAGCCAGCTCTCTCTCCTTGGCTGCGAGCAATTCGCGCATCTTCTCGGCTTCTTGCTGCAAGGCCGCGCGCCTCTCCGCCTTGGCCCTGTCGCTCTCTAGTGCGCCCGCGGCCGCCGTCATGGTGGAGCTGGTGGACGCGCTGCCCGGACTGGGGGCAGATGCCATGGCGCTGGCCGGCGACCTGAGCATCCGAAGGGAGTCGGCGGCGTCCTCCATAGCACTCCGTCCTGAGGTCTGGCCGGCCGGGTTGAGGATGGATTTGATGGAAGAAAGGCGCTTGGAGCTATCGTGACCTGCGTCGCTCGTAGTAGTCTCTGATTCCGTGGCCGCCGAGAAAGACCTCTTACGTGAGGGCGAGATAAACGAGGCCGGTGACAGAGACAATTGTCTATCGCTTAAGGCCGATATGGAGGTGAGGGGGGCCAATCGGTTGTCGTCGGTAAGCGAGTCGTGAATTTCAAGCGACTGGGGCGTCCGTGCCGTGTGGTAGGCCGTCAGGTCGTTGGACTGCATCGGCGTCGGCATCTGGCCGTGCCGGACGGGTTCCGGTAGGAAGGTCAGGGGTTGTTCTGATCGGCGACGGAATCCCAGATTCACGGATCCATCGTCGTTCACGCTGCCACGTGCCATGTCGTAATCGGCCACCTGGCTCTGTTGCTCTACCGACTCGAGGGCCATCTCTTCGTCCTGGCCCGCCTGTGCTGCCGGGATGACTCGTTTTCTCCGCTTGATCACTGCTTTCTTCATAGTGACAGGGCGGTGAACACCATGGAGTTTATAGTACAGCCCTGGTCCGATTAGCATCCCGCCGTAGGAGAAGGCCTGAGGATCCCTTACCACATGCATTGCATATCGTGTGCCCACTTTCGTCTCGCCGCCACAGCGGAGTGACGGTGGTGCCGCAGTTCTGGCAGGCGATGACCACGGTCGTGTTGTTCGCCTGGGCCTGCTGGGCGGCCACGTCAATGGGGACCGGGCCGTCGTCTTGGGCTTGTGCACTTCCGGCATCCTGTTTTTGGACGTTGGCGAGGTGAGCACTCTTGGCCACTCGGTTGTTGAATGCCGGGCAGCCACTGCAACCTTCTGCGCCACCGGTTCCGTTGCATCGGCCGCCGCCCGGACACGACCCCGTGGGCATGTGGTCGGCCGAGACGTAGGTAGCACCCGAGGTCTGGTTGGACGGCTTGGAACAGGACTGCTGCTCGGTGCCCTTTGGCGGAGTCGTGGCTACCACAGTTGGGGGGCGCTTGAGGTTGGTTGGTCGCGATGAGTTTCGAGCCTTCAAATACAAGCCGCAGGCGTTGCAGATAATGGCGCCCTGTGGCGACCGCCTCCATAGGGGTGTCTGGGTAGTGCCGCAGTTGCTATAGCTCACGTAAGCTGATGTATACCAGGTGATGGGGCTTTGGATCCGCTCTCACCTGCAAACCTGCCCACCCTGGCTGGGGGCCGACGTCGGGATGGGCTTCTCATCGCTGGCCAGTTTCCCGTCGTGGTATGTGTCATAGGGCAGCGGCGAAGGACTCGGCGACAGAGCGTGGGCACTGTCCAGGATGGAGGGACTGCGCCGGGCCTCCGAGGCCGTGACGCTCGTGGCCGGACTGCGGGATCCGGTAGACAGGGCGTAGCCAGAATTGGCCGCCTCGGGCATGTGCGGGTTGTCCCCCGCGCCCAAGGAACGGGTGGGCAGGGCGGTCCGAGTCGAAGCTGGCTCTTCTTTAGGACGACTGGCGCTCGAGGGCTCGGCGGGCTCCATGGTCTGCTGTTGGGGAGTTGCTAGCGGACGGGGCTGGCTTCCTGGGCAAAGCGTACGATGCCCCGAATGGGAGATTGCGAGTAGCCAAAAGAAAAAACCCCAGCGCCGTTGTTGGGTGTTATGAAAGCAGCATCTATCGCAACCGAGGCCAGACGGGTGGTCTCTTGTTGGTTCGACGACCAGGCGTGGAATGGGAGGGTACCGGGGGTGCAGCCTCCTGGTCCAAGCCGTGGCGACGATCCGTTCCAGGAAGACGATGCGACTTCCGAGTGCGCGGGGGGGACGGACGACGGCGCTTTAGGGTTATGGCTTTGTCGATAGTCGCTGTCGGAGACGGAGCCCACGGGGCTTCGAGTGCCAGGAAGCAGATGCGATGGGAGGCGACACAGGCCGAGGTGCGACTGGTGTCGGGTTCGGGCAGGCGCTTCTTCTTCTCTTTCACACTCACACATACACACACACACACACACTCTCTCTCTCTCTCTCTCTCTCTCTCTCTCTCTCTCTCTCCTAACGATGGTGCGATGCTGGCCGAGACCGGACAGCGGAAAGGAGAGGAAGCAGTGGGCAATGCACTCTCCGGACGAGGAGGGCTTTGCACACAAGCGGAGGCAACCTAAGAACAAACAATTCTGGGCGGATAGAAGTGCGAAGTCTGACGGCGCTCCGCCACGGGGATACTTGGGTCGTAGAGGATGGATGGTGGTAGAGTGCCCGGTGTAGGCGAAGTACATGAGGTACCCGGGCAGCTAACCTGCATTCTTTACATAAGTACGGGCTGCCCCGGCAGTCGTCCCACGCGCCGGGGATGCACGACAGCGAGAGAGGTATGTATAATACCGGATAGCAGGGAGTCCGGCACTCTCCCTCCATCCTTCCATGGAAGTCATGGGAGGACGCCAGGCTCCTACCGCGCCCAGACCTGGCGGAATGGGATGAGATAGACGGACGCCCGCACGATGGACACCGCTTTTGCAGGGCACGTGTGCGTCCAGACGGGCAGTCCATGCATCGAGGCCATTGATCATCACGGTGTGAAGGGGCGCTGACAAAGTACTTTTTGCGTGCTGCTGATTGGCGCGGGGGCCGAGCGGGTCGCTTCCAGCCAACACGATCCACGATCCATTAGTATGGGTGGATGGAAGTACATGGATAGTAGGTAACCTACCGGAGGTAAGAGAAGAGGTAAGGTATGTACCTACCTACTTACCTACCAAGGGAGGTTGCCTGCCATGGATCACAACCACCCGTCCGGGTGGTCAGCATTCCTTCACGACTTGAGAAGTACGTGTCCTTCCGGCTTTTTTTATTGCTGATGCAGCTTTTCCTGTGGTTGTGCGATATGGCCATGTTCTCTGGTTGCTTTCCCCTACCGAGTCGGGTCCACGGTAGGCACAGTTCTGCTTCCGGGTCACATCCTCCAGTGCTAGGAGGATGAAAAAGCGATACAGTCCAGACCAGCGGAAATATTTCTTTCGGATCCCACCGGCCAGCGCTCCTCTCCGAACAGTTCGCCGTGTGCGAAATCCCAAACCTTGGTCACTTGGATGTTGAGATGCACACGCACGCACGGCTCCGTCAACAATTGGACCATCCCTACCGGGCCATGCATCCTCGCTTGTGTATGTCGGCTATCAAGCAGCAGCACAGGCTCCCTGACCCCCATGCAACTGCTGCTACGCTGTCCGCGGTGAGATCGCCGCATCCGATACGACATCTTCGTGTTTTCTTGGTAGTGCCCTTGGGTATGGGTAAGTGGGAGTGTGTAGGTAGGTAGGTTTTCACACAAAGGCTCATCGTGGCCCAGGCCGCTGCAACACAGTGTACATGTATTCCGCCCGGAGTCCCCCTTTTACCCCCCCTTCCCCCCCGGGTCCTGATCCGAGGTCGCCGTGGGAGGGGAGGGGCGACATGGCACCACGGATACCATGCCACAAAAGGAGACGAGAGGAGCCCTGTTCACGGCAGGCAACCGAGGGCGTGTAACATGTAAGTGTGTGTGCATAGCGTAGCGTTTCCTCGTGCCAAGCTTTCTTATCGGACCCATCTCCTGCATGATCAAAACCGGGGCCGTGTTCAGCAAATCGCTTGCAATCGTCCGCCACCCTCTCACCCTCTCTCTCTCCCCTCCAGCCTCTCGTCTACGAATAGGTCCCGTCCTTAGACCCTGTGCCTTCACAATCGAGGGCCTAGGGCAAAGAGGGAGAGCGGTGTATAATTCATGCAGTATAGATCTTAAATGGCATTCGGCAGCCATCTGCCGTAGGGTAGCATAGTACCTTACCACCCGCCCCCTCTTCTGCTCGATGGAGTTTGCGCCGTCGCTGACAAACAGAAAAATCGCCGACACCATTGGCCAACGGCACTTTTGTTGGCCGTGGAGATTGCAGCTCCGCTTCGTCGGCACCAGAAGCCGATGTCCGGTGTCCGGAGGGGAGTAATTTATGGCCATGCAATTTGGTATGGGATCCCATAAGCTGGGTGGACGGCCCAGCTCGACTCGTCGTAGAGCCCTCGCTATACTCCGGTATATGAGTAGGGTACCTACTTAGGTAGGTGACACGCTTATAGGCAGCTACGGAAAATGTACTGTATCCTCTCGAACCCGAAAGTACTGATTGAGGACTTGTTAGGCATGAAAAGACCACCGGGCCGGGGCGTTCGTCATGTCGGTTAGTTATCTCCCGTTCCTATAAACCTGCAGGGGTTTTCCTTGGGTTGTTCTTGTTATCTACCCGGTGCTGATCGCCGATCTACGATTTCTCCAGGGGAGCAATTCGCACATACCACACACACACACACACACACACACACACACACACACACATACCCCCAGAGCTACTAATGAAAGTATATTAGGTTATAAAGGCCACATCGAAGTTTCCGTGTACTGTTATACTGTGTACAGTTATACAAATTACCGGATCCACTACTTGGTCAAGTGAGTTCCGACTTAGCAAACTTGATTCTCTTTGGGTCGGGGATAGACCACGTGCAAGATACTGCTCTACCAGGGAAACGAATCCGTGGTACTGTCGCCCAGCGAAGTATCGTCGTGAAACGTCACGTGTTGCTGCAATCTGAACAGTTTCATGAGGTACGCTCTTTTCCGACTGAAGCCACTGCTTGCACACTCAGCGCGGACGAATGCTTACCTACCTACACATACTAATGGGGAGGCCTGCTCGCGGACAATCCTAATACGGGTCTTTTATGTCCAGCTGCTACAAATGGCTTGCAAGACACGCGTCTCTTCGGCGGGAGCCACTTTCCCCTACATAGGAGGAACGGCACTTCTATGCGGAAGCAGTGATAGTCTTCGTTATCGAGTCTACGGACCTAGGTGGAATAAATAGGTACCTAGGTTATGTATTAAGATAGGTATTGCGCCGCTGGAGCGACTTTGGTCCTGAAAAGTGGCATGGTTCAAGAGCTAGCTACCTAGGTAGACATGCACTCGAAGGCTGCTTGATATGCCGATTGTTACTTGCAGAGAGGACCAGACACAAAATGCTGACGGGAACGGCCTTGTGGTGATTAATCAGCTCGAATCTGGTGACCCAAGTGGTGGCCTCGTACACCTTGGCCTCCCCCCCAGACCGGAGGGCGTGCAGAGCCGGCCCTCGGAGCAAATGCACCATTCGTCAATGTGGGAGAGTTGCATTCAACCCACGGCCCGTCGGTCGTCATACATGGGCCGGTTCGAGCAATGGGGGAGGGCCAAGTCGGCTTGGCAACGGACGATGCCCGCCGCAGATGTTGTTCGTGGCTGCAAACAAAAAGTAATAGGCCGATTATGCAATGCAGGACAGCTGGCAGATCGCCACGGGCGTGCAGCTTGGGGGACCAGGTTGCCCGGACTGGGGCGGACCTCCACGATGCTTGTGAAGGAGAAGAGCGGCACGGGACCACGTTTTCTGGATGATGGGGGTCATGTGTCCGATTCGATGGTGAATGTTCCCTTTCCCGTGGGTGCTTCTCCGTCTTTCTATCCCGTCTTTTTTCTTGGTTCATCTACCGACGTCCGCCAGGGCGAATGGTGGTGGTGGCTACCAGGCTTGTGACAAGGAGGGGGAAATAAGCACGCCAGCATTTCCATCCATCGCCTACCTGTGTGCCCATTACCTACTTACCTTCGAGGTACCTTTCTTTACACGGGTGCCTACTTAGGTACTTAGCAGCTGGAGGGCAGGTAAATTTTACCTACCTCTCTTCTCAGGAGGGGACAGTCGGTATTTTGAGAGCATATTTGTATATACTCGCCAGCATACGGATCTATATCCATGTTACTCGGGGAGGAGGGAGAGAGGGGCCTTCGGGGCACGGATGAGCGGCAGTACGTGTGCTCTTTTTGGATTTCTCGATGCGATGGTGGGGCTTTCCTTCTCTTCCTAGCACGGGGCTGAGGTCCCTTGAGGTGGGATCCCTGTTCCAAGGACGTTGTCGAGTCGTGCGAGTAATTACTGTCTAGACTCTCCCCCCCTCTTCCTCCAGCAGTCGTCCATCCAACCAGCGGGCGACCTCCTGAAATCCGACCCCAGTTTGTTGACGTCCTACTAGGGACAATAATAGTGATGGATACTTTGTATGTAATAGCATAGTAAGTCCCGTTCGCCCTGCCCTCGCGCGCATCGTCGTTTCGCCGTGTGTTGCTTTGAGGGGTCCACGTCGCCGTTGCAAGTCGCCGTGCCCTGTTCTCCAATATTCCATATCCATACCCCAGAGTTGGCGAGTAGACACCCCATACCTACATACTTTTCCATCTCGGGATACCATCCATCCATACATACCTTGCGCGCATCGGCGGCATATCCTCCTCCTCCTCCTCCACTCGAGGTTTCAAGCTTGGGGTCTTCCCACCTCGGCGCGTCATCGCCTCGAACCCAAGGGGTCGCGCGACATCGGCTTGACCACAACCATGTCCTCTGTTCCAACTACTGCTTGATAGCCTACCCCGCCAAGCGTGCCGTGAAGAATCGGATGCAACATTGGCATCGCCCTCCCCCGACACCCCATCCTCGAGCCCTTTTTGACCGCCTCCCTTTTTCTCCCATTCTCGCCTGCACCGTCCACGCGGCCGAGCTCTGCCGATCCATGGCATCGTAGCCCCGGCTACCTCTCGCCTTCTCTCCTCTCCTCCCAGCCTCTCTCTTCCTCGCCCATCCCCTTCTTTCTTCGTGCGCCGGCCAAGCACCCCAGCCATCAACGCCCTCCGTCTCACCCCGCGCGACTATAGGCGCGGCGTGTCGTGCGACTCGGAGCGACGAGCCCATCCCCTCGAACCACCGAGTAACGCGCCTCGGCCGTCGTGACGTCAATAACCCCTACTAGCTGGGCCCCGATCAGTTGACGCGGTCTGGGTATCGGACACCTGGATGAGCTGTTGGCCGTCACGGTCCAAGTGCACTGGCCCTTTGTATTTCTAGCGCTGCCGAACCTCGCCGTGGCGCCAGCCTCCTCCTGCCCGACGACCCCCGCGCCGTGCGAACCTGCCAACCGACCGAGACCTCCAGCATGGCGAGCTTGAACCCCGGAAACGGCAACGCCGCCGGCGGAGGAGGAGCCACGAGCGTCCCTCCCAGCCCGGGTCTCTCCGTCCACGGCGGCCGCCCCGGCTTCATCCCGCTCGTTACCGTCGTCGATTTCCACCATGCGCGCGGACCCGAAGTCGAGAAGTGGTTTGGCGTGCCCGAGGGTACCGACCCGGCCGAGGAATGGAAGTGGCCGCTATTGCCCTTCATGGCCCTAAGCGACGGCGCCCACGCGTAAGTAGAGAGCAGCCCGGCTAGACTCCTGTCCCCCATGGGATGCTGACTCTGCTGCTTCGCCTCGCAGCTCGACCGAAGACTTCTCCTATTTTACCCTGCTGCGGCCCGCCACCGACGACCAGCCGCCGATCTCCCTTTTCGGCATCTCCTGCACCCGACAGCTGGACGCCTCGCAGCTCCTGGTGCGACCCGCCGACGTGACCCGCTCGACTGTCCAGAAAGCCGTCGTGGTGATAGCCGACAGCCCGCAGTACTTTGGCATGCTGAGAGAACGTCTGTCGGTCGTGACCAGTGCATGGTTCGCCCAACGCGAGTTCAGCGATTGCGAGATCCTTCGGCGCTTCCAAGAGAGTCTAAAGGAAGAGAAGGAACGAGGGCAGTTCAGCGAGGAGGTGGACCGCGACCAATACCTCGGCATGAACCTACGTGAGCTGGTCCACGAGTTCCGATGGCAAACCCTGGTGCTTCTGAAATGCTGCCTTTTGCAGCCCAAGGTAACGGCGACGCAACCGGTCGATTGCCGCCTGGTTACTAACCGCCTTGTTACCAGATGCTCTTTTTCGGTGCCCGGTGCGAGCGGCTGTGCATGATGCAGTTCTCGCTTATCTCGCTGATCCCGGGCTTGCTGAGGAGCCTGCAAGACTGCGCCGGCCCCGAGCTGGACTCGTACGAGAAGAGGCTGAGCAAGCCGACGAGCTTGAAGACCAGCGACCGCAATTCCTTGCTTGCTTATATGGGCTTGCCGCTTCAGATTTTTGGCAAGGTAAGAAAGAAGGCGTTGAGCGATCTACGTCCGCCACCAGGGGACCATACTGATTGGTGACAGGGGAGCTTGCTTGGCCCGTACACACCGTTGCAACAGCTCGACATTCTTGCCGACAAGGGCACAAAATCCTACATTGTCGGCAGCACCAACTCGCTGCTGTTGCAGCAAAGGGATCGGTACAGCGATATTCTAATCAACCTGGATGACAGCACCATTAACATTACGTCGCCCTCTCTCCGGGCCGCGCTCGCCCTCACGGCCAGCGACCGACGATGGATCGACTTCATCACGCAGGAAGTTAATGACACGTGGGATGAGAGGAATCCAGCACAGCCCAACCACATGGGCTACCGAGGCAGCGAAGACTTCATCAGGCTCCAGTTTGAGGAGTACCTCCTGTCTCTGATCTCATCCGTGAAATACCACAACTACCTGGCACAGCACCCCAACGACCCGAAAATGGCGCTTCCCGAGATCGATGGCGACCCGGCGGCCGATTACGGCTACGAATGGGTTGAATACTGGTCCAGGACGGACAACTATCGCATGTGGAACGCACACACGGACTCGCTCATCTTCGACATCGTTGTGCCCAAGCACCCTTGTGCGGGCGGCTTGACCATGGACGACGTGCAACGCCGGATCCAACAACAAGTGCAAGACATGCATCTCGATGAACGCTTTGCGGCCGGGCGCGAGGTACTCGGGCGCAATGCGGCGGCGGCACGCGAAAAGGCAAGCACCATGTTCAACAAGTTCTACGCCGACATGGAGACCATGCGCGAGGCGCAGCGCAAACGTGCCGAGGAGACCAAAGCCGCGGCGGAGACAACCGAACAGAACGGCGCCGGTACTGCGTCCAACGGCGACGCAAGCAAAGCCGCTGCCCCTGCGGCCAGCAGCGTCGGAGCCAAGGCGGGCGCCTATATCGGAAGCTGGGCCTCGTGGGCCGGCGAGAAGCGTAAACAGGGCTGGGGAGGCCGGCCCACGAGCGGCATGAGCACGGCCAGTGCTGGAACAGGAGGGGGTGGTGGCTGGGGCTTTGGTGTACGCAAATGGACCAAATCGGACTCGGCCAGCGAGAGGAACGTCACGCCGCTCAACAGTCCGGGCCTGGCGTCGCCGAAATTCATGTCAGGCGAGAAGGGCTGGATGGGCATCCGGGCCTCGACGGATGGAAGTGAGTTGAGCGAATTCGAACGACCGGGAACACAGCACAGCTTCGGGGAAAGTGTACTGGACGCGGCGGGATCCGAGAGCGGTTCGTCCAGCCCGGTCAG
The DNA here is from genome assembly GCA_029489945.1 of Nigrospora osmanthi. Taxonomy (NCBI): domain Eukaryota; kingdom Fungi; phylum Ascomycota; class Sordariomycetes; order Amphisphaeriales; family Apiosporaceae; genus Nigrospora; species Nigrospora osmanthi. The sequence continues at coordinate 1,651,247 of CP120505.1, forward strand.
CCAGCGCAAAACCGAGCGGTCGCCCTCGGGGACTAGCGTCGCCTCCAAGGGTGGCACCCTCGAGGGCATAGACGAAGTCGTGGCTAAGGACATGGCGTCGATCACGGCCGCGGCCAAAGACGCACCAAAGGACGAGGCCTTGCACAATGACACATCCAAGGAGGAGCGGAATCAAAGTGCCTCGCCGGCCAAGGAGGACCCCAAGCTCGAAACGGTGCCGGCCAAGGGGGCACAAGAAGTCCCTGCCAAGGAAGAGAAACCAAAGGCATCGGACAACGAAGGGAAAGTGGAGGAGGAGGAGGCGCAGAAGGCAGAGAAGAAGCCTGATGCATCGAACAAGGAGGACCTGAAAAGTGAGGCTGTACCGAGCGAGGATGAGTCGGATAAAGAAGCTTCCCCAGCCAAGGGGGAGCTCGAAGAAGACAGTGCGGCAGCGACCGATGCGTGGAAGGAAGAAGGCCCTTCGACGAAAGCCGGGGCGAAGAAAGATGGCGAAGTCTGGTAAACATCTCTGCTGGATAATAGACAGTGATGGCCATACTCACGACATATGCCGTATCGAGCAATTACTGGATGGATATATGTGCTTGGGCCTAGCAAGCTCGATACAGTAGTAGTTATGGGACATGGTAGCCGGGCTGATGTTGCCTGTGATAAGGCCCTGGGGGATAGTAACCTATAATTAGGGGTATTTGTAGAGCTATATACCTACATGTAGCTAAGTACATGTACTTATGTATGCAGATACTTAAGTATGTATGTGTTTGTACAGCTCTAAATCCAATCATCCCCCAGATAGATACCTGCACAAGAGGTGGGTTTTCCTAGTTACGTCGGTACATAAGTTGAGATATCTCTCTATTTGCCTTTTATATTTTGGCTAGAGCCTACACCTAACGGGACTTGTATTCAGGTAGAGGATAAAACCAGCAAGACGTACATAAGGTAAGATAGATGGGCGTGCAGCTAAGTAATGTATGTACACATGTACATGAGGGTGCCTGCCTACCTCAAAAAGTCAGGAACGGCAATTGCGACCAGGGGACCAATGCCGCCTAAAGATAGACGCTAAAGCTGCAGCAGCTCCCGTCCCCTTCTCCCCGATGGGGGGACCCTTCCCTGCGTCAATCCGGCCCCGACGTCACCCCCCAGTTGTAAACCGTGTTCTAATCCAAAGCGCGTTCGTTTTCCCCCGTGGGTGCAAGACGCCTGTCAGAACACCCGACGACCACGCCATTCTCCTCCTCCTCCTCGCCTGCACTCCCGCCCCCCAGCAACCTCGGCCTTTCCCTTCCCGCCCACCCAATGTGAACAGCGGCAGCCATGGACTCCTCCTCCAGGCTTCCAGACGTCGTCCGGGAGGCGCCGCTCGCGGCCCTCTTCCTGGTGGCCGTGGCCTTCGGCGCCGCCGCGCTCGTCGCGGTAAGCTAATAAACCCCCCGGGGGTGCCGCGTCGGAGAGACGGGCGCGCGTCGAGCCAAGGAAGCCTTCAATTGACCAATGTATGTGTTGGGTGCTGCCACCCCGCAGGCCTACGCTTTCCTCCACGCCTTCGCGCCCAAGCCGCGCCCGCCGCTCCCGTCCGAGAAGCAGTACCAGACCACGACGGCCGACGGCGGCGTGGCGACGCGCCCGCTGCCGTGCTGGCACGACCGCTGGCTCGCCGAGCGCCACGCGAGCGAGACGCAGGCGGACAAGGACGGCTTCGTGCCCCCGCCCACGGGCGCCATCGAGCCGGCCCAGCTGCGCATGAGCGTCGTGATCCCGGCCTACAACGAGGAGAAGCGCATCCTGCCGGCCCTCGAGGACGCCGTGGCCTACCTCGACGCCAAGTTCGGCCGCGCGGCCCACGGCCCCGGCGACGGCGCCCCCCCGAGCTCGCGGGCCCCGACGCCCGTCGCGAGCCCCCCGTTCGCCGGCCGGCGCCCGCACCGCAGCCTCTCGCCGGCGCCGGCCCCGGCGGGCTACGAGATCCTCGTCGTGGACGACGGCAGCCGCGACGGCACGCCGCGCGTGATACTCGACTTCGCGCGGCGGCACGGGCTGCACGACGTGCTGCGGCTGGTGACGCTGGCGCGCAACCGCGGCAAGGGCGGCGCCGTGACGCACGGGCTGCGGCACGTCCGCGGCGAGTACGCCCTCTTCGCCGACGCCGACGGGGCCTCCAAGTTCAGCGACCTCGGCAAGCTCGTCGAGGGCTGCGACGACGTGGCCGACGCGGGCGGGCGCGGCGTCGCCATCGGCAGCCGCGGCCACCTCGTCGGCAGCGCCGCCGTCGTGCAGCGCTCCGCCCTGCGCAACTTCCTCATGCGCGGCTTCCACTTCGTCCTCATGATCCTCACGCCGCCCGCCACCTCGCGCGTCCGCGACACGCAGTGCGGCTTCAAGCTCTTCTCCCGCGCCGCCCTGCCCCACATCGTCCCCTACATGCACGCCGAGGGCTGGATCTTCGACATCGAGATGCTCATGCTCGCCGAGTCGGCCCCCGCCGTCCCCGTCCTCGCCAGCGACGGCACCGTCATCGGCCGCGTGCCCGGCATCAAGGTCGCCGAGGTCCCCATCGACTGGCACGAGGTCGACGGCAGCAAGCTCAACGTGATCCAGGACAGCATCCGCATGGCCGTGGGCCTGGCCGTGCTGCGCGCGAGCTGGATGCTGGGCGTCTACCGCCGCCGTCTGACCTGACGAGCCTCGGTTCCGCCCCCCCCCCCCCCTCGTGGCATTACGATATAGCTGGCTGCCTGCCTGCCCTTCCGACTTTAGAGGAAAGCAGCCACGTGCTGACTTTGACGTACCATGTAATAAATACTCGTGTGCGTGCGTGCACTTATGGACACGCCATAAGACTCCTCAGCCGGAAACCCTTTACTCATCAAGAAATGTTACGAGCTTGTGTGTGTGCCATTACCATTAATTTATCAGTATTGTGTGTGTGTGTCTTGTCTGTATGCGTGTGCGCGGTAACTCGTATGCCGCGTAGTAACGCCCCGACGCCCTCTTTTTGTGTATGGAATATGTACATGCTAAAACATGGTATGCCAGATGCTATAATAAGCGTCCACCGCTGCGTGCCCGCTCGCCGGGCATGCGTGCGTGTCCTGAGAGGGGGAATAAATAAAACGTGTCCGACCCAAAATGGTCTCGCGGGGATGGGCGAGGGAAGTGAAGAGAGGGGCGTATAAGGGGGTGGGGATTTTTAAACCAAAACGTCGGAAGAGGAGGTGGCAAGGCTTCTTCTATAACAGCTCGCGGTACATGACGGGCAGGAAGACGACGCAGGCGGTCCAGAGCACGGCGACGGCGCGGGCCAGGACCAGGGGCAGGTTCCAGAGCCCCGTGTCCTGGGCGTCGAGCCAGATGGCCAGGAAGGCGACGGAGAAGAAGTGGTAGGCGAGGGTGAAGGGGCGGTGGATGAGGCCGCCGAGCATGCCGACGGGCTCGTCGGTGACGCCCTTCTGGAAGTAGCGGAAGCAGCCGCGGCGCAGCTTGGCGAGGTTGGGGTCGGCGGCGCTGAAGAGGCTGTAGAGGGCCATGGCCAGGACGTTGATGATGGCCGTCAGGCTCTTGCGGCGCCAGTGGAAGGCGGCCATGGCGCGGGCGACGGCGGCGCTGTCGCCGAGGTTGGGCAGGGGCGCCAGCAGGTCGGCGACGAGCACCACGTCGTTGAGGGCGACCGTCATGCCGCCGCCCGTCAGCGGGTGGCGCATGTTCATGGCGTCGCCGAGGATCACCATGCCGGGGTGCGCGTCCTGGCTCGTGGGCGGGAGCCACGAGTTGGGCATGCTGCGCGGGATCTTGGTGTCGCGCTCGAGGGCGGCGCGGAACGACGGCTGCACCGCCGCCGGCAGCTGCGGCAGCACCACCTTGGCCATGTAGCCGCGCACGCCGCCCTTGGCCGGCGCCGCCTCGGGGCAGTCGACGGGCACGTCGATGAGCGCCCGCGTCTCGTGCGTGCCGATCTGGTACAGCAGCACCACCGTCTCGTCGCCGCACACCACGTGCCCGTAGCCGAAGTGCGGCAGCGGGCAGTCGATGAGCTCCAGCGCGTAGAACTTGGACCGCACCGTCGGCGCCCGCCCAATGTACTCCTTCCGGAACGTCGACGCGTACCCGTCGGCCACGATGGTCAGCTGCCCGAAGAAGAAGTCGGGCTCCTTCTTGCCCGTCTCCCGGTTCAGCGTCCGCGCCTCGACGCCCAGGATCTCGGTCGTGTGCTCGCCCTTGATGGCCTTGACCGCCTCCGTCTCGACCACGGTGATGTTGGGGTGGCCGAGGCACGCCTTGCGCAGCTGCGAGATGAAGCGCCCGTGGTGGAAGCAGCAGCCCCGCGGCCGTACCGTCGTCGTCGTCGTCGTCTTCTTTTCGTTATTCGCCGAGCCGTTGGCGTGTCCGTTCGCATGCCCGTTGGCGTGTCCGTTGGCCGAGCCATTGGCCGGGGCGGGCGTCGGCGTCGGCGTCGTCGTCATCTCGTGCGTCTCGACCCATGGCGCCAGGTCGGGCCCGGTTCCGATCTTGGCCAGCTCGGGGAAGGCGATGGGCACCTCCTGGCCGTAGTTGATGACGTCGTAGCCGTAGCAGGGCACGGCGTCGATGTCCTCGACGCAGTGGCCGAGGCCCAGCTTCTTGAGCAGGGCGAGGCCGCCCGGCTGCAGCAGCTCGCCGACGATGCGGTCGGGCTCCGTCATCCACCGCTCGAGGAGCAGCACGCTGCGGTTCTGGTTGGCGAGCGCGAACGCGACCGCGCACCCAAACACGCCGGCGCCGACCACGACCACGTCGGCCTCGTGGAACTCGACCCGCCGCTGCTTGCGCTCGTCTTGCTTTTGCGAAAAGGAACTCATGGCGGAGGGAGGGGAGGTGTGTGCGTGTGTGTGTATGTGGAGAGAGAGAGAGGGGGGGCGTGGATATCGTCGTCGGTAGTGGGCAGGATATCGGTTGGCCCCGAGGAGAGGGGGAAGTGAGTGTGTGTGAGAGAAAGAGAGAGAGAGTGTGTGTGTGTATGCGTGTGTGTTGGTTGGGGAAGGAGGTGGCGACGGCCGTGGATGCCCCCCTTCTAGATGTACCTTAGTAGGTAAAGCTGGTACTATTATCTAGTACGTAGTTGTACTAAGGGTAGGAGGTAGGCAATATAACCGGAGCTAGAAAGAACGCTGAGCGTATGCTGGTGTCACAAAAGCCTAAATTATCAGAGCAACAAAGCTTGGCGAATGGCTATGTCGGTCGGTATACGTGGGGACGGTAATGGCGTTTAGGTTGGGAAGGTTGGTGGGAGAGAGGGGGGGGGCAGGAATAATAGTCGTCGTCGAGTCGCAGGGAGAAAAGAAGGCTTAACTACTAATACCTAATACTTTGCGCAAGGGAGACCGACCTTCAGAGAGACCTGCCAACTCCTCATGATAGTGCCATCATCGTTCGACATCTGATTCGACCCTTTCTGATCCGATCTCGACAAAAATTCGCAGGGTCCAGGGTCGGCCGGCCGGTACCTCGTGCGAACAACCACCGCCCGCCCCAATGTCCAATCGCCATCACGGCCCCCTGAAAGCTATCGATAGCCCTTGGCCGGGATCGGTATAGATGCGCGACCAGGCGTCTGGGCGAAAACCCCCCCCCACCATTCGCGGCTGGCTCCGGACTAAACTGACTCTCTTTGGACGCATGTGCTTATGCTCGACCGAGAGAGAGCTCGCCCTCCCTCTTTTTTTTTATTTTTTTTTTTTTACTCTTTCTCCCCCCAAATGGCCCCCTCTCACCCCCTGAAGCCCCCCTTCCGCCCGCAGCCCCAAACCCCCTAGGCGGCACGTGGCGGGTACCCAGTAGGTGCATAAATACTCCATGCATAAGTATACATACTTCTTCATAAGGAAGTATGTACACACATACTTAAGTAGGTATTCATATAGGTCTGTACTTACCATACATAGGCCATGGGGTGAGGGACCCTGAGGGCGTCATCCATCTCTATCGCCGTGACATAAATGGCCTCCATCGATCGATCTACCGTCGTAAGCTGCCGCACTGCCGTCATGCGCACTGGGTGCTCCCCTACCTAAGGTATACCCATTCCGACGCCGTAGCGCTACCCGTGGGTTCCCCGTACGTCGTTCATGACGTGCCTGGGGAAAGCGATTTCCCCATCGTACGCATCAATTGTGGTGTGTGGTGCCGGTATCCTCAGGGGTCAAGATCGGGGAGGAACGTGGGCCGCCCGTGCTGATCGTCTACACGCCGAGACGCCGTCGCGCCGGCCCTCCATCACCTACCTTGTCAAATTGGCTGCTCCGTATGTCTTGATTCTTGATGGATAGTTCTTATTTGCTACATGATCCGAGTGCCATCACGCCTCGGCCGCAATCTGGGGCGGCATCGCCTCGACGGCCGCCATCGGTGCCGTCATGGGTATCTCTCCCTCCCGTCTCTGCATGTTCATTGCGGCATCTCTCATGATACGCAGTGTCTCGCCATGGATCATGGCGACTTCTCCGCGCTGCACGGCGCGACGCTGCGTCATGCTTGCGATTCCCTCGTCCAGAATCCCCCTCATGGCCAGGATGCGCTGCGAATCGTTCCATCGCCGGAGGTGCCGCCGCGTCGACTTGAGCAACGTGAGCGCCTTGATATCCTCCGACAAGGGGCTGGACGGAAGCGCTTCTACGACCGAGCGCAAACCATTCGCGTCGAGCATGTGCTGGTACGCCATCAACAGCGCTCTCAGGCTTTCTCTCGAGAAGCAGGGGTTCGAAGCACCCGCCTTTTCCATGGCCACCGTGCAGAGCGAGATGGCCTTGGCGTCGTGGCCGGACTGTGCCGAGATAACGGCCGCACGGGTCAGAACCGGCGAATCTATCAGGATGCCCGCCGATTCAAACCGCGTCACGAGCGTTTTGAGGTTGCTCATGATGTCCTCAAACGTACCCCGGAACTGGTCCAGTTCGGCTCTCAGGTAGATTTGGACCGCCGCTGTGACATCGTAGCCTTGCCGGAACGTCGAAGCGATGAGGTGGGTCGCTTTCTGGGTGCTGTGTTGCAGCGCCGCCAGGACAGCGGCACGGAAGCAGGCGGGACTCCATGCCATGCCGTACCGCAGCGCGCGCCGGTATATGTACATGGCCTTGCGGGGCCGGCTGTACTTGAGCTCCTCGTGCATGCGGGCTAAGACATCGTGCTGGTCTGCCGACCTGCCATGGTACGCTTTGCGGCTCAACGATAATCGCAACGACAGCACCCTGTGGCGGGTAGAGGGGCCGCTTCGCGTGTTTTGGAGCGCCGCGCCGTGCATGATCTTCTCCGTCACGCCGTCAACGCAGCTTTCTTGGAGGCGTCGTATGTCGGCAAACAGCTTTCTCAGCCGCCAGAACGGGTAGTTCCACTTGAGACGGCAGTTTCGGAGTACACCGTTGGTGAAGGTCGGTGTGAGAACAAACCCTGCTGAGCTGCAATATTGGAGCCACGCGACGAGCCCCCCGGCTTCATGGAAGTGCCCGTACGAGTTGGCCACCAGGCTGACCATGTACGGATGCAGAGTGACTTGCATCTCCGAGGTGAAGTACTTGATGAGTTCTTCGATGTCGGCCGCGGGGTGCCCCTTGACGAAGAGCTTCAGCACCCGTACGAAGGCCTGGTCGTAGGCCTCCTGTTGGTACAGTCTGTGCACCTTCATTCTGGCAAAGTCGTCAATCACGCCGTCCCAGTCCCCCTCTTGGGCCTTGGCAAGCGCGAAGTAGCCCATAACCCCAACATCTTTTGCCATGCCCGGATACGAGGTGAAAAGCTCATCGCGCAGACGACGGGCCGCGTCAAGGTCGCCACCCAAGACCGACAGCTCAATCATGACTTTGTGGATGTACTTGGGGTGCGCAACCCGGTAGAGAAGCCCCGACGATGATATTTGCTCGAACAGAAAACGAGACTTGGCCAAGTCGTGGTGACGGCCCCAATGGGCTTGCATCAGCTTCATGATCCAGCTTGTTTTCACTTCGAACTTGCCAGATCCGCCCATGGTCGCCAGGGCGCGCATCATGGGGCTTACCTGGGCGCCCCGCATTCCCTCTACCGAAGCCACCATCATCTCGACCACCTCACGAAAGCAAACTTCGTCGGGGGCGGTCTTGGTGAAATTGCCCTTGAAGAGCTGCAGGACCGATTTGAAGTCGCGGTAGTCGAAAAGAGCTTTGATGGTATCGGCCGTGAACTCGGTGGTGTCGTCCAGCTGGGCCAGGACCCGCCAGTAGATCTCGCGCACGTACTGAGGCTGGTTGTAGGCAAGCACGAGCGGTATGAGAACTTTGCCCACGGGCACAAGCTCCGGTGACCGAGACGACGGCTTGTCTTTGAACTGAACCAGGAAGATTTTCAGGGCAGCGCGTAGCCTCGCCAGCGCGGCTACCCGTTGGTTTGGGTCCGCAAGCATGTCCGGCGGCGGCAGCGACGCTTCGATGACCGGGATGGGGTTGTGGGCGTAATACGCTGCGAAGTCGAGCCGGCCGGACTTGGCCGCGGCCAGAAGGACGTCCCGCGCATCCTCCCATCGGCCCCGCGCCTGGAAATCCCGGCAAAGCGCCACCGACAGTTCGGTCCATTGGTCGCCCAGACGCACGAAGACGGACCTGTTCACGATGCCATTGAAGAATTCGGTCGCAAGTTCGTCCAAGCACTCTGGCTCCTTCCTCAGCCGCTCGAGAAGGCGAGCTACTAGCACCGGGGGGTCCGGTCTGTCTGTCTTGTCGTTACGTTTGGGGACAAACGTGCGTGCCCAGCCGCCGCCGTCTTTGATTCCTACACCCTCCATCGGCGTTGCCGGGAGCTTCGAGGAGCGGGGGAGCGCACTGGCGCCATGCGGCCGGGGGTCGTCGGTTGGGCCCGGGGGCTCTCGGGGTGCAGGTTGAGCGGGACCGTCCGAGTCGCCCGGCGGCTCTTCCGGTGGTCCCGAGGAGGTCGAGTACGGCCGCTTGGCGGATGCATCGGCCGACGAGCGTCTAACGGCCCTCTTCCCGTTTCCCAGCGTGGGCGTCGCGTCGCTGGGGCAGTGCCACTGGATTTCGTCGCCCCGCAGCACGACGGCGTCCTCGGTGAGGGGCGCGATGATCTCGGGGGCGCCGTGGTACAGGCGCGAGGACCGGATTTTCTTCTTGTTCTCGAGGGCGGTCTTGAGGGTGCAGATGCGTCGACGCCTGTCCTCCATGATCAGGCCGATGGCGCACGAGGTGCCCAGCGCCAGCCCGCGCAGGGCATGGATGGCGGCCTTGGAGGGCACAGGTAATGGCGGAGACATGGTACGGGCCACAATGAGCCATTTCGAGCACCGGCTCAGGCGTTATTTGAAGCCCATGGACGGTGGGCGGTTCGCGGGGTTCGAGGGGCGCTTGCGTCGGCCGTTCGGCTGGTCGATCATACGATGATGCATGTGTGCAGCCTCCGCGGCCGTCGCGAGCAATGGGTCGTGGCGGTTCCCGCTGGCGTGGAAATGTTTCCAGGCTCTGTAAAAATATAATTCCGCCAAGCGGCCTCAACCAGAGAGCAGGTGGGATGTACCCGCGCTAGTACACGCGAGGTAGGCAAGTACATCAGTACATACTCAAGTAGGTATGTACATGAATACCACATAAAGAAGTACTCAGTATGTAAGTACGTACCCGCCCACCTGCGCCGCGCCTGCAGCCGCGTGGGAGCAGGTGCGAGTGGAGCCTTAAAAAACGTCCCGACCGGCTGGAGCCGTCCATCCAGCTTTGAGCACACAGTGAGACAGTGAGACTGGAAGAGGAACGACCAGGTACTAACTTGTGTGTCCCATATCAGCTCTCATCGGGATGGGTGGGTGTCTACCTCTTCCTACATACCCTAGAACCTGGCATTTTCGACACCGAGGCACGGATGTGTGACATCATGGTCGCCCCGAGTCGCAGCAGGTGCCAGTCGCCAAGTTATGTTCTTGTCTTATATATTGTCCGATAGATGCGAGATGGGTAACCTGCTTCCCCCCAACCCTGCTCTTCCTCCTCGTCTATATACTCCCCCGTCTATTCCTCGCTCTTCTATACGTATTTCTTCAACAAACGCCCTGAATGCTTTCGTTAGATGGGTGGTTAGTGTACACGTAGTCGTACAGCCCCGTGCGATATGCCCCTCCCCCTCGACACCGCCCGGCTTCGTTCGCGGGGGGGCAAAGCGCTTATTAGAGCGTGGCCTCGGCCGGAAACCAGCTCTCGAGGCGTCGCAGTATGGTCTGGTACAGGAAAAACATGCAGCCGCTTTGCACGCTGGTCCAGACGCCGCGGGGACCGACGCCCCTGAACCAGCCCCCTATGCCCTCCACCTTGTAGATCATCCGGAGCCCCTTGAACACCGACGACGTGTCCAGCGTCGTGGCCGCCGGCTTGGGCTTGGGCGTGTAAGGGGACGACGTGGAGATCTGTCTCTGCTGCTGGTGCGACGAGGGCGTGCTCTTGGTGTGCTCCTTGACGCCGGCCTTGGGGTCGACAGGCGCCGTGCGCTCCTTGCCCGCCGCCGGGGGCGGGGCGGGCTCGATTTGTGTTTGTAACCGCGTCTTGACGACGTCGAGGGGGCAGGTTATCACGCCGGCCAGGCCGCCACCCGCCATGCCCGTCATGATCTCCAGCGGGGTGCCGATCTCGCGACTCTTCTTCCACTGTCTCGCCCAGCTCTGGAATTGCTCGTAAAACATGAACTGCAGTGCTGAGAAGGGCAGGTCACGGTACAGCGTCGCTTTGTAGCCATGAAAGAGGGTGAGGGGACCTTCGGCCCGCACGATGGTCTTGGCCGCATCGAAGGTTCCGCGGTAGTTGTAGCCCGACTCGAAGTACGGGTTGTTGTAGCGTCCCTGAAGCTGCAGCCGCGTCTTCAGGACCTCGGAGGGCACGTATACTATCGAGGCGGCAACGTCGCCCAGGGCGCCTAAGGTGTCTCGGGTCAGCGATCAGTTCTCCCCTGCTTCTGTTTCTTCCTCTCCTCCTCCTCCTGCTCCTCGTCTTGGTGCGGGGGACAAGGGGCCGCGCGTACCGGCCGTCAGGTATGATATGTGCGGCTGCACGCCGTATTGCAGCATCAGCTGTTTGCTCCACTCGTAGGTGCCGAAAAAGAGGACGGTGCCCGGGAAAGAGCCCAGCATGGCCGGCAGCCACCCGCCGTACAAGCCGCGCCGTACGCCCTCCTGGCGCCAAATGGTGTAGTAGGAGGAGCCCAGCGACGTGTACTTGGGCGGGAAGTGCGGGTCGCCTTGTTGCCGGGTCTTGACGGTGTCGAGCGAGTGCATCATCATGTCGCCCGTGGTGCCGCCCAAGCCTCCAGCCAGCATCACCTGTACACACGCAACGGGTCAGCCGGTCCAAGGCGCGGCGGGAAGCAGAGGCAGGCCCTCCCGCCTTCCTCCCTCCCAGCTCAACCGAGCGGCGGCACTGACCTGGAGCAGAGGCGAGCGCCTCTCCCAATCTCCATCCTTGGGGCTCATATCGCGGGGGGCAGGCGCATGCGACGCGGAGAGCGGGGCAGCGGTGGTATCGAGGTCGGACCGAGGCCGGAGGTGTCCCCAATGCCCGTGGCTCGGTTGCGCCGACGGGGAGAAAGCGGCGACAGGCCCGGGCGGACCGGTGGGCGGCGCGTGGCGAGACTCGAGCGCTGAAGCACCCGCGGGCATGTGCCTCCAAACGGGCGGGGACGCGTCGGTCGCGGCGACGACAAGGACGGGCTGGGAAGTCGCAAAGGAGCGTTGCGTTGGGCGGGCGCACAAAGGAGGGATGGAGGCGGGAAGCTTGGCGGCACTGAGGAAACAAGACGGGTCGAGGGACGGACAGATCGGGCCTCTTTCTAGGCCGATTCCATCATAATTTTTTGACGTTATCGGACAATTCGATATGGGCTACCTCAGATCTGGCCCCACATCGCCGTCGGGCGCCCCCCCGGTCCGTCAGCCCCCCATTCGCCGTCTGCCGGCGTCTGGCCCTCGATTCTGGGCCCTATGGCCTCCCTTCCCGCTCCGTGCGTCCCCGGTAGACAGGCCGCCGAGGGTGGATAACCCAAGCGGAGGGCCACTGGACAACGAAGCCCAGGTTGCCAAGTCTCCTGTTTGGTCTCTGGCTCGTTGCGCCGTCATGTGCCCCCGTGGTTGGTAGGTTTGGACCGCGGTATCCGCTTTGCTCCCTCCCCGTCGTGGCCCGCGTGGCCGCTGAGTCACTGAGGCTGTACACAGAACCGCGACGCATACCTTGTATAGCTCGGTGGCCTTGCCTTCTCTCCCCGCTATGGCCGGCCCCTGATCCTCGCGGCGTGCTCTTCCCACCGCACCCTCCCGATTCTATGCGGCGGCCACACGATATGGGTGGGCCGGCCGATGACCAAGCCTCGCGAGATGGGCCCGTAGTAGTTGCTATCCAATGTCTGCTCCCCGTCGCCCTCAACCCAGATATGCCCCGGCGGCACGCGTACGTGGCTGACGGGATACGGGGGCTTGGTGGCGACCAGGTCGCCCTCCAGGCCAATGACCCGTTTGATCGCCGTCTCCTCCGGTGTGGTCGGGTTCCTGTGCCCCCGTTCTAGACCATGACTGACGGACAACACGGGGGGGGGGGAGATGGGAGGCCTACCAGAAATTGACTATCATGCCCCTCTGCAGCTTGTCCTGCGCATTGAGCTTCCAGAGGAAGACGACGTCCTCGGCCAGAGAGCGGTCCCTGTCCGGGTTGAAGAACGGGTACATGGAGGGGCCGCGGATCCTCGTGATCATGAACAGGTTCTCATTGACGAAGATGACGGCCGGGATGCACGAGGCCATGACGAAGAGGTAGTAGGTGAAGAGGCCGCCTTGTCGCACCCACGGATTGGCTCGCATCTGCTCCACCCGCGTGCTGAATGGCTGCGCCCGTGACGAACGCGCCACCCGATTCCATACTGCCCTCATCGCCATAGATTCAGTAGGGGTGCGGTGGTGTTGTTGCGTATCATGAGCTGGACGACGAGGCCAAAGAGGGTTGATGGGCTTCATTCCGTCGAGTCTGAGCAGTCTGAGCGCGAAGCGCTTGTCTACCTACCTAAACCTTCGGTACTACTTTACCTATGCCTCCACTCCAGCGGCCCAGCCCCACGTCATCCTAAGTGGAAGTCCTCAACCTCGTCTTCACGTTGCTGTGGTTGTTACATTATCAATTGATGCGCTCCAGGCCTTTGCCTTTCCCAGATCTGTCTCGGGGATGACATGAACGAGCAAGGCCGTCCATTTAACGGCTTTGTTGTTCTGTGTTGTTTCACGTGCCGTCTCCGTGCCGTATATGCTCATTCTGTAAGACAACCCGGGCCATCCTCGACCTCCGTTGAACCAGAATCGATGCAGCAGGCCTGTGAGCCTCGGTGAAAAGACGACCTGAAATGATGAACAAAGCCACTTTCATACATAGTATGTTCCATGATATGTAATCTATAACGGTCAATGGTTGCTCAAAAGGTGCTCAACTCATCCGAATTCCTTAGCACGCCATCAAGGTGCTGAGAAATCAACCTCCCCAATCCCATGGGGTCTTGCTATCTAAAGAGAAACGGCACGGTTTGGACATTGCAAAGACGAACGGTATTCTTGGACACATAGCCGGCTTGGCTTATGCCTTAAGCGGTGAACTCAGCATTGTATCCCTTATGAGTGAACACACTATCAGGATGACATTGGTCAGCACCTCTGTTTGTAATACCCCGCGGGGTTCGCGGTCGACACGTGAGAACTGTGTAAGTGCACTTCAACGCAGCTGACACCCAGTGGTTCGCTGGTTGTATAAGATGCAAGATCTCGCCGGTCCTATCATTCACCCCAGAAGCAATACAAACCAATCGTGATCACGCTCCAACTACCGAGACATTGCTCAATCAGTATCACAAAACATAATATTGCCCCCCCCCCTCCCCCGACGCCATGGCTCCCATTCGCACCGCCATCATCGGCCTCTCGTCCAACGCCGTCACCAGCTGGGCCGCCAACGCGCACCTGCCCTATCTCCTGTCGCCCGAAGGCCGGGCCAAGTACCACATCGTGGCGCTCCTCAACAGCTCGGCGGCGTCGGCCCAGCGCGCCGTCGCGGCCTTCGGCCTGGACGCCGCGACGCGGGCGTACGGCGACCCCGAGGCCCTGGCCGCCGACCCCGACGTCGAGCTCGTCGTGTGCGCCACGCGCGTCGACACGCACTACCCGACGGTGCTGCCCAGTGTCCGCGCGGGCAAGGACGTGTTTGTCGAGTGGCCGTTGTGAGTACTTTCCTCCTCGGGGCGTGGGGGGGTCTCCCGTTATACCGAATCGTGACTGATCCCCCGGGCGCCCCCCAGGGCCGAGAACGCCGAGCGGGCCGCCGAGCTGACGGCCCTGGTGCGAGAGAAGGGCGGCCGCACCGTCGTCGGGCTGCAGGGTTGGTTCGCGCCCGCCGTCTTGAAGCTGCGCGAGGAGCTGGCGAGTGGTCGTATCGGCAGGGTGTTGAGTAGCGAGGTGCGCGCGGCCGGCAGCTTGATCGACCGGGCGACCGTCCCCCAGGGCTTGAAATACTTCACGGATCGTTCCGTGGGTGGGAATACCTTCACCATCGGCTTTGGACACAGTGAGTCGGCTTTCTTCGCGCAACATCGGGCGAAAACTGAGCACTTTCAACACGAGTACTGACACGGCGTCAAACAGTGTTCGACTTTGTCCAGTTCGTGCTTGGGGACATTCAAACTTCTCACTCTCGCCTCCAACTGCAGCGTCCTGATGTACGAGTGAAGGACTCCTCCAGCGGCGACATCACCGAGACAGTCCGGTCCGACGTCCCTGATTTGCTCTTTCTGACTGGTTCAATACCAGCGTCAGAGCAAGTGGCCCCGAACGCCAGCATCCATCTGAGATTCCGAAATGGCCAACCCTTCAAGGGGGAGCCACCGATGGTGTGGACCGTAAATGGTGAAAAGGGTGAGATTCGCCTGACTGCTGGTGGCGGGCCGAGTCTGCAAGTGACGGGCAAGGAGAACGCCCCCGTCATCGAAGTCCATGATTTCCAAACCGATACGGTGCAACAACTGGACTATGATTCCAGTCGGCGTCTCGACATCAATCTGCCAGCGAGGAACATTGGTGCCGTTTACGAAGCGTTCGCTGCTGGGGACGAAACCAAGTATGCAACGTTCGAGCATGCTACAAAACGTCATAACCAGTTGAGGGCCATTTTGGAAAACTTCCAGGATGTTTAGTTTCGACACCGTGTTGTCTTTGAGGGCATGGGTGCCTTTGGAGCATGTGGAGGAGTAAATTGCATGGCCACTGCAAAGCCCAAGTGTTAAATTTAAAAAAAAAAAAAAAAAAAAAGAGAGGAAATGCCCAGGGTTGGACTCCATCATCCCGGAGAATTCTGCTAATATCAAGAACGCCATGCTATTCCACAATCCATTGGTGCAGTGCGACTCAGCCAATGGCGAGCATATCCATCACCATTCCCACCATTGTGCACACACCATGGGCCACGACAATGCCTTCGGCTCTTTCCTAGATTAAAACAAATGGGGTCACCTAAGCCTTGGCTGTCTTGTTGGCCTCGACAATCTGCTCTGGTTAGCAACGGACACCCGGGGACTATGGGTAATGGTAAAACCTACCTTGGAGATCAGGTGTCGCCCGACGGAAATCGTTTCGTCCATACCCTGCTGACGTTGCCAGAATCTTCATCTATAGTCAGCCACGGTCGTCTCTGAGGTGAATGGGGGAGGCGGGACTCACGCTTCTTCGGGAGTACCATGGCCACGAATCGACGCTTGTCGTGCCTCTTCTTCCAGAGCAGCCCGGGTGATCTTCTCGCCAGTGGGAATATCTGGGAGGGGCTTTTGGGTAGCATCATCGCCCAACGTCTCTTCGAGAAGAGATCTTCTCATCTGAAATCGTATGGCTCTCTCTTTCTCAAGGCCAGGGCTGGCCATCTGGTTCAGGGCGTACCGAACAACGAATTGCGCAGCAAGATACAAGTGTTCAGCGCACAGAATGGAGAGCAGGAGTGCCCAGGCCGATATTCCCCAGGGCTCGCCGCCTGGCCCCTCTGGGCCCGAGTGGAACAGGTATACAATGGCGGCGCTGACGACGCTGCCAAACCAAGAGAGGAATCCGAGAGCATTCAGCCAAGGTCCGATGGAGTCAGCTCGCCACGGGATAGGGCGTTGGCTGCTGAGGGTGATCTTCATAGCATCGCCTCGCAATTCCACCCAGTTGTTGATGACGAAGGATACAGGGGCCAAAGGCCAAATAGCCGAGAAGAGAGAGAGGTAGCCTATCGCCGGGTTAGATGCTGGTTTAGGGTGTGGACACCGCCAGCCTGGGAAATGCAACATACCAAACTGGACAACCATCTCCCGGTAATCCACGGCCACGTCGTACACATCCAGTTCAGCCTCGTTGCGGACGCGCGCCAGGAAATCGGCCTCCTCGGGAGCATCGGCGGGAACAAGACCACCCTTCTCATTCTTGTGGGCCATCTCATCCTGAACCTCCTTGACCTTCTTGAAGACTTTCCGCTTCGCATACGGAACCACCGTCTCCATGGCGAAATTAACGATCTGGGCGGTGACGGTAAAGTAGATGGTCTGCTTCTTCAGGCGGTCGGGGTTGATACTGAAGCTTTGAGCTGTAATCTCCTGGTTGGCCGAGAGCTTCTCCGCCGTGACCTTGAAAATATCCAGGTACGGTACTAGGAGATTGCCGAACGGCATGTATACAAAAGCCGTCAGGAACAGGGGCGTGTACGAGGTGATGAAGTTAACAACGAAGATCTTCTGCGTCAAGGCTGCCTCGTGAGCTATGAAAAATTAGCACGCTTGCCCTGCGGAGAAAAGAGCTCCGTTCTTACCGTCGTGGGTGTCATAGTTCTCTGCCTCGGTCAACCGCCCTGCCAGATTGCCAAGGGCCGTCGACAATGTTGGTATCAATGCGGTCAGGATGATGGTGGGTAAAAATGTCTAGGCATAGTTAGTACTTGGAAGCCCCTCTGGGAACGAAAGAGAAGAGGCTCACAAGGATCGACTTGAAGGGACCGTTGTAGATTTCGGCAATGAAAATCTCAATGGAGAAGCAGAATAGGTATAGGGCGCCGAGAATAAGGAGGCAGACCACGGCGAAGGGCACCTGGAGAAGCTGAGTCTGGAGTCGCTTCTTCGTCGGATAGACTTTGACCGGCTCGCCCGTGACGGGGTCGGCAGCCTCGTAATCCCACTTGAACTGGGTGCGGGGGAGCTGAATGCGTGACACGCCCCGTACGCCCCACTGAACGGCGAGGTCTACCTCCTTCTTCTTCCAATATTCAAAGAATACGACCGTCCACAAGGAGTTGACGAGGGCGTACAGCCACGAGTATTGGCCCAAGATCAGCCAGGCGCCGAATCCGAAAGCGGCCGGGAACATGAGGAAGGTGAAGTACGACTGTAGAAAGGCAAAGTAGAAGGCAACCTTCTCGCCGAATTTCTCGCGGATCTGGTCGACGTCGGCCTCGCTCAGGACGTACTTGCTGCTCCACTTCTTGATCCATTGGCGATTGAAGGTGTGGTTGTGCAGCGGGAATATGGACTCGACATGCTTCCACTGGCCCCTCTTGGGGGTAATGCCGGCGCCGCCTTCGTTCTTCGGATTGGTCATGAGCAGATACACAAGACGGAGGCGTTCGGCGTCGACGATGGGCTCCTCCTGGAATACTTTTTCGACATCTTTGTCGGGGGACTTGGTTCGCACGCCATACAGCCAGTCCTGCACTCGTTCCGTGTAGATCCTCGACTTCAGGTATCTCTCGGAGGCGACTTTGACGAAGATGAGGATCGAGGAGTGGTCAATACCGCGGCGGACCTCGGAGGCCAGACCGACCCGGGTGAGGGCTTCGATCAGTTGGGTGTATCCTGCTTCGGCTTCGGCCTGGGCTGTAGGGGGCGGCAATGTCAGTTGTGCGACATGGTGACGATGGGCTTCCCCGCCCCGCCTCGGACAGTTTCTGGCACACCTTCAGGGGGAATACGGTAGTTGATCACATAGTCAACGCTGCCGCGAGTGTTGGTATCAGCAAGGTGCCAGTCGCATGCGCGTAGCAAAGGGATGCTCACTTCATGTTGGTCTGGAGTTCTGGTCGGTGGCCATCCGAGGCATAGAGACTGCTCAGACTCGCCATGGTTGCCGGCGAAGCGATAGCTGGGCCTAGGCGCGTCTTGACGGGATCTCACGGCAAGGGAAAGAGGCGATCAATGCCTTGAAAACAGGAGGAGGCGGGGAGTGCGGTTAGGTTTGAGGGCCATGGAAAAACAAAAGCTGGGCGGAAGAAGCCGGCGTGACGATCACGACTTGCAGGTGGGAAATCAAGCTTCCTGTCTTTCGAAGCCAGGGCAGCTGTAGTGTCGATCAACGTCATGCCGCAGACCCCCAGGAAATGGGAAGGGATGGGAAATCGATGACACCCTGGCGGTGGGTCCGTGCGTGCTCCAGCTCAGAGGTGCAGGTGGGATGGGAGGAGGGGGGGGATCGATTGGTGGTGGATTGTCCCTGCCACTTTTGGTAGGTTTTTGTATTCGTCGTACATATAACAGATTGTGATGCGATGTGATCAAACGAGGCAGCCCGATTACGGGCTCCTAGGGACCAGGTATGCTATTAGTATGCTGGTCGACAGCTTTCCTTGAGCCAGGCTGAATAGGAGAAATGAGATTGCTGTTACGGTTGATGAGTTTACCATGAGCTGCCAGAACTCGTTACGTGCGTGCTTGAACACTTGCCCCGCCACCTCTCCTCCATGGATGTCAGGACGTTCTAGGTTCGCATGGCAACTGAGGATCCATGAGCTGCTGTGGGTCTCTGCTTCTAAGGTTCCCCAAGGCCGGCCGGTCAGGGGCAGAGGAGAGAGGGGCTCACGCAGACGGGTGCTTCGATCACCCGATTAGATGGGATGGAAATTCTGGTAGCAGCAGCCCTTCTGCAGAGAGGCATCATGGATCTTTCGCTTGCATATATATGCATGTGCATCCATCCATGGATCCAGTTCAAGAGGATCCATACCTTTGGGCTTCTACTGTGTACTTAGATGGACGAACGCCAAGGAGGTCACATGTGTTCACGGCAGTTACGACCACCGTCCCCATCCAGGCCTGTCCTCCACCGTGGTATCGTCTCGTCGCCTGATTGGACAGAGTAACTGTCTGGCCCCTGTCTAACGGTCCCTTTAGTGCAACGACACCGTTGATCCGCCTGTTCATGACCAAGGGCACCTGAAGCTTCCTGCATTTTAACCTTCATCTTCATGTCCCGTCGTCCGATTCTTCATCCCGTTCCTGTTGCTGAGTGCATGTACTTATCACCGGCGCGCCGGCGTTCATCTTGCAACTCTCATCCTTTCTTCAGCAGACTGATATATTGATAGTGGGTTGTCGACGTTTACGTCATTCGGCCAGTGATTAGCCTCAAGCCATGGGCATACTACAGGACGTCGGCCTGCGCCGCCCCATCAAGTGGGACAAACCAACGCTCCTCGACGAGATCATCGAGTCCCCCTTGAAGGCCATCGTGGTGCGCTTGTACTTCTTCATACTGTGGCTCCGCGGCAATCCTGTGCGACCTCCCCGGAACCGGCCGCCCATCCGGGTCGTCTGCCTCTCCGACACCCACGAGGAAATCGTTCCCAAGGTGCCGGACGGCGACCTCCTGATCCATGCCGGCGACATGACGAATAGCGGCACGGCCGCCGACATCCAGAAGCAGCTGAACTGGCTCGCCTCCCTCCCGCACAGGCACAAGGTCATCGTCTGCGGCAACCACGACAGCTGGTTCGACATTAGGTCACGCCGAGAGGAAGACACTCTAGCCCGCCGCCAAGTCGACACCAAAGGGATGAACTACCTCGAAAATGAATCAATCACTCTGAACTTTGAGGGCGGAAGGAAACTCAACATCTACGGCGCCCCTTCACTTCCCAAGTGCGGCGATGCCTCTAATGCCTTTCAATACGAGATCCCGGACCACCCCTGGACCAACTCGATTCCTATTGACACGGACATATTGGTCACGCATACGCCACCAGTGGGTTTTCTTGCTTCTGCCCTAATCGCCCGTCTAACCACCGACCCAGAAATACCATCTCGACCTGGAAATCGGCTGCCCGGGGCTGCTCGAGGAAGTCTGGAGGGTGAAGCCGAAGGTCCACGTCTTTGGCCACGTGCATTCCGGGCGCGGCAAGGAATCGGTATACTGGGACAACTGCCAGAAGACGTACGAGAGTTTCATGGCCCGCGAGATGCGAGGCCCCATCCGGGATCTCTTTCCGCACGGGGGCTGGGTGGATGCTGTCAAGATTCTCGTGTACGGCGGCCTCGGGGTTGTCTGGCAATGGGTCATGCAGGGCGGCAAGGCGCCTGGAAGCCTCATGATCAATGCCGGCTGCCAAGATGGGACCAAGGGCCGGCTGAACAACAAAACGCCTCTCACCGTCAACTTGTGACGCCCTTGCACCTGAACAGTCCCTGGTATCTTGTGCTGGGGTGCCGGGAGTCTGCTGGAACCTATCTTTCCTCGCCTCAAGCAGTGCATCGTGGGTGACAATACGCATGCTCAAAAATATTCATATTTTTTAACAAAAAAATATTTGAAGTGGAAACCGAGTAGGAGAGGATGGACAAGGGACTAAAAGGACGTGCGGGCTTGCTAATAGCACTACCGGCGCTTTTGAATTTGCCTCGCCCAACTCCCAACCGCAAGCCTCCCCTAAGCCTCCAGCATCTCTCGGATACCACTATAGAGATCTCAAACTTAAATCAAGTTGATTATAAAGAAGACCTCCCCACGTCAATAGCGGCCTAGACGTTGCAGGCGGCACCGGCATCATTGTTACCTGCACCGGCGTCTTGCTTGCTCGCATCCTTCTTCCCCGAGTCCTTTCCAGCGTCTTGCAGCTTCTGGTCGTCTTTCTGCTTCTGGTCGTCTTGCTGCTTCTGGTCGTCTTGCTGCTTCTGGTCGTCTTGCTGCTTCTGGTCGTCTTGCTGCTGCTGGGCGTCTTGCTGCTGCTGGGCGTCTTGCTGCTTCTGGGCGTCTTGCTGCTTCTTGTCGTCTTTCTGCTTATCGTTCGCTTTGTTGTTGTTCTTCTTACCCGAGTTGTTTTTGTTCTTGCCCATGTTGGCATTCTGGGTACCGTTGGCCATCATGCCGGCGCTGGCCTGTCCACCACACCCGGCAACAGCCTGCAAAGAGAGAGGCGTTAGTTCAAGGATGACTCGCCACATGTGTTTCCGTCCCTTGTGGGACCGACTTACATCCAACATGTTCTGCTGGTTCTGCTTAAGACCTCCATCGAAGCCGTCGTTCAGCTTCTTGATCGCGTCGGCATCCTTGGCCGGATCGCCGACCAAGCTCTGACTAAGGTTCAGCTCCCCCAGCTGAGCATCGGCAACCTAC
Organism: Nigrospora osmanthi; assembly: GCA_029489945.1. Taxonomy (NCBI): domain Eukaryota; kingdom Fungi; phylum Ascomycota; class Sordariomycetes; order Amphisphaeriales; family Apiosporaceae; genus Nigrospora; species Nigrospora osmanthi. The sequence goes on from CP120505.1 coordinate 1,672,659, forward strand.
AGACTTGTCAGCGGCCCTCGTCCCCTTGGTGGCTTTCGACGGCGGGATCGAGGCGGAACTTACAATCGCCAGACCCGCCTCGGCCTTGTTCCCGAGCGGCGCGATGGCCTGGTTGGCCTGGCGGATGGCGATGCCGTTGTTGACAAACGTCAGGAGGTTTGCCTTCGCGGCGGCGAAGGCATTGGCGTCCACGGGCGCCTGCTGGAGCACGTTGGACACCTGGGCCAAAGCAAGTTTCTCGTTCTTTTGGTCCTCGATGTTTTCGGCGATGCCCTGGGCCAGGATTTGGGCCGCAGCGCAGTCCTGCTGCGGAATGGCGGCCGCCTGTGGCATGGGGACAGCTTGTACCCAGGGGCTAGTGGTGGCGGCCAGCGCGGCAAGGAAAGTGATGAACGGAGCCATTATGATGAATTAAAAGCCGTCGAGGCCGGACTCGTCAGAAGGATGACGGAATGAAGGAATCGGCGTATATGATTCAAAAGTTTTGACGAGGGAGACAAACACACACACACACACACACCAAACGAGAGGATCTCACAGAGATCAAAGTTAGGGGAAAGAATCAAAGCTGTGCTCTTGTTCTGTCAGTCTACCCGGTGGAGCGGCGGCCACAGCATGATATATCTCTCCAGCTGAGGCGCCGACAGGGCGCTCGGCCGAGCTTGCTAAGAAAGAACTGGCTGGGCATTCGGTTCGTCCCGTGTGGTACCCCTTGATACCGAAATGCTTAGCTGGACGCGGGCCAGTCGCAACTCACTGCGAGAATGACGGCCCCAGGGGTGGCACCTTTCGGGGCGCCTCTAGACCGCAACTCTAATTCACAGGGGTTTCATGGGGCTCGTTTCAAACCCACAATCCCTAGTACGCGATGAGGGATCCCCCCAGGTCCCGGACCAATGGGTTGGATAATGCAAGGTTATGGCCCTGAATGACAGGGCCATTCGTCGGATGGCTTTGGATTTGGGATGAATTAGTCGCAACAGTCTTGTTTCACTCGCTACATTTGGTCCTACACGCCCCGAGGGCTGGCGAAGTATCACGCGGGCGTGGGCTGGAGATTTAGCAAGTGCCCAACGACCTGACTAGTCGCCCGGGTTGATCGGATAGACCGGATGATACATAATGAGAGAGACAGGGGTAAAAACAAACCACGTCGAAGAAACGGATGGACAGTCCTCCCATTTCCCTTGCTTCTGGTACCAAGCACCGCCGTCCCTCTATTGTCACCTTCCCAACTTGTACCAGGGTCTCTGGACTATGAGTTGTTCCAGCGGTCACAGTGATAAGACGGGCTGCCGGGAAGCCGAAGCCTGACTTTTGGAACGATATTTGAAGCATTCAGGGTGCGGCTGGAAGGGTCATCCTTTACACAGTATCTGTTCCACAGGCACGCTTGACTTTTCTTGAGAGCAAGAAGAAAAGCACGGCAATTCCAGCCTCAGGTGATGGCCCCTGTTTTCGAGCATCTGCAACCGCATGGATTTCGAGATAGCTCGTACACAATGAAGCAATACATCCCATGTATAGGTAGTGAAGTCAATCATACCCCGTCGAGTTTCCAGGGACACTCCTCTGCCGGCCACCTTAGGTTCGTCTTACATTCGGACCAGCATGGTTTCCTATCGTACACTGTCACTTCGGCTGAATATGAGTAACTTACCCTCCCAGTTTTGCCCGTCTTTCCGAATTCCAATTTCTGACACACGAAATTCCGCTAACCAACTTACAGCACAATCATGGTTCCTACCAGCCCCAGGCACAAGGCAATCCAGCAACCCCAGTCCACACCCTCTCCCGCGAGCTTCTTGCCACTGCTCATAGTCGGTGGTAATTGAGTGACGCCTCTCGCTGACGGCATTGTGCCGTTGGTCTCCGTGGTGTTGAGTGTCATGTCGAGCGGCACCACTGTAGCAATCTTGATGGCAGTCACGACAAGGTCAGGCCCGGCAGTCATCACCGCGGCAGGTACCGTAAGCGTCACCGTGTTCTCGCCCCGGGGGCCGCAGGCGGAGCACGACTGTGTGATGGTCGACATGGGTACGGCGGCTATCGCAGCCCCGGGCGTGACGATGGCCCCTGACGTCGTGTCCCGGCAGGGGATGGCGGAGTCATCCGTGTAAGCTACGTTGTTGCTCAGGCTAGGCACCCTGGTTGCGTTGGTGAAGGAGAAACCGGTTCCGTTGAGAGATGCGCCGGTGCCGTTCGTCAATGACACGCCCGTCAGGTTCCCGTACGGCGCCACAGCGGCATTCCTGTAGGGAGCACCAGAAGGTACAGGAGTCGGGGTGCAGGCGGACCCGGCCATTGTCATCGTGGTGCAATACTGGAGAGCAACCAGCTTTGCCGGGTCGGTAGCACAGACCGTTGTGTAGGTGACCGTCACCGCTGAGGTCACCGTCACGACGGCAGTCACAGGCGCAATGGGCCGCCCGGAAGCCCCAGGACCACCCGAGACTTCACTGTCCGAAGTTCCGTTGCCACCCATAGCTGGTGCAGCAGGAGGCGGCGCTTCCTGGCTCAAATCGCCATACACTGTCAACAGAACATTTGCCGGGGCGGCACGACGGTGCTTCATGGCGGAGTTGATTGTTGAGTTGGTGGTCGTCAAGTTGAGAAAGGGGCCAGTCATTTTGCTCCCGAAAGAGAGCCCCTTGGCCTCCCCACCGCAGTACTCCCGCGCATTGCCAGGGCAGGGGCGGTCGCATTGGTTGTTGGCGACGGCCGAGGCACCCCCTAAAGAGTTGGCACAGTAGCAGGAACTGGAGATTTGTCAGTTCCGTTCGAGAGGCGCTTTTTCGAAAGATTACAAGGCTGACTTACGTTCCGAACGAACCCGCATACTTCTTACCCGCGCAGCTCGCCACGCACGCCTCATTGTCCATGGTGGGCAAATCAGCGGCGATCGACCACGTATCGTTGCCGGCATCAGACCCGAAACAGCCTACAGTCATCAAGTCAGTACGGCTAGATGGGGATACATCAGGAGCCGGTGTCTAATTACCGAGAAGCGTGAACTCCTGAATCCTGGCCGGGTTGCTTGATCCCTTACCGCTGTCTGTCGGCACAGCAGTGGGAATTATGGTGGTCAAGGTGATAGTACTCGCCGGCGTCGGCAGAGAGATGTTCACGGGTAACCCCGTCGCACTTGTGGTGGTGATGTTGGAGAACGTCGCGGCCGTTGCAGAGGTAGAAGTCTGGTTGGGGAAGATCGGGGGGTCTGCCTCCACTGGCTTCTGATAGTAATCGATGTAGTTGATATCCCAGAACCTATCAAGAGTTAACAAATAATACAAGTCGACAGGAGCTAAAGAGATACATACGCCCCGAGAAACGCCTCGGGATGACCAGCAACCCATTCTTTGCAAGTCGGCGCTAATGTGTTGCACTGATCGGAAACGCCCCATACGTTGGCTGCGTAATCACCGCATAGGTTCTTCACATTGGCAGTCAGTAGACGCAAGCGCGACATATCCCAGTTGTACTCACGATGTTTATCACAAGGCTCATATTGTAGAAGAAAGAATCGGTATCGCAGGAGGGTCCGCCAAAGACAGCGGCCGGGGGCCCCCATGCCTTTGGGTCCGGTATTACCATTGGAGCCAAGGCGATATCCGTGGGCAGGGTAGAACGGGCGAAATGCCAGACTTTCAGACCATCCGAGTCCCATTCCATGGCGTACACACCGCCCCCCTCGGCGTTGAAGCTGTCTCCGTACGAGGTCGTGTCCGAGGTGGGCGCAGCGTAATTGCAACCAATGTTGCCGGGCTACATACCAGGTCTTTTAGTACTGTTACTCTCCGGGCTGGTTAGCGACGTTGACTTACCCCAGGGCCACAGTCGATGGACCCTTGCTCCCCAGAGAAGCCGGTGCTCGGGAGTTGGCAGCCGGGAGATCTAAATGCGTCAGCTAGCTGATAGCGAACAGTCAACGGATGACATGACAGATTGTGGACTCACGTATGCGCAGAAATCAAATTTCTCTGCGCCGTGTTGACGCCCTCGACGATGTCGACCTCCCCACCAAGTGGCCAATTTTGGCCATTGTCGGCGTTGTTGAAAGCCCAGACTGGGGCAGAGTTAGCTTGAGCCCCTGGTCAGTTAAGGATCTAGTCCTTACAAGCGGGCCAAGCACCACAGGTCGAGGCGGGCATATGGGCGAAGTCGGCTATGAATAGGCCATGGGTAAATCCCTGATAGCTCGTGAGTCTGACGCTGGGCCTGCCGACGTCGTCTGTGGTGTAATTGTTCGTAGAGTCAACTCCAAGCCGGACTCGGTTGTTGTTAACCGAGACAAGCCCTTGCGAGAGGGCAGCGCTTTGGTTCTGGTAGCTGTGTACAAAGTCAGCATTCTATCTGCCTGACGTGGTGGGATCATTGCACCAGCGCACTCACTCTACAAACCCATGGCTCGGGTCACTCCCGGTGAAGAAACTGAAGCCGTCCAGTAACGCCTGTCCGGCGTAGTGAGTAGCGAGGGAATACGCCATCTCTCAAGAAAAAGGAAACAAGAAGCACTGGTGAAAAGGAATAGAGGGAGTGACAAGAATAAGATGATGGCCGGATCAGCCAAGAATAAGGGAATGGTAAGGAGCGAATGAGCCAAATGCAGCTACATGGAGTGACCAGAACCGTCGAGACGGGACAGTTACTGCTAGTAATGAAGCGATACCGGGAGGGCAGGACCTTTATTGAAGTTATTCAAAGGGGCTGTTTACCATTCCTGCCGACTCCACGGTCTTGATTAAAATGATGGGATTCCAGCATTCAAAAGCGCGGCGAGATAGTCCATGAAAGGAATGCCAGCCGGACGTTGGATCCAGGTAATATCGCATTTCCGGGGCTGAGACACGACACGCCCAGCGAGCTGCACTATTGTCCCAAGACCAAGGGATGCCGTTCGAATAGGACAGGCCCACGGAATGCGAGACGGTCGCGCCCACGGCTCGAGATGGGAAGATTGAAATGTCTCTCAGTCCCCCTCGTCGCGGCGCGGCTCAGTGGGAGCGAAAGCAGATACAACAGATACAAGGCGGCAGAACGAACAGTAGGGCAAATCAGAGCCCGTGATAGCCTCATACGGGAGCCAGCCCGTTATTGGTGAACGAATGCTGCCAAGAGACTGGGATGTGAAATCCCCACCCCAACGTACGACTATTAGTAGAGCTTCTTCTGACGCCAGCATCATCAATGGGACTTGATCAATCCAAATCGGCCGCCCCGTTCGGGAAATGCAAACATTTGAAGCAGACGAGGTCGAGTGACTATCATTTTTCTGTGCGAATGTGTGCGTAGAAGAGAACTATTTTGTTGCAAAGTAGAAGCAGACTCTTGGACACATGCAGTCTATTTGTTGTTAGTCGACGACCAAATTTATGAAGCCGTATTCTATACAAGAGTCAGGAGTCGCTACTAATAGGCCGGTAGGCTCAGCGTGTCGGATCCCATGGTCGGTCGCGCGACGAAGCACACAAATGCGTGCGTCCTATAAAACCCATCCCATACAAAAGGGCCGCAAACCGCGCCCGTGAGATTCGGTGACTAAGGGATTATGGAGTACGGGAGCTGTATCGAGTAAGTACCTCTACCAGCAACATCTCATGTATAAGTTAGCCAAGTGCGACGACGTCATGGGGGGCGCAAAGCCTGACTCTTTTTTCATCGCTAACATGTGAATGTGTGGCTTGATGCTGACCTGTGTGGCTCTCTCTTTCTCTCACACCCCCAATACCAAGAGCCAAGCCCTTTCCCCCGAGAAAACCCCACGTCCGGGCCCGTAGCGACGTGGAGAGAGAAAGAGAGAGAGAGAGAGAGGCCGGCCGAATGGTCGGCAGTCTGGGCCTCCAGAATGGGGAAATAGAACCCCTACTATGGGTTACACTCACTGGTGGGAAGCGGTTTTAGTGGCCCAAAGGAACGGGTCTGGCGGGTATTCGCATCTAGTTTACCTCGGCTCGCGCTCGGTCGACTGGGGACGGATTGTGGGATGGGGGTGGAGGGTGAGATGTAATCTCGGCGACGTGGTCGTTCTGCTGACCTGGATGAGACAGGCGACGAGTTCTTTTTGGGGGGGTGGAAAAGAGTTGCGCTTTTGCAGGGCGATGAGCTTAAACAACGCGGGAAGTGCTGGGGGTAGGAAGAAGGGAAAAAGCAGAGAGGGTAAAATCATAAGACTGGAGGGCCGTCAGTCAGTTTTCCGTCCTCCTCTTCGTCGTCTGCAACGTCCTCGCCGCCGCCTCCGCCGCCGTTCTCACGATCCATCGCCCTCTGGCTGCCGCTGCCGCTACCGTTACCGAAGGCATATACGTATATGTACTATACCGTCCACTAGTACATACGATCTATTGGAACAGGATACATACTACATACATCCTACATAATAACCTAGGCACAACCAACCCGAGCCTAGGCGGCGGCACTCGGCTCCGGCTCCAGCTCCAGGTGTCACACACACACACACATACACACGCACCGCGGCTGTTCCCACCCCTCCCACTACTTTCCCGGTCACCGGCGTAGATCAGGTGCACGACTCAACTGCTCATTCGCCTTTCGTGCCGCCCCCCCCTTCCTGTTCTTATTCGTAGACCTTTCTTCACAAGCCAATTGAGATGTTGACATCTTTGGCAACCAGTCGGGCATATGCTGCGACGACGCTGCGAGGCACAGTGAGACGAGTTCACGCTCCCAAGGTATGTGTGTGGCCCGGTTCTCCCCTCGCCCCCCCCCCTGTTGCTGTCGTCCAGCTTCCCATGCGCCGTGCTTGGTGGAGTTGCGACAGCCCGCGACAGGCCGTGACCTCATTGCCGAGGCTGTTTCTGGATATACCCGAACCCGCGATCCTGCGAGTCTGCGTGAACCTCGCTCCCACAGATCACGACGGCTGACGATTCAACTCTCGCTTCCCTCCCCCGATACAGAGCAGTATACTCGCCATGGCACCCGCCGCAAAACGGAGCAACAGCTCGCTGCCCGCCGGTGAGTACAGTGAACTTCCCCTTTGAGAGCTCGCTTCCCCCTCTCCCCTCTCCCCCACGCCCGCCGAGCGCCCTCCATGGCTGACGGGACGGCAGGCTATGTAGAGGACAAATCCAAGGGGCCGATGCTCCGCTTCCAGGACTCGCTGCCGAAACTCCCCGTGCCCACGCTCGAAGAGACGGCCGCGCGCTACCTCAAGTCGCTCAACCCGCTCCTGAGTCCCGCCGAGCTCGCCAACAGCAGGAAGGCCGTCGAGGAGTTCGTCAAGCCCGGCGGCGTCGGCCGCAAGCTGCAGGAGAAGCTCGTGGCCAAGCGCGAGGACCCCAACACCAAGAACTGGATCTACGAGTGGTGGAACGAGGCCGCCTACCTGGCCTACCGCGACCCCGTCGTCCCCTATGTCAGCTACTTCTACTCGCACCGCGACGACCGCCGCCGGCGCAACCCGGCCAAGCGCGCCGCCGCCATCTCGACGGCCGCCCTCGAGTTCAAGAAGCAGGTCGACAGCGGCACGCTCGAGCCCGAGTACATGAAGAAGCTGCCCATCTGCATGGACAGCTACAAGTGGATGTTCAACGCCACCCGCGTCGCCGCCAAGCCCGCCGACTACCCGGCCAAGTACGACGCCGGCGCCCACAAGTACCTCGTCGCCGTCCGCAAGAACCAGTTCTTCAAGATCCTGCACGAGGTCGACGGCCGGCCGCTCAACACGGCGGAGCTCGAGGCCCAGTTCGCGCGCGTCTACGAGCTGGCGGCCGCGCGCGCCCCCGCCGTCGGCGCCCTCACCTCGGAGAACCGCGACGTCTGGTCCGACGCGCGCGAGGTCCTGCTCAAGGCCTCGCCCAAGAACCGGGCCGCGCTCGAGGCCGTCGAGGCCGCCGCCTTCGTCGTCTGCCTCGACGACGCCGCCCCCGTCACCCTCGAGGAGCGCGCCCACGCCTACTGGCACGGCGACGGCCAGAACCGCTGGTACGACAAGCCCCTGCAGTTCATCGTCAACGACAACGGCACCTCGGGCTTCATGGGCGAGCACAGCATGATGGACGGCACGCCCACGCACCGCCTCAACGACTACGTCAACGACATGATCTTCAACAACAAGCTCGACTTCAGCAACCCCGCCGTGCGCTCCGGCCTGCCGGACCCGACGCCCGTCGCCTTCGAGGTCACCCGCGAGGTGCAGGCCGAGATCGACCGCGCCGTCGCCGACTTCCGCGCCGTCATCGGCCAGCACGAGCTGGCCGTGCAGGCCTACCAGGGCTACGGCAAGGGCCTCATCAAGAAGTTCAAGTGCTCGCCCGACGCCTACGTGCAGATGGTCATCCAGCTGGCCTACCACAAGATGTACGGCAAGAACCGGCCCACCTACGAGTCGGCCGCCACCCGCCGCTTCCAGCTGGGCCGCACCGAGACGTGCCGCACCGTCTCGGACGACAGCGTCGCCTTCTGCGCCGCCATGGCCGACCCCGACGCCGACGACGCCGCGCGCGTCGCCCTGTTCCGCAAGGCCGTCAACGCCCACATCGAGTACATCACGGCCGCCTCGGACGGCAAGGGCGTCGACCGCCACCTGTTCGGCCTCAAGAAGCTCCTCGAGCCCGGCCAGGAGGTCCCCGCCATCTACAAGGACCCGGCCTTCGGCTACTCGAGCTCGTGGTACCTGTCCACCAGCCAGCTGAGCTCCGAGTTCTTCAACGGCTACGGCTGGAGCCAGGTCATCGACGCCGGCTTCGGCATCGCCTACATGATCAATGAAAACAGGTTAGTTCCCGTCCCCCCCCTCCCCTTCGCCCCCCCCCTCTCTCCCCTTCGTCCCCACCCCCCTTCATTCCTCCCGCTCCTCCCCCCTCCCGCTTTTTGCACCGGCGCCCAATCTCGGCAGCATTAGCCACCCAAAAGGCACGCGCTGACTCATGAACCACACACACAGCATCAACTTCAACATCGTCTCCAAGGGCCTTGGTAGCCAGAAGATGAGCTACTACCTGAACGAGGCGGCCGAGGACATCCGCACCCTGATGAACCAGACGCTCGAGGCGCCCAAGGCCAAGCTGTAGAGGAATTGGGGCCCCGGCATCCAGGGTAGGTTGATAGACGGGAGGAGGCCGGCCGGGGGGGTTGGCCGTATTTGGCGTCCCCCTCCCGGGAGGGGGAGGGGCGGGACGGGGAAGGGGGAATCTTGTATGATATATATATATAGGCTGCCTCCCTCGCGTGGCGCCGTCTGCTGCTGTTGGTTTACATAGAAAGTCCTGTAGATTTCCCGCGGGACTGCCTTACAAATCGGAGTTGGTGGCTTTTGCTCAACCCTGGCTCGCAGGAAGGAATTGAAGGAGTTGTAAAGTTTCATGCCTCTCGAGGGACCCGTGTCTTGTCATATGATTATCAGTCTATACGATGCTGGCTGTCTAATCGATAATGACAACCCCCTCCCCCCTTGAGTAAAATCCAGGGTCGCCATCACTCCAAGCGCAATGCAGGTTCGAAATTGATAATGCCCCTTCCGTAGTCGCAAGCCAAGACAAACCTCGACGCTTCCCCTACCCCTCGCTTCTTCTGTGACACCGTCCCCGCGGTGACACTAGTTGGTCTTACACACATCTATCCAGCCGAGCGACTCCCACAGGCCGAGGGGCCGGAAGTCAGCCGAGGTCGCATCCCATCCATTCAAAAGATGGGCAGGGTTGATGGTTCAACCCCAGGCTTAGCCAGCGTGGTCCACAATCTCGTTGACGAGCTCGCCCTTCTTCTCGTCAAAGTAATGGCAGATCTGGCTGGGCAGAGGCACCTCCTTATAGTCGTCCTCATCATTGTCCAGGACGTTCAGGTTGATGCCGGCGCTCTTGCTGCTGAAAATGCGCGTTCCTGTGCTTTCCCTACTCAGGTAGACGGTGGCGCCGTCCATCTGATCCATCATGATGGTCGGGATCACGCCCATCACTTGCAGGGCAAAGTTGGACGACTTGACAACGTCGACGGTCGACACCAAGCTGTCAACCACAATGGAAAGTCGCTGGGTGTTCTCGATGGTGACGGCGTTGGCCTTGCCCTTGATGATGACGGTGGTGTGGTTGCACTTGGAAATGAGAATGGAGTGGGTGATGGACGCCTCGATCTCGATGGGCTCCGAGTGCTTGTCGAAGTTTTCCTGCCGAACTGCTTAGTGTACCATTCTACGTCGTGGCCCCTGGGCCCGCAGCTGTTGCGACTTACAATCAACCACTTGTTACCGTCGAGCTCCTTCTTGGGGGGCTTCTTGACCCGCATGTTCTCGGGCTTGGGCTTCTTGCCGGGCGCCGGGCTCTTCCCTCGGATCGAAGCATCGCGGTCCGGAACCGTCGAGTTGGACCGCAGCGAGGGGTTCTTATGCGTCATTTCCGACCTGTCGACCTTGCGCAGGCCCTTGGTGACGTCGGAGCCCTTGTTGATCTCGCTGAACACGGCGCCCAGACCGGCACCGGAAGCCGCTGGTGCCGCCTTCTCCTCGCCAATCTGCAGGACGGGCGGGGGCCCCGGGGGCGGGGGCGGAGGGGGCATTCCGCCGGCAGGAGGCGGCGGCGGCGGCGGCGCTGCTGCTGCTGCCGAGGCAGCGGCTCCCGCAGGCGGAACGCTCTTGGCGACTTCGGCGGCCGGCTGCCCCTGGGGGTTCCAAGTAATACCGTTAGGGTAGTATTGCTTAACGTATTCGGTCAAGTCCTTAAAGATCTGGAAGAAGGACTGGATCCATGCGACCTGGTCGGCATCCTTGTCTTTGAAGTCCTTCAACACGCGGTTGCCAAAGAACTGGGCAGACCCCAGCGACTCCTCGACGTGCTTCCACGGTCGGTTGTCCACCGTCACCCAGGCGAGGACCATAATGCCCTCGGCGACGGCGCTCAGCTGGCTGAAGACGGGGGCGCCTCGGTTGGCCTCCTTGAGGTCGACGACGGCCATGAGGGCGCCGTTGATGGGCTTCAGGAGGTCCTGGTAGACGGGCATCTCGGCGCCGGCGGTGTCGGGCTTCTTGGCCTTGGAGGCGATGAGGAGGAAGCGCCGCTGTTGTTGGAAGCCCTCGAGGACCTTGGCGGCCTGGTCGGCGATCAGGCCGCCGATCTTGTTGCTGGCCTGGACATAGCGGTCGACGGTGGTGGCGATGAAGGCGTCGAACTCCTCGACCGACTCGGGCAGGGGCTCCCGGGGCGCGGGCGCCTTGACCGTGGGCGCGGGCGAGGGGCTCGGCGAGGGAAAGGCGCCGGGGGTGGGCGTGGGGGTGTCGCCGGTGGGCGAGGCCAGCGTGTGCGTCAGGGAGGGCACGGCCTGGGGCAGCTCGATGGTGGACGAGGCAATGTCCTCGAGGCGGGCGGTAGCGGCCTCGAGCCTGCGGTTGAGTTCAGTATACCAAGCGACGCCGCCCTGGGAGATGGCGATGATGGCCATGGCGGGAGGAGGAGGGGCGGGCGCGGGAGCAGTGGGAGCGGGAGCGGGAGCGGGAACACGACCTACCGCTTGATGAGCGTGGTCAGGTTGTGCATGTTATTCGTCGCCATCGCGGGCAGTGGCTTGCACGACGAGGGCAGTCGCGCTCTAGTTGGGGGGGGCGGTAGTGGTGAACGAAGTTGAGGTTATTACGGGCGACCAAAGGTTATGCGGTTGCGGTTGCTTGGGGGAGAGAAGGGGGGGTGTGGCGCGGAGGCCGTCAGGAGACGCACGCCTGGCGCGCTGTAGTTCCAGGTGGGTGGTGGGCTTTTAGGTAGTAGTAGCTGGAGCTCTGGTAGCAAGCAGGGTTGGCTGGTGGCGCTTCGATGACAAGGGGGACGGATGCTGGCCGTTGAGAGGTGTAATAAATCCCCGTAGTATGGGATATTCGGGACGATCTAGCGTAGCCATCATGTACATGCATACATAGCTACCTAGTATATACCTGCACGGGTAGGTAGGTAAAAGCCCAAGAAACTGTGTAGGTAGGTATCCATTGAACTGGAGGCACGAAGCTCTCATACACTCAGTAGATGGGTAAGGACCTAACCTAGGAATCTCATGTAAAATGTATGTACTATCCCATCCCATGTCTGCCCAGTATAGAACGGATAACCACTAGAAAACCCCTACAGCACATGGAACAACCTCCAATCTCATGGGATGGGATCCATCCCCATGCCCTCGGCCTGAGAGCCCTCTGCCACAGCTTGCAAGTGCCTTTCGGTAGCCCGTGGCCTTATGTTGTCGTCAGTTTGGGTTCAATGCCATCCATCCATACGTTTTGTTCCAGCTTCCATCCCCGGTTTTGATGGGCCATTGTCAGCCCCTAAGTTCGTTCCAATTGAGACCTGCGGGCCACTTGTCCAGAGCTGCCGGTACCCGCCGGCCCTGAGACCCCCATTTTATGTCCAGTGTTTCAAAGAACTGGGACCGTAGAGAAAGGAACCTCTCTCTGCATGCGCCGCGTTCGTTGTTCGAATCGCCTGGTACTCTCTCTCTCTCTCTCTCTCTCACCTGCTCTGGCCCTAATCCATGTCGTACCTGGGCACCGGGAGGCTGTCCGACCCAAGGTCATAAACAGAAACGCCCCTGGTCTTGGGTCCCGACACCAGTGGAGCGGACCGGACACACTGTCCATGCACCAGGCGTTCCCTAGTGCTTGGTATAGATGATCACATACCTAACCAACGGTACTGTACGGGCACACACAACCCGCACACACACACCCCGTCCCATCTTCATCTACGCCAAGCCTTCACCGATCCCAGCCTTGTCTTACGTTATTGCCCTGCCATTCGTCCGCTCCGCCTCGAGTCCAGGATCCAGCTCCCAAGGCTCTTTGCTTCACCTCCCGTCGGCCCCGTCTGGACCCTGGACGCCGCCGTCCTTCTGCGATTAAACCTGTCAGGGTGGAGGGTGGTGTTTCAATGACTGCCGACCGCTGCTGTCCCGAGTCTGCTCCTGTTTCCTTCGTGAAGGCCGACTCTGCCGGCCAGGAAACCCAAGCGCAACGAAGACGACGACTTGATCATGGCCGCCGACATGGACGACCCCAGCGCCACCGACGCCGGCGAGGCTGTTGTCATCGAAACTCAGGACATTGACTTTGTGACCATGGGCATGTTCATCATAGGTATGTGTGCTCCCCCTGGCGCCCCCAAGTTTCCTTGCATCCAGTTGCCATCTTCTCAACCACCACCTGGACTTGGGGCATTCATTCATCCATTCATTCATTCATGCCTCCCTGTCCCCACATCGCCCACCACCGCGGTACCACTACTGCAACCGACCAACCCCTCCCAGTGGCCATGGCCGACCACCTTATAGCCAGTCGCTCTCCCTCTTGATCGGTTTACTTGGCCGTGGTGGGTAGCTTGCCAACCGGACTCATCTTCGTCATGACCTGCCGTCCGGGTCTCAAGTGAAGCCATAGGAAATAGGAATACCTCGGCACCGAGGTCGCTCCAGCTATCAGAATTATGAGACCCGCCCTCGATACTAACAGACTCCATCTTCATCAGACGACATTGAGTACCTGCCCCCCACGCCGCCCGTGAAAGACATCCTCGGCGGCGCAGGGACATATTCGGCACTCGGGGCCCGGCTCTTGTCCCCTGGGCCGCTCTCCACCTCGGTCGGGTGGATCATCGACAGAGGCTCGGATTTCCCTCCGGCCCTGGACGATCTGATCTCCACGTGGGGGACGTCAGCATTGATTAGGGACACGCCCGATCGCCTAACCACGCGAGGGTGGAACGGCTATGATGAGTACCAGAACCGGGCCTTCAAGTACCTGACGGAGAAGAAACGCATCACTGCCGACGACTTGACCCCGGAGCTTCTGACCGCTCGCTCGTTTCATATGGTTTGCTCGCCGACAAGATGCCAACAGCTCGTCACCGGCATCAAGAAACGGCGCTCCGCCATGACCACGCCCGAAGGCAACAGCTTGCCGAAGCCTGTCTTTGTTTGGGAGCCCGTGCCGGATCTCTGCACCACGGATGAGCTGCTCAACTGCACCAACACGCTCCCTATGGTCGATATCTGCAGTCCCAACCACAGCGAGCTGGCCGGCTTCATGGGCGATACGGGCCTCGACCCCGAAACGGGCGAGATCAGCACCGTCGCCATCGAACGCTCTTGCGAGCAGCTTCTAGCCTCGATGCCTCTCCAATCCTTCGCGCTCGTTGTCCGCGCCGGCGAGAAGGGCTGCTACCTAGCTCGGAACGGCGGCCGGAAACGCACCAAGCGGTCCACTGGGAAGCGAAAGAAGGCATCCGCCATGGTTCACGGAAGTCTGCAGCTGGACATGGACATGGAGGCCCTCTTCGCCGGGCTGCTGCAGGACGAGGAGGGCATGGTGGCCGAGGAGGAGATCGAGGTCGACCCCGGCGTCGAGCGCTGGATCCCGGCATACCACACCGACAAAGAAAAGGTCGTCGACCCCACGGGGGGCGGAAACACCTTCCTGGGCGGGTTGGCTGTTGCCATGGCTCGCGGTAAGAGCCTCGAGGAGGCGGCAGCTTGGGCGAGTGTCGCGGCGAGCTTTGCCATTGAGCAGGTCGGCCCTCCCCTTCTCGGCGCAGACGAGGAAGGCAACGAGACGTGGAACGGCGTCCGGATCGACGAGAGGTTCGAGGAGTTCAAGAACCGTCTGGCTTTTGGTTAATTAGAGGTGTGGGTGAGCCGGGCGCCCCAGGGAACTCCCGCAGTACTGGATGGTGCCCCTTTTCCGTAAGAGCCGTATATCGGTGGTCGTAGACGCAAGTCGGGTTGTTAGAATCTTATTAGAGCCAAGTAGCGGATCTGATCATGTGCCATATTCCATCAGCGACAATAACTCAAGCTTGGGCCCAATTTCACATCGGCCAGTACTCCCTTTTTTTGGGGGGAGGCCTGAACCAGGTGTGCACTACTCGGACCTAATGTTGGTTTACACGAAAGCATTGGCTGTATTGTACAATGTGAAGAAGTAAATCGGAAAAGAAGCGAGTTTCACCTCTATGGTTGCTTAAATGTGCCTCAGTCCGCCTGGGCTTGAGGACTGAGGACGGCGAAAGGGTTCACAGCCGCGGAACGGGGCGGCTTTTCCTTGGATGACCGTTTCCTTTTCTTGCTCATGTTCTCCTGCGAAGTCTGTTCTGGCGAAATCCTCAAGGAGGCCGCTGGAACACCCAGTATGTCGGCGATGGTATCCAGGCAAGGTCGCTTGTCTAAGCGAAGCAGCAGGCCGAACAGCGTCTCGGCCGTGGGCCACTCTGCTATCATGGGGAAGCCCTGGAGTTTTCGGCGGAGGGAGTCTCTGCCTTTGGAGAAAGTTGACTCTTCCAGAACAGCCATGACATCCAGCGTCTGCTTGAGCATCCGCAGGGAGTATAGTGAGGCTTGCACCTGAGCGGCAAAGTGGATTACATCCCATCCGTAGCGGCCGGGATGTCCGTCAAAATCAGCGGCCTCGCTCATGACGACTGTCGACAGCGGTGTCCTGCCCTCTGACGTGGACCATTCGATGTCTTGGTACACGGCAAAGGCCAGCCATAAGAGCTCCGGGTCGGAAACGCCCGCTTCCAGGTGGTTGATGGTCTCCAAAAGCTGTTCGCACCAGCCATCGACGGCTGCGTAGTCGGGGATGCTCAGTTGCCGGCCGCCGGATTCCGTCTGGAGCGTTCGGTATTCGATGACGATGTCGCGGCGGTGGGGGCCCGATTTCTGGGCGACGGCGTAGGCCAATGTTCGCACCGATTCGCTCATAGTCCACGCGCTCTTTCGGGCGTGGTCCTCGATCATCACGGGCAGGAACATGGAGATCAGATCCGGGCCCCGCGGGGCGCCACCGTTCTGCGGCTCCTCCTCGACCGGACCCGCCGTACCGACGTTCAAGGACTGAATGACCAGCTCCGAGATTCGGGGGTCCAGGGCGCTGAGCAAGGCGATGACCGGATGCTCGGCCGATATGTATTCCTGCGGAACCAGGTGCTCCTCCAGGAACTTGGCGTAGGCTTCGTTGGCAGCCAACTCGGTCTCGTCGCTGCGCCTACAGAAATCCAGCGCCGTCGGGACGCCAACCCCCCGGGACACCATCTCGAAAGCTAACCTGGGCATCCCGCCGTAGCCTTGCAGGTTGAACCTGGTCTCCAGCTCCCGTGCCGAGTACGTCGACGCGAAGAGGGCGCCCTCGCTGTTGGGGTTCTCGCTGACGGACCCCTCACTGCTGGGATCCCCTCTGGCCGGATCATCGCTCACTTCCCAGAAAAAGCTGACAGAGCCGGACGGTCCCAGGTCCTCCAGCAGGAGATCAGAGTCGCTGGTCAGCACGATTCCACCGTTCGCCCGGACATCACTCGCGCAATACGTGTCGGCTTCTCCGGGCACCACTTGCACCAGATGCCTGTACTCGTCCGACGCCCGCAGGATCTCGGCCACAGCCGGTACCAGGAAGGGATGTTTGGGGAGCCTGCGGGAGACGTGGTTCCGCACAAAGGGGCTGAGGTTCTGGAAGACATCCCTGAGAGGGCCGGGGTTGCCGGCGCGCTGTCGGCCAACTCCAAAGGACAGGGTCGAGGTCGCAGTGGCCATGCTTTTGGTTTGCAGCAGCAGCCGCGACCTCCGGGTCGCCCATTTCCGGGGGGGTAGGAAACCATCAAAGTAGATTTTCCTCCTGGCGCAGGTCAGCGTGGAGGCGCGGGAGGGCCGAAGCGACAAGCCAAGACAGAGAGAGCGGCCCTACACGTGCACATTGTCGGCTCGGAGCCGGTCCAACCAATTGATGAAGGACTGGCCGAGGGTCGCGTATGGCACATGGCAGAGTGCAGCGCTTTCGGCCGACTCGGGGATCATCACAAGTTCCCATACCCTATGCACCAGGGCCGGACCGTCGATGACGACGCTCTGGCCGCGGAGAGGGGTGACCTTGCCATACGGCCTCAGACCAGGATTGAGACGTGGTATGCCCATAACGGGCGAATGGACGCATGGAAACCTGGAGGCGTGGTGGTGTTGAGATTGATGGTGGGCAAAGCCTGGCGAAGTATGCTGTTGGTTGACTGTGGGTTTATCTTTTTTTTTTCTTGTCTAGGACCCTGCAGGTACGAGAGTAACTTGAATCCAGTACCTATGTCTTCCACCTGGTGACTGCCGTTATAAGATGTACGTACAAAGCAAACCCGAGCAGCAACGTCTTGCATACGAACATTGACCAAACCCACCCGCCGTCCTCATCCCTACTGGTAGCGACGGATGTCCAATGTGTGCTCTTTTATAGTGTCTAGACCTGGTAATGTCTCTAAAGTTTATGCCCCCCAGCTGTAACGCAAGTACAAACTTCCAAATGTACTGGATGTCATTAGCTTTGTCCTGATGCTCTTCCGCTAGATAATCCAAGCCTTAGTAAATGCACTTGGCGGCATCCTCCGCCAGCTGGCGCCTGACGACGAGAACGTCTGTTTTCCATTTTGAAATCAGATACTGACAGGTTAACAGTACCTGCCCTGCTTTACCTATGTATGTACTCTGCGGCGGTGAAATCCAGAACCACTGTTAGGCCTCTACTTGGTCCATTGCCAAGAACGGGCGTTTTCGGCTGTCAGGCTCCTGTGTGCTCTTGCCCCCCGACCTCTCTCCATCGACTCATACTGTGTACCTTCTCCAACTTGCCCCATCCCTGCCGTGTGAACCCTCCCCACATCGAAGCTAGACGTTTTTCCTCCCATCCCTCCATTCCCAAGGTATAATTTGCAACTTTTCGTCTTCTCCACTTCCCACCAGACTTTTCCACCTCGTCCGCGACGAACTGGGACAGATTCTGCGTGGTCTTTCCCTCGCTCCGGCCGCCGTCACGCTATCCTCTTCGACTTCGTCATGCGGAACACGCTCATCTTCTCGGGCTCGTCGTGCCCTGCCCTCTCGGGCAAGATTTGCGAAAACCTAGGCCAGGCGCCGGCGTCGGCCGAGCTGTCCCAGTTCTCTAATGTTCGTTGCCACGGTCGCTCTCTCTCCTCTCCCCCGCGGTTGGCTGACTTGGGCATGCAATCCAGGGAGAGACGAGTGTGCGCATCCTGACGAGCGTTCGAGAGAAGGATGTCTTTGTCGTGCAGTCGGGAAGTCCCCAGATCAACGATACCATCATGGAGCTGCTCATCATGATATCGGCATGCAAAGGCGGCTCGGCCAACAAGATCACCGGTACGTTCGCCCGCCCCCGCTCCGAGGCCTATTCCTCTACCACGAGGGGACTTTTGCTGACGAGGACCCCAGCCGTTCTCCCCTACTTCCCCTACAGCCGGCAGTCCAAGAAGAAGTCGCACCGGGGTGCCATTACGGCGCGGATGCTAGCCAACCTCATGCACGTAGCTGGTGTCAAGCACGTCATCACCGTGGACCTCCACGCCTCGCAGATGCAAGGCTTCTTCAAATGCCCCGTCGACAACTTGCACGCCGAGCCCCTCATTGCCCGCTGGATTCGTCTAAACATCCCTAATTGGAAAGAGGCAGTCGTCGTCTCCAAGAATGCTGGAGGCACCAAGCGAGTAACATCGCTGGCCGACGCCCTGAAGCTGAACTTCGGCATCGTCACCACGGACCGCAAGCGCGCCGGGAATAACATGTCGGCGAGCCTCATCATGAACCACCTGGACAACTTTGACCGTCCGACTACCTCCTATGTCAACGGCAACAGGCAGTCGCGGGCCGCGTCCGAGGACGACGATCCCGCTCGTTCCCTGCAGGACAGCAACACGTCGATGCCGTCGCGAATCGTCGCCGATTCGCAAGGCTCCCCCCGTCGTACGAACGGCGCCTCGGCTCGGGCTAACAACGCGACGCCGCGGGGACGCTCGTTGCATACGCCCTCCCAGACCTCGCCCATCGACGAGCTGGAAGAGGAGGAGGAGGCGCAGGACTTTACTGACGAGCGAGCCCAGGTCGTAACCCATGGCCGCTTGGTCCAAGGTCATATTGTGCCCGACGACTACCCATCCGCCAACCAGTCCGAGGCTGGAGGGGACGGTAGCCAGTCGGCACAGAATATGGATGCCGAAGACCCCATGGCCATGTCACATGCCTCATCCTTCTTTGCCCCCGAGCCGCATGCCTTGGGTGGATCCGGTGACGTCGAAGCCTCCTCAGACGAGGAAGACGACAAGCTGAAGGACCCCAGACTGGAGCACATGATTACTCTCGTCGGCGACGTCAAGGATCGGCCCGTCTTCATTGTCGATGACATGATCGACAAGGCCGGCTCGTGGATCGCCGCAGCCGAGACTGTGGTCAAGCGAGGTCATGCCAAGAAGGTCTACTGCATGGCCACCCACGGCGTGTTTGGCGGCGATGCCCTCGAACAGTTGCAGGCCTGTGAATGCATCGACCAGATCATCGTCACCAACAGCTTCCCCATCAGTGAACGGAAAGCGAAGAACACGAGTAAGTTGGTCATCATCGATCTTTCTTTCTTGCTCTCCGAGGCCATCCGTCGCAACCACTACGGCGAGTCCATCTCGCCTCTGTTCCAGCACATAGCGGATTGAGCACGAAGTTGTACGAGCAGCCGGCTCGGGGGACTCGTCTCCATGAAGCGTACTGTCCTTCCTGATGAGACCACGAGGTGAGCTTTATGAGAAAAACTTGCACGGCGTTCTGGTGGGCAAGCCTGGGATGGCGTCGGTATGCGGTTACGGGTATGGGCACTAGATCGATGAGCCAATTCAGATACCACACGACACTTGATGCCCGCGATGAAGGCGTCTGGAACCGTGATCACCCCCCCTACGCGTATGCATGCTTGCATCATACAGCATACACACACACACACACACACACACACACACACACACACCCAGCGGTGCTCTCCACTTATGGAGAGCCGGAGCTCGACGTCCCTCTAGGACGAGCTCTGAACGGAACGTTGGCAGATCAATCTTTTACGATTAAAGAAGGCCCATCACTCTGATCGTATGGTCACTTGCCTTCGGGTGAGGTGGGTGATGGGCAAGAGAAATTCTCGTACATTCTTTAATTTCGCCATAGGCGTCTATGTCCGTCCTTTTTCCTTGCATCCCAGGCCGTATCCAGACCTGTCGCCCCCTTGCACTATCTGCAAACGCGCGGCTCTGAGTTTAAAAAAAACATGAAAAACAAAACTCCTTCCTCGCCATGCAACGTTCCCGCTGGACTTGTGCCCTTGCCCATGCCAGCATGGGTGGACCAACTTTTGCACATATTGCGAATCCAGCGTGTTTCCTCCATTTCCTTGTTCCGAACCCTCTTAGGCCGGTACTCTATAGTCCTCGAGAGCGTATTCTCTCAAACTGCAAGTCGCTGGGGCTCTTGCCTGCGCGGGCGTACCCGGTCGCATGATTTCCTTATCAAACGTCTCGGCCTCCACGGGCAATTCAGGGTTGGGGGTGTCGAGAAGATCCCGGACGCCCACGCGTAGCCGGTGTACGGTTCACTGCTGCAAATGCCAGCCAATCTCGATGGTATCATAGCCATACATGCGAGGCACGGGCGGCAGAACCGCCGTCGAGAATTCTTTGCGCCACGGGTGCTCCGTGTGCGGCTTCCGCGACGACGCCTTGGGGGCGTTGGCGTACTTGGCCGTGGCTTCGGCCGTGACCCTCGGGTACCGGAACTCCTAGGCCGGGTACGCGTTGGGAATCATGGGGCGGAAGTGGTTCTGGGAGAAGGCGAGGAAGACGTGGCGGCTGTTGAAGACGCCGCGGACGCTCGTCTCGGTGACGACGCCGGCGGCCTCGAGCGTGAAGGTGACGACGCAGATGTTGTAGAGGTCGGCCGTGACCTGCGTCATGACGGCGGGCGTCCAGGTGTGCGGGAGGTGCAGCATCTGCCAGAGGTTGGCCTTGAAGGGCGGCAGGCCGGGCGCCGCCGTGTCGAAGAAGCGGCCGTTGAAGTGCTCGGCGTAGAGCCGGTGGCGCGCGTGCCGCGGCTGCGTCAGCACGTGGTGCAGGTAGGCGAGGTGCTCGGCCTTGACGAAGGCCCAGCGCTCGGGGCTGTCGTACAGGCAGAAGGAGATGCTGCGCCAGTAGCAGTCGCCCGACGGCTCCGCGAGGTTGTGCGGCACCACGAAGTCGACGTCCTCGACCAGCGGGAAGCCGGCCTGCACCGTGTACGCGCCGGGCCGCGTCCATTGCGACGTGCCGTCGCTCTCCTCGGGAATCCCGAAGCACCGGGAACTCTCCTCGAGGAGCTGCTCTACCCAAGGGAGCTGGTTGTCATCGGCGCCGATGTCTCTCATGTACGTTGCGTACTTCAGCTGAAGTCCGCCGGTGGGCGAGGGATACTTGTTATAGCCCTCGTTGCAGTTCTTGGCCTGGTAGCGAAGTCTAGAGCGAATTGTTGCGTTGCTTTGCTGGCCTGTTCCGCGGCTTGTCAGTCACTTGAGTCATCAAGAAAAGCGCCAGGAGCCGCCCCGGGGGGAGGGGGGCGACTGATACTTACGGGAGTTGAGACCATAGAAGTCGTCCTCGTTGGCCGCTTCGCCGAGGGTATCGGAGCTTCTGCTTTCGGGCCTGCTGCTGCTGGCCTCGCTCGCGCCGTAAGACTCCGTGGGGGCACCGTCATCATCCGAGTCGCAAAGGTCAATCACGTTGTTCTGTGTGGCCTGAGACTGCTGGCTGGTGCTCTGAGGCTTCAATGGAACGACGACGACATCTTCGTCATCGCTATCGTCAATGATGTAGGGATACTTTTCCGTCTTTCTGGTAGACTGTGGCTCCGGCGTCTCCGGTCGGAGGCGACACTGGACCAGCCGAACCCGAGTGGGATGAACGAGGGGGTCGACGAGAGGTGGACCTCGGGATTCCTCGTGGAGATCCTGGGGGGTAGTAGTACGAGGAAGGGGGTGCTGCGTAGGGGTCTGCTCTACCTCCTCCATGGAGTTGGACAGAGTCTTGCCACTGTCGTCTTGACCAGCCTGGTCAACGCAGCGAGGCGAGCTTTCGGGGAGATCATCTACGGATGAGAGCGTGGTCGCTGAGGTGTCCGCAAAGGTCTCTGCCATGGAGGTGTCAGCCTCGGCCTGGGTGTTGGAAGAAAAGCTGAGAGCCTCTGAGAAAAAGCTGACACACTCCGTAAGATCCATCTCTCCCTCCGCCACAGCCGCAGTTGCTGCAGCAAGGCAAGTCTCGGGGTGATTTCCGAGGGAGAGATTGGGAGTGTCATGGCCAGTCCCTGTCTGTGTAGCGACAGTGGGCGCGGTGGCAGGAGCAGCTGCCTGATTCTGGTGGGTAGGTACGAAGTTGCAAGGCTCGGAGTCCGGTGGCGTCTGTGTAGCTGCGGAAACCATCGTAGGAGGAGTGAGAGGCTCCGTCTGGGTGCTCGAAGCCACACCGGGAGCATTGCGTCCCGAATCTGTCTGTGTGGCGGCCGTGGTGACTGTAGGAGGAGCAAACAACGACATGGGTCGCGTACTATCCGTAGAGGCTTCCAAGCTGCTCACGGGCGTCTGCGTGGCAGACGAGGTAGCCGTAGCTGACGAGGTAGCCGTAGCTGACGAGGTAGCCGTAGCTGACGAGGTAGCCGTAGCTGACGAGGTAGCCGTAGCTGACGAGGTAGCCGTAGCAGACGAGGTAGCCGTAGCAGGAGCACCACCTGAAGTGCCCGAAGTCGATGCCGTATGGTGCGTCTTGGACGACTGGGCAGCTTTCTTGACAGTGAGTGGCGAAGAGAATGAGGCAACAGAGGCACGGGCTGCCTTGCTGCGAGCATCCTGCATGGGGGGGAGTTCTTCTTGGAGAACATCGAGAACACGACTACCCAACTTGCCACGATTGGCGTTTTTAGATTTTCGAAGGAACATACGAACCCAGCCTGCGAACTGTGCGTCCTGAGCATCGAGCACTTGTGGGCTCTCCTTGACGGTAGGGTTCAAGGGGACGCGCTTCTTTGCAGGAGGCTCGGCAGACGAGGCCGGCTGGCTTTGCTCCAAGTTGCGTTTGGCAGGTCCGAAAATGGACGGGCGACGGACCGAGGGGCCCGACTCCAGGCGAGGACGCTTCGGGAGCGGCGGAGAAGAAGGAGAAGGCCGAGGGACGTCGGCCTCGCCGACTGCGTCCGACTTGCGCTTGACGGACGTGGCGGCGGGAGTGCGGGGGACCGAAGGGCCGGGATCCCGTCGAACGCGCTTCGAACGCTGCGGAGAAGTAGGAGACGCGGGCGTGTGAACCTCGCCGGTGGCCTCATCCGCTTGGCGCTTGGACGATGCGGTGGTGGGAGAGGGAAGGACCGAAGGGCCCGAGTCCAGTCGAGCACGCTTCTGGGGACGCGGGGATGAATTAGACGACTGCTGGTCCATCGCGTCCGACTTGCGCTTGGCAGGGACGACGAGGGGTGGTTGAGAGACGGGAGGACCGGGGTCCTGTCGAGTGCGTTTCAAGGGACGCGGAGTGGAAGTCGAAGATGCGAGGTCGCGGGCCTGGTCAACAGAGTCCGACTTGCGTTTGCGG
Organism: Nigrospora osmanthi; assembly: GCA_029489945.1. Taxonomy (NCBI): domain Eukaryota; kingdom Fungi; phylum Ascomycota; class Sordariomycetes; order Amphisphaeriales; family Apiosporaceae; genus Nigrospora; species Nigrospora osmanthi. Next base: position 1,696,049 of record CP120505.1, read on the forward strand.
GAGCCCGTGACGTCGGCCTTCAAGGGCGAAGCGTCCGCGGCCGAACGCGTCATCTTCTCGGGGCAGGAGGGTGGCTGGGTGGTGGGAGGGGGGGAGCTGGAAGCCTGGAAGGCGAAGAGGCCACTCTTGACATCCGACGACGCAGATGGCGAGTTCTGAGGCGTCATGGTGACGCGTCGGCAGCCGGTGTGTGCCCGGGCAGCAGGTCGGTGAAGGGAAATGCTGTGTCGCGGTGTTTCCGAGTGCTAGGTCGATTATGACGAAGAAGCAGGTCAAGTTGGTCGACCTGGCCAAGAACCGCGCAGACGGGATGAAAGGAATCAGGTTGTAGTAAAAACTCGATCGTTCCGAATGGCGGAGAAGGAAAGAAGGCAGAGCTTGGGGGGTCTGGGAGATCCGACTGCACGCCGAAACGCGATGAAGTGGAAGGGGATGATGTACACGAGGAGTGCTTCAACCGCCGGTCGACGGAGCAGCGAGGAAGTAGACGGTGCGTGGTTGTGGGATCGAAGGTCCAAGACGAGCAGTGTCCAGAGGATGAAGTGGAAATAGGCAGGTCACCAAGAGGGCGGGAGGTCCAGAACGTGACGTGCAAACGGTTTATTTGACGCGAAATCGCCGAATGGTCGGGGAGGGGGTTGGAAAATGGCGAGCTTGCGACTGATTGTCCGATTGTTGCCTGGCCTGAGGCATCCCGGGACAACCGTGGAGGTACTCGAGATTTTTTCTGCATTCCCAATCATCATATAACAGCAGCATTTTCTATAGTCTATGAGAATCGAAACACTTTCCATTGTTGTCATCTGGCCGGTCATCATCTGGGCGCACCCTTGCGTCTTGTAGCGAGCCCCTTTTCAAAAATAGATAAATGCCATCGAACTTGGGGAGGCACTTCCGATCACCCAAGCAACCCCTTGATGGCCACGGCACACCAAAGAATCAGGAACATCATCAATTTATAACTACACATAGTACCGGAGCAGCACATCATCCAAGAAAACCCTGCCAGCTCAAGCGCCCCTCCCCAAGCCCCTGATCGAGTTGTACAGCAACCATCCATCTACCCGGACGAGACCTCGCCTCCATGAATCTCGCTAAGCAGCTCAGCAAATTGTCTTTTTTGCAATGCGTCATTGTGCAATTTGACATCCTCCAACAAATCTTCAGGGGCCGAACTCTTCCCCGCCGACTTGATGATTCGCCAAGCGCGACGGAATTCATCACGGATGGCTACAATGCCGTTGTGCGTCACGGTTCGCGCGACGTTGTGTTCAAGCTCGAATGGATCCTCGATGGCAAAGAGGTAGCGGTGGCGCACTTCCTTGAAATCTTTGGGCTTGGCCGGCTGGGCGTCCGGCTTACCAGCCACGCCGGAAGACGTGGGAGACCCTGGAGGCACTTGTCCCTTCACGTCGATGCCAACCGGCGATGGAGCGGCGTCGTGTTGCGCCTGGATAACCGTCTTGGCCGACACCCATCCCTTCTCGTGCTTGCTCACAAGGCCGCCGGGGGTCCGTAGACTCAGTACGTCGCGTCCCCAGTCGAACCCTCTTTTTTGTATGGTACTCATCATGTTGTTCTGTGCGTAGTACTCGAAGAAGCCCCTGAGCAAAACACCGATAGAGTCACGATTGTGATTCAGGCCGCCCTCCAGCGCCAGTCGCTGGATCGCTTGCTCGTCACGCCAGAACCGCACGTCGCGGCCCTTGCATGCCGTGATGCCCTCGAGTCCCGCGGGCGGGCCGTTGGGATCTGACTGTGCGAGCAGCTGCAAGTTGGGGCAGACAAAGGGCTGCACGATGTTGACCAAGTAGTGCAGAACCATGAGAACGTACCCATAGCTGCTGAGAGTCCCGCGGTAGGCCGTGTTGATACCTCGAGCTTTCGCCCAGTGCTTCACGAACAACACCATGGGCCGCACCCGGGGGTCGCAATACGAATAACATCGGAGTAGGAGTGTATTCTGCAGCGCCAAATCCGCCGAGAAGTTGATGTCGCATTGCACTCCTACTCCGGATTTGGGGATCTCCAGCTTATCGTTGTATCGGTCCCTGGGTTGGTTTGGTGCCATACGCGAAGGACTGGGCAGCTCGCCAATCCGCAAGAAGGCTGGCAAGAAGCTTTCGGGGATGCATACCGTGTAGTTGGGTGGATGGCCTGGGCCCGTGGGTACAGAGTCCGTAGGTACAAGGTCTCCTTGGAGTATTGAGATGTAGTCCCTGATAAAGGGAACATCGTCTTCCTCGTACATTCCGTGCTCGAGAGCTCTCTTGTACTCTTCCGCAAGATGGAGACTTTTGTGCCTGCATGCGACGTGTGCCAAGCTCTTTTCAGTGCCATTCGACCGGACAAAGTCTCGGACGGCCTGGCGAATGTCGGCGTTGCGAATACCCGCCACATAATACCGAATGATGTCCGCCTGCGAGGTTGTGAGGGCGTGCTTGATCCTGGTGGCTCTTGCTAGGTATTCAGCAGGCGACTCGAACTGATCTTGTTGGAGTTGCATCAGTTGGATCGACGGTATTTGTCGGAGGCGTTCGACAGCCATGTGGAGGTCTTTGCTGAAAACACAAGGATTTGTCCCGAATGTGTGGCGTCTCTGTAGTTCTGCCCAAGCATTGATCTGTCTCGCATGCACCTGTTGAGACGGTTTCTCAGGCTCAGGCACAGCTCGAGACTCCCAGAGCATGACGAGGCGCTCCCCTTCTACCAGGTTGTAGACTCCTTGGAGACTCCTGTAATTGGGCATGGATCTACCTGCGGAGAACGAAGCAAATGACTGTACGCGTTTCTTGAGCTGCTGGTCGCGAAGGCCGTCAACGAAGGCGCCGCTGACATCGTCAAGTAGCATGAAGTCTGCCTCGGTGAAACCATCAACATTGGATACAGTGACGTCCCGTCCCTTCATACGCCGCAGAATCCGCTTGGCGAGGCTGTAGTAAGTTGACAGGGATTGCTTTTCGGATTGTTTGAGCGATGCCAACGGAACCGATGGGTTCTTCGCGGCTGCGTCCTTGGGTTGGGGAATGTCTGTTGAGGGGCTTGATTCCCCTTTCATGGCATCGGCTAGAGGCTCGTCCACAGCAGCTGCTACCGGGCTGTCAAGATCGTCGAGGCCAAGATCGTCATCGATGGGGTCAGCCTCATCGTCTACTATGCCTTTCTCCCATTTGGCGCGCTCCTCCAACATGTCATGGCGGAGCTGCGTGCTAGGCTTCTCGCACAGTTTGATGATGGGCACGCGGGTCCGGGTCAGGAGGCGAGCCCCGAACCCGGCCTCAAGGAGGGCTTTCTCGACCAGCCGGGGTATGGGCGAGTCCGGCGCATCTGGGGCAATGAGCGAGGTGGGCGAAAGAAGGCCAAGATCCATGTCGGCCGCCTTGGTGGCAAAACCAGAAGAGAGACTGCCGAAGCACTTCAGCTGTACACTGCGGGGATCAAACCCGCTGGCGGCCTTCATGACGCGCTCGTGTTCGTAAATGGCGTCACGGCAGATTTCTTCGACCTTGACACGGAAGCTTTCTTTCTCAGCAATTTCATCGTGTTGAATCTCGGCGGCGTTGACTACAGCAGTGCAAAGCAGCCCGAGAAGAGCAGCCTGGGCAGCCAGCTCTTCTGGGCGAACGACATACTGGCGGTGCCCCGTCGCGTTATACAAGTTCGCCTGCGCATTGCGAGGCGGCCGGGGGGGAAATGCCTCTGCTGATATCACGTTGACAGCACGTGAGGAGTTCTCGGGTCGGCGCGGCTGTTGCCGTCTCCAATCATGTTGGTTCTGGCTGTACGTAGGGGATGCCGATGGCATCTGGCCAAAACCTTCCCGGGGACGGTGCTGATGTCCATACTGCGGGTTCTGCACTGGCGAAACTGGTGGTGCGTGGTCCCGAAATCCCGGACGCGGCCCCTCGGGCCGTGAATGGACGGCTCTCTGCTGGAAGTTGGGGCCTCCTCTCTTGTGCTCGCCGGCGGCGGGCGGGGGTCGCCCAACCCTGGGATCGATGGGAATGCTGATCTGGGCGTTCATCTGCCGCCGCTGGGCTTGATTCGGCCGCTTCCGGCCCGGCTTGGATCCCGGCGGTGGGTTTTGAGGGCCACCCGAGCCATGTTCATGGCTGTCACGGACCGCAGTGGGCATATTCTGGGCATCCCCCAGGTTGGTGGAATTGGCAGAATTGGTTAATATGAGGCCGCGCAGCTGAGACTCCAAGGACGGCCCATTTTCAGCGTGGGACTGCATGGCGAACGGAGTGCTGGTGCTACCGACACGCCACGAGGAGGGATTCTGCGGTTAAGCAGCCGGTAGTTCCAAAGAGGCCGGAGGGCGAGGCAAAATATATCAGCGTTCTTGAACGGACAGACGTTGACAAACAGGTCCTATGCGGCCCACAGCCTAAGTATCGGAATCGTCGCCGTGTCGCCGCCGTGGTGTTGCTGCAGTAGTGGCAGCTGGACGCGGTATTGATCCTGCGACGATAATGGTAGTGATGGTGGAAAAGCCGGAGGTGTAAACCGTGGTTTCTGGGATTTTTGATTGGTCACTGGATCAGACAAGGGAGAGCAGCTCATTGACAGCAATGTAGCCCTAACAGAGGCTCCGAATTGCGGGTGAGTGACGATGGACTGGTTGGCTGTAGCTGCGGAGTCTGAGGAGCAACGAACGACCTTGCCACGATGCCGGAGGGCCAGGAATATGCGGCGTACTCAGGATTTAGGGGGAGGGAGAAATGTATGCCAAGGTTGAATTAAAAGAAGCCCGTTACGTTGCATCGCCCGCTCGGGTATCATGAGGCTCTCAGCTGTGACTTCAGCCTTGGGAAGAGGTAGGAGGGATGGATGTTTGGAATAATGCTGAAGGAGTGGAGTCATGGATGGAGGGGATCCATCAACTTCCCATGGATGCTATCTATTTAAGTACTTATACCTACCTACTTCTTAGTTCTTCACTTTGAGTAATTATTGGAAGTATGTAGCTTGTACCTCATGGGCTGATGTGGCCGGCAGTTGAGACGAGTAAGTACATCAGTGAGTGTACTTCCATTCCGCACCCGGAGCTACGAAAAGAGAATACAATGTCACCAGCGGTACACCCAGTCAATTGGGATCTTGGGACCAGATCTTGAGTTGATAGTAACTCGGCACCTCTGTTCTTCCATATAAGGACATGTCCTGTTTGTATGGATGTTTTCTGGCAGAGAGGAGGTCATCAGACCGGGTAACTATACCGGTGGTACCTTAGGTAAGTAGGTACTTATGTACTTGCTCACAGCTATCCAATCTCGCGCTTGAAAGCAAAAACTGCACATAGGTACAAGACTTACAGCCAAATAAATTGGAGGCCTCTATGTACTAATGTGCAGTTTTCGTTTCCAAGCGCGAGCCAATATCTCCAAAAGCAGCTCGGGCACTAAAAACGGCAAAAAAGAACCCCCTCAAAGGAGCTCTCCCAAATAAATTTCTGGTCAGTCAAGAAGTCGAAGAAGAGCTCAGGTATGCAGGAGGGAGACCGGGCAGTAACTTGCTGCCAATCCCTTTGTCACCTGGAAGCTGCCTTTACTTTTCGAGTTGCCTGTTACAACTTCCAACTCATTCTCTTCCACCCCATCTGTTCCCCGTTACAGCTTTTCCAGGCACTTAAGGCCTGTTCCTAGGCAACCTCCCATACCAAAGCAGCTCTGAGCGGCCATTGAACACCCTAAGTACTGCCAAGTACCGTCACCTCATAGTTTCGTGCATAGGTACGAAGTACTTGCCCACCCATTACATCAGGACAAGCCCAGCCCAGGTCAGGCCAGGTCGAGTCAGAGCCGCCGCATTCGTCCATCCCGTCCCATCCCATCCATCCGCCATCACGCCCGCCTGTGCTGCTGCACCCACGAGTTTTGGAGGATCGAGCTGCTCGCTGCCGTTCGACAGCCGGCTTGACTGTCGCACGCCTTCTCACGGCTGGCATTGTTCGCACACAATAGCCGCGCTCGCTATTCTTGAGCCGTTTGATTGTCGCGTCTCAGCCGCGGTGTTTACTGTTGATTGACATCACCAACGTCAGCCTTTTTTCGGGCCTGTCTTGCTGCTGCCTTCCGCCCTCACCCCAGACAATCTGCTCTGGCTGGGATCGCGTAACCAACAACACGCTCGCGTCCCCGACTTCTCTGTCCCTCTCCGCCTCGGAAACCATCGCCATCCTGCTGCCCACCATGAGCGCCTTACCTCCCGGCGGCCCGAATGGCCAGAAGCCGACGCCTCCGCCCGGTGCTGCTCCGCTGCGCAAGAGAAAGCCTCCGCCCAGCAGCAACCCTCTCGTCCCGCGCCAGAAACCCAAGCCGCGCCCGGCAGGAGTTCATGCCCCCGGAACACCTATGCATGCTGCAGCTTCCAAGAACGCCGCCTCTGTCACCAAAGCTGCGCCCGAAAAAACCGTCCAGCCTCGCGGCATTCCGACCATGCAGGAGATCGAGGCCGAACGTCGAAGAAACGGTGGCTGGTCTACGCCTCTACCCGAGGGCGCCGAAGAATTCCCTGTCATCCTGACCAAGAAGGGCCAAAAGGATGGCCTACGCTTCCACGTCATGAAGCTCGCGCCCCCGCACTTGAAGGACCGGCAAAAGGGCCTCGATCCGTCGAACCAAGAAGATTTCGTGCGCCCTGTAACCCTCCATCGGCGCGACCCCAGACAACCCCCGCCCGGTCGCGAGGTCAAGGTTGAGGAAGTTGCAGAACCCACCCCCGAGCAGAATGAGGAATCTCAGAAGCTTGCCCAGATGAAGGCAGACCGCGAAGCACAGAGGGCTATCGACGACGCTCAGAAGGCGCCCGTCATGAGGGACAATGCTCCCAAGAAAAACCCGAAGCAGAAGGAGAAGAAGCCCGGTACACAGGTTCACTATGGCGCACGCACCGAGGCGCAGAAGAAGCAGAACGAAATCCGCTACGAGGAGGCCCTGCCCTGGCACTTGGAGGATGCCGATGGAAAGCACGTATGGGTTGGCCAGTACGAAAACCCCTTGTCCGAGTCCAAGGTGGCCCTTGCCATTCAAAACGGCGCCGTACAGATGGTTCCGCTGGAAAAGTGGTACAAGTTCATCTCGAAGCGAGCCAACGTGAACGCGCTGAGCATCGAGGAGGCAGAGAAGGTCATGAGCAAGAAGGCGCCCGTCTCTCGCTGGGCCATGCGAGACGCCCAGCGAGAGCAGAAGGAAAAGGACAAAGCCGAGTCTCGCCTGATTGTCAACGGTGCTGTCAACATCAAGCAGGAGAGCGCCACATTCCGCTCAGTATCCCGCCGGGAGGTTCAGGACCACGACGACATCGACGTGTCGGGTGATGAGTTCCAGGATGACGATGAGACTGCAGGTTTCGAGCCTGAGAGAGACGAGGACTCAAAGGACTCGAAAGAGCGGGTTCGCCGAGAGCAACTCGGCGCCAATCTGTTTGGAGATGCCGATGAGACCACAGTCGACAAGGAAGAAGCCAAGGTCAAGAAGGAGGAGTTGGAGAGGAAGCTCTTTGGCAAGGACCTGAAGAAGGCTCTGAAGAGACGCGACAAGCAATTCCAGTACGACAGTGATGATTCGGAGAGAGAGCGAGATCCTTTTGCCAGCTCGGTAAGTACGGACCATTTTTGGGTGGAAAACCCACCGCTAATCATTTGGAAAGAGCGAGTCGGACACGGATACCGAGGACGAGGAGGGCAAGAAGGACGAGGACAAGAAAGATGAGGACAAGAAGGACAAGGAGAAGAAGGACAAGGAGAAAGAGGACGGTGCTGGATCGAAGGGCAGCAACACACCCCAAGGCAAGAAGTCAGCCAGTTCGGGGAAGAAGGGCAAATCCCTGAAGCGCGCCGGATCACCGGGCGTTTCCGATTCGAGTGGTACCGAGTCAACGCGCAAAAAGAAGGCCAAGACAGGACCCAGCACTTCGTCGCTCGCCGGCAGCCGTAGCGGCACGCCCTTGCCACGAAGACCCGGCCCTGGCCCTGGCTCTACCAGCGACGGCGAGGCAACTGGTGGCGAGATGTCGGACGGCGTCGGTGGCAAGATGAAGAAGAAGCAGAAACTGGGGGGTAGCCATCTCAACACGGGCACGAACGCCAGAGGTACGCCGTCGGGCTCGCGGGCTGGTAGCCCTGCCCCCCAGGGAGCGCGGTCCCCAGCCACGCCTTCGGCGGGCGAACCCATCACGGGAGCCGAGATCGTCGCGATGCTTCCCCCCCAGGGCGGTGTCACGATTGGCGCCCTGCTCGGAAAATTCCGCAACCGAGTTGGTGACGAGCCCGGCCTGATGCCTCGTGGCCAATGGATTAAGCTGGTCAAGGAGCACTCGACCTACGATTCCACCACCAAGTTGCTCAGCAGGAAGACATGAAACCAGCACGACTCATCACCGTCCACCGCACGGGGGACTGGCGAGGGAGGGTTTCGCGTTCGGCTAGTCGGCATATCGTCGTTGGGATCCAGCACAAGGTGGAGCAACAGGCGCCCCGGGATGACTGAACCCCCAAAGCACGCGCGCCGCACTCACTGGTGTTTAGGGGGTCGTATACATTGAGGGCGTCACTTTCCCGTTGTACGTTGTATGCAGCTGCTCGTCATCTGGAGGAGGGGGGCATATCGATACGTATGTTGGCAGCCGCAACTCCGATCCCATGGCGGGCAGTCGGTCTGTTCACGCCCAGGAACCGAGCATATATTAAATTAATAATACCTCGGGCGACTCGCGCGTTTACTCATCCATCTGCCAGTTGTAGTCGAGCGTCTTATTACGCTCCACCCGGTTGATAGCCTTGAATCTCTCCGTCTCGAAACCGTTGCTCCTGTCGACGCCATCCCACCTGTAGCCCGGCCGTATGCCGTAGCGATTGGGGGGTGCCGCTCCTTGGTATACCGGGCGCCCCTTGGCCTTCTTCTTGCCGCCGGCCGCCGCCGCGGCCGAGCCGGCGCGGCCTTGGCCGACGAACTCGGCCATGGTGTCGCCCCACCGCGACTGGGCCTTGAGCTCGGCGTTCATGTCCTCGTCGTCGGCGCGGCGCGCGACGCCCTTGACGCGCACGTCCTCGAGGGCCTCGCGGCGCCGGCGGGCCTCGTCGCGCTGCACCTCGCCCTTGAGGGCCTCGAGGGCGGCGGCCTTGCGGGCCTCGGCCTCGGCGGCCTCGCGGCGGGCCTCGGCGCGCTTCAGGCTGACGTCGACGCGGCGGCCCGTGGCGTCGCGGTAGACCGTCTCGGCCTCGGCGGCGCCGGGGTGCTGCCGCTCGTAGTCCTCGCGCTCCCGGCGCCGCCGCCGCTCGAGCTGCGCCGACACCGCCGCCGCCGTCTGCAGGCCCGCGTGCGTCCCGTCCGACATGGTGACGACGGGCGCCGCGTCCCCCTCGTCGCCGTCCTGCCCGCCGCCGCCCCCGGCCGCCGCCGACTCCTGCGCCGCCGAGCGGAGGATGGCGTCGGCTGCCGCGTCGTCGTCGTCGCCGCCGCCCTGCGCCGTAACCGCCGCCGCCGCCGCCGCCGGCACCGGCGCCCCCACCGTTTTCCAGGTCGACTTCTTGGCCTTGCGGAACTCGGCCGAGGTCCCGGCCACGGTGGCGGGGCCGTCTTCGTCGTCGTCGCCGTCCCCGGCGGCGTGCGCGCGCCGCCACCCCGCGTCCTCGTCCTCGTCGGCGATGATGAGCCCCGCGCCGGCGCCCGGCTGCTGCTGCTTCTTCTTGCGCTTCTTGGTCGACGACGACGACGGCTTGGGGTCCGCCGTCAGGTACCGCGTCGCCAGGTACGAGGAGAGATCCGAAGGCATCTTGTGGGCGAGTCGGGGGTTCGGGGGTCGGGAGAGGGGGGGGAGTGTTGCTGCTGTGGGTTGTGGTTTGTTGTGGGGGATTTGGGCGCTCTCGTCCGCGGCGCGGTGGGCGGGCTGGGCGCGCCCCAGCGACAATGGGGGAGAGTGGAAGCGACTTCGCGGGGGTTGGCGGAGGTGGTCGGTCGAGTACGAAGAAGCGCTCGTTGGATGGGACGGTCGAGGGCGATGTCTGTTGGGCTGCGAATAGGTCGCAAGTAGGAGGTGCTGGACGGATTGTCGACGCTGATCAACTTTCACGGTAAACTCTTATCTTATCGCATACGCGCGCCTGCACCTCGTTGTCTGATCGAATGCCAGCGTTCCTGCTTCATCACAGAGGATTGGCTGGATGTGTCTTGTTTGTTCTCCAGTTCCAACGATGGATGCATTACTCTCCCTACTGGGCATTTTGGGCAGACCAAGGTGGCGTGCTAGTTTCCAGCCTTTTGCCCGTGGACTGCTGGCTTTTGGTCCCGTTGGAGATACCCAGGTTGCTAGGTTTGGCAGCCCGCGTAGCTACGTGATAGATGACCATTTTGAACAGCGTACAAGTGAAGGTCAAAAGGCCGCGCAACTACTGCATCTTGAGGCCCAAGCCTGACTTTACCTCCCCCTTGCTGTGTGAACCGGCACCCACAAGATATGGATTTGAACGATTTCAAAGATCTAGGTCATTCGCGGCGCGGGCCGATGAACAATACTCCGAGGGACTCGGGAGATGCTATTGCCGTGGCCGGGCACTCACTTTGGCCGGAATGTCCTTCCTGATGGGGATGCGTGGTCCCACCGTGAAATTGGCCGAAACGATAATGCTCTTTCGATGCCGTCTACAGCCGCAGGGCCTGGAATCGTTTCATGGGAATTAACTGGCGCAATAATGGCCGAAGGGAGCTCTCCGGCAATGGGGATGCACTTGGGTGACGTCACTTTCCCAGACCTATCATCTCGGCCGACTTTCCCCAGTCCAGCCATGGCGAAAACAATGAGAGCGGCATTCCTCGTCAGTGCCGCGACTGGTTGCGACGGGTGCTTTGTACGTTCATGCCTCCGTCGGCCGCGCCATGCCTTGAGACGAACTGGTGTCTCGAGACTCGTCCAGAACCAGGGTCAAATTCGTGACGTCGTCGAAGCCGTCCGTTTCGTGCTGGGGGGGTGGCTTGTGTGTTGCGGTTCGAGAAGTGCCCGAACCAAGGCGACGATGATGTCTTCTTGATGATGACCCCTGTTGGCCGACCCGGGCAGCGAGCGTGTCCAATGAAGAAGGTCAACTGCCTAGATAGGTAGGTAGGTATGTACTACACTCTCTCAGAGGGGGCGCGCGCATAGGGGGGCATTAGTCCTGTTCTCATCTCCCTCACCATCCCCTTGCTCCAGCCGCGTTGGCTGCTCGGGTCCGCGCGGGTATTAGGTACGCGGGCGCGTTGAACACGACGTTTTCGTCACATGGGGCCAGTAAACCCAGGCGCCCTCTGCCAGGAACCAAACGGTCATCGGCCCAGGACCGTCGAGCGCGTCAGGACGGGGCTGCACCGGGTGGTGTCATGGAAGCGGTCGTGTGACACTACGATAGCCCCCAAGCGTCGCGGGTTGGAGTGGTACGTAGCCCGTCGTTATCACTGTCCCATACGGGGGGTTTTCTTACTACCGAGGTATCCATATCCGTCCCCTCCCCTTCCCCCCCGTTCCCCGGTGGAATGAAGGTGGAAGGACATCAAGTACGTACCTAGGTAGGTAGGTACGTAAAGTAAAGTGCCTGGGCACTTGGGGCGATGGGCTCGCTACATAACTACACGTCGTATGCGTCCATCCAAGGATGAGGTAGGTAGGCTCGTAGGTAAGGAGGTAAGGAAGTAAGTAGGCATGTATGTACCTGTATCGCATCCACTCGCACGCCTGCTCTTTTAGGGCGATCCGACGCATGATCTCGCGGGAACTCTCCATGGGAGCCATATGCGGACAACAAACGCAGGCACGGCAGGACCGGAGCTTACGCACTCGGCCGCTACAGGGGAAGCTGGGCTAGGTAGCCGCGTGTTGAATGTCCATCCACAGGAAAACCGGATGACAAGGGGGGGGGAGCCCTGGAGAACAACGGGGAGAACGGGGTCGAGGCTACTTCGTACTTCGGTTTATCTTATCGGCTTCGAGCCGCCTGTGGGACAGACCCCGAGAAAGCGTCCTTGGCGCCGTCGGGGCCGTGTGACTTTCCATGTTGCCATGGTCTAGACAGGTAGTCTCAACTGACCGAGTGATGTCGTCGTCTGCCGTGCCCATTGTGTTGTTTCGAACACGTATTCCGCAGGCTTGGACGCGGAGCAGCAGTCTTCTCCTATTGTGGAGGTCCTATGCCGCCAATACCCCCCTCCCTCCCCTGGGCCCGCGCAGCTGATGAGGCCCAGCTCGAGGTCGTCACCGAAAGTCAACCAGGCCGGACCTGCAGGGCTGGCTGAATGAGGACATCCGGGTTGCTTGTTGTATGGGCGACCTGGCGCCTCTACCTCTCCCTTTCGCGCAACCCGGAGGGGGCCGACCTGTTGGGCCCGCGCATCGCGCAAAACGGGACGATAGCCTTTCCTTTCCCCTCGTGCCCCCCCAGCCGAGCCACCCTCGGGCGCACATGGTTGATCTCATAGGCTCCAATCCCTTATCGCAACATGAGCACGGCGGGTTTGGGATGGATGGACGGACGGACCGGGGGGCTGGTGGTGTGTAAGAGAGGGGTGGCCGGCGTCAAATCGCAAGGGCTCAACAGCAGCACGCCTCCGGTCGGCCAAGGTCACCCGGGGCTTTCCGGGGTCCAGCAGCCCCCCAAGTATGCGCCGTATGGATGCGTCGAATCTACCTAGGTCCATGTTTACGTACCTCCTTACCTACTACCTACTACTACATGGTTCTATTGAAACACCGGGGGCGTTGGCATAGGTAGCATAAAACATGAACGGCGATGATTCAACGTTCGTGACGCGCTGCTTCTTAGGGGGTGGGGGATGCTAGAGTTACAAGTTATCAGCGACTAGACGGCCATCTCGTCGACAAATGATAATGCCCGTTTGGGAGCACGGGTTGGGAGAGCCAGCGTCCCAGCCGACATAGGCAACCACTGTGCACCTATTCGCTACCTACATACCTACATGTACCTACCTAGGTACTTTACCTACGAATGGAGTGCTACCGTGGCAGCTGAAGGAGCGAGCCCCGGCTAGGCTGATTGATGCCATCATCGTGGTACCTACTTACACTGGATTGCTTGCACGCACCCGACGGGCGGTTACTACCTATGGAAAGTTGGCAGAGACCCGAAGAGCAGGCAGGCAGGCGAGGCAGGCCGTCCCGTCTCCAGGGACTGGGAATCCGACCCCTATGCCGTAGCCCCGGTCCGCTGTAGCCGCTGATGCCATCTCTCCAGCAGTGTGTGTAGGTACATATGTATGTACCTACCTATTGGAGGGGTGTTTACGAGAACGCCTTGCCTTAAGGGCCTTCCAAGTTTGAGGCGTGCGTGTCTGCTGCCTCAGAGCACGTCACCTCTGTAGTCACACCCACGAACGGGGCTGTTTCCACGACCACCTCCACGCCCACGCCCACGCCCACGCCCCCCCCCTTCCCCGGCTCCATCCTTCGCGATAAGAGCAGCAGCTGGTCGGCGTCGCGATAGGAGAGAAGAGGTAGGTATGTAAGTAACTACTCATGTATTATTTACCTACATAAGTCAGCCTGGACATCCATACGCCCGCCCCCCCGTGCCACCCCCCCTTCCCCCCCATACTCGGGACGGGGATTCCTGGGAGCCCGGACGAGTGCCATGGATGGTGGAAAGAGGTAATTAAGTACCTGAGGTAGGTACTTCTATGCAATACGCCCGCTGCCCACAGGCCAACCGCTCACGAGCCCGGGGCAGATAGAGACCGGCATGGGAGCCAAGACCAATGCCGTCCATCCAGGCCTCCTCGCCTGCGCCAACGGGGCAGTTTAGCAGACACAGGACAACCCGCTAAGTCGCATAGCAACTGGGCTAAGCTCGACGCCATGGGGATGCCATGATAACGAGAGCCCCCGATGGCCCGCCAGGTGATAATACTATGCGTTCGCCCTGGCTGCTTACTCTCCCTTTCCCCTTTCTCGCCCTGCACATTGGACTGCATACCTACATACCTACATAACCCAACAAAGAACCCAACAAGCCCCGGGAACCATCTCAACTCAGTATAATCGCATTCCTGCCCCTTCGCTCTCTCGCTCCCGTCCTATTGTACCCTGCACCAAACCCCCCCCTGCCTCGCACCTGCTGCTGTCCGGTCCGGGCTAGGCACTTAGCCACAATCTCCCCCGGGCTATCGATAACACCTGCGCGATCGCCGTACAGTCAAGTCAGTCATCCTACCGACCGACCCCCCCCCCCCCCCCCCCGTACCACCAACGGCTGTGTACGGTATCTCCGCTGTCTCAGTGTTGCATCCTATACCGTCTGAGTCACCCGGCCAGAAACAGTAACGGCATCCGGGCTCTGGCTCGCTCACTCTTTGTCTGCCTGTCTGCCTGCCTGCCTGCCTGCATCCATACCCAAGTACATATCTCGCCCTGCCTGCTCTTGGTAGCTCAACACCATCACGCATCAGCTGCCAGTCTCGGGACCTGACACATCCGATTCCACCCCCTTCCACTCCCTCGGCCAACAACAAAGCCCCAGGACCGCACCCCAAAGCCACTTGCCTCTTTTCCTGACGACAAGCCCACCTGCACCTGCACCCGGCAGCCTGCTTACGCTCGTCATCACCCGCTCGTACCAAGCCCGAGGGGACAAAGCAGTTGCCCTTTGCAAACAGCCAACACGGTCCGCCTCACCCGGCCTTCCATATCATCCATCCCCAACATCGTTTGTACCTGGCTCTGCCGTGTGACGCTATCAGCTGTGTCATAGCCTTCCCCCACAGCGCCCCCCGACACCCGATCCCTTTGCTCCTTTCTGCTCATCCGCCTGCCTCCCCCTTGCCTTCATCCTCCTAGTATCGACTCTTCATCAACTCATCTCCCGTGTCTCCGTAATCCTTAATCGTCCCTCCACCACACACGCACACCCACACATATACACAGCGTCACCTGTCCCTTCGTTAGCAAACCGGCAGACCGGTCCCCTTCAGCCAAGATATAAGCCTGCCAGAAACGGCAGCTTATACCTCCTTCCACAACAACAAGCCCCTCAAACCAGTGCCGAGAACCATCACCATGGCTTCGTTCGAGGTAACCCGCGACCTGCGAAGCGCTTCGCAAGACCCCAAACGTGCCAAGGAGCGTACTTCCAAGTGGGCCCGAGGCACCCGCCCTGGTCCCGGGGAGACGTACGACATCTTCGCCGATTTCAACAAGCGGGCTGCCGAGCCAGCCGGGCCCCAGCAGACCAAAATCAGACCCGATCGTGTCTGGAATGGGTAGGTGATACCCTGCTTGAGAGAACGGCGACCGTGGGCGTATCAATCTGACTTATCGAGCAGCCGTGCGATGCCGTCGAGGAATATCGTCAAGCCCAAGATGTCATGGGACGTGCCATCGGGCCGCGCGCGGGCGAAGGTGTCAGCAATGGAAGAGTTGGACGACTCGGCCATGACGCGCTCCCTTCTCGACATGCTCCCCTCTGCGACCATGGTTCGCCCGCAGCCGACGGCCACGCCGGATAGGTTTTTGTACAGCTTCGATGCGACGGATACCCCGGGAAAGCCGCTTTCCCTCGATATCTTCGTCAAACCCAACACCAAGGAAACGGAGAAGCTTGTAGAGAAGGAGTACGAGATCGTCGACTCCAACGGAGACGAGCTCAAGGGTCGAAAGGCCCGCTTGCGCAACCTCCGACGCCCCAACCAAGGCGGCGCGCCCGAGCCTGACGCCATCGAGGACGAGGGCTTTGAGCTCGTCTAGTCGCGCATCGCCGCGCAGTGGGCTGTCTGCAAGCCGTGGCTCCGCTGCCGCTGCAGACGGTAGCACACCCCGCGGCGTCGGCACAGGTCATTCTGTTAATGGGGTTAGCATTTCACAAGAGCAGCACAAGCCCAGCGAGCGTTTAGACTAGCAGCCGGTGTTTGTGCACGCCGCCGCCGTCTTCCCTCGTGGACGTCGGAACGCTGGCCCGCCTTCTTTTCTTTGGTTTCATCTCATCCCATCAGCGACATGGTTGTGGGCAGATTGGTTAGCAAGCGTGGTGCTTAACTCTGGGCATGGGTTTTTGTCTGGAGGAGGACGGCTCGGCGCTGGGAGACTTTTTGACGAATTTGACGATTCGAGGCCCGGAGGGCTCTCCATAGACTTTGGGGCTCTTGCACCGCAGTGCGTATGCATTGATATTGTCCGCATTCACACCCAAAGAAATAACAGAGCGTGCATTCCCAAACCTCGGCCCAGTCGTGGGCTGGTCCTTCACGAGTGAAGCCTTTCGGGATGATGGTGTGAGAATGGAAAATAGCAAAAGGTATGTTTGTGGGTGGCGGCGGCTGCAGAAGCTCTTTTTTCGACTGTGCCCTGCTTTTTGGGTGATTGACGTGGTCCGTGCACAGATGGCAGAGTGTGCCCCTAATGAATGGCCTATACATCGGACCTGCGGAAACATCCCATCACTACAGGTACTTTCGAAGAGAGAGATAAAGACCGGGGGGCTTGGGCCGGTGATCACCAAACAAATATGAGATTGCTTGCAGTATGGGGCACTTCCGAGGACTTGGTGATCCCGGCACCGCGTTCTTCGAGCCGGGTACTCGCCGCGACTTCATAAGTAGTAGTGGTAGTAGTATGTAGTATGTAGTAGTAGTAGTAGTAGTAGATCAGCCCGGAAGCACCACCTATCGTTTTCCTGTCGATCCCACATCGTCGGGTGGTTCGTAAAGCCGAGACTATGGGACCCTTTCCCGATATTTTCATTCATCTTGCTTTCGGCTCGCATGCCGCCGGCCCCTCCACCAAGAAAGGGGTTGGAGGGGGGGTGTCACCGACGAGGTTCGAAGGGGGCGCAGTTCTTCTCCCAGGCCTCGTTGCACACACGCCGCATCAGCGCCTTGGGGGCTTTGCGCCCCGTCATCAGCTCGAAGGCCTCAATGGCCATCTCGCACACGACCTCCAGACCGTCGACGATTACCCACGACGTACCGCCGGCCTCCCGGATGCTGCGCATTTGGTAGATCAAGGCGGTCACGAGGGGCTCGTAGGCCAACTGTCAGGGGGACGTCGGTCAGTTCTTCGTTTTGCGAGGGGGGTTTATTCAGGGGAGGAAGAGGAGGAGGAGGAGGAGAAAAGGGGGAAGCTCGATCGTACCTCTACAACGACGCCTCCGGTGGGGCTTTTCAGCCACTGCGGAGGCAGTTGGAACTCGACCGCGGCGTCGTGGAGGTCGCCGGCCGAGGCGACGCACGACACGATCATGGTCGGCTGCTGGAAGCCCGCGGGCCACTCCTGGGCGGCCGAGTCGAGCACCCGGCAGATCACGGCCGAGGGATCCTGGGATCGCACGAGGCGGTACTGCTGCGCCCACTGGTTGAAATGCTCCGCCACCGTCTCGGCGTTGGCCCGGGTCCGGTTGTAGATGAAGATCTTGCGGCAGCCAAGCTTGATCAACGCGTAAATGGCGGCCCGCGCCATGCCACCGGCACCAATGACGAGCCCCGTTGTCCGAGACGGCTGCACGGCGTTCCGGGGACTAATGGCACGGCGCAGACACGTCGTGATGGCGCTCCAGTCCGTGTTGTCGCCGTAAAACTTGGACGTCGTGCCGGTTCGGTTGCGCGCGTTGGCGTGGTCCAGGATCGAAGAGGTTTGGCCCCGCAGGGGGAGGAGCGTGTTGACGGCGCCGATAGCCGTCGCGTGTATGCTGAGGTGGTCAACCCGCGACAGCATGGCCACTTTGAACGGGGCCGTTAGACAGGCGCCTCCGAAGTTGGGCTCGCAGCGAATTCGTTCAACATCGTCCAGCTCCGTGCATTGCCTGGCGTCGAATGTGTGTGGCATCATGAGCAGCTCATACCCAGCCCGGTGCATGGCCGGCGACGCCGAGTAGTAGACCTTGGATCCAAGGGTATAGAACTTGAGCGGCTGCAAAAGCCCATGGCGAAACATGTTGCGCAGACAGCCGCGCACCGTGTTTACCCCGGAAAGATGCTCTCGGGCAGATGGCTCGATGGCTTCATGGCCCACGGGGGCAAAGGTCAGTCCTTGCGGATTGCCCGACGCCCACTTCGCGTCGAGAACATCGTTAACGGCTCCGAAGACCGAAAATTCGTAAGCCACCACCAGGGGCTTGGGTTCTGGGAGCTCATCGATCTTCTTCAGCAAAGCGGCGCGGAGCGCATTGTCTTTATTGCCGGCACAGAAGCGAGCAAAGCGCACGACGTTGCAGCCCAATGCTTTGGCGTTCATGTACCGTTCGATATAGCTGTCGTCAGACCACATCGGCGCCGTGAACCCCTTCAGGGTAAAGTTGCCAATGATTTTCGTCCTGCCACGCATGCAAAGGGTCCGGAGTATCAGCTGTTCGTTTCTCTCCAAATCCAGGCTGAGGTAATCGACCCCCAGTTTCAGCCCGTGTTGTAGGAGCTTCAGGTCTTGGACATCCCTCTCTTCAGGGGGTCTCTGTCGTTCCTCCCGTGGGTTCTCTTCCACGTGGTAAATTATGGGCAGGTCCATCTTCCGGCGAATCAACGACACCTGCAATGCGATGGCTTCCAGGATGTTTTCCGGCCAAGTGTCAATCACCAACTCGACAGCATCTCCCCCGGACTCCAGCCTTTCGAGGTCCAACCCCTGACTTAAGAGATAAGATAGTCGTAATCGTAGGATGAAGGAGTATAAGCGGTGCTCTGTGGGTATGGCGTTGATCGAGAAGGGGTTTTCCACCCAGGATCGCGTCGCACCCCGTCCCGTAACCAGGTCGAGGAATTTGGTGAAGTCCTCCTTGACTTGTAGGAGTCTGGCGGAGCTTGTTGAAACGGATCTAATGCAGGATTGAGACTCCAGGCTGTCCCCGGTATCCAGCAGATTGTAGTACTCCAAGTTGGTGCAGTCGCGATGCCTCCGGTCGGCTTGCAGAAGCTTGTCTGTCTCTGCGATCGGCAATTTCAGGATCTTGCATATTTCATCCCTCTCACGGTGGACATAGATGACGGGGTTGGTTTCGGAAAACTGCCGGAGTATCTCCTTGGTTTCTTTTGACAGAATACCCAGACCGCACTCTATGATACAGTTGGTCGGATGCGTCTGCAGGACTTGGGCCAGTATAGTGGCCATCTGACTCTGGAACGCTTCTTTGCCGTACTGCTCCAGGAACTTTGCTCGGTTGCACCCCGTCGCCTGCTCGAAGTAATGGTCCTCGGTGAGAAGGCGGCGGTGCAGATATCCGGCGCCAATGAAGCCAAGAGTCCGCTTTCCGGCGCCGCGGCAGCCGACAAGCACAATGGAAGCATCGGCATGGAAGACCCGGCGATTGAGTAGGCTGGGGTTCCGTGGGCTTGGGCTGTCTGCCGCCATGACCGATGCTTCGGTAGAACCCATCTTTGCTACACCACAGGGCCTGGTGACCATCGTCGGTACGGCGAACGATGTGAATCGCCTGTGGCAGTCTCAAGAAACACCCGCCGCGGTCAGGAACTGTCCAGTTCGCTTTGCGTGGGTCTCACTATAGGATGGCAACGAGATGGGTAAGCGCTCTTGGTCGGACTGCTCCGAGTTGTGTCGGCCCATTGGTTGCTATGATCGAGCTTGATGCATAGCTGACGATGAGTGGAGGCCCCCCAAAGCATTGGTGGATATGAGAGATGGTCGATGTTCTGGGTGCAAGGAGATGGAAGCGGGTGAAAAGGACCGACCGAACTTGGGGAAACGCCCTGGCGTCTCCGGGGGGCCAAACAGCGTGGGCTCTCAACCCCGGATAATAGTATAGGAAGAATGGCAGTTCACCCAAGGGCTGATACGTAAAGAAAGTGGGTGAGACGGGGCGATCGTGAGCGCTGGCAGGCGGGCATCGGCAATAGAGTCGGCAGTCGTCACAATCATTCGCCGTTGGATCGCGTCAGCCACATTTAGCGGGGGAGGGCGTCAGCCACACAGCCACACACCCCATTGGATGGAAGGTAAGTAAAAGTACTTTAGGTACCTAGGTACTTACTTAGATAGGCTAAGGGCGGGGAGTACTTACTTACTAACGAGTCTTAGGTAAGAAGGAGGTACTCAAGTACTGCCTACCTCTTACCGAGTACAGATCAATCCCCGTTAGACAGTTGGTCGTGCCGCCGCCGCCCATGTCCGGCTCGACCATTTGTTACTCAGTACTTGCTCTGATATCCCCGGGTCCCATCTTGGAGCCGACGCATATCCATACCCCTGGCACGAGAATCGGGTTCCTGACTGGCCGGCTGAGCCCCCGTTCTATCCTGCGATAGTCGCCCGCTCTTTGAGACGCGATACGACAACACCGCCCGCCCTCGGAGACGCTGCGGGATAAAGGATTTCTACCGAGTGAGCCGCTCCGTGTTACAGTTGCACGCGCAGACCCGCGGCCTCCGCAGCCACGCGAAGGGCAAACTCACTGCCAGCCACATTGCTCATACACGCCGCGCCCTACAGTGCGTCACAACACCACCCCCTGAACTGGGAACACACCTCGGCGGTGGACGGCTCGGGGGCATCCTCCCACGCGCCTTTATGACCTACTCGAGGCAGCAGTGGCCGGTAATGCGACTTGTCTCGGCCTACTGATAGGCGGTCGACGGCTATGAGTGATGGCGAGGCTGAGGACGGGCGAAATTCGAAGAAGCGGAAGGCGAGTCGCGCTTGTGACCGTTGCAACTCCCAGCATCAACCGTGTGACAACGCCATCCCCAAGTGCTCGGTTTGCGAGCGTGCTGGCAGCGACTGTACGTACGACCGCCCGGTCCGTAAACGCGGCCCGCGGACCGGCTACACGGCCCAGCATGGGGAGCGTCTATGGGGCCTCGTTCTCCAGGCCAACCCGGCCATCGAGGAGGCCGTCTTGCAGATATTGAGTGACCGTACCCACCACGACCCGGCCACGACCAACGCCGACTATTTCAAGGACAACACCCACCAGACGGAGCTCGTCAACCACTTTAATGCCAGCCGGCTCGGCAAGTTTGTACAGACCGGCCACCTGCCGGAGCTGGATCCTCTCTCGCGCGCACAGGCGCCTCTGCTGCCGCCCGGTCGGGGAGGTGAGCAAACAATCCTCCCACCGAACTCGGGGCCGGGCAGCGTCCAGGAATCGGCCTCGCCCAAACCCGGCGAACCGCCGTCTAGGAGGGCGACTGTGTCCGGCCTCGTGAGGGTGGACACGGTTGTCAACCCCCATGGACCCCCCCAAAACCCAGGGGATATATACACCTTGAGTGACGATGTTCGGAAGCTGGGGTCCAGTCCCGGCCATGGGCAGGGTCGCCCGAATGGCACGAGGTCCACCGGGCAGGCCCTCGCGTCGGCGTCTTCGTGGCAACACATGCAATCCCCTGCCGTCTCGAACCCCCCTGCATACGACCGGAGTATCTTTGATGATTCCCAAGATGGCACGCCCATGTTCCATTGCCCTCTGGCGGTCCCGCCGCGGCCCGGGCCTCCCACCCCCCAGGTTGCCCAGCGCTCCGCCCACACGCCCGTCACAGAACGGACCGAACAAGACATCGAACCCGACTTCCCTGACCCAACTCAATGGTGCGTCCACCTGTTCTACGTATGCGTCTTGTTGAAACGCGACAAGCTCGGATACGTAGACATTCGTAAAAAAGGAGCCAAGCCAGTTAACACCCGATAGGTACGATTCCATACCGACAGACACCCTATTGAACCTCGGCTTTGCTGGTGGTGAGGGTATGGCCGAGGACTTTTTTGCCATATGCGAGAACCCCGATCCTGTGGACATGGCCTCGCTATCTCCCAGCCAACAGACCGAGGATGAAGAGACGGTCTGGCGACGTTTGGTAATGCGCGGGCGGTTTGTGTAGGGCCTGTATTGAAGGATTGGGTATGTACGCTGTGACCCGTGGTGTCTGGTGATCGTGTGCAGCATGCATGCTGTTCGTGCCAGTTAGTCTGAGGAGAGAAGTCGGAGCAAACTGTTAATGGTAACTTAAGTTATAAGCGAGTCCGCTGCAGATCATCAGCCTATAGAAAGCGGGCATCGTGGGCTCGGCTACCGTCGCCGCGGGCTCCGACCACATGGCGACGACCTGGGTTGCATGGTCGCCAAGCTCGTATGTCACGATAACAGGGGTCGAGGTTTTTTTTTAATATAAAAACCGAGCGCTCGTAAATAAGTCTTAACAGTGCAAGCCTTGCCTAGAACCCATATGGGCGTCGTTCACTTTAGTCGAGTGTGATATGTAGAGCTGTCAAAGTTTGATCGTCAATGCGGCAACCCACGATGTGTAAAGGTTCTTGTTTTTCAAGGCACGCGTAGAGAGTCCTTTCCTAGGGCGAGGCTGAATTCGTCCCGACCTTGCCTCTTGGTCTTCAACCATGCTTTTGACATGTCAGGGACGCCAATGTGCCGAAGTACCGGCCACTGGCTACTTAGCTTGAAAAAAGAAAGACGCCCTAGTGCTCAGTAAACACTCGTTTCGTTAGCCAAACCCGTAAGCCGGGATCCCAGGCAGCATTTTAGGAAGAGAGGGAGGGGTGGTTTGCTGCGCCTCTGTTGTCGCGTCGGTCGTCTTTCGCTTCAGCTCTCGTAAAGAGGGAGCCCATCTCAGATCCGCGCAACTCGGCACCAGAAATAGCTGGAGTGTAACCCCCCTGTCTGGCCTTCAGCCATTTTCTTCTTTTGCCTCTATAGTCGCAGTAGACCAGAGTGATTCCAACCCTCACCAACGTCGAAGAATAGGAAACTCATAAGGTGCTTCCTTTTCTTCAACAACCCCCACGCGTTCGCCTGTTGCAAGAGGGAGTAATGTCCGAAAAGGCGCTCGAGGCCATCGGCCCCCTTCACCGTTCAGGGGACCCGCCCCCCTCGTCGTCCTCCAACGCCAATCACCGCTTCCCAGATAGCCCCGACCACGACACAGAAACTGTAGCGGAGGGGCCGCCACCGTACTCAGACCCCGCTGGCGCTTCCCCGGGTTCGCGGAGCCAGGCGGCTGCGACATCCCGAGGTCCCCAGGACTACCCAGGACTGCCCATGCTCGACTATCGACTTTACTCGCCCCCCATGTTTGAGCTGTCGGGAAACGGCACCACCATCACCGGAAAGGCCTCCTACCTATCAGAAAACGCCAAGGCGCTGTCTGACCTGGTGCGCTCCCTGGCCTCCGTCCCACCCAAACCCCAGATCCACGTCACGGGGACCCGCGGCCGCCAGGTGGATTTCGCCCTCAAGATGAACCTGATGAGCCTGCTCGTCCCGAAAGACGCGAGTCGACGGACCGAGTACCTTCGGCTGGTCAAGCCGGACGAGCAAGCGTACCGCGGCGGGTACCAGCCGGCGCTGAAGCCCGACGTGCCCGACGGGAGCCTCGAGGGGTGGTGCCGGCGCTTCGTTGCCGACGAGTCCAGCATCAAGACCTTTACGCTGGAGCGCGTGGTCTCGAATCTCGACACCAACTGGCTGGAAGGACAGCTCCGGAGCCTCGTCGCCGCCACGGGCTACAGGGGCGTCGTCAGCGTCCAGTTCCCCGTCACGCACGCCAGGGTGGTCGTGCAGAACCCCGACAGGGTGAACAAGTTCTTCACGAGCGTGTCTGCCCTGTTTACGGGCAAAAGCAGGTACGAGGTCGCCAAGTCCGTGTGGCCGTTTGCCGACCGAAAAAGCGGCGAGCCAGGCCGGGAGTGTGTGGTCCAGAGCGAGAGGGTCTGGTGGGAGGAGTGGCGAGGCCCCATCATGTTTGCACTCACGGCCAGGCGAAAAGGCTGGGTTACGAACGAAGACAAATTGGAATGCATCAGTGAGTCCCCCCTCCCCCCAAGAAGCGCAACGCCGCAATCCAGGGTTACTGACTTTCGTGTCCCCAGTGGAGAGCAAAGGCAAAGGTTTACCGACCATAGACTGGGGACCCGATTGGGAATAGCTGAGAGCGTCACACTACGATATACTTCTCACCCGTCCGCCGTGTAGCAGCGGTCGGGCAGGATCCCCAGCGTCGCGGGACTGTTCTATGCTGTGATAAAGAGATGTAGCAGCAGCTGGTATGGCGCATGCGAATCCCATCACATTCCAGCGAGGCCTTGCGAAACCAACATGATGACATGCATGGGGCAAACAGGGGTGGAAGTCAGCTTACCGAGCTCCATACCTAGACGAGAAAACGCGGGCGGACCGATAAAGCGAGACGATACTCCTCTTGAATGTCATTATTATGTGCCTCCTCGGCTGTCTGTCTCATCACACCGCACGTACGGTACTTCACCCCTAGCAAGTAAGGTATGGAAGCGTCGGAGTACGGCTACGTGGCCATGACGCGGGGGCAGAGGCGAGCACACTCACTCCCTGAAAATGATGGTCTACGGACAGCGATGGTCTCCGTGCAGCGATAGTCGGCGGGCCAGGTCACCTCACGGACATCGATGCTACCCTAGCATTTGGCGATACCAGTCGGGGGGCGTCTTGATGCGCAACGGCCGTTGCTGACCCCCGCGGAAGGTTCAGTGTATAGCCCAGTACCCGAGTCGGAGTCCTAACCCCTCGGCAGAGGGGAATAGGGTATCGGAGTTCGGAACCCACTGGAGGGAACATCGATGTCCGAGGAAACGAGCACGCCCGTCGCCAGGCCTCGTGAAACGGGGTATTTAACCGCTTCTGCCGTCTCCTTTCTTCAGCATCGTGATCCCGACAACCACTGGTTAACATAAACCACGGGCGCGCGCAGTCGGGCAAGATGCATGCGGCCGATTACACGACGGAAACCGTTCACGGGGAACGGGTCGCCGGAGGCGTACGTTGGGAGAGCTTCGCGTCCCTGATTTTGGCAACCCGGGGTGGCTGACGGCGAACCAGGACATCCCAGCCCAGGTCGACGGCAAGCCGACGCGGATCGATATCCAGCAGCTGCGCAGCCGCATCCCGCCGCACTGCCACCAGCCCTCCACCGTCATCTCGCTTTTGTGGGTGGCCCACGACGTGGCCATCTTCCTGGCCCTCCTCCGGGCCGCCCTGTCCCTGGAGGCCCGGCTCGGCGGCGCCCCCCGCTGGCTGCTCCGCTACGCCGTCTACCCCTACCTCGCCGGCCTCCCGCTGACGGGGCTCTGGGTCCTGGCCCACGAGTGCGGCCACGGCGCCTTCTCCGCGCGCAGGCTGGTCGCCCACCCCGTGGGCTTCCTCATCCACTCGGCCCTGATGAGCCCCTATTTCGCCTGGCGGTCCAGCCACGGGCGGCACCACCAGTTTGCCAACAACATCCAAACGGACCTGAACTAGTACGTACCCCGGAGGAAAAGAAAAAGGGGGGGGGGGGGGGGGGAGGAGGCTGCAGTCCTACGTGTGGCCCGGCCCGCAAGCTGACACGGCCTTCGGCAGCGTCCCGCCCCGCCGCGGCGAGTACAAGGAACTCCTGTCCAGCAAGACGGCGCTGGAGGACATCGCCGAGGATGCGCCCCTCGTGGTATTGCTTAGGATTTTGCTGCAGCAGGTGGTCGGCTGGCCCTGGTACTTGCTCACGCACATCACCGCCGGGCCCGGCAGCTCCCCGAAGAGGTCAAGGGGCTGGTGGGACAACAGTCACTTCCTGCCCAGCAGCTCCTTGTTCCGACCCAATGAGTTTTGTAAGCGGGCTGGGGTTTTCCTTCCCCCCCTTTTTCCGCACCAAACTTCACTGGTGCCCGTTCCCGCTTATGCCCCCCCCCCCCCCCCCCCCCATCCTATTCCCGGGTATTCCTTACGGATCCGGTACTCATGCTACGGGCTCGTAGGGAGCATCGCGGCCTCGGATGCGGGCCTGGCGGCAGCGGCTGCCGTGCTGTATGCTCTGGGCCAGCGCTACGGCTCGTCGGTCCTCGTCTGGACGTACGTGCTGCCCTTAATGTGGGTGAACCACTGGATCGGTAAGTCTAACGCCCCCCCCCCCCCCCCTTCCCTTTTCCCACGTGCCGCGTGTGCCCCTGCGGGCGAGGCGGGAAAGCTGAGGAAGATACCAAACGCAGTCATGATTACCTACCTCCACCACACCTCGCCGTCTCTTCCCAAGTACACCCCCGAGTCCTGGACGTACCTGAGGGGCGCGCTGGCAACCGTCGACCGGGACCCGGGCCCCGTGCTGCGGTACATGTTCCACCACATCGTCGACTTGCACGTGGTGCACCACTTGTTTCCGTACGTTGCCAGTTATAGCTCCTTCCGCGCCCCGCTGTTGTCGATCTCGTGTCGTCGAGATCACCACCTCCACCCTGAGGGAGAGAAAGTTGTCTGACCCGCCCCCCGCCCCCGTTACATATAGGCGCATCCCCCACTACCACGCCCAGGAGGCCACCGACGCCATCAAGCCCCTCCTCGGCGGCTACTACCACGTAGACCGCAGCTCGTGGTGGAAGGCGCTGTACGTCGCTTTCACCCAGTGCCAGTGGGTCGAGCCCAACATCGAGAAAACGGCCAAGGCGGTAAGCCGACTCTACTTTCCCCCCCCCCCCCCCCCCCCTTTTCTGGGTCCCGGTCTTCGCTGCCGCCGGTACTTGGTACCGATGGATGTTTGCTGACTGCGCGCGCCCAAATAGAAAGTATACCGGAGCGCGGAAGCCGCGGATGACAAGGCAACGCAGCAGGTCAGCGCCGAGGATGGACAGGGCATCCTCTGGTACCATCCGGGGCCCATGCCCCGTCCCGTCACTTCGATGCGCGCCTGAAGGACTACCGTGATTGGGATATTGCTGTGCAGCCTTTCGGCCGGAATATCCAGGTAGTCAAGTTGGATACTTGTCTACTGGGCAGCCAGAAGCCGCGGAGGGGGGGGGGGGGGGGATAATGCTCCCCGGTTATGAGTAAAAGCTCCGGGTGACGGCACACTTGCTGCTGCCGCTACTCATTTTCCGTCCTTCCTGGGCTGTCGAGCTATGTGACCCCCTTCCGGGTGCCTGAGGACGCGCACCGGCTGCGTGGGCAGTGCGGTATCCTGTCTCGGTGAGCTCACCATTCCTTTCGCAATTCTGGTTGCGATTCGCGGACCACCGGCTTCTCTATTCGTCTCGTCCCGGCGTTTCCCCGCCGCGTTTTCTTACTTGGGTCTCTCGCGGTCCCCTTTTATCGCTGCCCCCGAGGGCTATCTGTCGTTTTGTTCTTGTGTTGGACTGTGTCGCATCCCCGTCACCTCGTGCTGTCGTCTGCCTGGGCACGGCTGACTCGGGTGATGGTACGCCAGTCTGCCCACATCATGGAAATGGGAGGCCATCGAGCTATGTGCCTAGTCTGCTTTACAATTGGTTTCTGAAATTGGCCGGAAAAGGTGCCGAATCCGGCGGGTAAATTGCACCAGATGATATGTAAGCATACATACATATCGACCGTATTCAGTTGCCTACCGAGGGCCCCCTTACATCCTACTTCTGGTTGCTATTGACACCAGTCCCAAAGACCGTATCTATCCTGGCTTTCCGGTCCCACACCACGACCCCATCGCTCTTCCGCTTGAAGTACAGAATGCGGTGCTGAGGGATGAACTCCTCGTCCGTCTGTTCCGACTTCCACAAGTCCAACGCCCGCTCTTTGGCACCCAGGAACCTGTCTTCGTACCCGACAATGAAGTCGCCGCTGTCCATCTCGGGGTCCCAACGAATGCGGTTGAGAACATCGGCTGACGGCCGGAATTTACCCTCATAGGCCGGCCGCGCCGCTGTCTTCTGGGCAGACCGCTTCGATTTTGCCTTGGGCCGCTCCGTGTCGCTACCAGTGTCGTCGTCATCGCCCATGTCATCCTCCTCCTCTTCGTCCTCGTCGTCCGAAATATCGTCTCCAATTGTGTACTCGCCCCATTCGCGATCATCCGCCTTCAAGCTGCCCAACTCGGTCTGTCTAACAACAGAGGCGCTCATCCAGCAAGTCTTGGCATCGAAATACTTTTCGTCGCCTCGGATTTGCTCCTCAAACTTCTGGAGAGCCGTCTGGAGAGAGCCGAGAGCGATTTTGGCATCCTCCTTGGACATGGTCGCGGAAGCGGCGGGCTCCAGCCAGTCCAGACCTATCAGGTAATAACCCTGGTAGTCTTTCTCCTCCCGCGATGACTCCATGTCGACGAATCGCTTAGGCCATATTCTGGCGTGGAGCTTGGGTAGACGCCTGCCAAGGTCTGCGCAAGGGCCTGTTAGTGTATCGCGACATATGTTGGGTGCAAGTGGAGACAGGCAACGGGCAAAACTTACCGACGAGCAGCATGACACACCGGGACTCTAGCCATCCCACGAATTGGCTTCCCCTGGCGAGAGAAACACCCCAGAACTGAGCATCAATCTTGACATAGCTCTTGTAAGCTTGTAGGAACTCGCCGGCTTCGGTACCACTATCCTGGTTGCCTAGGAACGTGGACCAAGTGATTCCTTCCTCCGACAAGGCCTTGTCCGCTCGTCGGAACTCCTCAGCGATGGCTCTCACAGAGGGCACCGAGGCGGCCAAAGCCGTGTTTAGGTTCGGCGAGTGGAACCCGAGGATGGCCAGAGGCTCGCGCGCCGTCCGCACATATCGAAGGCGTTTGTGGAAAAATGGGTCAAAGACCATCTTGTGGCCCCAGTCGAAGTTTGCGTAGTGGTGGAAAAATGTGGTCAGGATCGTCGGTACAGCAACGCTTGCGCCGTCGCGGGACAGTAGCTTGCATACCCGAGACAGCATGACGGATATTTGGATCCCATTGAGGTAGCCGAACTTGCCAGCATAAATGCCCCGCTGTTTCGCCCAAGTTTTGATGAGGTGGTAGGCGGTTCGGAACGCTGCAAGGTCGGGTATGGTCCTGCGCATATAGAACAGGTCTCGGACCGGCTTCAACTTGGCGAGCGTCTGGGTTGATAGCGAGAACACGGGACTGTTCGCAGGCAGGCTCATGGCTTGGGGCCAGGTTTCTGCAATGTAGGTCGATGGGCAATATTGCAAATCCATCTTGATGCCTCTGACTTCCAGCTCCAGCATAGTGCCCGAGTGCGCTTGGACACGCCTCAGGATTTTGATGTCGCTTGCGGCTGCCTTGCGCAGTCGCTGGGTGGCGAGCGCAAAGAATATCCTCGAGTTGATGGGACCGATGGCCAGGCAGTCGATATCCGAAGCAGCCGTCCACACTCCGAGTCCGTATGAACCAACAGGAACGACTACCAGGGACAACTTGGGTCCGTCATTATCGCTGTCCTGCAGGACGGAGCGGAGAAGGCCCAACGCTTGCTCTCTTTGCTGCATTTCCGTCTCACTGGGGAAAATCCCACGCTCGTCCAGGGCACTCTTTAATTCGGAGGCGTCCGAGAGCGACGCAGGGCTCGCATGAAGCTGGACCGGAACCAGTAGCTTCACCATATCCTCTGCCGACCGATCAATTGCCTCGGGAAGCAGCTTCAGGCGGCACCTGATCCCCCAGTGATCACTGCCATAGGTGACAGAAAGACCCTCGGAAGTTTGGGGGTCTTGTTCCAGTGCATCGTCGCGGTGAGAATAGTCACCGCGGCTCCGGCCAAACATGTCGAAGCCAACAATAGAAAAGAAATCAAGATCCTTGACGAGAATTCTGTCGTAACGCTGTGGTCTGTTGTTGAACCCGCTGCCGACGATCTCTGCAGCCAGCTCGTTGGTCGAAGGGTCAAATGTCGCGCCTCCCTCTCCTTCAAACA
Source organism: Nigrospora osmanthi (assembly GCA_029489945.1). Lineage (NCBI taxonomy): Eukaryota > Fungi > Ascomycota > Sordariomycetes > Amphisphaeriales > Apiosporaceae > Nigrospora > Nigrospora osmanthi. Next base: position 1,725,620 of record CP120505.1, read on the forward strand.
GTTCGGCATCCATCGAGCTTGAATCGACGTTTTCAAGCCGAGCCAAAGTCCAGGTGTCCGAGAGTCCCGACTCCGAAAGCATTGAATCCATCTGGCCGAGGTATCTTGCTGTCTGTGGCGAGATGGTCTTCTTTTTTAAAGCGTTCTCGATGGTGTATGCGCTGGTGGTGATGTTGAAGTCACCAGCAAGTACCCATGGGTTTGAGGCATGGCAATTGGACAGATAGTTGAGAATGGCCTGTAGCTCGATCTTCTTCACAGCTACAGATCCATCTGTCAGGCCACATGTCAGGTGAACCGCTGCAAGGACGAGGGGAATGAAAACGTCCTCTTCCATTTTGCCGACGCGGTCGAACTGCATGACAACGGCGCCTTTGTGTTTCCGTCTGAATGAAACCCAGTCCCAAGTGAATAATTGGCTGCTTAGTACGACAACGTTGAGATGACTTGGAAGGGGCTCTATGTCGGTCTGATCAGGGGGGCCGCATGTCGTGAAGGGGTAGCGCTCTCGGATTCTGTCGTCTCTCAGGAGATAGCAGAGAAAGTCGTCGGTAACCTCTTGTAGGACAAGCACATCTGCCAGTGCTGATCGCTCTAGCATGTTCCGGACGACAGTTGGGTACCTCGACTGCGAGGGGGGGTACTCGAACTCAGCAAGCACGTTGTAACTGGAAATTGCGAGAGTGCTGGTAATGGGCGGTTGCTCCTTCGCCGGGTCCTGTGGTCGAGCTGGTTCCCATCTGCCTTGGGGAGTGAACTCCAGGGGATGGCGGCTCAATGACCCCGTCTCAGCAACGGCCTCGTACTCGGTGGGCGGGCCCGCCGTGTTCTCGGTGTCGTAGAAGGGTCTCGGATGGGCAGACCTCGTGACCGTGAGGTCCCTGAGATTGATGGAACCCCAAAGCTTCATTTCGCTGGTTGCCTTGCCGTCGACATGGCGTCGCTCTCGCAGGAGGATGCTCAGCTCGTCCACTTCCCATTGAATAGCCGGCAGGAAGTTCGCTTTCTGGAGGAGAAAATGATGCAAGGCGGATTGGATGTCTTCGGTTTGCCCAACGGTCATATGCGGTTCGTATGAACTTTGCGGCAGACCAAGCGACTCAAGAATCGTTGATCTTAAGCTTTGTAGCTGGGAGGAGCGGTTCTCGTCGCTGTCCTTGATGAAAATGGTGTTGTCATGTCTGTGGGGGAAAGCATCTGCGGCATCCAAGCTGACATGAAACGGGGCCTGGCCTTGTGCTCTGAGATGGGAAAGGATCGATTCCGCTGCCTCAGGGAGATCCTCGCTCCCAACAAAGGGGTATAGAACATTGATATGTGGCGGCCACTTTTCGTAGCCCTTGTCGTACAGGGCCCGCAGCCTGTCGACTGAAGCCCAAATATGCCGCGGTGGTACAATACACAGAGCGGTATCGTGGGAGTCTGAGGCGAGGGTGGCACGCTCAGGTCCGAGAGCCCCTTTCTGCGCCGCCATGATGGGGAGGCCCGACCGGCGTCGCTTGGTGGGGATGGATAGGTTAAGGTGTAGAGGCCGGCTACAACGTCTCTACGGCGAGCAAGTGGCGGGAGGTGAGCAATGGGTCTGTCTCGGCGGTCGAGCAAATTGTGTTGAATTGGATGCATCAATCAACAACGGCGCCGATATATCTCTTATAGAGCCTCATGAAGCACGACGTGCCCTGCCGCTTGCCTGTGGCCGTCGGCGCGTGTCTGGTGGGCGGAAGCCGAAGGCCCGCAGTTTGACGGGGCGGTACGGTGGTGATGCATGAGCCGGCCGGGGCTGAGCGCGGGCTTCCATGGTCAAAGCAGTGGCTGAACTGCGGGATGGGACGTTCGATGGCAACGCCTTGCCTCTTCGGTCCGCGTAAATGCGTATCGTTCACGACGTTGAGTCACAGCCAGGGAGTATTCTCTTCAGGCTTTGCTCGGGGTGACTCACAGCGTCATAAGGGGGCGCGCTACGTGTTCGACGCCCCCACGAAAGAGCAGCATCCATTCTGGAGTCTATGCTGCTGGAGGTTTCGAGTGTAAGGTGCACCGTACCAACTTCCAACCACAATCCAAACCTTTTTTTCTGAAAGTGGGGCGCCGGTTGCCTCAACTAGCCCTGTCAGTAGCAGCATCAGCAGCCTCAGCAGCCTTACCTAAGTACCTACATACCTAGGTAAGGTAGGTAGGTACCTACCCAAGCTTTGTAAGGGAACCTACCTAGCTGAATACTAGCCGTCTACCGTCGTGGTGACGATACATAACCTGTCAATAATGGTGTGTGTATCAGGTGAATACGCTGTCACATACTGGTATGTTCCAACATATCTTCAACAAGTCCACTCCTCACATCGTGTTAGATTGCAGACCGCCGAGCGAGGGCGGCTAGATTGTCCTACTCCCTTCCCTATGGGATGGGACACCATTTTACCAAACGCCTTGCCATGCATGCGGGGTAGGTAGTAAAGCCAAAGCCTCAGCAAGCACACTTACCTCCTACCTATAATCAATCATTGAGAATGGAATGTCTATTGGGAGTCGCGGCCTCTTCTGTGCCTTCCGGGCGCCCTTCAATGCGGACATATCCCATACTTCGTTCTCGGGGTAAGGTCAATGTCACGGATGGCCCGTAGTGTCCATTGATTGAGGCACAGTTAAGGACGTCCATCATATCGGATGGATTGCAATGTCCTTCGAGGTTTACCAAGTCCTTATGGAGTATTGATTTCTCAAGAGTCAGGAGGTAAGTTAGGTAAGTAAGTACTTAAATAGGTGTGAAGAAATAGGCAGCCCTGTAGAAGGGTAGTGATACTTGGGTACTTACCTATGTACTTGCCTCCATGGTAGCCTCATCCATTCCATGCCATCGCGGGTGATTAGATAAGTAACCGTGCCCCACCTGGCCCGACCGCCAACGTCACTGCCTGCCGTGCACGCCGTAGAAGCCCAGGTTGCCTGATCGTGTTACTGCTGGCAAGGCAAGCCCAGTAGGCAAGCTCGAGTTTGATTATTTCGGGGATCCGCGTACTCGAGGAATCCTTCCACTCCAGGTCTTTGCACGTGAGCTCCCGTCTCTCCTCTCCGGGCTGCAGGTCATCGTCTCGGAAACCGCAGCAGCAAAAGCCACATCGTTGGAATCTTACCTCCCCCCGCCCGCCCTCAACATGACAGAGATCGTGATGAGCCAGACGCCTCCTATTCTCCACGGCCCGACCGACAAGGAGAAGAAGTACGACCGTCAGCTTCGCCTGTGGGCGGCTAGCGGACAGTCGGCTCTGGAATCGGCAAACCTGTTGCTGGTGAATTCAGGCTGTGGAACAGTCGGCGTGGAGACCCTGAAGAATCTGGTGCTCCCAGGTAAGACAGCTTGCTAGCCGCCTCGCCTAAAGGGTGTCCTGCTGAGCCCCATTGCAGGTATCGGCCGCTTCACGATAGTCGACGAGGCTGTGGTGAAGGAAGCGGATCTCGGTGTCAACTTCTTCCTCGATGAGAGCAGCCTGGGGAAGCCGCGGTCGCAATGCTGTACCGAACTCCTCCAAGAGCTGAATCCGGATGTGCAGGGAGACTGGTTCCCCAAGGAGCAGGTAAGAAAACCGCTCAACTCCATAACCGAAAGGAAGCACGAGCTGACGTGGGCTTAGGAAACCGTCGACCTGGCCCGGGTTCTCTCCAGCACGCCAACCTTCACGCTAATCATGTACACCATGCCCGTACGGCCGGAGGACCTGGCCGTATTAGAGGCGTACGGACGCGAGAACCACACCCCCTTGGTTGCCATCCACTCGAGTGGGTTCTACTCGTACTTCCGCATCAGTCTGCCGGGAACGTTTCCCATCGTCGACACGCACCCCGAGGCGGAGAAGACCATTGATCTCCGCCTGACCAACCCTTGGCCCGAGCTGTCAGAATTCGCCAAGGGGATGACCCGAGACATTGAGCAGTTGGACAACCATGAGCACGGCCATTTACCCTATGTGGTCATCCTGCTTCACTACCTGGAGAAGTGGAAGGAAAGCCACGATGGCCAGCTGCCAATCGAATACAAGACCAAACTGGCCTTCCGAGAGATGGTCGCCAAGGCTGCCAGGACCAACAACCCAGAAGGCGGAGAGGAGAACTTCGAGGAGGCGGTGGCCGCAGTCAACCGGAGCATCAAGCCCTCGAGGCTGGAGCCGAGCCTAGCAGAAGTCTTCAACCACAAGCTGGCCAATGACGTATGTTGCCCCCTACGATAGTGGCTGTGGGTTCCGACTGACGTTCATAGGCCGAGAGGCGATCCTCGTTCTGGGTAATAGCCGGCGCCATCAAGGCCTTTTACGAGCGGCATGGTGTGTTGCCACTGCCCGGGGGTCTGCCTGATATGAAGGCCCAATCGGGCGTGTACGTCCAATTGCAAAGCCTCTACAAGGCCAAAGCCCGGAAAGATGCCCAAGAGGTACTAGAGATGGCAAAGGCCAATTCTGGTGGCAAAGACGTCAGCCCGGCCGAGGTGGACTTGTTCTGCAAAAATGCCTCCTTCGTCAAGCTAGTCAATGCGACGGAGGACAGCCGAGACCTCCGCAAGATTTTCGGTAACCTGCTCCCAGGCCCCTCGTGTGCGCTTCGCTTAGTGGTGCTGACGATTCCTACAGAGCAAGAGAAGGCCAACGACAGTTTTGCCGAGGCGGCCATGATGCCCCTGTCCCTCTTCCCCATCTACCTAGCGTTGTCGGCTACGAGCCACGACGCGGCGGCCACGGCTGACCAAATCAAGACGACCGTGAACAGCATGGTGCCAGAGGCTGCCGACGACACGCGAGTCGTGCAGGCTTGCGAGGAGGTTGCCCGTGCCCGAGGTGGCGAGCTGCATAACATGTCGGCCCTCACGGGAGGCATGGTGGCGCAAGAGGCCATCAAGATTATCACGAAGCAGTACATCCCCATTGACAATACGTGCGTCTTCGACGGCATCGCCAGCCGATGTCAAGTACTCCGCCTGTAGGGGGTGGACCCTGGGGGAGGGTCTCGGGCAAGGGGGCGGGCACTCTCATAGGACGAGGTCGATAGTCGACCGGCGCTGGTTGTCGTAGATCCGGCGCGGGCGGGCACCAGTTTGGAGACAGTGCAGCGATATTGGAAGACCTAAGGTCTTGGCAGGATGGGAATGACACGTCCGCACACCCTCTCGAGCCGCCGTTGGTAGTGGCTGGATGCTTCTTCGGACCGCAGGCCCTTGCAGTAAACTCACTAACACGGCCTGCCTGGTATTAGAGGGGCACGCTACCGACCAAGGCGCGCTGCTGGGCCGAGCCCCTGAGGGCCACCACAACGAACGAGGTCTTGCTGGCCGGGCCCCGCGAACGGGAGTCGTTGTTTGGTCGGATGAAATGGCATGAATGGCTAGAATCTGGAGTACATTAGCCACGAGACGTGCCGCCGGCCCTCCCCCCTTTCCCCACCACGTGGGCGCCAATTGTGGAAGATCCCGCTGAAGAAGATGAGAGAGAGAGAGAGGAAAAAAAAGAAAAAGAGCGCACAGCTCGTCGCAAAGTCTTGACTCGTCTCCAGCTCACATACGCGTCGGTGATATCGGGTTCTTTCGCCTACGGTGGGCAGCCTAACTGCTTACTAGATTTCAGGTACAGAGTATCATCGCCCTCGATTGGATCGCCCAGGTGCCGCCCTCTCCAGCAGAGCGCGTCGCCCGTTTGGGGCAGCAGACTTGGCTGCAGGATGGCAGCTTTGCTGTATACGGCAAGAGTATCACTGGCGGGTGGGCGGTGAGACACGCAACGGGTGCTGTCTTTGGTGGGATAGGAGCCCGGCGGGTGTAGGCAGAGTGTAGTAGTCGTAGGTCGACGTCGCCTGGGGGTCGGTCGGTGGCGGTCGTGAGACAGGCAGCGCAAGCCGCGTGCGGACTAGAAGTCCACCCCGATCCGGCCCAATTCAGCCCTGCTGCGTGCTGTTTGGAAGAATAAGCGAAACGATCGGCCTACGTCCATCGCTGGCGCTGCGGCAAGTCGTCGCCCCAGCGGGCAGGAAACGACGATCGGCTACGCGAAGCGCGAGAGACACCATGGCGTTCGGGACTCGCTTGTTAGATTAAACCGCATACGCATACAGCACCCCAGAACACATGACTCCAGCAGGTCGCTGCAATAGGCACACCCAAGCATGCATCTGTCATCTCGGGGTCAGCTGGCTGGTAACCTCGCTAACCGTCAGCCAGTCGCCATCGCCCGAGGCTCGCCCTTGCTCTCGCCGTCCCGTCCACTTTGTTCCCACGTCGGCACCAGGGCCATGACGGGACGAGGGGAGCATCGGGCACATGGGAACACTTCCAACCCGGCGGCTCGCACACACCTGGAGAGCGGCACCCGCGAGGGAGACAGGGAAAGTGGAGCAGCTATAGGGAATTTCGGGAACTCAAGCGAAAACGAGTCATTATGCAAGGAATGACCAGGCATATCGGCTTTTCCATCAGGTCGTGCCGCCACGTGGGGACAGTTGCCGATCCGCGACTTCGTTTTTTTTTTTTTTTTTTTTTTGCGAGGGACTGACTGCCTACCCTGGAGGTGGTGATTATGGCGGCAAGGCCCGGGGGGGGGGGGGGGGGGGGTCATCCAACCATTTGATGGCTGGGATCCGGGGCTCAACCGAGGGCGACCAGCAGCACCCAGCCATGTGTGACCTCTTTGGCCCCAGCCCGCCCGTTCCGCTCTACATAGTAGAGAAAGCCGCGAGAGCCTCCTTGGCGGCAAAGGAGCCCGCACCTATGAAGCCGATGTGTGGGGCCGTCCGATGGTCCAGGGAAGAGCGTGGAAGGCCTGGCATGTCCCCCCCCTCTTCCCTCCCATGGCAAATGACCGCCGCATACGGAATCCTCTTCGGGCGTTGGAAGTACATAGCAGGGGAAGGGGGGAAAAACATAAGGTGGCCTTGTAGCCACTCGCTTGAGGGCTCCGAGGAGAAGGAGGGGAGGAGGGGGAGGGGAGGTGACGACGGCTTGCTCGTCGTCATGGCCGAGCAGCCGGATAATTTACCACCGTGAGGCGTTCCTGTATGTGTAAGTGGTCTGTCAGCTCGGGTCGACCTCCTCGAGACGACAGCAGTGGAGGCGGGCAAAGCAAGGCAGAGAGAACCACAAGCATGCGGGAAAAGCGCCCGCTCCTTTTTTTCTCTCTCTCCCTCGAGCGATTCTTCCGTGGCGTGAGGTCGTCGAGGCTCCCCCTTCGCCCTTGGCTTCGGCGGGCTTCTCGCGTTTTCCCATGCAAGTTTCACGTCGGGGCCTACGAAGGCTCCGGGTGCAAGGGCGGTGGCGGCCAGTTTGGCTGGTCCGGGTGGATTGGTGGACCTGAGCCAGCCCCGACGTTCGGCGGATCGAGCAAGAAGGGAGCCCGCCAGCCTGCCCGCGCGAAATGTCAATGGTGGCATATCTTGGGGACGGGCCGGCAAAACGGCTGGTGCAGCACCCACGGGCTAGGGGAGGATGGACTTACCCGCATAAGGGAAGTGTTTGGGTGGCAGCACGCACCTCGAGAAGAAGAAGAAGAGGCAGCGACGGGAGACAAGCCCGGAGAAGTCCGGTTCCCTCACGGCCTCGGCCAACCAGAGGACGCCGCCGGGGTTGTGGGGGAGGGCTCTGCCAATAGCGGCAGGGCGTCCACGAGGAGCAGAGGTCGCCAAGAAACGGTAATGGCTTCGGTACCTACATCGTACGTGAGGAGGGAGAGGAGGAGGTTCGTCACCGTGCCTCGACATGGGTGACACGGTTATGACCTGGCTTCCTGCCTCATGGGGTATGTACTTCTCGCACTCAGCCCGACATCGTACATACATACCTACATACCTCATACTTAGGCGACTTTTTTTTTTTGGCCCTGCCACATGTCACCTGTCCAGCATCTGCACTCCACAGTCAACCGGGCTTACAGATACAGCACCCGACCGTCCTGCATCGCAACCTCTGTCGGATCCCATGCAGAAGCAGTGCCGCCTCTGATTCGGCAACGACCACTCGGGCGAATTTGGCGAGAGTGTGGGGTGCGCGCGCCGTGTTCGCCATCGCCGACGCACGCAACTACATAGTAAGGCACACACAGTCTCCAGTAACCGCAAGAGCCACAAAGCGGCCGAGTCCAAACTCCAACGGTATCGGGAGGAGGCCGGGAACGGAAACAAAAAGAGAGAAAAGAAGAAAAGAAAAAGATACGATGCCCCCCGAAAGCGTCGTGCCGGGTTACATAACCTACCATAAGAGGGCAGAAGCAGAAAAAAACAAACCAAAAAAAAAAACCCCCAGACGCAACGTGACGGGGGCCGCGGCCTTGGCCCCGGTGATAAATGCGCAGAACACGCCCACACGAGAAGGTGCCCGCGACTGCGTGGCAATCAAACTGTGCATGCGCGCGCCAGGTGTTTTCTGGGGACAAGACGGGGCGGCAACAGCAGTAACTGCCTTAACGGCCGAGTTGGATGGGCCGCTCGTCATCCCATCCTCACGCCCCATCGTCATCCCCCTCGTCCTGGGTTATTTTTTTTTTTTTTGTTATCTCGGTCTCGGCCTAATTTGCCCGTCGGTCTGACGGGGAATCCATTCTTTCTGATGACCAGCAGCACCGAATGTATGGCATCCATCCATGTACGGAGGGCCTGCCTAACCTACCTAAGCTCTCCCTGGGCTCCTCTGCCGCGCCCCGGCAACCAGGCTTTTCCATCCATCCTGGATGCCAGGGCTGCCAGGACCTGCCGGGCGGGCGAGCGGGTATGGAAGGGCAGGGGGACGTTTCGAGTTTCCTATCACCAAGCCGGCGTCAATGCGCACCCGGCCACCTACTGACATACATCACCCATACGGAGCTCTTTTCCTGCCTATCCGCTGCCCTGCTGCCTCCACCGCATCGTCGGCTTCGCTGGTTCAGATGAACCCATGCCGTAATTATAAGGGGAAACCAGCCAGCCTGAAGCTTAAACATGGCACGGCTGGCACGCCCGCAGCGAGAAGCCAACGATCGACCGATCTGTCACCTCATCGAGACCGGCTACTACTACAGTTCGCTGCCGCCGCCCCCCCTTCCCCCCTAGCCCCTGGCCCCTGGCCCCCGTCCCCTCCATCAATCGGCTCAGAGGCCCTCCCCGTCAGCCCGTCAGCACCGCTTCAGCGCACTCTGCTGGTATGGGAGGCTTGTGGCCAGCCGGGGGCGCCTGGACATCCGCTGTTCATCCACAGCCTCACCACCTCGTGCGCCGCATCTTCCCACCGAGCCTGGGCCGGCTGGCTTTCTTGGCGGCTGATACGAACGGCAGGGCCTTGACTCGTGCTGAGTATTCCGAATACAGGTCGTGATCGTCAGGCCCTGTCCTGGGCTCCTCGGCCACCGGCGGCAACTTCGCCATGCGCCGGACGGCCGGCAGGGTCCTCGCGGCCGCCTCAACTCGCATGTATCGTAGAGACGGATTGTAGATTTGCATTCTGGACGAAGCTCCATCGCCGCCGGCCCAAGTCCAGTCTGGCCCGGCCTGGCCCGGATTCGACCGAGCACGGCGCGCCTGTCCGCCCCCAGGGGACCAGTTCACGTGGAGTCCGTCGCACAGCGATCATCGGATCGTCGCTCCAAGGCACGGCCAGAACATGCAAACGTGCCAATCGCCGTCCCAGATCTATCTAATCATAGCACACTTGGGTCACTTCTCTTCGCGCGTTGTACCTACAGGCTACAGCCTCTTCGTCCTGCCCGGCCTATCGACGCTTGCCGTCGGCCGCGTGGGCAGCACATCCCAGGTGCGCTGTGTGGCAGCCTCGCAGCGCCATTTGCCCGTGGCGGCGAGGTCGATATTAAAGTGTGATCATGAGGGGAAGAGGAGGGGCTGAGCGCGACATCAAAGCCGCCCCTCCTCTCCTCCTCATCCTCCATGGGGGGGTGGTTATGGGCGTGGTACATACCCTACTCAGACACCCATACTACCTATACGCCAGGTGCTATCCAGTACACAATGGGGCCCCTGCCCGGGGTGCCGGGAGCAGAAGCAACGCCGGCCCTTATTTGCCTCATGTACCCGTGTGGGTATAGTATACGGTTTGTACCCTCCATGGCGTTGGTTGCCCCCCCCGGTGTGCGGTCTCGGATACCTGGCCGACGGCGGCCGCGCACACCCTCCCCAAGCACCACGTCCACAACAGGCCACCATGGTGCCAAGCTGGCTGATGCGCTCGAACGACGGCGACGACGACGACACCACCGGCCGGTTCTGCAGCAGTATGACCCGGCTTTCTCTTGTTGAAGAAACGGGACCCAAAAATGGGTGGATGGAGGATGGAGACGACGAGATGGTGGGGGCCTTTACCGCCATATGCGGGGCACACCAAGGTCGATAGATGGAGAACTGGACGACCAAACTGCAAACTGCCGTATACCCAGCATCCCCGGTGCTCAGGACCCAGATCGTGCTGGGCGGTACCCAGGACCCAAGCAAGCAGCCTGGCTGGCAAGCATCCCATGGCAAGTCTGGCAAGCATGGCCATGGCCGGCCCAGGATTTTAGTCTGCCCATGCCCGTTCGAGTCCAGTTTGCCCATTGTTCAGGGGGGCGGGTGTGAACAAACCCTGCGGGCAGGTCGGGGTACTTGCTTTCTGCTGGGATGAATGCCTCATCCGGCCACTGAGAGGCTCGGGCGGCCCCTGTCTTCGATCCGCTGGGGGTTGTTTGCCAATCAGCGGTTTTATCCGAGCCCTCTCGCATCTCTCAACTGCCAGAACGGGCCACGCTACGACCGGCTGTGACCAAGGATAGTTATGATTTGCCCTGTACGTCTAGTCCGCAAGGGGCAAAGCCAGGGGTGACCTACCGGGATTCGTGGGAGCCCAGCACGCCTTGCGCGACTTGCACGCTCAGAGAGGGGGGGAGGAACTTTCCAGCGCGCCCGTACTCCTGTGTCTGCGTACCTATGCAAGACGCCGGCGGTACTTTTTTAGATCTCTCCACCTTTCGGAGACGGGGGGAGGACGACATTTCCCCAGTGGAAAATCGCATTCCAGCAGCCACGGCGCGGGCGCCCGCCCCCAACACTGTCTTATGTCAGGCCGCGACTATTTCGACGACATGCTATGGTGCCCTCGTGCGGGCCAAACCGGCCGGCCTGGGTACCAACACCACCAGCGGTCTATGCCTTCCCCCCCCCCTGTGCCGTTGCCTCTTCTCCCTTACTCTCTCTGCCCGGCTGCCCGGCGTTCTACTAATTTTATGTTCATTTCAGATATACTACCTAGTGGGGGGTGGGCGGCCTGGCATAACACGACCGGCCATAACAAGGCCTTTACCTTCATGGTTCAGAGAAGAAGGCCACCTCTAGGCCACGGCTAGGCAGGGTACCGTGCCGACACGCACCTCGACTATATGTGAATCATGTTATGCTCGCTGGCCGAGCAGGTACCAACAAGCCCGCAGATCTGCCTCTCCTGCCCCCTCCTTCCATATGGACACACACACACACACACACACACAACACACACACACACACACACACACACACACACACACACACACACACACACACACACACACACACACACACACACGTACTCACGTACTCTCATGCACACACACCATGCTCGCAGACACGCACACACACGCGCGCGCACACACACACACACACTCACGCATCGTACATGCCATGCACCCATGTACGTATACGCACACACACGGCATGGATCTCCACCTCCTTGCCTCATCTCGACTCTGCTTGTACTTCTCGACCAAGCCGATGTGGTGTGTGGACCCGGGTGTACAGGCAGGAGTTCTTCCAGCTCCAACCCACTATATCGCCACGTCGACGTGGGCTGTGGTACCCGCAGAGATTCCCTCATCTATGTGCCTGGCGGGAACCAGGGCCTCATTGCCATCCCTTGCTCCACACGCTCCTTGTCCAAGCTTCCGTCCCGAACTCCCCAGATTCTTCATGTGCCCCACACCAAGCGAGCGGCTGCGACGCTGCGCAGGGAGATATATAAGATGTTTACCGTTTCCCACCCCTCGAGTGCCGGCCCAGCACGACCCATTGACGAGTCGGTCAAGATCCATCACACTTCATCAGTTCATCTGAGAGAATCCTGTACCTCCCTGCCCAACCCTAGTTCCTTCTTTGGCCCTTTTGGTCTGCTGTTCGGTTCTGCTGCAACCCAGCCGAGGCCATGGCACCGTCTATCCCGATTCCCACTCAAGGGGGGATGTTCCACACCTGTCCGTAGGCCCGGATTCTGGTCCTGGAACATTACGGTTGCTGATTTGTCGCAGTCCAAGGCGTGACCCCTAGAAAACAATCCACAGACTCGTCCGATGGGAGCAAGCCCAACGGAAGTTGCGCCGCCAAGCGCATCACGACACCACATGCGTGCGCCGAGTGCAAGCGGAGGAAAATGTGAGTCCCGCCACGGAACGTAGTGCTCTCTGATGGGCCCCTGACCAAGCCTCAGTCGCTGCGATGGCCAGCAACCCTGTGGCCAATGCCTCTCCAGCCGGGCTCCTAAGCGCTGCTTCTACGACAAGCACCGCCAGCGGGTGATCCCTTCAAGGAAGACCCTCGAGGCCCTATCACAATCTCTGGAAGAATGCCGATCCATCTTGAAGAGATTATACCCCACACACGAAGCACAAGCCCTCTTGCCTTTGTCACGGCAGGAGCTGCTTAGCCTCTTGGACCGCCCGACGGTCGACACCACCAATGGTCTCCCTTCACCCCCGCTTCACACCTCGCCCCTCTGCCCCGAGATGGGCTCTCCCTCGCTTTCGGCCAGTGATGGCCTCGGAAGCCTGGAGCAGATGCCCTCTCGCGACACCGAGTGGGACGAGGAACGCCGTGGACGGGACGCGATTCCCGTCGAAGCCGACGACGTCAACGCCCTCTCACTCTCCATGGACCGCCAGGCCTCCTACCTGGGCGCTTCATCCATCAAGGCGGCCCTGATGGTGATGCTCAAGGTTCAGCCCGGCCTGCGCACCTCGCTCACGCCGCCCCTCAACAGCGTCGAGATGGCCCACAACCTGCCCATCATGAAGCAGAAGGTGTCCACCTTCAAGGAGCCGCAACGGGTGCCGTGGTCCTGGAAGGGCCAGACGCTGATCGACGCCTACTTCAAAAGGATACACGTATTCGTCCCGATGCTCGACGAGGCGGCCTTCCGAGCCGACTACCTCGAGGGCCAGCGGTTCGACGCCGCGTGGCTCGCCCTCCTCAACATGGTGTTCGCCATGGGCAGCATCGCGGCCATGAAGTCGGACGACTACAACCACTTCAACTACTACAACCGAGCCATGGAGTACCTGCCCATGGACTCGCTAGGGAGCAGCCACATCGAGACGGTCCAGGCGCTCGCCCTCATTGGCGGCTACTACCTGCACTACATCAACCGGCCCAACATGGCCAACTCGGTGCTGGGCGCCGCCGTCCGCATGGCGAGCGCGCTGGGACTGCACCGCGAGAGCCTCGCGCACGGCCACACAAACAACAACAGCAACGAGGTCGCCGCGGCCGAGACGAGGCGGCGCACCTGGTGGAGCCTGTTCTGCCTGGATACCTGGGCCACCACGACCATGGGCCGGCCCTCGTTCGGCCGGTGGGGGGCGGCCATCAACATCCGGCCCCCCGAGGCGGGCCTGAGCTCGGGACGGGACTCGGCCCAGCACGCCGGCATCCTCCCGCTGATCGAGAACATCAAGTTCTGCAAGATCGCCACGTCGATCCAGGACATGCTGGCCATCTCGCCGCTCCTGGGCACCGAGGACCGCTGCAGCCTGGACGGCCAGCTGGTCCACTGGTACGGCAACCTGCCGTGGCTGCTGCGGACGACGGACCCGTGCGCCGAGCCCCTCTACATCGCGCGCTGCATCATGAAGTGGCGGTACCAGAACCTGCGCATGCTGCTGCACCGGCCCGTGCTCCTGAACCTCGCGAGCAGCGGCGCCTCGCACGCCACGGAGCACGACGTCGCGGCCATCGAGGCGTGCCGCGACCTCGCCAAGCAGACGGTCGAGGACGTGGCGCGCGAGTGGACGCGCAACCAGATCAGCGGCTGGAACGCCGTGTGGTTCCTCTACCAGGCGGCCATGATCCCGCTGGTCAGCATCTTCTGGCAGTGGGACAGCCCGCGGGTGGCCGACTGGCAGAAGCAGATCGAGACCATCCTCGAGCTCCTCGACTCGATGCAGGACTGGTCGCTGGCGGCGCGGCGCAGCCGCGAGGTCGTGTGGCGCATGTACGAGGCCTCGCGGCAGCTCGAGCCCGACGTGCGGGGGCAGCCGAGCCCCCTGCAGCGGCTCGTGACCGACGGCGGCGGCCTGCTCCTGGCGGCCGACGGCTCGGACCTGCACATGTCCCCCATCGGGCTGGAGCCCGAGGGGGGCTTCGGCGGCATGATGGGCCTGCTGGACCAGCACGGCCTGTGGGACCTCGACGGCATGCTCTGGGGCAACGGCGGCCCCGAGGACCTCGAGTTCGCCCAGTTTGGCAACGTCCATCACCCCGCCGGCGGCATGCTGCCCATGGACTACGGCATGATGGGGGGCAGCCACCACCAGGTAGCCGCCGGCATCGACGGCGCGGCCGCCTTCACCTTCGCTCACTGAGATTGGCCCGGTTGGGGGGGGGGGGAGGGGGCCACAGCCTGGGTTAGGGGTTCCCGGCTGTGCCACACAGACTGCTTGCTCGGGGGAGGCGGGTAAGGGAGAAAACGCACGCTCACACACACACACACACACACACACACACATTCACACACACATACGGGGCTACGGATCCGGGGTAAAAGGAATGGATGGGCGAGTACTACATGCACTGTGGGGTAAACCGAAAAAAGGAAACCCTGCGGCGAACGAGAATCTGTGTATTATGAAAGTATGATGATGTACCAACAGGGTCACTTACAGAGTAGGACTTCCCTATTTTGGCCAAAATTCCAATCACATGCCCTCGGGCTTCTAAGCAATGAGCGTCCACAGCTACTCTTTCTCCGGCGCTACTGTGACGGTTCAGGGGAGACAAGCAAGGCGATCTTCATGGTCGGTCTGCTCTTCCGAACATGGTGGGACCCTTTGCTCCCCCCCCTCCCCTACCAAGGCCTTGGGGCCTTTCTCTCCCGGGGCAGCGTCCCTTTCCACCGGCTTCCCAAGGGGGAAAAGTCTCTGGGGTTTGTGATAGGGGCCAGGCTGCAGGTAGGCGCCCGACCAGCCGTCGGGATCAAGCTCAATGGCTGACACTGGGCAGGGAGTGGATATCGGCGGCCGGTATGACGATCACGGCTGGCGGAGAGGGTGTAGGGGGAGGAGAAGAGGCAGCCGGGGCGGGCTGGTACGAAGTACTTGCCTTGGGAAGCGTCACCATCTCCCTCGCCCCGGGAAAGCTGTACGGTACATAGTATGTAGAGCAAGGTGGGCAGCCCACGGGCGACGGGAGGTTTGCAACAAGTCCGTATATGGGCCTCCCGTCTCGGAGGTTTTGCCGAGGGCGGCTCTTGAACCGGGGGTGGTGTCACGACAGGCGCAGCAGTACTTCACCCACCAGAGAGTACGTACCTACCTGGGTACATAGCTTCACAACAGCCGGTAGCCAGGTAGAGTTAGGCATTGTACTTCGGTCAGCGCACCCGCATCGCGCGTGTGCCCCTCGGATGAAGTGTCAAAGACCCATGTCTTGCATGAGCCATGGGCGGCGGGGCTGGGGTAGCCAAGCAAGGTGGTGATTGGGCGGGACGAAGGGGGCGTCTGGCCGTAAGGAGGTTGCCGCAATATGGACTGTCGGGCCGTAGCGAAGAAGGGCGTTTGCTTGGGGCGCGAGGAAAGGAGGGCTAGGCTGACGAGGGCCGTGATGGCAGTGGCGCTGTCTGGGGGAGGGGGGAGACGGGGGACCGGGGGTCGTACGTAGTACCGGCCGCCAGTCCCGTCTCTGGGACGCGATGTGACGGCGGGCTGCGACGCCCATGACTCGACGGCAGCAGCACGTCCGGGGTGGGTGGTGTTGAGGGGGGAGGGAAGACGATGCGGGCGTGCCGCTCTACCTCGGCCATATCCATGTATGTGTGTACGTACATAGTTACTTACCAGGCCCAACAGAGAGAGAGAGACACACACACACACAGAAACGGTAAGTACCCAAGGTATAGACGACAAGGGGGAGGGGCGAGGGTTGGCTCAGGCACGGGCACATGGCCATGGGACCACGTCTCGAAGACCCGGCGCGGGGAACGACACGATACCCTTGGACGGTTTAGGGCACGGCGCGGGTCGAGGGCGCCACTTGTTCTGAGATGTGACCAGGCCGTCGGAAAAAGGTAAACAGAGAAAGAAAGAGAGGGAAGAAAAAAATCACGAGGTCATGAGGACCCAAACGAGGGGCTCCCGAGGCTCGCTACGCCAACTGGGTGCCGTCGGGAAGCCCAAGCGAGGCGGCGAGGGTGACATGAGTGACGACGACGACGACGTACGATTAAGCGGGCGTCCGCTGCGTCCGCTGTTGGCGCCCGCCATCATGGGTACCATGGGAGCGCGACACTCGTTTCCTCGTCGCCTCCAGACTGCCGGAGGGGGGACTTCATCAATTGCGCACCGGCTCAAATGGACATGGGGATGGGGATGGGGATGTGGATGGGATCCATTGGGGATGATGCGGGGATGGTAGGTGGATCTGGAGAAAATGGGGGCGAAGTGAAGTAGTGGAAGCAGCAGCAGCAGCAGCAGCAGCAGTCCCAGCAGCAGTACACCAGTAGCAGTACACCAGTAGCAGTGAGTATGGGACACCAGTAGCAGCAGCAGGGAGTAGCAACAGCATCAGCAGCAGCAACAGCAACAGCCCCAAATGGTGGGAGAGAGAAGCGAAGGCGGGGACCGTCAGGGAGAGTGAGAAAAAAAAAAGAGAGGTTGCGGGGTAGGCATCATCCACAACCCCTACACGTACATTGCCGGCCTGTCGTGGCACGAGAAGTCGGCAGTAGGAAAAAGCACGAGACCATGAAGCGACTGCGAGACGAGGGGGGGCTCGTTTCTTCCTCGCCTTCTCTCTTCCCCTCCCTGCCTCCCTCCATGCCTCTCCCTCCCCTTCCCCTCGGCTCTTTCGATCTCTTGCGCCTCGTGCATGCTGCATACACATACACGCATGTGATGGCTGGGTCGCGCTGGTTTTGTGGCTTGATTTGATGCAACACCGACGTGACCGCCACAATCGAGATAGAGGCAGACAAGCAGTGCAAGGGGGGAAAGGCGCTCTGCAGTGCTGGAACGACGCATTTGGGGGGGGAAGCTGCGTGTCACCCGTGTAACGCGACACGGCAGAGCACAGCAAAAAAACGCCCCATAGGCGCCTCCCCATCATCTCCATCCATATCCATCCCAATACCTCCCCCCCCCCCCCCCCCCCCAACCGTCCACTCCCTTGCCTACATGATTGATGTAGGTGCCTACTTCCCTATAGATGGAGGCTTGCGTCCTTTGGTTACACCGCGCCCGCGCCGACGTGTCTCAACATCTACACAGGAAGGTAGGTACCCATCCCATCCCATCCCATCCATTGTGGAAGCTGCCTTATGCTCCAGCACTACCACCACCTTCAGCCAAGGCGACAACCCGGCCGGCGCCCGCAAGTCCAGATCGTGCCCGCCATGGAACTGACCTCCGTCCCTCCCTATAGTCAACAAAAGCCACATGGCATTATAGGGTCGCGCCCGGCTTGCTTTTGTCCTGCCTCGCTCCTACCGTCCATACCGCCGTCAGGTTGCAGTGGCTCCCGGGCTCCAATCACGATGCGCCCTACGGAGTAGCCGGTTTTCTTCGGCCCTGTCGGCCAGCGATCCGTCGTAAGGACCCCCCTCATGGGCCCCCGACGCTGGGTGAAACCGTGAAAGGTCAAGCTATATGGAGGGGCCGTGTCCGCCAAGCCGGCGAGGCCTTGGGACGATGCAACGCTTCCCCAGACTTGTTCGTCTTTTTTGCCGGCGCCAACGCAACCCTTCGTCACATCGACCATCTGCGCTGGATGGCTGCTACCGCTAGCATCGTAGCTTTCTCCCCTCGCCCACTGGCCTCTCCGCCCCCGTCCTACCACTGGAGAACTTGGTCCAGTGGAGGAGGGCAGCAAGGCTCGTGATACTAGCGCCGGAACCGTGCCTCGGCTGCCCGGCCGCCTTGAGCGCCTTGCTTGGTCTGGCTGGCTGCCCGCTGTGCCGGCCGTGGCCGGATCGACGGGGAAGGAGAGAGAGAGAGAGACAGCGAGGAGACCCTTGTACCCCTCGGTTCATTCACGCCCGAGGGGGTCTTTCTCGCTTTGCGCCGGTTGCCATTGGGCCATAGTCTTAGGGAAACCCGAGCCGGTGTCACGCCACTCCTTGATCTCAGGCCGCCGCCACCTAGGCCTGGTCGAACGTGAGGTTATGTCGTCGAGTATCACTTTAGGTCCTTCCTTATTACTTCCGAGCCCGGTATTCAGCTTTACCAGCCGCTGAACCGGCCTCGGCCCATGGCTGTGGACTGGAGCCCCTCACGCAGCGTCCCGACGCAAGCCATCACGCAGCCGACCGCCCAGCGGGTGTCAGAGCGCGTCTTCCGCGTGCGTTCGCTTCGGTCGGAAGCATTGCGCAGTCGCATGGCTTTCATTACGGGCTGGCAGCTGATGCAGGCGGCGCCACGACCCTGGAAAGCCACAATGTATAGGCGCATGTTGCCGGCATCCGGCATGGCTCGCGGAAGGCCGTTGCTTCATCCCGTTGGCGTGTTCGCTGTGGTGTACCGTACCGCCGCATGCCCTCCTACCAACATCCGACGAGCCCCTTGCCTACCTAGGTAGGTACCTCTCAACACCAGAGGTCTGCCTCCTAGCTGCTCCGGCACCACCTCGGAATGCTCGCCACCCGAAGAAAAGGCGCCCTGCGTACGGTAATATCGGTACATGCATGCCTTGCTTAACCGCATAGAAACCCGCCATTATTCGTTTGCTTCCTCTCCGTATTGTGCACGATGGCGTCAAACATTGCCACTGCGGCCAGGAAGGGGGGGTATCACAGCTAGGCTTGAGGGTCATGGCATTTTCCATGCACATTTGCGTTGGCAGCTGAAATATGTTGATTGCACTATCGCCTGCCCTTGCTGCGTGATGGTACGACTTTGGTCAACTCGGAGCGGCGCGGGGCTTCATTGGCAGCCCAGCAAGTTACACAGAGCGAGAGTATCGGAAAGAAGCAGAAGACCGTGGTAGCTGCAGGAGGACCTGGGTCTCTGATATTGCGTTTCAAACTTCAGCGACACTATACGCCGCAGTATCACTCAACCAGCCTTTGAGATCCATGGATTCATACATTGATTGCCTTCCATAGGCGTACTCGCGGGCTTGAACAGACGGAATCGCGGGCCTCGTGCCGAGTCCATGTCATAGTGAAGCAACTTGTTGAACGGAGAAACTTGTTGAGCCTGGCTCACATGAGTTGACGAGCGATGATGTGGGTGAGTCGCCAATCCAAGGGCAGGCTCGCGTACCTGGCATGGCGCTCTATGAGGCCTTGCACTTCTATGGCCCGTTGCTTTGCCCCTCCACCTCATATCATGATTTGTGCAGTTGGCATGGCTATCGCATGGTGCTAGCACCTCCTTCGTAGTCTGTAGCGGACAGACGCCTACATCACCAGTCCTGGAGAGGAACGGACGGGCTACGTGGGTGATTCGGCCAAGCATGAATGACTATAGCCCTGAACAACCTTCCTTTGCAAACGTAGGGTAATATTGTCGACTTGATACCTCAACGAACGGGACTTCTCTGGGCTGAATTGCCTTGGCTGTCCCCAGTAGGCCCGGGTAGCTTCAGTGAAGTATTGGACCTGCGCAGGAGCATCGCGATCGACCGCCGCATACATCGAGCCTTGAGTCCCCGTAATTCTCTCTCGCCGGCTGGCAGACCATGTGATCAGGTAACCGCGTCTTTACGAGAAAATCGGCGTTATCATCCCCTTTACCGACACTGCTGCGCTCCGACGGCTCGGCATTGGTCGTGAGCACAACTTGAGCCGGCCGGCCCTCTGTCGATCAAGTTACTTCCATGGCAAACGAAGATGAAGAAAGTTGAAGTGTGTGTGTGTGTGTGTGTGTGAGAGAGAGAGAGAGAGAGAGAGAGAGAGAGAGAGAGAGAGAGAGAGAGAGAGAGAGAGAGAGAGAGAGAGAGAGAGAGAAATATTGGAACCGTAGGAGCGAGGAGTCTTCCTCACATACATGATGAGTGACGCAGTAAGTGACTGAAACCAAATACACTCACTCCCAACAATTCCCAGCTTAGCGGCCGCCGTGTGTCCTGCTCGGTTTATCCGTTACTTCTGAGCTGTATAGGGGCTGTGCTAAAGCCAAACCGTGCAAGGGAGCATATGATAGACACGGGAATGCTGAAGGACTGCCACCAGCCTTTACCCGGTGGTATCGTGTGGAGGCAACTGGTCACCCCGAGGAAACCTATTTACTTGATTTGACGGCGGCGGAGCTTTGCGTGTTCATAGGCTTATCTTTTAAATACGGTCCTATTCCGTGGACGTTTCATGAGCGATGGCAATTCCCGGGGGTCTTGAGGCAACTCTCGAATACATCACAGCACTATCGTCTAAATTGCAACAGGCTTAAAGAGGGTTTAGAAGTGGGTGAATGATCATCGAATCACCACTTCTGTGATTTGAATATCTATTCATGGTGCTTGTTCCAACTTTTGCCTTGTTCCCGCTGAATAGCGACATGATCACAAAAGTTTTGCGTCGGTTCTACGGGCACTTGCGCCGTTCATAGGGCGTGTTTCCTCGTCTCTTCAACTGTTTCAATCGTGACGAATTCTGCGGCGTTCCCCCCATCCCATCAACTGAACCGCTTTCGTACGCATGGTGAGGGGGCTCGTAATGATAGACACGGGCGAGCAAGAGGCTAAAGCTGTCCTATCGTACTCGACTGGCCGCCGGTTTCGTCTTTTAAATTCTTGAAAAGGCCTTATGGGTTCAGGGCCCCAAAGGTGACGAGTATTGAGTCAAGTACCGTATCCGCGTCTCTAGTGTTTTTATGTCCTTAACTCATCAACGGTCCAGTTCATGTCAAGGGGCATCACCAACGTGATAGCCCATATGGGTTTTTTCTTCTCCTGTTCTTTGTTACTTCTTGCTAGCCCCGTAACCAAATGCATGGTGCCAAAGAAGCGCCCGGTCTCTGCTGCCGGTTCTTTGAGTCTCTAATGCGGACGCACGCAGTACAATGACAAAGAGTCGCGGCCTTTGTGACTCCTTTGAAGCGCCACCGCAGAGTCACCAACAGTTTTATTGTTATGGCCTATCGTCACCAAAGAATGCGGTAGTATATAAGATGTCTGGGCTTCGGGAGGTCCCATTTGCACTCAACACCATACAGTGCCATCGAATAAATCACAAAATCATCGTCACGACAGCTCTGGGCGGGTTTAAGTTTCCCAACGCAAGCTTCAATCAACTAGTACCACTCGAACTCAGCTACTAAAGAGAACTGGAGAAGAACTCTGCCAAAAGCCCTCTGCCACGCTATTGACTAGAGGAACCCCAGGCGTAGATACCATGAACATCCTCTGGTCCAGCTTCCGGCGCACCGAGAACGCAGGCGACATGCCGCTCTTCCGGAAGGTCCAGCCGCAGATCACCCAGCTCGCGAAGCAGATGTACGGCGAGAAGAACGTCGGGCCCGTCCGGTACGGGCGCGTGGGGGGCACGGCGTACATCGCCATCACGCTCCTCGCCGAGCCCGACGGGGCCAAGGGCCCGGCGGGCGACGACATCTTCGCGCTCAACGCCAACTTCTACGAGGTGCTCAAGGACCGGCTGGCGGGCGAGGCCGCGGTGCTGGACGCCTACCCGCCCGAGCTCGGCGCCGCCCAGAAGGGCCGCGGCCTCGTCGACCTGTACGAGTTCCAGGTGAACCACCCCATCAGCGGCCGGCTGTTGGTGGCCCCCCTGGAGAGGCAGAGGGCCTTCCGGGCGTCCTGAGAGGGGGCATTGGGCGCCGGAGCGTCGAGGGGGCGCCCGGAGGGCGGGATCTTGGAGAATGGAACGGGAGGTGGGGAACATGGTTGTGGCGACGTAGGGAATATATGGTAGGAAACCCGAGTAGAAGTTTTGGGAAAGATTTATCAAAAACTTATATATCCGCTCATTGCAACTCTTGGACACACCGTCCCCCAAGGAAGTGTCGGCTTGGTGAAAAGTCATCAGCATCAACAAAAGAAGAGCCCACAAGCGATAATGAATGGCAAGGTGAAACTTCGCTCGTGCTGCGTGGAAAACTGGCCGATTTGGAGCTTGACTGGTTTCCCGCCCTCCCCGAGCTACCTACCCCGTGAAGATTACTCTCCTGCCCTCGCCTCTTACTCGCGGCTGTCTCCCAAGACGTTGGCAAGATGACTGTGCCAACAGGCATAGAACCGGCTTAGCTAAGGCCGGGGAGTGTCTCGGTGTCCAACCGACTGCTTACTTAGTTAGGCAAAGGCTCGTAAGGATGCTGCGTGGGGGGAAGGATGCTATGAAGGGGAGGGAGAACAACTTGCTGCGAGCGAGAATAATGTTGGAAACGGTCGATCTCTCCACTGGTCATGCGTCTATACGTGGATATGAGGGAGTCTCCTCCCTCCTCTGGTCTGTTGATAGTTTCCCTTCCTTTTCCCCCAATCCATCCAATATCTTCACTCACGTTCAACAATTAATTACGCCGGGTCGCGAAGGCGGGGCGCGCTGGATGGACTTTCGTATTATAAAGAGAAAAGACCTTGAGCCAGCATGTATATAGCATGCACCGGATCCGGCAAGCGCCCGTCATCGAAATGGTGATAGATAGTAGCTTCGACTTCCCGATATCTCCGCCATGCCCGACATCGTTCATCGGCCTTGGCCCGACCACCACACATCTTCCGGGATCCACGCAGTGGGGGGAGGGTGTTGGTGAATCTGGTCGCTCGGTACGCTTTACTCATGAGCGGACATGCACCTCGGAAAGACGGCTTTGCATTACGCCAAGGGCCAGAATGGAGAACTTTAGGTGCAGCAATTTGGTAAACATGAAGATAGCGGTCCCGTCGGGTATAGCTGCATTTCTGCTGAAGCCGGAAGGGGGGTGGGGGGGGGGGGAACGAGCTGACCCCGCCGATCGTGAGAAAAACGTCGCCGGGGGGGCTTCCGGCTCCGGCGGCCCGTACGGGCTACGGGCGACGACACGGACAAGAATACAGGTCTACACCACGCAGCAGGAACCCCTTCGCAACAAGCGGTCCGCTCGGTAGACCGTCTCGCTCAGCCTCTTGTCGAGGATGGGCCGTCTGCCCGCAGGCGAGAGGAGACGCAGGCCGAGGCGTGGTGGTCCTGAGCCCGCCGCCAGCGTGGCCGATATGACGCGCGGGGACGTTCGAAATGGAGGGCGCGTTGCGCCGGCCGGGCCAATCACACGGTCATGGACCCCCCGGAATCGATCACAGTGACGGCCGAGACGCAGTCATCCGACAGGATACGGGCACGCGTCCTACTGGGCTACTAATACTCTCCAGGAACCAATGTTACCAAGGCGGTCAGAAAGGCCGACCCACCGAGGCCCGGGGACTAAGTTTGATCAGGCAAGTATTCGCGCTGGACAAGGCCGAGACTTTCTTCAACACGACTCTTGCCGGACTCGGGCAGGCAATCGGCTGTGACACAGTCGCCTACCCGAGTTTCGGCATGCCGAAAACAAGGGTGAGGGCGCCATCTGATTCGCCCGGCTCCCCAGTGAAGGTGGGAGGAGGTGGTGGTGGTGGTGGTGGTGGGCAGGGCCGCTTGCGCCCAGAATTCGAGCGGGACTCGCCAGCGCCCCCTTCCCCGCGATGATGCCGCCGTCTTCGGAGCATTGTCCGCCAGGCCGCTGGCGAGTGGAGCTGGAGGACCACCGATAACGAGAAGTCGATGCCTCCAAGGCGAAGTTGCAATATCGAAGGCAAGCCGCCGCAAACGCACAGTCTCACCAAGGGCGACTTCGTCGTCGCATCCGGGCCCACGACTGGCCGATGGTCTGGGGCGGGGATTGACGAATCTGGTTGGCAAGCCGGAGGGGAACGTCGCCCAGCCATGACCCGCCCCGGCACACCATGTCAGCAGTGAAGGATGATGATACGCCTCGCCGAGTCCGCTTCGGTGCATGTTGGTGATAGCCTGGCCGGGTTGGGTAATACTTACATAGGTAGGCAGGCATCCCCTTTCAGATAGCTACTTAGATATCTATCAGTGGGGTAGTATTCGGGGGGGGGGGGGGGGGGGGTGTGACGACGGGGACCTTCTCGTACCCCCCCAGCGAGAGGGGCCATGGGCCGTGCCGGAACCGGGTAGCCCGCTTAGCAACTATAAATCAGGTCCCTGAATACATATGTTTCTAAGGCCCCTCGAGTTCCCACCATCGACTCTAGGCCAAAACACAACCACTGCATAGGTAGCAAGCAACATGGGCCAACCTCCAGAGTCCGCCGTGCTTTCCCGGCACTTGGGGCACAAGTTCCTCAACCTGACCAAGGCCAAGGGTATCCATGTGGAGATGCAAGATGGCCACACCATCATCGATGCTTCAGGCGGTGCCGCGGTGGCCTGCATTGGCCACGGCGACGCCCGGGTGCGGGAGGCCATGGTGGCCCAGCTCGACAAAGCGGCCTACTGCTCGACCATCTTCTACACCACCGACGTCTGCGAACAGCTGTGCGAGGAGCTCGTGCGTTCCACGCACGGCCACATGTCGCGCGCCTACATCGTGTGCTCTGGTACGTGTGACCGCCGCCGCGTGTGGGGAGAGCCGCCCGGCTGGCTAACGGACGCGCCCGTCCAGGTTCCGAGGCCATGGAAGCTGCCATGAAGCTGGCCAGGCAGTACTTCTTGGAGAAAAGCCAGCCGGAGCCCCGCCGGGCCAACTTTATTGCCCGGAACCTCTCCTACCACGGCACGACGCTGGGGGCCTTGTCGATGGGGGGGCATGTCGGCCGTCGCGCCAAGTTCGAGCCCCTGCTCTCCCAGAACATCTCGCACGTGTCGCGGTGCTTCCCCTACCGGGATGCCGGCGCCGACGAGACCGACGAGTCGTACGTAGCCCGGCTGGTGGAAGAGCTGGAGGCCGAGTTCCAGCGGGTCGGGCCTGAGACGGTCTGCGCCTTTGTGGCCGAGCCCGTGGTGGGGGCAGTAAGTAAACCGCCGTCGTCTATCGCCCGGAAGCCGAGGTGCATGAAGTAGGTGCCTATGTGTGTATTAACGGACCGCTCTTTGCAGGCTTTGGGCTGCGTGCCCGCCGTGACCGGCTACCTCCAAGCGGTGCGCTCCGTGTGCGACAAGTACGGCGCTCTCCTGATATTGGACGAGGTCATGTGCGGGATGGGTCGCACCGGCACCCTGCATGCTTGGGAGCAAGAAGGAGTCGTTCCCGATATCCAGACGATGGGCAAGTGTCTCGGCGGCGGTTACCAGCCGATAGCCGGCGTTCTGGTCAACCACCGCGTCATCGATGCCTTTACGCAGGGCAGTGGGTGAGTTGAGCTCTGATGCGTGTTGGTTGTCTCTCGTGGGGCACTGGCTGATCCGATGTCGCGCGCGACCAGGGCCTTCGTCCACGGCCATACGTACCAGGGGCACCCCGTTGCCTGCGCCGCCGCTCTCGAGGTCCAGAAGATCGTCCGAGAAGAGAAACTGGTGGAGAACGTGGCGAGAATGAGCGAGCTGCTGTCGAACGCGCTGGCCCAATGGCTGGGCGGCCATCCCAACGTGGGCAACATCCGCGGCCGCGGGCTCTTCTGGGGGGTGGAATTCGTCGCTAACAAGGCGACCAAGGAGTCTTTCCCCGTCAAAGCCAACGTGGCCATGGAAGTCGCCGAGATGGGCCTCACCAAGCCCTACGGCATTGCCATCTACCCGGGGACGGGCACGGCTGACGGCATAAACGGAGACCACATTATAGTTTCTCCGCCGTACACCATCAGTGCGGCCGATGTGGAGGATATCGTGCAGAGGCTGGAGAGGCTGGTGACGGACTACTTCCAAGCGAAGGCTATTTGAATGTTGGATGAGTTGGGAGAGGCACGTATAGCAGTGCCGGGCAGGGGGTCGTGTCGTGAGAGAGCCCTGCCCGTGTGGTGGTTGGACCGGAGGTTCTACGGGGACCCGTCCGGTCGCCGAGCCTGGGGGATCGCCACCCAGCCTACACAAGCAATGGCCGAATAGAATCTCCATAAGAGGCATCTCGTAACGGCCAGCTACCGAAGCCCAATATTCCCCCGCCCACTGTTACTTTACCGAGCAACTCGGCCCGTCCTCAGGGTCGTAGTCGGTGGGTGTTGCCTGCATAAGACGGAGTGACGGCCGCTCCCGAGAATCTGGTAACGAAGGGGCCGTGCGGGCGCCCCGGGGGTGCTTGCTCCGTGCGCTCTAGCAGGTTAGCAGTACTACAGTACCTATAGACCTAGGTAAGAGGTAGTCAGGCCCCCCTCCCTACATTAGGTACAGTACTTACGTTATGTACGTACGGGGCTTCTTTTCGATGACAGCCCCGTTGGCCCCGAGTATCCCGGGGAGAGCCTTCACTAGATGGATGCTAGATAGGGTGCTAGATGGGGGGGACTTAAACAGCTTGTAATCCAGTATAGACATGATATAGTCCAGTACATACATACATCATACATCATACAGCGGGATGTATAACCTATGTCCTTAGGAACATAAAAGCAAGCACTGTGGAGCTGCGGTGCGCCCAATTCAGCCCGGTACGGAGTACTGTCCATCCAGTCCAGCGCCGACCCCAGTCGAGATCCATCCTCTCCATCCATCATTCATTACCCTCCTCCACCTCCAACCCCTACCTCTCTGATTGTACCGACTCCATCACCCACCACCCCCTCCCCGGCACCCCCCTTATCTCCATTCCACCCGACACGACGCCCGGCGACACGTACTACCGAGACACGTGGGCGTGCGTACGTACACGGCGCATACGCTTTCCCCCCCGGAAGCAATCCGACCGCCCTCCCTCAACACCACTCCGACTGCCACCGCCGCCGTGTCGCAACCCCACCCGCCGTCCGTCCGCCTTGTTCGCCTGCTCCCTAGCCAGCCGCGTCGCTCGCCGGAACCATGGCCGTCGGGCTGGCGACTAGCCGTCACGCGGCCGACGAGGAGGCCCGCGCCGAGGTCGACGTCCTCAACTCGCGCCTGGAGAAGACGGCGCAATTGACAAAGAAGATCCAATCCTGCCTGGGTCGTCTGGAGGCCACTGGCAGAAGCGTCCGCGAGGTGTCCGGTCCCCTCAATGGCGAGACCAAGAAGCTTCAGTTGCTGGGAAACAGTGAGTCGCTCGCGCCCTGCGCGCTCCCCTCCCAGCTTCGCGCCTCCGAACGCGAGCTGATGACGTTCCAGACATCGAGGCCGTCATATCCGCCATCGAGCGCCTCCGCCAACCTGCCGACTCCAAGAATGACGAAGAACAGATCATCCGCCAAGGCCCGGAGAAGGCCGGCCTGTCGACCTACTTGAACTCGATCCAACGACTGAGTAAAGCCCTGTCCGAGATGCAGACATCGAACCTCCGAGCGAACCAGCAGACTATGACGGACCTGCAGCGCATCATCAAGACCGGAAACAACCAGCTCGAAAGCCATTTCGACCGGCTGCTGCGCGAAGAAACCCCACGCTCTCTGGAACCTCTGAACTACATCACCAAGAACAAGCCGTTCCCCACTATATCGCAGGACAAAATCTCCCGGTTGAGCCTGGTGAACTCGTACGTCGCCGGCAGTGGCAGCACGGGCGAGAACCCCTTGGTCAAGATCTATTCCGAGATCCGGGGCCAGTACCTGCAACAAACCTTGGTGAACCTGGCTTATGCCAGCGTCAACACGGCCAAGAAGAAGAGCTCGGATGCCATCTACAAATCCGGCACCAACGGCATCGGCATGTACGCGCAAGCACTGGAAGGCATGATCCTCGCCGAGTACGACAACATTTGCAGCGTTTTCTTGCGCCAAGATTGGGCCACGGTGCTGCAGCTGTCATGCCAGATCCCGCTGGCGGAGCTGGCGCGCACCTTGCGCGAACTCAACAACCATATCAAGACGCACTTGAGCACCGACTGCTTTCTGGCCTACGAGATCACGGAGATCATGTCCAGCTTGGCCTCCAAAGTGGAAGAGCGGACAGGGGAGCTCAAGGGGACCCTGGCAGCCGCTCTGAAACCCGTACGCGAGACGGCCAAACTATCTCTCACCGAGCTCCTCGAGAACACGAAGCGGAATGTGGGCGCACTGCAGGCCATCCCGGGAGACGGCGCGCCCGTGCCCATCGTCTCCGAGACAATGCAACGCCTCCAGGCCATGGTCGAATTCCTGAGGCCGATATCCAGTATCATGATCTCGCTGGGCGACGGGGGCTGGAAATCTCTGTCCTCGGCAAACCGCAGTACCGATGCGGTGCCGAGTCTCGCGTCATTCGATATTACCGCTGATGGGAATGAACTCTTCGCACATTACTGCGCGGATACCATCGACGCGTTGCTCACAGCGTTGGACCAGAAAGCCCGCGTGCTGCTGAAGGGGAAGTCGATCATGGGCGTTTTCCTCGCCAACAGCGTCATCATCATCGAGCGTATGATCCGGGAATCCGAGCTGTCACCGCTGCTGGCGGGCCGACTTGGCGTGTTGGAGAGCTGGCGTAAGAAGGCCACGGCCTTGTACACGGACGCCTGCAAGGATCTGTCGATGCACCTGTTCGATGTCATCCACACGAACAAGGCGGCACGCCCCCAGTCGGGCGCTAACAACGAGTCGGCCTTTATCCTTAAGGGGCTTAGCAGCAAGGACAAGGAAGCCATCAAGGGCAAATTTACGGCCTTTAATACCGGCTTTGACGAGCTGGTCAGCAAGCACAAGACGTACAACATGGAGCGCGAGGTCCGCCAGATGTTCGCCAAAGACGTCCAGCAAATGCTGGAGCCCCTGTACAACCGCTTCTGGGACCGGTACCACGAGATCGACAAGGGCAAGGGCAAATATGCAAAGTACGACAAGTCGAGCATCGCTGCTGTCTTTCTGACATTGTACTAAGAACCTCTCGGGGTTCTGGTCTATCGTTTGGGGGAAGGCACCTGCATCCCGGTGCAGATTTGCACCGGCACATGATCTGATCATCAGGCAGAGAGTGGCTACGAAGCACAGAGCAGGAGAGCACGAAGCCCAGGGGGTGGTAATATGGAACAAACTAATGTAACGGAGAAGGGCGTAGGGAGTTTGACGACTGGTATGAGCGCCTTTATTTGCTGCAGGATGGATTAGGGCTTTTGGGGGAGAGGAAGTGACTATTTTGTAACACTATTTATTAGATACCCTTTTTGGGGCTGGGCGCCCAGCCCGCTACAGAGGCATACGACGTTGCGAGGAGCAGACTGACGGATTCGGCCACCGTGGATGGTCAGCATTGTCATATGATGCCGATTGCAACCCAAGTAAGTTGGATAAGATGTACTTGCATACATGCTTACCTAGGTACCTAGCTAGGAATAGATGTACATAGACCTCCATGCTGTTGCGGCTACCTACCAATACACACAAGTAATGCTTGCAGGAGACGGGGGGCGGTTTACCTTTGCCCCCACGCAACTGATCAGCAGCCGCCACGGGCACGTACCGTCGCTGACACCACCCCCCTCCCCATCATCAGCCGCTGATCCACCCGGACCGCTGGCGACCGCGCTCCCCGTCCCCGTCTATTGCCGACTAGTTCCGGTCAGCTTGGGGACGCCAAGCGCCGGGGGGGGCATGAGCGGAAGCCTCTTTCTCCAGGCAGGCAGGCAAGCAGGCAGGCAGTCAGTCAGTCAGTCCACTTCGGTGCATACTGCACGAGGGGGGAGAAGGGGGCTGGAAGTGGTGATCCCGCGCAATAGCCGTCCAAGGGGGGGGCGTCGGGGGCGGGCCAAAAGGGCCGTAGCTGACACCACGTGGGCTGTGGAAGCCGGTGAGTGCCAGCCACCTGCAAACCTCGCTTGCGAACCTCTTCTTCAGCTCACGCCATCTCCTCCTCCCTCCCCCCTTCTGGCCCCGGCTCGCTAGGTATGTACCTACGTATGGTACCGCCCCCAGTCCGGATGAGCGAGAAAGACCAGTGTGGCCCTTCCCCCCCCCAAGAGGAAGAGCCTCACGTGGGTTGGTGGGCTCGGCTCGGCTGATCCGGATAACGTCGATCCGGAAAGGCGTGGCTGCAGTGGCAGTAGCAGCAGTGGCCGCCGCCGCCGCCGCCTCCTCCTTCCTCCTCGCTTTGCTTCTGGTACCGCTTTGCCTGCCGGACCGCAGGCTTTCTCCCCCCCCCATCCGCAGTTAGGCGTGAGCGTCGATCAATCACCGGCCGGGCAGGCAATAAAACAAAAAAAGGCCCCCGATTTCACCCCGTTCCCGAGAGGGGGGGTGTGTGTCTATGGAAACCCGTCTCCCTGGTCATATAGGTACCCCTCCGCGCCCCGCCGCCGCCTTTGCCTTTGCCTTCTCCTGGGCCGGGGCGACAGGCGTCTTGACCTTGGGAATCCTAACAGACGGCCGGCATGGTCACACGGCATGGGACAGTCGACCTCTGCAGTAGTCGTAAATTAACAAGCGGCGAGGTGGTGAAGGTGTAGGATCTGGGAAGGGGGGGGGACTGGATTGCGCGATATCTCTCTAGCTTTCTTCAGTAATTCGAGCTGGGGTTGGCTCTTTAGAAAAATCAGGCGTCCCGTCTGCCTTGTAGCACGGGCCAGGACAGGGGGGAAAGGGAACAAGGCAAGAAGAGGCAAAAAAGTATGGGAGGTTATCAGTCGTGGGTGCCACGACGACTTACACACATCCGGGACAGCTGTTGTTGTTTGTTGCCTGAGCTCGCCCCGAAGGGGCAGCAGGATGCGTGCGCCCTTCCCCCCCCCCTCTTGATCCTATACGCCAAGAGCGTTGTTGGGTCCCTTCGGTACTTGACTCATACGCGTGCGTTGCTGAGCCTCTTTGCTGCTTCCATTACCACGTTCTGTTGCATTTCCCTTCGCTACTATTGCTGTTTCTGCTTGCTCGTGGCCACTGCTGCTGCTGCGGGTTGGCTTTACGGTTGCCGTCCTTTTTTCCCCAATGGGACGGTAGCACTAATAAATAGGTACATACATGGGAAAGAGACCACCCCGACTCCGCCGCCCCAACAGCATCCGTCCGCCTAGCCAGGGATCCCCCGATGGATCCATCCCAACCCACGGGGAGGGGGAATAAGGGGATGGAGGCCATCAGCCCATTCTCCTTCCCCTGTTGACGTACATGACATACTGTAAACTGTATGTACTTACAGCACCGCTGCCGGGGGGGGGGGGGGGGGGGGGGGCGCATGGATATACATACTAAGTATTACGCCGGGCAGGGCTGACGAATGATTGGCCCGCGGCGTTCGCTCCTTTCCCAAAAGGTAAATGCCCGGCCGGGGAGGGGGACGAGAGAGAGGGAGAGAGAGAGAGAGAGAGGGCGGCGCGCCCCGGAACCCCCCCCTGGCTTTGCCCCGAAGGAAAATAAAAAAACGGTCGACCGAAATGAGCCCTACGGACGATACGGGGGGACCGGGGGGGGGAGGGGGTCACCCCACGCACAGACTCACTAACACGAACGCATTTCTCACATGGGGGCTATTCGCACTCACTCGCTCGCTCGCTCACACACACATACACACGCAGATGTTCCCATGTATTCATTAGGAAAGCATGCGCGCGACCTATAACTAAGCAGGGAGACTGCCCTGACTTTGGGGTGCGTGTGGGAGAGGCTTTTGTGCCGGGGGGAGGGGCTTGCATTTGTTACTGGCAGCCGGTCGATCGTAGCTTGTACGGAGGGACCGCCCGCCGCGGGCAACCCCGGTGGTGCCTCGTCGCCAGGGACCGACAGGGACGCGGCCGCGGACGAGCAGCAGCAACAGCAGCAGCAGCAGCAGCAGCGACGATGTCGATATACCCGGCTGACCGCCCCCTCCCCTGGGGGAGAGGGGGAAGGGGGAGAGAGTGGTAATGAGGCGGGGGGATGAGGAGGAAGAGGAGGAGGTCACTGACCAATTTGTCTTCCCCCTCTGCGTGCCGTGGTATCAGCTGCGGTGGTGGTGGTGGTGGTGGTGCGAGCAACCGCCAAACAGGCCCTGTTCGATGCCGCCGTAGCTAATCGATGCAGGTCGAGACGGGAAAGGGCGAATGGGAGAAAAAAAAAGAAAAAAGAAAAGCTACGCGACCAGGGGAGGGGGGGGGCTTAATCTCTGTCTAATGATACACCACACCCGCGCTGCCTCATTTTCTTCACCCCCCCCGGTCCCAGGGGGACAAAGGAGGAAGGATAGGGAATTGCAGACAAGTGAGAAGAAGACGGGAAAACCAAGCCCTGTCTGTCCGTGGCACATGGGGTATGTATGTAAGTACTTAGTTTACTTTTCCTAACGTTGCAGACGCAAATGCGAGTTCTCTGGGGTTAGGGTCTTAATGCCTGCTGCTACGACTTCCCACCCCCCCCTGGTGGAGATCTATGTCTATACTCGTCGTAGCCAGCAGCCAATATTGGACGTGCTACGCCTGCACCACCACCACCACCACCACCCACATACGCGACACCCCTGGCGTTTTTATTGCGGCTCGTTAAAAAAAAAAAAAAAGCGGGCAAATACATATGTAACAAGGTGCCTATTTTGTTGCAAACGCTAGTCGTGCTACTGGGGCTCATAACGCCGTCGCTGCGCCCCCGGGGAGGAAGCGGCGGCGGTAGCAGAGCCCCAAGCGGCAAGCGGGGCGGCGGCGTTCTTTGAGGCCGTCCCGGTACAAAGGAGACGAGCGCCGATATCCAGGAGGGGAGAGAGGAGAGGGCGGCCGTTTCTCACACTCGGAGTAGGCACGATGCAAGGGGGGGCGGACGTCGTGGTGAAGAAAATTGGTATCTCGTACTCATTCCAGGTCCGACGCCTACCGCAGCGCAAACCCATGCTTGCGGCCGCTGACGCCCGTCGCTAATGCTGTTCCAATGCAGAAGGAAAACCCAGGAACCAATCATGCCATCGGGGCCACGGATCGCGTCTCCATGGCCCTTTTCCGTTTCCTGCCAACCTCGCTTCCCGACGTGCCCATGCCAAAATGGCGCAATCTGATGGCCGGCGTCCTCCTCGGGCCAGAAACCATACTGGGTAGCCGATACGTCCCTGCTCCCAATGTTCCATCCTCCTCTTGTGAATCGCCAATGACCCGCCCTGCCCTGCTCTGCCCTATCGCGTCTGGCACCCATTCGGGGTGAACAGCCCTGCCAGTTTCCTGAACGGATGTGGGCGGGCTGCCCCCCCGAATGCAGGGAGACGAAGAAGAAGGGGTGGCGGCGAGAAAATCTCCTTCGCAACCTTCAGTAGGACGCGGCCGTGCTGCAGCAGGCGGATGGTAGCATGGCAAAGGTTCCATGATCCCCTGTGTCGATCCGAGTCGTGCGAAACCCCGATAGTCCCAATGCGGTTTTCCCTCCTGCTTGGCCGGATGCGCCGCGCCGGGCCAGGGCACGGGCGCATCTGATCATAATGACATGTTCTCCAAGTGGGTGATACAAGACGCGACTGCGGTGAATACAGGGCGTGTTTCGTGGGGTGTGTGGGTATCCCTCGGTGACGGTGGGAACAGCTCGTGGGCGAGGGGAGGGGGAAGAAAAAAAAAGAAAAGGGAAAGCCGAAAAAGGGAGCAGCCGCACGCAAGCGGGTGGGTAGCGTCGTACTGTTGCAGGGCTCCGGCTCGGGCTATTGATGCAAAGCCGGCGCTGATACAACGCCGGGACTTGAGCGGGCGCAGGCGCCACAGCCCGAGCAAGCAGAGGCGAGAGAGAGGAAACCCGAGTTGCCGCGGGAAAAGGAATTCCAGGCTTGAGGGTCCCCGTGTCGTCGTCGTCGTCGTTGTTGGTTATCATCGTTGTCGTCTTCTGCCGATTGCTCCTAAATCCGCCTCGGGCGATCAAGAGGGGACCAGATCAGGACGACAGTGAAGCTGGAAAGAGCTCATGCCACCCGGCAGGCTCTACCCAGGGAACCTGGGACACAACCTCCATACCTCCAGAGGTACGGGAGTAGGATGTTGGTAGATAGTGGAAGGCTGTGTGCCGGGTTGCCTATTAGTTGGGGCAGCGGTGGCAGGCGTAGCTGCTGCCACAGTAGTCATGGGTGCCAAAGTCGACGGCCTTGCAGCAGAAAGTGCAGCAGTGGTTGACGAGAGGCTGGTGCTCCTTGACGGCCATGGTGACGGCGGGTGGTGTATACACGCGGGTAAGTCGAGTTGAAGTTGTGCGTGTGAAGAAGGGTTGGGTTTGAGGGTATACGGGGTGTGGAACCGTAAGCGGGGGGGTGCGTGTCAGTAGTTGGGTGTGTTATCAGGGTGTGACTTGGAACACAGGAAGTTTGGAAGAGTGAGAGAGAGAGAGGGAAAGAGAGAGATAGAGCAAGTATTCGAGTAAGACTGAAGCTTGGTTTGTTCTGGAGGAGTACTTTGGATCACGAATGAGGAGAACTGACTGGTGGTGTGGGATGGGGAAGGGAGGGGAACGCGATGGTTTAAGTATGCCGTGGCCGCCAGGGAAGCTTGATGAGACTGACGATCTCTTCATACCAAGGTTGGCAGAGCCAGTGGCCCCCCATGCCAATGTAATGTGGCATCCCATCCGTCCACCAGCACGGGCAGACAAAAAGCAAGAAGTACTTTGACTAAGCTAGGACAGTAAGCAGGTACCTGCGGCCTGTACATGCTCGCATGTGCGTGCGTACGTGCAGCATGGACATGGCGGGCTTCCGTCGATTTGGAAGGCTGGAGGAGGAGGAGGAGGACGATGATGATGATGGGGATGGGATGGGGTGTGGATGGATGGATGGATGGGCTGGCTCGCTGGCTGCATGATGGAACCTTGAAGGGGTGACAGGGCGCGCCAGTCAGTGCTCTCTCTCCAGTTCCATCCCATCCCATGTACGGGGTGGGTTGTACCTGTGAGGTTGCCAGGGGGGGGGGGGGTGTCCAGCCCAGCACCAGTCCAGGGCGTGGGAAAGAAACTGTAGGTACCCTTGGTATCCAATGTACCTCCCTGTGAGTACGATAGGGTAAGGTAGCTAGACCTCAGCCCGTAATCAATATGGGACCTCAACCTCCAGGTCGGATGGGGACGAAAATTAGTGAAATTTAGGCCAGCTCTACGCCGTGCATGTATGGGATGTACCTACGGGATCCCATGTACCTTCAGCATGGCCTAGGTTACAGGCCTTAGTGGCCCGGGCCAGTGCCCAGCACCCATTGGAGGTCCGCCCGATTGGGCTGCACAGGGCATCGGACAGCCCCATGGATAATCATCAGCAGTTTCCCATCTCTTCGCCTGTCCTATCCCATCCCCCGGTCCCGTTCTGTGCCATGCGGCCGAGCGGTGTGGCACCACCGGGTCACGAGCCCTTCTCTGCTGGAGGAACCACCGACGTGGTGCTGCAGACCGTCCGCCAGAGCCGGCCTGGGACTGCCAATGACACTCGCCCGTTGGGGGGGGAGGGAGGGGAAGGTGTTGCCCTTGACCCCGTGTAAAGTGGCCGCGTCCTGTCGGGCGGGCACGGGATGGCGTCTGTCAAACCGTTGTGTTGTGGGCTGGCTAGGTGTCGTCGGGTCCTAGTCGGGTACCGGACAGAGATCCCATGTATCTATCCGTCGTTGTCGTTGTCGTCGTCTCGTCTTTCCTGCTACTTTCGGGGCCAGTCCGAGGGCGAAGAGGAGCGGAAGACAAGGAACCAGAGAGAACCTCCCACTTCTCCACTGCCGCCGGGCCCCAAGGGATGGATCCATGGATATGGAAGTGCACTATAGAGACGCACTACTACCCCCATCATCTATATGCATCGCTGCACAGACCCCTGGCAGCCGCAGACGAGGCCCGGACAGGCTGGTGCATAACACTGTCCCATGAGGCAACCCGGATGGCAAACTCTCTCACTCTCGCTGTCTACCTGGGACGCACACGATCGGGGCCGAGTAGGGTCCCGGGTGCCTCATAGGTGGGTAAATCGATATGTAGGAATGTACCTATATGAGGATGTCCAAGGGGGTGTTATCTACTTCTATACATTCGGTGTATTGAAACTAACCTTACTCTGCCTGCCCGCTACGTAGAACCGCATGCGTCGAGTCTTTCCTTCGGCGCCCCACCGGCTGGTTTCCTAAATTCCGCGCGAGGGGAGGCTTACTAGGTGCCCGTAGAACGACCTAGGTTCAAGGGTCCAGCATGATAGGTACCTCGAGGCGTTTCGCCGTCGTTGTTGTTGCTGCATACTTCTTCATGCCGTGTCCGCAGCGGGCATCGTGGGACGTGGGCCATGGCCATGGCCGTGTATCTAGGTACATACTTACTTACCTGTATGCAGGTGTAACAGCATGCGCAGCCGCACTGACTGACTGACTCGGAAGAAGACGGATCAAAACAACGACGCCCACCTTTGGATGGCGGCTGCACATTGGGCCCAAGACGGCCACGAGGCACGAGACAGGCAATCTCGCTCGCCCAACGACAAAGCAATGAGCTGACCGAATACACCGCGGGAACCGACCAGGGGACTGACTGGCTGCCGGCTCGCCGGTGTGCCAACAGCCTGTCGTCCATCGGCAGTCCATACGCGCCGCCCCCCAGCAAGGGGAGCTCTGAGAGACGAGAGCCAGCTGGCCCTGAGTCACACAGGCGCGCGCGCGCGCGCACACACACACACACACACACACACACACACGATGTTCTTCTCGGGCAGCCGGAGAGGAACAGTTTTTGATTTGCCCACGGGTTATCATGTGGTGCTCGCCCGTGGGCAGGGCCTCTGGACGCCTACAACGGGTGTATTGGTCGGTGAAGGCCCAACACATTCATCTAGTAGCCCGTAGTATACACACAGCCAGCTGCCTACCGGACAGGCTGGCATCCCCCTTACCTGGCGGACAGGCAGACGTTGCTGAGCCAAAGCCAAGCATCCCCACCGTGGCACAGCCCGTCAGCCCGAGAGGGCTTTCAAGGCACATATACATACATGGATCCGTTACGTGAGGAGGGCTTGTACGTAGTGCTCACCGGCAAAAAGGCAATGAATGCTGAGCACCCCTGCTCGCCCCCCCCCCCCCCCCCCCCCGGGCCCGGGCGTAGGGGCCATTGGATCCCATCTGACACCCGTAATGGGACATCATTGGAACCATAAAAGCCCTGTAAATGGTACCTACCTAGGCGTTCAATGGATGGATGGGCAGATGCCAGATGGGGACGCCCTAAACGTTGAAACATGGCCCATGGACCAACACGTGGGTAACAGTGGGACTGCAAGTTGGGGTTGCAGTAGGATCAGGACTGTCTCTCTAAGTAAACCTGCTGCCTATTCTGTACCAGCCTTCAAGGCGCCCTGAGAGCCGGCAAGGCGTTTGCTGCACAATGATGACAGTATGGGATCCCGAGAATCGGTCTCAGTCAACCAATCTCTCCCGCGCTAGGTCGGCCTTCCCAGCAGCAAGGTGGTGATGCATCGACCTCCTCCCCCCCCTAGTCGTTGATTCATGTCAGCTCATCGCCCATCTCAAATCGCCGCAGCAAGGCTGACCCTGCGCGGCCGCTGGCAGTGCCGGCGCACGGAAGAGAACAGGCTGGACAGCCGAAGGGGGTCGGTCAACGGAGAGAGAGAGAGAGAGAGAGAGAGAGAGAGAGAGAGAGAGAGAGAGAGAGAGAGAGAGAGAGAGAGAAAGAGAGAGGTCCAAGCCCTCCCCCCCAACTGTTGATAGACACAGGTATCTTGACCCCACGACGCGGGTTGCGTTCCCACCGAGACGACGGGCTCAGCTGCGTGCCGTTCCATCCGCACCTCCATTTCCTCGCCAGTGGTCCTCGCTATGTCCAGCGCTTCTGGTTGGCTTCGAAGCGGCCGAATGGGCGCTGGCCACACGAAGCTATTCGCGCCGTGACAACCCTGCCACCACCAGCTCATTGCCAGCCCCCATGTGTCGGACGATCGGGGGGCCCTCGAGTCGTTCCACTTGGCCTATTCCCTCCACCCCCCTCCTCTCTTGCTGGCCCGGGCAAAAACAACAACAAGAAGAGCACGCGAAGTGGGCGGGCGGTGCGATGCACCCGCCCGTCGCCACACGATGCAAGGCTCTCTCTGTGCGACCTGCCTGCGACATGATTGCACGCCCGGCCTTCTTACTTTACTACCACCCATTACTCAACCTGATTTGTTTCAGCACCTTGCCCTCTTACCGCAAAGTGTTGCTTGCCCGTCGAGACGGCCATCCCACCTGCGGTCTGATCGCGGTACCTTCGTTCAGATAGGGGCTTGTTCTCGTTCTCAGTCATCCATCCTTCCAGGGACGGCCAGGCCGAGGGGCGGCTGGTCCCCACTGGCCTGGCGCTTGTATCAATAGTCGCTGTGGTCAGGCAGCATAATCATCAGTGCGTGCCCCCTCGGCTCACAGGCAGAGCCCGCAAACCCGCGCGGTTTCGGTCCTGTCGAGACAACGACGGCACAGACGGGGCCAAACCCAGCCCGCGATAGTTTGTTTGCCTGCGTACTCCGTACCTACTTTACTTACTGTGTAGGCGCCGGGGGGTAGGGGGGGAGGGGCAATAGCCGGGCCAGCATTTATTGCTACCGGAGCCGTCCACCATGAGAGCCCCGGCGGGTACTGGAGTATGTATGTATGCCAGTCCAACCCCCCCCCCCCCCCCCCCCCCCCCTTCGCCCCATCTGTCCCCTACGTGTCCTCGTAGGGCATCGTGAAAACGTTCCTGGCCTCCACGTCCTGCACTTTGTACGATAGCCAAGCCCCCCTCCCATTCGACGCCGCTGCGAGGGCAGGCCCGCCGTTTCCCCGTTATTGGGCGGGCACGAGAGCATGGACGAACCCTTCATGCGGATCAGATAATGCACCCTTCCCCCCTCCCCCCGCTGCATACCACTGTATCTGATCTGCAGGTCTTTTTGCCCTGCTGTACATCCATGGTATGTATGTCATGGCCCGCCGGCCTCGCTCCCTGCATATGCTGGCTGGGCTGGGCTTGTCAAAACCAGACAGACCCTCCGGCCAGATTGGGCCATCGTGGGGCCCGGGACGGGAATAGCGCGCGCTCTTCTGCCCATCCATGCTCTCCGTCTCTCCCCGTCTTTTTATCCACGACTCCCCCCTCCTCCTCCCCGCTGCTATTGCTACTGGCACCGCGCTCGTGACGCCCCCTCGACTCAAACCAGCGCCCACTTCGCCTGCGGGCCAAGCACAGAGCATTCACTCCCCCGTGCGGATGGATGTTGGGTAGAGGTAGGTAGGTACTTGTGTAAGTACCGGGGGGGGGGGGGGGGGGGGAGGTGGTGGCCTGACGATATCTGCCGGTTCCGGCGGGTGCTTCAGATGTTTCTCGAAGCTCTCTGCTTTCACGCGCGCCAGCGGAGGAACCGCGCGACGGGGAACAGCCGTCGAAACAACCCGGAGGGCCGGCGCTTGGTAGCACCACCCCCCCTTTCCCATCTGCTGTCACTGTCACAACCTAGCGCGGGTACCTGTGCTACCCGATCCAGGGGGAAAACAGGGGGAACGTACGGGGATACACCCAGATCCCATGCCTGACGGCCCCCCGGGGCTCCGAGTGCTGGGCGACGAAGCGAGCATCGGAGAAATTCCAGAATAGTGCACACACACACACACACACACACACACACACACTTTCTCGGCGTCGGGACAGTCAGAAACAATCTGATCTAAGGTTATCGCGTTGAATCTTTTGCCTTCTTCCGGCCAAAAACCCGCCCCACACGCAGCGTTCCGAGCAGCGTCCATCCCGTCGCTTCAGCATAGGTCCCCGTCGTTTGTTTTTGTTTCCCAAACGTCCCGCGGTGTCCCCAGCGCCGCCTTCCCTGGCAGGTCTCCCCGGCCTAGCCAGCGAAGAAGCATCCAGTAATCCATAGTAATCCGGAGAAGACAGACGCAGTGGGGGGCAGGGTTCTTCCCTCCAGCAACAATGTCCCACGCTTCTCTCGCAAGGAGCTGGTTTTCCCCCCTCCCCCGGGATTGGTTCACCCTGGGCCCGTTTCGGCAGTGAAGCCCCCCCCGGTATTGGGTGCAGACCTGTTTGTAATGAAGTATGTAGCCAGGGCGTGAAGACGTGTGGCCCCCGCTACGAGGGGGATCCCTCCGAATCCAAACCGAGAAACCTGTCATCCCCATAGGTGGGAAACACTGTGGGAAACGCACCTCGTTGTTGGACGGGGAGACCATATGTTCAACTGCACCTGCCAGGGAACTGGACCCAGCCAGCTTGATCTGGCATCAATGCAACGACAACAAAGCCTAACAAGGCTCCTCTCCCACCCCCAAGGATCGCCCAAGTCCGCAATCTTTTATTAATCAATGCACCTGTACGCGCGAGCATCTCCTGAGAGATGTTTGTTTGCTTGTCCGTCAGCCTGGCACGTGAATGGCCGATCGGCCGGCCCACGGTCATGAGTTCGACATCATGCTGCCGACTTGACAGGTCGTTGTTTCTTCCCGCAGGGTGGACACCTTTCGATGCAGCGCACCCTCCGCATCCATAGTTCGACGAGGGTCACCCGGCTACCCTGAAGTCGAGAGTTCTTGGGTTAGGTGCGTTCGGGGAGGGGGGCCCCTCCTGCGTGCATTTCCGTGACATCATGACCATCTGACAATGCCGGCAGATGTGGATTTGATAGGGCGAGAATGCCCATTGGCGGCGGCGACGGGGGGCCTTGCCAACATCCGCCCCCCCTCCCTCCCATGGCGCGGCGGGTCGAATCACGGGGGGGGGGGGGGGGGGGGGGGGGCGCAACCACGGGTGCGGTTGAGGCGGGGGAGAGATATGTTACGAATGTGCTCTGTACCGGACTGCTGGGTGCGCACGCGGGAAGGGGGCCCCCTTTTCCGATCTTTCGATCAAGGCAAGTTCATGCGGGGAGAGTCCCTGGGCCCGGCTCGGGACCGCGGCGCGTCGTTGTGTCGTGCCCTGATAGGCACGTCGGGGGAAATCAGAGGCCGGGCTTCCTTTATCCGCGACCAACCGCGGCGGGCCCCTTGCCCGTCTCGAGGCGCCGCAAGCGACTCACGAGCCCGCGACGGAAGGGGGGGGGGGGGGGGGGGCGTGGGTGGGCCGGGAACACCCGGCACGCAACATGTTGGGCATTTCCTTCACCCATCGTCCATGTCGCCGCCGCGTTCGACGGGCTCTGCTGTGACGTCTGCCTGGGCGATCAACTTCCAGAGGAACCATACGGCGTGCTTCCCCGGGAGGCCCTCGGTTGGCGCGCCATTGGGGGTGATGGGCGAGTAAGCCTACGTGGTGGCTGAAAGGGGTCGTCTGCACATACAGTACACCTTTGGTCCCACCCGGAGACATGGGGTCTCGCCCTGGTGGAGCGAGAAAGCATGAAAGGGACATGCGTAAGACTTCCACTGGACTCAGACGAGTAATGACTGCCTTGTACCAAACATCTATGTATCAGCTGAGCGCCGAAGGGGGCTGTCATGTGGATGAGCCGGGGGTCCCTTGGGGAAATTTATTTGTTATGAGTAGTGGAAGCAACCAAAAGCTACCAGAGTTTTTCAACATTTATATGTACTCAATGTTGGCATGAAAAGCAGATGTTTCACTTTGGTATTGTTTGCTTACGCACAGCTCACGCGGCGCATATGCGAAGGGAGGGTGTCATTCGAGAAACTCGCCAGTGAGTATTGGAGGTGATACGCAGTCCCCTCTTTCTTCCATGCGGAACCGTGAATCTCCATGCCGAAGCTGAAAGGCCGCAAGAAGCCCGCATCTTTGTTCTGGCGCCCCTGCGCGTAAGAAGCAGAGTCGGCCCTCGCTGCCAAGGGTGGTCAGAACGAGCAAGCACCTAGCTAGTCCCGCCTCGTCTATTTTTCCTTCTCAAAGACATTGTACAGGCTGCCCACATGCGGCGTGACCTCGACAACGAACTCGTCCCCTTCCTTGAGGTAGGCAGGGGGCTTCTTCCCGTAACCCACACCAGCCGGTGTACCAGTCAGGATGACAGTGCCGGGGGGCAGCGTCGTGCCTTGGGACAGAAAGCTGATGAGTTTGGAGCAGTTGAAAATCATGTCACTGGGGACGTGTCAGCAGACCGACCCGCCGAGGGCAATAAAGTGCAACCCCCCGAAAAAGAAAGGGAAAGAAAAAAAAAACGGCTGTGACTCACTCGAGAGGGGAGCTCTGGGTCACCTCTCCGTTGCGGAGACCACGGATGTTGAACTTGCTCGGATCCGGGACGACGGCCGAGGACACCAGGACGGGGCCGAGGGGGCAGGAGCCGTCGAAGCCCTTGGAGTAGCAGGCCTGGGACTGGGCCAGCTGCGCCTTGCGGCTGGAGACGTCGTTGGACGCCG
Source organism: Nigrospora osmanthi (assembly GCA_029489945.1). Taxonomy (NCBI): domain Eukaryota; kingdom Fungi; phylum Ascomycota; class Sordariomycetes; order Amphisphaeriales; family Apiosporaceae; genus Nigrospora; species Nigrospora osmanthi. The sequence goes on from CP120505.1 coordinate 1,768,024, forward strand.
TGTAGCCCAGCACGTACTTCAGAGCCTCGGCCTCGCTCACGTTCTTGCAGGCCTTGCCGATGACGACGGCCAGCTCCGACTCGTAATCGGCGCAGTCATCCGCCAGCGTGTGCTTGGGAATCACGGTGGGCGCGGGCCAGGGATCGGCGAGCGCGGTCGCTGGCTTCCTGGGAGAGGGGTCAGCGGGGCAGGGGCATGGAAGAGAGAGAGGGCGCCGGGGGCACTGGGGCACCGGGTTCTACCGTACATGAACATCATGGGCACATCCGGCAGCTGCATGTTGGCTTCCTTGGCGTGGTTCACATACTGCGCAGGGGAGCTCGCCCGTTAGCCTCGTCATACTCGGAGGGGGGGGACGGGCGACCCGGGGGGCACACAAACATTCAAGCCGATGCATCTGATGGAGCCGACCTCCGAGGCAGCAAGCGGCGACAGCACCCGGGAGATGACCTCGACCTGGTCCGTCAACGACCCCGGGTTCAAGGCCGAGCTGCCGCTGAACACCTTGACCCGGACCTCGTCGCCATTGCGCACGGCCTTGCCGACGTCGACGTTGCTATCGACGGGCTGGCCGATCAGCACCTTGTCGTCCTGTCCTTTCGGGACGAAGCGGACGAGTCCTGGATGACGCGCGTCAGTCTCCAGCCCGCGCCCTGCCGATACGAGGCCACTTACGTTCGAATGACATGTTGTCGAGTGGCCGGTTCTTCTTATCTCACGATTTTCTTTTCCAGAGCCGAGACGCCGGAAACGGTTCTGTAGATCGGGCAGGCTGCGGGGAGCGAGCTGACGGGGCGGGAGGTCGGCGGTATTTCTAGGGCCCTACGAGGCGTTTGAACTACCGAAGCCGAAAGCCGCCTTGAAACAGCCCACGACCCGAGGGGGCGGGCTACTTATGAGGGAGACGACAGGTAAGTAAGTAATCAGCACAGGGACTCGGCAAACCCAAGTGGCTCGCCGATCTCCGGGCCACCCGCGCCTCCCGGGAACTGGGGAAAGAGGAGCCAGGGGAGGGAGGGCGGCGCCTCCGCTGTTGTGTCAGCTCTTGTGTCGCGAACGGCCCCTCATCCAGAGGTTCCATTGACCGGCTGTCTACCCCGCATCATCATCACCACCCAGCGCCGGGTGCTCTACCTAGCACAACAGGTAGATCCTATAGGCATGGACCGAGCAGAGAGAGGTAGCGTTCACACCCACCCCCCCAGGGGCAGGGCGCCCGGATGTCCGGCGGCGGGGGCCGGATTTACGGATTAAGAGACAGATACCCAGTACCTAACCTCATTACCTGCCTACGTCCAATACCTCTTCATACTTGGGGCCTTCATACCGCCATATTGGCCCTGCCCGGCCCTCATGCGGGCCGTGGATCTTGCCGACTTCTCGCACGTCTGCTGCGGCGAGCCAGCGACCCGTTGGGATTCGGTGCAGATCTGCCCGGGCGGTGGGCGCCTCGGCTTCGGCACGAGTGCGGTTCGCAATGCCAGCAGACGAGCGGCACAGACGCGCGCGGGGGCCTCATCCGGACCGCGACGTGGACCCGAGACGGACGTGTTCAGTCCGGCGGATTTGGACCCCAACAACCTTCGCCACCGGGAGATCCCATAGCGTCGCATCGGAGGGGGGGGGGGGATGGCCAGGCAGGCCAGGGTTCCGGAGCAGCGACGCGGAGACCCGTCACGCACCGTAGCCCGCCGGCGCGGAAACACCCGACGATGGCGGCGTTTGCTCTCTACCAAAGGTTCGTCCTTCTCGTGCCCCGGCCCTTCGTGTCTCAGATAGGTATCCGGTCGCCGGTACCCAACAACGTATGTATGTACACGAGGCAACCATGGCATGCCGGATGATCGCAGGCTCCGAGGATCTCCCCCAAAGTACCGAACAATCACCGCCCCCCCCTCTCCAAGAGAGATAACAACGACAACAACAACAACAACAACAACAACAACAACAACAACAACAACAACAACAACAACAACAACAACAACAACAACAACAACAACAACAACAACAACAACAACAACAACAACAACAACAACAACAACAACAACAACAACAACAACAACAACAACAACAACAACAACAGCAAGGGCGAAAGACTGCATTTCTGCATCCATACTGGCTTGAGCCCTTCCGGGTATGGCACAAGTTGGGGAAGGCAGACAAATGGCCGCCAGCCACCATGCAAGCAAGTCTGTGAGACATGATGACGCCGGAGGTAGGGGCATTTGCGGCACCCGCACTGGAAGCAAGGGCTGAGCCACAAAAAGAGCCGCCCCGGTGATGCTTGTTGTCGCTTGCGGTTCCTCGCCTTGGTAACAATACCCGATCCCTGAAGATCTCGGTATACGGCGAACCCCTTGCTCGAGCCCCCGCATGCAAGCAACGGGGCCCGGCGTCCCGGTTCCATGGAGGTGCGGCGTCGATCGATCCCCTTCAACCCAGGTGCCCGGTGGACAGCCGCCATATCATAATGCCTGCATGGATAGGAAACCTCTCTTTACGAATTTGGAAGGGCTTGGGATCAAGCGACCGAGAAGCGGCGGATTGAACCAGTAGTCAAGCCAACCAGTCCCAGCGTTGCCTTGGACGGTCCGGTCCCATCCAGCCCTGCTACAATCTACAGGCCCAAGAGCGAGATGCGTCACCTCGGCCCCTTGTGTCACTTTGAGTAACGGTCTCATATGCACATGTTCCCCCATCAGCTCGGGACCGTTTGCGAGAACGCTATTCCGTCCGGCACCGGGATCCCAGTTCGCCTTATGGACAGACATCCCAGCCCACCATGGTTGTGCCGACCCGAGAGGGCGGATGGCATGCCACGCGTGGGATGGCATGTGATGGCACAGGAAAAAGGGGGGGGGGGGGGGGAGGAGTTGTTGGTTCGAAGCCCCTTGCCGCCATGAAAGCAGGCAAGGGCTTATGTAGGCGAAGACATCTTCATTACGGCCGCAGCCAGCAGGGGAGCTGGGGCGCCATCTCGCCCCCAATAACCTCAGGCTGACTACCCAGGGCCACCACCGCCAGCAGCCCAGCGGGCGAACTGAGCGTTCCCAGAGGCGCTCAGCTCGCCTCGGCACCGGGCCCATCAGGCACGCAGCCGTGCCAATCAAGAGCCCATGTCGGCGCCATCGGATGCTTATACCGTGTACCTACACCTGCGCAATAGGTTGGCGTTTCCAGGACGGCGCGGGATGGATGGATGGCTGGATGCCACATCGTCCCGTGGCCCGCCTGGCGAGCTTCCCGTTGTTCTTCTTGTACTTTCAGATGCCCTCACTCCCTCATGGTTGATCCGTCGAAACGGCCCCGATTCTTTTCATCCGACTGTTTTGTCTGCGGCTCGCCCTATGCCCCATCCACCGCTGCGTGACCGCCGCCCGCTCTGGTTTGGACATGAGACATACGCCCGTCGTTACTTTGTTCTCGAAGGCCTCCGAACCGCTTGGATTTCTCAGCAATATACCACCCATCCCCATTGCTCGAGGCCGCTCGCGCTGCGCATAGTCAGCTCCCGAGAAGATGTCGGCACCGGCCTCGGACCCAACCATCCAGGTTAACCCGACCGACAAGTCGGAGGATGCCGCCGAAACTCTGAATCCGTGCCGCGTATCGAGCCATGGCGATGGGAACAAGCAGCTCGAGCTGCCCGCCCTGAGGTTCTGGCTCTTGACTCTGGGGTAAGCCTCTCGCCCCCCTACCCACGCCTCCCCGCGTCCTTCGCACCCGGACTTAAGCCAAAAACAAAAAAAAAGCCTTTGTCTCGGGCTCTTCCTGTCCTTCATCGACACCTCCATCGTCGCCACCAGCCTGTTCTCCATCGGTACCGACTTCGGGGACCTGGAGTCGGTAAATTGGGTCGCCTTGGCGTACACCTTGTCCTACCTCGGCTGCGCCGTGTTCTTCGCCCGCGTTTCAGATGTCCTAGGCCGCCGCAATGCCTTCGTTGCGGCCTATATTGTATTCTTTAGCTTCTCCATTGGCTGTGGATTTGCCCAGAACAGTACGTGGACGTCTTAGGCCTTTCCTGGATTTTCCTTTCCGACCCGCTCCGCCCCGCCCCTTGATTGCTTTTCAGGGGGGAAGGGGGCGGAGTGGCGACATTCAGCTGGTGATCCTGTTGCCAGGCCGCCCCGAATAACAACCAACACTGTTGTTCCTACCTGGAACGCATGGGTATAGCTAACCCGGAGTTGTATAGTGACCCAGTTGATTGCTTGCCGAGCCCTGCAAGGGATCGGCGGCAGTGGTATGCAGTTCTTCCCGACGCTGAACCTCGCTCGATCCAGTCAACACGTCGCTGACGTCGTTCGTTTAGGGCTGTACTCTCTCACCATGATCATACTCCCCGAAGTCAGCCCAGCTAAGTTCATACAAGCACTGGGCGGCATCATTGGCATTGTGATTGCGATGGGCGGAGTTTTGGGCCCTGTATTGGGCGGTATGCCTCCCGCGCTGAAAAAGCCCCTTCCCCTTAAATGGACAAACCTGCCAACTAACCGATGAACTGTCTCAGGGCTTTTAACGCACTACGCCACTTGGCGCTGGGTGTTCTGGATCAAGTCTGCTGCTACGCGTCGCGGCTACACTGCACGGATTCGCTGACATGTCGACAGTGGCCCGATCGGCGCGGTGTCTTTGGTTTTGTTCTATGCAACCTGGCCCAAGGCCGAGTACCTGCCCGCCGTGCAGAGGAGAAAATGGGCCGAGCTCGATTACGTCGGCTCCGTCCTGCTCGTAGCGGCGGCGGTGCTCGTCGTCTTCTCCTTCCAGAACGCGGCCCGGGCGGACGACGGCTGGTCCCAGGCCGTCTTCCTCGGCCCGTTGCTTGTCGGCCTCGGCTGCTGGGCGGAGCTGGTCCTGTGGTCCATGTTTGTGGACCGGCGCTGGGGCAACAGGCTCGCCGCCGCGTTTCCCATGCGGCTGGTGCGAGATCGCGTCTACGTCGCCGCCATCTTCAACACGACCCTCCTGGGGTTCGTGTTCATCATGCTCGTCTACGCTTTCCCGCTCCGGCTGCAGGTGGTGAACGCGAAGAGCTCCTTGGAGGCCGGCGTCATGCTCCTGCCGTTGCTAGGCGGCAGTGCCGTGGGATCGGCCGTCGCCGGCGGGGTGAACGGCAAGGCAAACTGGATGTGTGAGACACTCCTAGTCGCAAGTAGCGTAAGCAACCCTCGACGCTCTCTATCTGCTGCCCCTTTCGGCACGACTACTCCACCCCATACTCTGGTTGCCCCTCTTTGTTACTGGTTTTCTAACCAGGTCATTTGGACGGACATGCTTCACAAACAAATATACAAGAGTACTACTGACTCTTAAGTGGCATAGCTGATGACGCTCGGTTGTGGACTGCTGTCCACAATCTCCAATGTGCTCAAAGTTGAAGATAAGGCGCTTGGGTTTCTTGTCTTTGTGGGTTTCGGATTTGGGCTGTCGGGGGCCGCTTCGACGATGCTCGCCACCACGCAAGCAAGCGTCCCGGATCAAGGCATGTGACACCAACGCTGTTTGGTAGCCGAAAGAAGGAGGGGGGAAAAAACAAACGGTGCACTAACGTTATCGACAGCGCCGGCGCAGGGGATCCTCGCCCAAATGCGGATTCTGGGGGGCAGCATCGGCATCGCGGCCTCGTCGGCGATGCTCGCGCAGACGCTCCGGGGCGAGCTCGCCGGCGTGGCGGAGCTCGGGCAGCTGACGTCGCTCGAGCACAACGCCGACCGCTTCACCGAGGGCCAGATCACGGCCATCCGACAGGCCTACGCGGACGCGTTCAGGAGGGAGATGCACGTGTGTGCCATCGTGGCCGGCGTGGGGGTCCTCGCGGCGTTGGCCGCCTGGAGTCGCGACCGGACGTCGCTGTCGGACCGCCGCAACCAGAGGGTCCGGGAGGACGCGGAGAGGAGAAAGGGAGCCGGCGGTGCGGCGTGATTCGGCATCACTTCCCCGTGCAGGGACAATAAAGAAGTGTAGTAGTCGTATGTATGATTTTCATCACCGTCGACGCGATTCATCCCAGCATCATCTATGTTAGTCACAACAGACGTACCTATGCACAGTAACCCCCGTCTCGGCTAAAAGACCACCTCCCCCCAAGGTGGCTGGCTCGTGGAATGCGTCGCGCGTCATCCTCGATGCTGAGGTAACATGGGCATTTCTGATGACGGTAGGACGGGGCCAGCAGGGCTGGTTGGACGGAAGGAATCCCGGAATAGACGCCGTTTTCCCATTGCTCAAGCGAGCCACCACAGCGGTCTCAGAACGTGGGTCGTGTCTTGCCCTGCGGGTGGCATCTGCGTCGTGCCCTCGCTGGCACCATATAACGGGCACGTCTTTTTTTTTTTTTTTTTTGTTTTCCTCTGCCACCCCCGTCCGTCCCCCGGGTCGGTGTCTTTATTTAATGAGTAATCAGCTGGTTGCTTGCTTGGTATGTATGTACTTTGACTCTAGGGGGGGGATGGGAGCGAGATGGTGGCGTGCGCCAATGCATATACACACACACATGCACACATGGCGGGAAGCCAAATGCTACATACGGTTTTTGCCAACAAGCCAAGTCCCGCCCCTTGCGCACACACACACACACACACACACACACACACACGCACATACACCCCAGCTTGTGTACCTCCTCATGCAGTATGTAGGACCACGACGTGTCGCAGATGATGGAGGTGGCCAACGGGAATGATGAAACGTTCTTGGCTGGCCTGTGCTTTCCCTCCCTCCCCTTCCCCCCCTCCCCTTCCCCCCCCCCCTTCTAGAAAACTTGAGTCACAGCAGGCTTCGGCAAAGCTTGACGCCAGGCGGTCGGTACGGGGATATCGCTTCTGATGAAGGATGCAGTTATGTGCTTTTGAAATGAATCCATCTTAGCCCAGTGGGCTGGTCCCAGGAGATGTGATGCGGAGGTGGGCCGGCGCCCCTTAAAAAGAGGCCTTCGAATATGATGTAGGTACATAAGTAGGTACATAGAGCTGGGGGGTTCCCTCATAACTAGCACCTACATATCCACCCATCATCCATGGGGTACGATCCCACATGCTCACTCACATTCACAAGGTATGGATGGAAACGACAGCGAATTCTGGGGAGTAGCAAGTCTACCTAGGTATATATACAGTGACCCTTCGAAGATTGGTAGGTAAAGAAGATGTAAGTATGGATGGATGTTAGCGTGTGGTGCTCGTGATGAGGAAGGTGGCGCGTCAAAATAGGAGACGGGAGAAGAGAGGTAGGTACTTCATGTAAGTAGTGGGAGGGGCAGGTACACGGGAGACTGAGACCCTCCAACCAACAACGTGCAGGGACAATCGTAGATGGATGGATTTTCCGTTTATTAATCTTTGCTTTCACCCAAATAGCTGGAACATATACAGATGTATGTAGGTAGGTAGGTAGGTAGGTATGTACCTACCTAGGTACCTATGCATGTACATGTCATGCAGGGTAGGCGGGCAGGGACAGGTAAGTATGGGATTCGTTCAATAGCAGCAGCGGATCATGTACTCGTTACATCTACAGACCTGCCTACTTACCTACATACATCCTATACTTGAACATAATTATGGAAGCCTGGAATACTGGGATCTCATTATACTAGACGGCTCCTTGCCCTGACAGGGACAGCTGGAGCTTGGGCATGGGCGATGGGACGGGATGGGCATCAAATGGCACACACACGCCCGATCCACGCACTGGAGATGTCCAGCTGGACCCTTTCTGATTGGGCGGCCGCGCTATCCCGCTCCCAGAAACCATCCCAAAATTACGATTGAGCTGGACACCCGACCCTTGGGGATTTTTTTTTGACGAACTGTGTCCTATCTGTACCTACCTTACCTACCGTGCCGACCTGTTGATACGTCGTGTCTGATCCGGCCCATCTCCGACCTTCGTTCTCCATCCCGCTCCTTTCTGTACCCTATTTCCGCCATCCACCCCTCGACCTCGCCCGGTCGTTTCGCTTCCATGGACCTGTGATCTGGAGCCGCCGCCTTTTTTTTTGTGTGTCCACGATCCCGTAGGCGCTGCTGCCGTTGCGCCGCGCGCCCCCCCTTCCCGAATCGGATCCCCCTTTCCCCCGTGGCGGCCGCAACCGCATCGCATCTCCCCCCCCCTCCGACCACCCGCGCCCCCGACCCTTCGCAAGAAGCCGACGACGACGACGATTACGACGAGAGCACCCGCCGCGCGCACCGCCCGAGGCCAAGTCGACGCCCAGCCACGCCCCGAGTCGGCTGCGCCCCGGCGGCCGTCGACGACCCTTGGATGTTGCCCTCGCATGCATCGCCCAACGCCTCCAAGATGATGTCCCGGCATCACTCGGGGGCCTATGCCAATGGCTACCCCCGCCCCAACACCTTTGACATTTCACCGCACAGGTTCGTCCTTTTCTCCTGTCCTCCCCGTTGATGCTCCCCGGCCTGTCCCGCCTTTCCCATGGCCCGCCCCGGCTGACCCGGCCTTGCGCCTGTCGCCAGATTCCAGCCGCGCGCCGCGACCCCCGCCACCCGCCGCCGGAGGAAGCTACTGGTACGGCTCGCCATGGTCGCCGTTGTGGCCGCTCTGTTCGGCGTCTTCGTCTGGCCCGGCGCCGGCAGCTTCGTCTCGATATTCTCCCTCGGGCTCTTGAGCGCCAGCAGCGACCCCCTCCTCGACACGGTGCGGTACTACGACCTGTCCAACGTACAAGGCACGGCCCGGGGCTGGGAGAGGGAGGAACGCATTTTGGTCTGCGTGCCCCTGCGAGACGCCCAGGCGCATCTGAACATGATGTTCTCCCACCTGCACAACCTCACCTACCCGCACCACCTCATCGACCTCGCATTCCTCGTCTCCGACTCCAAGGACCGCACCATGGAGGTCCTGGTGGAGAAGCTCGAGGCTCTCCAGGCGCATGAGGACCCCAAGCAGCCGTACGGCGAGATCCAGATCATCGAGAAGGACTTCGGCCAGAAGGTGAACCAGGACGTGGAGAGTCGCCACGGATTCGCAGCCCAGGCGGGCCGGCGGAAGCTCATGGCGCAGGCACGCAACTGGCTGCTCAGCGCTGCCCTTCGCCCGTATCACTCTTGGGTCTACTGGCGAGATGTGGATGTCGAGACCGCACCCTTCACCATTCTGGAGGACCTGATGCGCCACAACAAGGACATCATTGTGCCCAGTAAGTACACCAACGGACCCCGCTTGGGGCCGCGGCAGACGGCTGATGTGTGTCTAGATGTTTGGCGTCCGCTCCCCGACTGGCTGGGTGGCGAGCAGCCGTACGATCTCAACTCTTGGCAGGAGTCGGAGACGGCCCTGGCCCTGGCCGATACGCTCGACGAGGACGCCGTTATCGTTGAGGGATATGCCGAGTACGCCACGTGGCGACCTCACCTTGCCTATCTGCGCGACCCCTACGGCGACCCCGATATGGAAATGGAGATCGACGGAGTGGGTGGTGTTAGTATTTTGGCCAAGGCCAAGGTCTTCCGGTCGGGCTGCCATTTCCCGGCCTTCAGTTTCGAGAAGCACGCCGAAACGGAGGGGTTCGGAAAGGTAGGGCCGCTCTACCTGATCGGAACCGGGTTCGCATCTCGCTAACGTGGTGGCTTAGATGGCGAAACGCATGCAATTCTCGGTCGTGGGTCTCCCACACTACACCATCTGGCATCTGTACGAGCCCAGTGTGGACGACATCAAGCACATGGAGGTAAGTCTTCCTCCGCTACTGTACAATATTGTTTCACTGACTGACGTGCTGCTGTCACAGGAGATGGAGCAGGAACGCCTCGCCAAGGAGGCCGAGGAGAAGGCCAAGGCCGAAAAGGAGAAGAAGATCAAAGAGGAGTTTGGCGACTCTAGCGCCGAGTGGGAAAAGGACAAGTCGGAAATCCAAAACCTCGCCAAGGAGGAGAGCCAGAAAGGCTTGACAGAGGAGCTGAAGAGGGACTCGGCCGAGAAGAAGGCCGACGACAAAGTGGCCGGGAAGGCCAAGAAAGCGGAGTCCTGAAGATTTTCCGACCTACATATTTTGCAGCATCATTTCACGAACCACCCGGCAAACATCTTGGCCCGGCTTTATTTTGGCACCCAGTACGACGGGCACGACTGGGTTAGGTGCCCGGCACGGATCGGGGGGCGATACCCGGTTACGACGGTCTTGGTTGTGTAAAACTTCCGGCGCAAGTGAAGGAGAGCATCAAAACTCATGGTCTCGTGTGTGCATGAGGGAGTCCAGAGGATGGTCACAGAACGGCGTTTTCGGCATTATCGCAGGACATCAAAGAGCATTGAAGACCAGGTTGAGGGGGAGCGGCAGTGCTTGTATAGCTGTTGGACGCCACTGGTTAAAAAACATAAGTACTAACCTAGTACTGAGCACTGGGTTTCGCAACTACAGAAGTGTCCGCCTGTGCATCGAGGCGCAGAAGCTGTAGAACTGATGTCAAGTAAGGGCCTGGCCTAGACCATGACCACGCCGCCTGCCTGCGCGAGAGACTAAGTATGCCAATAAAAGTCAATTGCAGGTGCTTAATTGCTCTGGGCTTCCCCCCGGTGACAAGGGCTTCAGCAGAGTCTTGCCGTCGCATCTGAAGTTGATGTATGTACCTCATTCCAACCCATGTTGCTACAGAGGAGGCCGCCTTGGCGTGCTGGATCAGGGGTCAAGTCAATTGAGAGTGAGTAAGGAAGCACATGGGATGGGATGCTTAGGTAGCGTCTGTCCCTGATGTACTAGGCGGGTAACATATGTTAGTATGTAGCCAATGTAAGGTGGCATCTTCGGAAAAACATGGGTTGGCTCGGGCGGGTCTTTTGACTGGATGCGACTGGGCAGTTTCCACCCGCTTTGGGGGTGCTTGTGCTTCCAGTGCTTGGGCTTGGGCTTGGGCTTGGGGGTCCTGGCGAGACGGGAGCGGCTCAGCATTTGCTATGTAGTTGCAGTCTGGAACTCGATAAAGCAGCAGCTCCAGTTCTGTCGGTCGGTCCCTATGACGATCTGGCAATTGTGTCCATGCTATGAACAGGTTGTCAAGAGCATTGACGTCGACCCGAGCTGACTGAAAGACCCATCGATACCTTCTGTACTAAGGTAAGTACCGTCCAATCGTAGTGGCACCCACTGTGCTCCCCAAGCTTCTCAGGTGGTGTGCACTCTTTCCCTTCCATAGATGTATTGGACGTTACTGCACCTGCTTGGCGTACATCTACAGACCGCCGTCTGCGCATCCCGTTACCGCCGCCTTCGATCCTGGCTGGCGCAAACCTCCTTCGTACTGACTTAATCTCGCCCCAGGAAGCACACCTTCAGGAGAGCGCTCCGTAGTGCTCTCGCCTGTCGCCTCGCCTCTCGCCTCCGTCGCTTTCTCCCCACCCCCCCTCGATACACCACCGCCACGGCACCACCCGACCACCCGCGCGACCCAGCGCGAACGCGAGGATGAACCGAGATGTACAGGACGATGCCGCGCAGCCACCGCAGCTAGGCCTCGGCCCGGCAAGCCAGCACAAGGGCCCCGCGACCGCGACCGCGTCCGCCGGCATGGCCGCCAGCAACCGGGCCCAGGCCCCCGGCGCCTCGTACCGGAGCCGGCCCGTGTCGGTCGCCGTCGACCCCGTCTCGCTCGTCATCTCCGAGTGCATATCCGTCACCTCGGTCATGCGCAAACATGCCCGCTGGGCGCATTCCTCCGTGTCCTCCATCCTCGGAGGAAACCCGAACCCCGTGCAGCTGGGGCCCCCCAGCCCCATGCTGCGGCCCGGCAGCAGGAGCTCCAACACGGCCTCGCAGAGTGGCGATGTGGCCCCGGACGACGTCGGCGTCGCCAACCGCTGGGGCCTGCGCGGAAAGAAGGGGAAGAGCATGCAGGACAACCCGCTGATGGCCGGCTTCGGCCGCCTGCGGCACGAACTGGCTTCTTGCAGAGGTAACACACGCAGCCGGTCTGGCCCAAACCCGGGGGGAGGCTGACACGAGCAACAGACATCACCCAGTTCGACGCCGTGGCGCTTCTCGCGCCCTTTCTCCAGGTCGTCCAGGCCAGTGCCACGTCGGCGCCCATCACCACCCTGGCCCTGAAAGCCATTCGCAAGTTTCTGTCCTACGGCTTCGTTGGCCCGGAATCGCCGCGCTTCCCATTGGCGATGCAGCACCTGTCCACCGCCATCACCCACTGCCGTTTCGAAGCGAGTGACTCGGCCCAAGACGAGGTCGTCCTGCTGATGATCCTGCACCTGATGGAAGACATGATTTCGGGCCCCGGCGCGGGCCTCCTGAGCGACGACAGCGTCTGCGAGATGATGGAGACGGGCCTCACCATGTGCTGCCAGTCCCGCCTGTCGGAGCTCCTGCGGCGGACCGCGGAGACATCGATGGTCAGCATGTGCCAACACATCTTCCAGCATCTGAAGCACCTGGAGGTCGAGGCCGGCGAGGATTTCGAGGCCCTCGAAAAGCAAACCAACGGGGACATGGCATCCGTAAAGATGGTCCCCGCCACAAACGGCGACGCCGTCATTGCTTCGTCGGAGGCGCCCGCCGCCACCGATAACGATAGCCAGGGCGCCGAGAAGACCAGCGATGTGACTGAGCCCGAAGAGGCGGCCTCGGAAACAGACTCGGAAGAGGCTGAAATCAAGCCCTATTCGCTACCTAGCATGAAAGAGCTGTTCCGCGTCCTCGTGGATCTTTTGGACCCCCACGATAGGCAACAAAGCGATACCATGAGGGTCATGGCTCTACGCATCATCCATGTTGCTCTCGAGGTGGCTGGCCCATCCATCGCACGCCACCCAGCTTTGGCTGTGGTGGCCGAGGACAAACTGTGCCGCTACCTCTTCCAGCTTGTCCGGTCCGACAACATGGCCATTCTGCAGGAGTCGCTCATTGTGGCCGGCACTCTGCTAGAGACGTGCCGCGGCGTCTTGAAGCTGCAGCAGGAGCTGTTCCTGTCGTACCTGGTGGCCTGCTTACATCCGCCCGTCGAGATACCACGAGAACCCGGCATCGATCCTTCTTTGTATGAGGGGATCCCGCAAGCGCCGAAGCTTGCGAAGCCACCGCCATCACAGCCGAGCAGCGGCCGGGCGACACCGGTGCAGGTCAAGGACCGGCAAAAGCTGGGCATGGAAGGCGGCGCGCGAAAACCCGATGCTCGCCAGGCCATGGTGGAAAGCATCGGTGCTTTGGTACGCATGCCGGGTTACTTGACGGAACTCTTCGTCAACTACGACTGCGACACGGACCGCATGGATATGTGCGAGGACATGATCGGCCTGCTCTCGCGGAGCGCGTTACCCGACTCCGCCACCTGGAGCACCACGAGCGTGCCGCCCCTGTGCTTAGATGCACTGCTCGGCCACGTTCAATTCATGGCCGACCGTCTGAACGACGAGCCGGTACTGGACGGGTATCCTGACCCGGGGCAGTTGAGGGAGCAGAGGCGTGTGAAGAAGACCATCATTCAGGGCGCTAACCGGTTCAATGAGAAACCTCAGAAGGGCCTGGCGTTCCTGCAGTCCGAGGGCATTATCAGCGACATGGAGGACCCGAAGTCTGTCGCCAAGTTCCTCAAAGGCACGACGAGGATCAACAAAAAGATGCTTGGTGAATTCCTCGCCAAGAAAGGAAACGACAAGGTGCTCTTCGAGTTCCTGGAGTTGTTTGATTTCACAGGGAAGCGTGTCGACGAGGCGCTGCGCCAGTTCCTTGAAAGTTTCCGTCTCCCTGGAGAGTCGGCACTGATCGAACGAATCCTCACCGTCTTCTCCCAGAAATACATCTCGAGTGATGTGCAGCCCGACTGCGCCGATGCCGACACCGTCTTCATCTTGACATACGCTATTCTGATGCTTAACACCGACCAGCACAACCCCGTATTGAAGGGAAAGAAGCGCATGGTGATCGACGACTTCGCCCGCAACTTGCGCGGCGTCAACGGCGGCAAGGACTTTGATATCGAGTACCTGCAAGCCATATTCGACACCATCAGAACCAACGAGATCATTCTCCCCGACGAGCACGACAACCAGCATGCGTTCGACTATGCCTGGAAAGAGCTGCTCCTGAAGACCGGAACCGCAGGTCCGCTCATCCTCGTCGAGACCAACGCCTTCGACGCGGACATGTTTGCCACGACCTGGAAGCCGATCGTGTCGACACTGGCTTACGTCTTCATGTCGGCCACCGATGATGCCGTCTTCTCTCGGATCATCACCGGCTTTGATCAGTGCGCTCAGATCGCTGCAAAGTACGGCGTGACCGAGGCTCTGGACCACATCGTGTATTGCCTCAGTCGCATGACCACGCTGGCCGCCGAGAATCTCTCTAGCACGTCCCTCAACACGGAAATGAAGATTTCCGATGACGGGGCTAGCGTTATGGTTAGCGAGCTGGCCGTCAAGCTCGGCCGCGATTTTAAGGCGCAGCTCGCCATCATCGTTCTTTTCCGTGTTGTGACGGGAAGCGAAGCCGTGATTCGCAGCGGCTGGGAACATGTAAGTTGTCCTCGTATCCCCGCCCGTCCTTCTCATGCTGACCAGGGTGCAGATTGTTCGCATTTGGCTGAATCTCTTCGTCAACGACCTCATCCCCCCCTTCTCTTCTAATGATGCCAAGCGTTTCTCCATTCCCACGATACCCCTTCAAAACCCGTCCCAGGTCATAGATAGAGCTGCGAAAACCGTCGACACGGGCCTTTTCTCGGCCTTGTCGTCTTATATTTCAAGCTATGCTGCCGACGATCCTCCCCCGCCTTCGGCAGAGGAACTCGAAAGCACCATGGCCACTGTGGACTGCGTCAAGGCGTGCAGCATGAGCAACGTGTTTGGCAACATCTCGTAAGTACTTGACGCCTGGAAGAGTTTACCGAGCGTGACCCTGATCTTTTGTAGCGAACTCCCAGCGTCGGCGCTGCAGCCCCTGCTTGACGCTCTCCTGAACCAAATCCCCGAGGACGAAAGTTCCGGGGTCCCCGTTATCACCGTCAAACAGGAAAGTATGCCTTCTTCGCCCGTGCATCCTTCCAAAGCCGCCAACAACCAGCCGGTCTATGACCCTGCCGTCGTTTATGTCCTCGAATTCTGTACCGCCCTTGCTATAAGGGATGATAGCACAATCGAGCTCCTTGGCAAAAAGGTGTCAGATGCCCTCCAGGCGGTGATCCGCGACTCGGGTCGGTACCATCCCATCCTGGTTTCTCGCGCGGCGTACTACCAATTCAACATCCTGAATGCCAGCTACGTGAGTGTCACCCGGCATCCATTGGAGTCGCACCCTTCGTCTGACCGAAACTGCCAGCAACACGACTTTGTACGAGCCCCGGTTCTGCTCCACACCGTGTCCAGCTGGAAGAAGGATACCTTGTCCAAGACGGCTCCGTTGGTCCTGGAGGGCTTGAAGCTCTGCATCAGTCAACCTGGGCCGCTCCGGAGCGAGATCATGACGTCGCCAGACTTTTGGGTGCTACTGCGCACGCTCGCGGCCAACTCGGGATCCGCGCCTGTGGTATTCGAGATTCTCGAGGGCGGGGTTTCGGGCAGTCCATCAGCCATCATAGCCGATAACTACGAGGCGGCCATTGCGCTCCTGAACGAGTTCGCGACAGCGGCCAAGGTGGGCGCGGTGGCGGAGCAGAAGAACAGCGCGAGCGACAAGCGGCCTCGAAGCGCGCGCCCCCCTAAGAAGGAGGCGCCGAGGTACGTCCCGAGATATGCTTTCCCAACGCAATCAAGACCCTACTGACACGCTTACGCAGTGAAAATGCCGTTGTCGCGCGCGGCGTCAAGGCCATCAACATGATATATAACATGATCGCGCGCATTCCACACCTTATGAAGCAGTCGCACCTGGAGAGCAGCGAAGGTAGGTCATTTGCCGTTCCCGCCCGAGGAGTCGTGATGCTGATTTCCCCACCAGCTTGGTCGGCATACTGGCTGCCCATCTTCCAGGCCCTCACGACGCAGTGCACCAACCCTTGCCGCGAAGTCCGCCATCTGGCTTTCTCGTCTCTGCAGAGGTCCCTGCTATCTCCCGAGCTCACGTGCAGCGATCATGAGGAATGGACTGCCATCTTTGGCGAGGTTCTGTTCCCGCTCATCTTCAAGCTGCTGAAGCCCGAGGTGTACCAGTCGGACCGCACCGGCATGAGCGAGACAAGGGTGCAGGCCGCCTCGCTTCTCTGCAAGGTCTTCCTGCAGTACCTTGTCCTCTTATCCAAGTGGGATGGAATGCTCGACCTCTGGGTCAAGATCATCGACATCATGGACAGGCTCATGAACAGTGGCCAAGGCGACAGCTTGGTACGTGCTATTCCCACCCCCCTCGTTCTGTTGCCACCCCGCGCCGGTCAGGCCAGCTGCTAAACGTCAACAGGAGGAGGCTGTGCCCGAGAACCTCAAGAACGTCCTGCTCTTCATGTCCAGCAGCGGGTACCTCGTGCCCCCCAGCAAGGACCCCTCGCAGGAGACGCTGTGGGTCGAAACGTGGAAACGCATCGACCGCTTCCTGCCGGATCTGAGAAACGACCTGGCCTTCGAGGAAGCGCACAAGGAGCCCGAGAAGGAAACCGCCCCGGCCGCCGAGCCCGAAGCCACGGCCGTCGCCCCGGGGCAAACCCTGGAGGTCCCGCCGCAAGGGGAGGCGGAGAAGCCGGCCGACGCCTAGGGGGGGAGCCCCCCAGACCCTTGTAATAGACGGGGCGGTACACCGTCCGAGAGCCCATCGGCCCCGGGAATCAGACGTGCGAGCATAAGGGGACGGGCGTGGTGGAAAGGGGGGGGGGGCATGGCGAAGTTATAGAGTTTCTTGCATTGTCGGCTGTAGGCTAAAGATACAGAAGAAGTACATGGTAGAGCCGGGTCGCAAACTGGCGCGACGTGCATATATTGCCTCCATCTGGGTATGAAGGCGCGCAATCCCCAGCCGAACCTGCCGCGGTTCGTCGCGTACAATGCGGACTATATAGTGAGCCGAGATATTTAACCGACTTGCCGCTTGCTGGTACCATCATATGTTTACATACCCATTGCTCCCGAAAGGTAAAACACAGCAGGCTTGATTCACGTTTCCAGGGGCGATGGGAATGAAGAACGGCACAAGTCGTGGTGTAATAAAAAAAAACGTCCAGATGCCCATTACCATTTGAGACCATACCTCGCATCTATCTCGTAAAGGGCAAAAAAAGGGGGGGGAATCTAAGGGCCGGGCTACGGCCTTCCGTCGCTGCGTACCGAAAATTAAAAATAGAAGAAAACATGAGAAAATGACATCAAGCCTTTCGCTGCATACTCGTCGCGTCGCACCACAGGATATCTCAAAAGAATTCTTCACAAAGACGGAGTCTCCAGCTCGACATGATCCACCTTCCTCCCCCCGCCCACCACGCACTTCTTCCAAAGGGGTGTAAAAGTTGGGCCTCCTTCTCTAGTCCTCGAAGAAGCGGACAATCTCCTTGAGGTCCTGGACGCCCACGCCGTGGCGCGGGTAGCAGATGTAGACGGACTCGCCGACGACGCCGAACTTCTCGCGGAACGAGGCCTTGTTGCCGAGGCGCAGGCTCTTGATGATGAGCTCGTACGTGTTGGCCAGGAACTTGGCGCGGACGCCGCCCAGGCGCGCGCCGGGCGTTAGCTTCTCCGAGACGCCGGCGCCGAAGGTCACGGGGCCCGTGACGGCCGACAGGGCCTGCTCGACGAGCACCTCGATGACGCCGTTGGGGGCGCCGGGGAAGTCGAGCGCCCACTTGACCTGCCAGCCGTGGCGCGGCGCAAGCTGGGCCAGGACCACCATGGCGAGCACCTCGCCGCCCTTCTCGGCGGTGAAGTAACGCCGGTGCTCGGCGTCGACCCAGGGGCGGATTTCGGTAAGATGGACCTGCTTGCCCTTTTCGCCGCGCGATGCTTTCCAAGCTTCGATGGCCTTGTCGGCACGCGCCTTCAGGTCATCCGTGACTTGGACTTCCTCAATGTCGACGCCTTCACGCTCGACACGGCGAAGGTTATGTTTGAAGTTCTCGGGCTGGTGGTGATGCTCCGAGTCGACACGCTGCTCTTCGGTACAGCTCAGGGTGCGCCACTTGTGGTTCTGGGCCAGCACGTGCTGCACCTCGTGCGACACCAGCATCCAGATAGGCGTCAGCTTCTTCTCCTGGGTGCAGTACTTGACGAAGGAGGATATCACTTCGGGGTACTGGGACTGGTCGCAGAGCGGGTCACCAACAACCATGGCGAAGTGGTCTTGTTTAGCCCAGCCCACGGCAGCTCCGGTGTCGTGGCGCCAGATCTCAAAACGGTCGTCCAGCCAGGACGTGTTGGAAGCATCACCGTAGTTTGCGATGAGCTTCTCGATAGGCGGGGGCTCGGTGAACAACCAGTGCTTGGTCGTGTCCGCCTCGGGGTGCGGCAGCCCAGGGGGCTTCGTGGGGAGCGACTTGGGGTCGCGATGGAACATAGTGGCATTCCTGACGTCGCCGAGATTGAGCAGGAGGAAAACCACGCGCTCCAGGCCGAGACCCGCTCCACCGTGGGGTGGCGCTCCAAGGTCGAAAGCCGTCAGGTACTCGGCCATGTCGTCCTCTCTTATCTTGGCCTTCCGCATGCTCTCGCGGAGGAGCTTCGCGTCGTGGATGCGTTGACCACCGGTGCAGATCTCCTGGCCGCGCAGGAAAATGTCAAACGAGTTTGTGAATTCCGGGTTGTTGTCGTCTTTGTGGGTATAGAAGGGGCGGGCGTTGGCAGGGAACTTGTCCAGGATGTACAGGTCGGTGCCGTACTTCTCCTTGACCAACTGCCCAAGCCGGATCTCGTCGCGGGTGGAAAGATCTTCCATCTCCACTTCCCGGCCATCATCGCGCAGCATCTGGATGCCCTCGGGGAAGGGGATCACGGGAGTCTCATCGAGGACGATGGCGTCCTCGCTCGGCCAGCGCTCCCGCACGACCTGTAGCTCGGGCATCGCCTGGGCGGCCTTGATCATGGCCTTGAGCGTCTTGTCAATCACAGCCATGAGCTCGTGGTAGTCGCTGTGGATGCCCATCTCGATATCGAGACCAGTATACTCGGTCAAGTGGCGGTGGGTGTTCGAGTTCTCGGCACGGAAGACGGGGCCAATCTCGAAAACCTTGTTCATGTCGGCGGAAATGGCCATCTGTTTGGCCAATTGGGGGCTCTGGGCTAGGAAGGCGGTGCGGCCAAAGTAGTTGACCTTGAAGACGGAGGCGCCACTCTCGGTGGCGGCGGGCTGGAGCTTGGGGGTCTGGATCTCGAGGAAGCCATCGTTGTCGAGAGTCTCGCGGAACTTGCGCACGAGCATGGAGCGGATTTTGAAGATGGCGTGGTTGGAGGGGTGGCGCAGATCGAGCACGCGGTTCGTGAGGCGGGTGTGAAGGGCCTCGGGGGGTTCGTAGTTGTCCCAGCCGGGCAGGTTGTTGGCGGGGTTGACGAGGTGGATTGAGAAGATATCGACCTCGACGTTGTGGTTGGTGGCGGAGCGGACGGCCTCGGGGGCCTCCTTGAGCTTGCCGCGCACGTGTACGAGGGACTCGGGGTGCAGACGCTGCACCCAGCGGACCATGTGCTTGCTCGTGTGGGTGAGAACACCCTGGATGGAGTGCGTCTGGTCGCGCAGCAGCAGGAAGTCGAGGGCCAGGGAGATGCGGCGCTGGGTGTGGATGCGGGCACGGAAGGCGACCTCAGTGCCTACGGGCATCTGGCCGACCTCGGCGATGGAGGCGAACTCCTCGGGTTTGGCGAGCTCGCCATAGCGTTCGCGCACCTCGGGGTCTTCATGCTCGAGGGCCTTCTCGAGCTCCTCTTTCCGGCGCGAGTCGACGCTGGCACGCTCGCGGTGGATACGCTCGCCCTTCTCGAGCTTCCTCTGGGCTTTGTCGACGCTCTTGCGGGACGACGACTTGCCGGCCGAGGAGGTGTCGTCTTTCACGGGGTCCTTGATCTCCTTCGACTTGGGACTGTTAGAGCGCAGACGCTGGCTTAGTCCCTTGAGTGCGCTCTCGAGGGACGCGGGACCATGCATATTGCCGGTGGCAGCAATGCCAGCTTGCGTTGGGGGGGAACGGGGGGTGTATGTGTGGAGGAGACAGGTAATGGATGGCCAGTCAGACCGTCAGACGGGGGAGGCTGGCTGACGGGCTGAGGGAGGAGGGGTGATGAGTGAGACACAGGCCGGGTGAGGCAGGATTGGGTGCGGTCGGGGATAGGAACAGAGGAGGAAGGGCATCGAAGGCAGAGGATGGATGTCCGAGGCGTCGCTTTTTACATGGGCACGCACACGCACGGGTTGGCCGGGAGCAGAAACAGACGAGGAGGGCTGGAGGGGCGGGAGTGACGGAAGCGAGTAAGCAGGTTTGGCCTAGTATGGGGGTTTTCTGCGCGGGCGTGCCTGCAGAAGCCGCTGTACATTGTAGTAGGGGCCTGCTGACGCTTGTCCGGCACCGCTGGAAGCTTGTCATGGCGTGGCCAGGCGCCGAGAGAACGCGGTCGGGCTGGCTGTCAAACGCCGGGTCCGCGTACCCTACACAGAGCCCTGTACGTTTCCATCCAGCCCATGTTCCAATGGTTGTTGTCTGTCTCTCCCTGGGCTGGGCTGGACTGGCGCTTCCCATCCATGGATGGTGGATGCATCGAGATGGGCAAACGTCATCCCGCGCCTACGGGTTTAAGCCTTCTGATGGAGCGTGGATCCGGACCCGCCTTTCTGGAGTGAACCGCATCCAAGCATTCTCGCGGCTGATGGCGTTCAGGGCGCGAGCAGGGGGTGGAGGTAAACATGGAAAATACACCACCGGAGGTTTGGCTCCTGAAGGGGCCTGTCGCCAAGTCGCTTGCACCGGCCGATGAAGCGCATCCTCCTCATTCAATCCCATCCTCCCATGCCGTCCTATCCTATCCTCCCGCGGCAGGCCTTGTAAGTAGTAGCTTGTGCCACAGCACCACACTCGCGCGAATCGGGTTCCCCATTGGGCGGGCCCTGCCAAGCGGGTCTACGGCAACAGGGATCATGATGAATAGCAGGGGGGCCACATACCGAGCAAACCGATGATGGCTGAATGCTCAGATGGGCATTCTTTTTTTTTTTTTTTTCCCTGGGTTGCTGTGGCTTGACGAGAGCATTGGGGGTGGCGATGCCTGCAGCCCTCGCTTTTCCCTACTTCCTACGCATGTACGTACGTGCCTCCTCCTCTAAGCAGTGGTCGTACTATAGATAAAATGCTGTATGTGTTACTAACCTACCTACATAAGTATGTACATACATTCCGTACCTCCAGTACTCGTCGCTCGTGTGCCTCTCCGTCTCTACATTACACAGTAGGTACTCGTATGCGACGCCTGCGCCCCACCCAGCCACTCCAAGCTGGAAATCGCACCCGCACCCGCTCCTGCTCGTTCCAGTTCGAACCCGCCCCGCAACCACGAATGCCCACTTTACCTGCTGTTCCTCTCACGATTGATGACGTCGGTCTCCTCTCCCTTGAAACCACTCATCACCAGCCCATCCCATCCCATCCCATCCCATCCCATCCCGCCTTTTGCCCGCTTCACCCGCTTCCCACGCTCTGGCCCCGTTGCTGCACTGTACGACCATCAGTCAGCCAGAGGGAGAGGCCGGGCTAGCCCTTTCATCTCCAAATCCCTTCCGTCACATGCATTCGGCCCATGCCAGTCCACGATTCGTTGTCGGAACTCTGCCCGTAAACACAGACTCTGATCGCTGTCCACCCCCCCCCCCCCCCCCCCCCCCCCCCCCCCCCACTACCATCGTGATATCGCCTACTGCGAAATTAAATTCACTTCGTTTTCCCCATGTGCCGCCGCGGGCTTACCTAAGTCGTTCATTCCCCCTCCGCGGGCCCTCTAACCGCATCTGCCCCGTCGACCCCGGCCGACCGGACGCGCCCCCATCGCTCGCTAGTTGCCCGGTGCTTGCTCGTGTGCTGCTGGTGCGGGTGGCGCGATGCCCCGGCCTGCGCTCCGATCCACGACTGAGAGAACTGGGCCAGACCACGCCTGACATCATACTACCCTTCTTGGCACGAAACTGCCTGCTCTCTCGAGCCCCCCCGACCCCTTTTGGATGGGGTCCCTCGCTATATACGCATCCGCCAGCCGAAAAGTGACGCTCTCTATTCCTTTTCCTCACACAGCCAGCCATGTCAGACGGTGCCCGACCGCCGCCGCTCCACAGCCGCTCGACTGCCTGGTTGACCAGAAAGTTCTCGAGCTCCAGCCTGCGGAAGTCGGCCAGCAAGAACTCGCTGAAGCCCTCGCCCTCGTCGCTCCAACGCTCGAGTTCCCTGTTCTCTTCTCACAAAAAGCCAAAATACCCGTCGTCGTCGCCCTCGGCCACCAGCCTCAATGACGTCGATTCGGGCGGTGGGCACAACTCGGACGGCGACGACTATGTCAACCCCCTGGAGCAGGGCTCCCGCTGGCTGCTATCGGCCCGGGCCTACGCGCTCCGCCAGGCCGCACATTTAGGCTTCAGCCTAATGAACTTCTCAGCCTTAGCACCCACTTCGGTGATATGGCTCGATTCCACTCTGGGCAACTTCACGGGCAAGGCTAAGATCAAGGTTGAGATCTGGGCACCCACCCCGCCGGGTCAGTCCAAATCCAAAGACTCCAAATCCAAAGACTCCAAATCCAAAGACTCCAAATCCAAGGATTCCAAGGCCAAGGAGCCCGAATCCAAGAAGCCCCCCTTCCTCCAAGAGGGGAAGCGCCCCGGCTTCATCAATTTTCACGGCGGCGGCTTCGTCGTCGGCCAGGCATCCGACGATGCTTTTTGGGCCGGCGCCGTGGTGAAGGGTCTGGACGCTGTCGTCTTCTCGGTCAACTACCGCCTCGCGCCCGAGTTTCCCTTCCCCAACCCCGTGGAGGATTGCGCCGATGCCATCATGCAGATCACGGAGCGCGCCCCCGAATTTGGCGTCGACCCCGACCGCATTTTCATATCCGGCTTCTCGGCCGGCGGAAGCCTGTCCCTGGCCAGCTGGATCCTCCTCCAGACGCCTCTGCGATGGGGCTACCAGCTGGCCCACGTGAAGCCACCCCGCATAGCCGGTTTTGTGCTCTTTTACCCGTTATTAGACTACACCATCAGTCGGCCAAGAAAGCGGACCGGCTGTGTGAAGCCCGACCTGACCCTCCCCAAGAACATGACAGACCTGTTTGATGCATCCTATCTGTATCCGAAACTGCCCAAGGAAGATCGTGATGACCCCAGACTCTCGCCTGGCCTCATGGCGGACGAACAGCTGATGGATCTCCCGCCTGTCCACTTGGTCATCTGCGAGTATGACATGCTGCTCGCAGAGGGCCACAGTTTTGCGGACCGCCTTAAAGACGCAGGCAAGGATATCACGGTCCGAGTGGTAGAAAGGGAAAAGCATGCGTGGGACAAGCCTCCACCCATGTGGCCCAAGGAAAGCGTGCACGTGGAATACTCGCACGCTCAAGACTCGGTCCGAAGATGGTTGGCAGGCGAGCCCAACGGCACTGGCGATGCCCAGGGCACTGACGAGGCAGACGGCGGCGGCGAATCGAGCAAGGTGAAAGAGAAGAAG
This sequence comes from Nigrospora osmanthi, assembly GCA_029489945.1. NCBI lineage: Eukaryota > Fungi > Ascomycota > Sordariomycetes > Amphisphaeriales > Apiosporaceae > Nigrospora > Nigrospora osmanthi. The sequence goes on from CP120505.1 coordinate 1,791,585, forward strand.
GGCTCCGAAGCACCTACAGCCAAAGAAAACGGCAGTGCCGAGCTGCCGTCCATCACGGTCGATGAAGCCTGACGCCGGGCCGGAGCATATACCTGATGAGTGTGGGCATGCGAGGAGTTCCGGCTAGAGGGAGCGGCGGCCCTGCGTCGCTGCTGTAGAGGAGGACCAAGATACCGCGGTAGCTTAAGTACCCAGTGAAGTAAGTGTAACGATATACAGCGAGATAACATTGGAAGAATATACTCAGAAGGTTCGTGGACTCCCAGGTACGTCATGGTACGTCCAGTATTGCCATCTTCGGCGAATCTGGGGATGGCCGAAAGCCGTCGAGCGGATCTTCCGCTATAAGCCGCACTGGATCGTTCTGGGTCTGGCGGGCGGCACGGCCACGTATTGGGCCCAAAGTGGGCGTGCCATGTGCTGCTGTATCTGAGCCCGAGGCCATCGGTCGATCCTCACCCACGCACTAGCTGAGGGGGGTTGCGTCGATCGGTTGGCGATGAGACACAGGCAGTCATGCGCTAGGCACAGCTCTAAGTACACCCATCCGGACAGGGGTACCGTACGACGAGGCCCTGCCCGATACATAATAGTCGGGGCGCATCCCCCGGCCCATCCACTCGCTGTCCACGTTGAACGGCAGGCCGGCACGCGGTAGATGTGCTGCCCCCCCCCCCCCCCCCCCCCGGGCGCCCAGCGCCCATTTCCCAGTTTGCCAGCTTTCCGGGCCCTGGCCTGATCTGATCTGCGTCATGGGGAGGATGCCGTCCCCATCCCGGCACCCCTTTCGACCAGGCCAACAAACGATAGATACAGTTTGCGGGTATCGACATTCAGAGTTTCATCTCACATGGTAGCAATCCGCGGGCGGGCATGGAGCAGGGGAGTAAGATGTAATAGTAGCCGGAGAAGGAGGGGGGGTCGGGCCGGGTCCCTTTTTACTGAGGCGCGCCCGCTTTGCCGCTGCTGGCGAACTAACGAAGGTACAGGGGCACGATTTTGCCTGGGCGGGCGAAACATGCCGACAATTGGGGAGGGCGGGGTTTGGGGTTTCGCCACCAAGAGGAGGAAGAATAAACGGACAATTTTGGGGAGAGTATGCTCTTTTTTTTTTTTTGCTTTCGCATTACCATTACCATGCCGGGAAACATGGGCATTTCTAAATAGGTTCGCATGGGGAAAGCGAGGGTGGGGGGTGGGGAAAGGAAAGGAAAGGGGAAAGGCGGAAAATAATATGGGCGCCTCCATCGCGTCGTCCTCCATGGACGTCGGGACCCCCAGTCGCCGTCTTTCGAACAAGAAACCACAACCCGACCCCCCCCCCCCCGGGCAAAGCGGCGTGCATGTGAATAATGTAACCACAAGACGCGTGAAGGCCGTCGGCCAATGGGGCGGCACGGAGCCAACGGGCATCCAGCGACGGCGGGCCCCCTTCCACCTTCCCCCCTTCCCCCCTGGCCTCCCATGCAGAATACGTACAGATAACCTTATTTTCCCAACCTCCAGTCCCGAGGGGAAAAGCCCATGAAAGAAAGAAAGGAAGTAAAAAAAAGACAGGATCAAAGGGACACACATTCCCTGTCCTCCTGCCCGGTTTCCCTTTCCTTGGAGAAAGGGAATGGGGGGAGGGGAAACGAAAGGGGGGGGGGGGGGGGGGGGGGCCGCCTACAGGAAGAGCGGCGCGACGACGACGGCGGCCGCCAAGACCGCCAGGCCCGAGCCCGCGAGGCGACGGGCGCCGGCCGTCTGGATGGGCGTGGCGCCGTAGCCGGGACCGCCGGCGGTGGGGGGCATGGTGGGCTTGGGCGGCGAGGCGGCGCCGGTGCCGTGGCTCGGCGGCGGCTTCGGGAGCGTGCCGTTGGTCGCCGGGTAGCCCTCGCCCGGGGTGCCGGGCATCGGGCCCTGGCCGGGGGCGCCGGGCGTGGCACCGTTGCCGTTGCCGGGCTGCTGGGCGCCCTCGCCCGGGGCGCCAGGCATGGCACCGTTGCCGTTGCCGGGGGCGCCGGGCATGGCGCCGTTCCCGTTGCCGGGCTGCGCGCCCTCGCCGGGAGCGCCGGGCATAGCACCGTTGCCGGGAGCGCCGGGCATGGCACCGTTGCCGGGGTAGCCCTCGCCCGGAGCGCCAGGCATGGCGCCGTTGCCGTTGCCGGGCACGGGCACCGCCGTCAGCGTCGGCACCGCCGGGTACGTGAGCGTGACGTAGCCCGTGGGTTGGACCTCGGAGGTCATGGTGGCCGGCTGGGTAGGTTGGGTCACCACGTTAGCGCTTCCACCGCTGCTTTAGGGGGGGCGGGGGGGGGGCATATCTTGCACGGGGGATAGAAGGGGGGACGAGGTAAAGAGGATAAAGAGGGCCGTTTTACTTACGCATTGGGAGACGGTCGAGGAGCACTTGGTGACGGTGCGCCAGTTGGTGGAGTACATGGTCTTGATGATGGTGTAGCCGGGCATGCCGCCGCTGGGCATGGAGCCGCCGGGCATGTTGCCGCCGGGCATGTTGCCGCCAGCGGGAGCCGTCACTTGGGGACCGGAGACGGGGCAGGTCGTGGTGTAGACCTCGACGTGGCTGGTGGCGACCGGGCAGTCCGTGACGGAGGCTGGGCAGCTGGCGACGCTCTTCCACCTGGTCGTGGTGACGGTCGAAACCGTCAGGTGCTCCGCGTGGCTGGCCGTCGGGGTGACGGCGGCGGCGGCGCTGCTGAGGCTGGCCGAGACGCTGGCCGTCATGCTGGCCATGCCGTCGTCGGCATGGGTCTGGCTGGCCATGCCGCCGTCGGCGTGGGTCTGGCTGGCCATGCCGCCGCCGCCGCCGCCCGTCCCGCTGGCCATGCCGTCGCCCTCGGTCATGGTGACCACGGGGAAGGCCTGGGTCATGGTGACGGCCCCGCCGGAGCCGGAGCCGGAGCCGGAGCCGCCGCCGTGGGTGACGCATTTGCAGGCCGCGGTGAGGACGTCGAGGCGGGCGCAGGCGGACAGGTCGCCGGGGAGGGCCGCGAGATCCGCGCCGACGGCGGCGAGCACGCCCACGCAGAGGCCGCCGACGTCGAGCTGGGCGTTGGCCCGGAGCAGGCGGCCGTAGCACGCGTTCTCGGCGCAGTCCTTGGCGGCGCCGCCGCCGCCGCCGAGGTTGAGGTCCAGGTCGAGGTCGAGGCCGTGCGCGCGGGCCGCGCCGGCGAGCGCGAGCGCGCCCACGGCCACGGATTTTCCGTACATGGTAGAGGAGGAGGAGAAGGAGAGAGAAGGGAGGGGAGGGGGGAAAAAATAGGCTATATAATATGTACGCCCCGCGGTAAGCGAGTGAGCGTGTAAGTTTGGGGGGCAACGAGCGACTTTTTCTGTGCGCCAAGGACACACACCGAGGAGGTGCAGAGAGAATGAGGGTGGGAGTAAAGAACGACGAGGGCGTAGGACCACAAAAAGGGATTTTTGTGTCCGTGAAGAAAAGGGAGGGAGGGAAAGAAGTCCTATCGCCGCGCGAGAACCGGCTCGTTTTATGTATGCGATCCCGCCTTCTGCCTCCTCCTCCTCCTCTCTTCCACACTCCCTACAGCCTCCGCCCCCTCCCCCTTCTCTCTTTCTCTTTTCCTCGGACTCCCCAGCATCGTAAACGCACCCAGGAACGCACACGCCGGCATGAATCGCCTTCTCGCCTGCCAGGGGAAGGGGGTACCAAAAGTGAGCTCTCATCCCCAGGGTGCCAAAGCCTCTCATCACCAGGGGGGAGGGGGGAGGTGCCCCCCCCCCCCCCCCCCCCTCATTGGTCCGCACGCTCCTTTACCCCGGATCCCGGCAACCAACACGCGCGCTGCGCGATGCAGGGGAAAACGACGGGGGGGCACGTCGAGCACCAGAAGGCAAGGCTGCGGCCGCGAAATTACAGACGGTTGCCTCGTTGCTGTGCAATTTAGTTCCCTCCAACCCCCCCCCCCGGGTCCTGGTTACGGGCCGGGAATTGTGTAGACTGCTTCCGCCGCTGCTGCTTCATCCTTGCCCTCTCTGCCTTGGGAACCCCCCCCCCCCCCCCCCTTACATTCGGTGACCGCCTCCTGCCGGCCCCGGGTCTTGTTATTCTTTTTGAACGTTGCGAACCCGCGTCTTGTTATGTTTACCCCCCTGTCGGCAGGAGGAGGGAAATCAATTTCGCTTCGCCCCCAGGAAAAGCACCTTCGGGCACATTTGTGGAAGCTTGTTTTGTGAAGATGGGGCAAGCCGTTGGCTATTGCCGGAATGACCCCGGGCGGCCAGACGGGCTATCTATATCACACCCGATGGTAGACCTACATACTCGGGTATATAAGTTTATACGTCTTTCTAGTCATCCGGATGGTAGGAATGGCTGACTGTCCAGGGGTCCTCGGATCGTCTCTGGCTTTCTCTCGACGCATGGGGGTGCGCGCGGTTCGGGTGGTGCGCAGGGGGAACAGAAAAGGGCATATACGAAATGGAAAAGGATGAAAAAAAATATCGACAGTTTGCGCGCTCCCTGCCCTTGCCTGCACGAGCGTGTATTCGTTGGCAACGAGATTAATCGGTTGCTGGGATCGGGGACCATGTCGTCTTTGTCAAGTGTCTGTCGCACCACATATAGCACCACCACCCACGCTTGGCTTGTATTTGATCTCGTGACAACCAACTGCATACCGACGCGGCCTTGGCAAGGGGACCGGGGTCGTGTGAGGGCGTGCTTACTGGATCGGAACACACTCGTTCGCTCTATTGGCCCCCTCAGCATCAAGTTCAATCTCCTGCGCCCGAACACCAACAAACACCACCCGATCCGTGGCGTTATATTGATGCAAGGCAGCGAGCGGGTGCCTCGGGGGCTATGCAGGTACGCGAGATCCGGTTTCCCCCTCAACCATGATGGCTGGAGGCACGAAGGCTGGAGGCAGGCATCCATTGGTGGTGGCAGGTATCTCGGCTCGTTACTACATACATCATCACAGTGCTGTTACCCCAGCTCATGCAATACCACACATCAATGGCTTTCGATCCAAACGCCTCGTGTCCATCCCGCAGACATATCTGCTGCCACGGGGCCGAGTGCTACACCGTTAGATCTTGTAGACAACCTCTCCATCCGTGTACCTGCCATTGAAGTTAGTTTGCCTGTCAGAAGGACCGGAAAGACGGCAGTGCCACTTACATGATCTGGTTGGCTTCGTCCATGCGCTTGAGCGCCTTAATCGCTTCTCCACGACTAAAGGCACCTCCTTGCTGGCTACCTATCCGGCTGTTGACCGCCGTCATCACGGCGTCTACATCCGCCGCGTCATCCTCAAACAGGTCCGTATTTAGGAGCTGTCCGAGCGTGGTGCGGAAAGTAGCCATCCTCTGCGGGCTGATGGGCGCGTCCAAGTTGAGCGCGGCTGTCTCCGAGGCAAGCTCCGCCTCCTCCTGTGTCTCCTCCTGAGACTGCGATTCCAGCTGCGATGACGGCACCGACGAGGCAAACGAGAATTGTGATTGTGAAGGCGCTGCCGCGCTGGAGCTCGAGGGGCCCCCGCGCTTGCTGCGTCGGGGCGTGGCATCGTATATCTCCTCGTCTTCCTCCTCATCTGGCGCCTCCGGCGCGGGTGTCTTCGCCGCCGCACGACGGGCGTTGGCCTGGCTGCGAGCCGAAGCCCGCGCCGACCGAGAAGCAGCTGTACGGTTGGAGGAAGCTCGAGTGGCGCCGTCGCCGCCATCGTCGTCATCGGAGCTCTCTTCACTAGACGAGTCAGACTCGACGGCTCGGGTCCGTCTTCGCTTTTTCCTCGACTCGTCCTCCACAACCTCCTTGAACAAGGCAAACCTCAGGATGCCTTCGGCCGCCAGAGCATCGCGCTCCTCTACCCGGCTGGAAAGACGCGCTTTGGCATGCGCTGTTGACAGACGGATGATGGTTTCGAGGGTACGGACAGTCAGCGGCGACGTTCTCCGCTGGTTGCCCTCCATTTCGTCGTTTCGAAGACCGACGTAGATGTCGGCAATCCGATCAGATGCCGCTTGCGTAAGAACAGGCTTGATTCGTGTTTTGGCGTATTGGATGTACTTCTTCATGAACGGAATGCTGAGCACTTCGTGACGCTTGTTGGCGCCGCGCCCGGTCGTAACCGTGACACCGGCATGGAGCATCGAGTCAAACTTCTCGTAGACCTCAGTCGGTTTCTGCGTGTCGCTCTGTGCCTGAAGCGCGACACCGAGGGCCTGGGAAGTGTTTTCGCGCACGGGCGCGCCCTCATCGGCACCGGGTTGGCGATACCGATGCATGCGCAGGACGTGTTCCGAGACTTGGCGATCCCGCATGTCTTCAATATCGTCTGTCACAACGAACAGAAGATCGAAACGGGATAACAGCGAGTCGGGCAGCGCAATGTTCTTGTGGGGGTCTTTGTGCGTGTCGTACTGGCCGAAGATGGGGTTCGCAGCCGCCACGACGCTACAGCGGGCATTCAGCGAGGTGTGAATGCCCGCCTTGGCAATGGTCACTGTCTGCTGTTCCATGACTTCGTGGATGGCCACTCTGTCGATATCGGACATCTTGTCGAACTCGTCAATGCAGACCACGCCGCGATCCGCCATGACCATAGCTCCGGCCTCCAGCCTCCGTTCGCCCGTCTCCTTGTCCGAGGTGACGGCAGCCGTCAGACCGACACCCGAAGAGCCACGACCGGTCGTGGCAATGGCCAAGGGCGCCGTGTTGAGGACAAAGCGCAGCATCTGCGACTTGGCCGTCGAGGGGTCACCAACCATCAGAATGTTGATGTCTCCTCTCAGGTGGGTGCCGTTCTCCAGGTTCTTCTCCATGCCGCCCAGAAGCATAAGGAGGATGGCCTTCTTGATGTAGTCGTGGCCGTAAATACTGGGGGCAAGGGACTGCGAGAGAAGGTTGAAGAGGTTCTTCTTCTTCGCGATCTTGTTGATGTTGCGGATGTCGGTGTCGGTGATGACAGCCGAGGCTACGCCGCCGCCGGATTTGGAAGAGAGAAGCACGATGTTGTTGGCCAGGATGACCGTCTTGAACAGGGCGCTGCTGTGGTTGGTGTTGCGGTTACCCAGCGCCCTGTAGATGCCGACAAGCTGAACACGGTCGCCGGGCTTGACCCGGTCCACAAGATCGTCGTCCAGGATCACATCAACGCCGCGGGGCAGCTGGCCAGCAGGCGCCCGCTCGGGCATCTCCTGGATGGAGATGGTCTGGTGGTCACGGTAGGTGCAGAAACCGTACTCGGTAAGGAGCGGGTTGCCCTCGTCGTCCTGCTGGGGGTAGACGCTGGACGTCTGCACGCCATTGGTCATGGTCTGATCGCGGTACTCCCGGAAGTGGAAGATGTTCTTGTTCTCGTTGTAGTGCACGCTCTTGACGACCTTGGGCCGGATCAGCGAGGTCCTGGTCACGATGCCCTCGATGGACACCATGTTGTTCAGGTGGTTGGACGACAGTGTGCGGGGGTTGCAGGCGTGCAGGCCGAAGCTGCCGGCAAAGGCGCAGTAGTAGAGAACATCGGCGTCCGTCTGGTCGGGCCGGGCATTGGGTATGGTCTTGACGATCTCCTTGAGTGCGTGGTTAAAGGCCAGGCTATGGTCGAAAGGGTCGAGGAGAAGACCCTCGGCCAAGGCCGGGTTGTGATCGCGCACATGGTCGATGTTGACAACGAGGCGCCTCTGGTTCTTCTGGAGCATCAGGATGATGTCGGAGCGGTAGCTTCGCGCATGTTGGTCGTCTATCGAGGCCAGCGTCAGCCGGACCGTGGGCGGTGGTGCGTGGTGGTGAGGGGCGGAGGTGGGAACCTACGAGGATCGAGGAATTCTTCGGCCAAGCGAATGCGCTCCTTGGTCGCCTCATCGCGAAGCATTAATGCGTCCATGGTGCCAGACTGTCTGTCCCAGATGGGCCTACGTGGCAACGGGGGGGTCGTATTGCGGTAGGACGGCGGTAGCAGACGTTGTCAGTCTGTCGCCAGGTTGATTGCGGGCAGGCGGCAGCAAAGTTGGATGGGAACGCGAACGCCCGCAGGACAAGTCGTTGGTAAATTGACGACCACGAAACGCGAGACGCGCTATGCAATCGCGCCGCAGACGCGTTAAGTGCTTCTCGATACGGACTAGCGCTGGTCTCGTCGCCATTTTCCAGTGGGAAGATGTACGAGTAGCCCCGCGTCGCCCCGCCATCGCAACGACGCCAGAGGCTCCATAATTGGAAGGGAAGCGGTTCTGTGGAAGAACCGTCTTTCAAGATTCCATGTCTTGCTTCCATGCCAAGGTAGATTCTATTCACGTGCATATACAGCATGTAGTTCAACACACAGGTGTCCCGGAGCCATGGGTCCTGTCCTGCCTTTATTGTGTCTCCATACTTTTCGAGTTTTGATTTGTACTCGTATCGTTCATTGGTAGGGCAGGACAGCCTGAGATTTCATCAACTCTTCATTTC